>CM069449.1:19249295-19478548 GCA_035610835.1 Ophiura sarsii
TGGACATGCAACGGTAAGGGTGGCAAGTTCAAAACACACGGCCCTATACAAAAGTTTGACGAGTTAGCACTGTTCTCTTCCGCGGCGGTGGAGAACAGTTCTAAGTTGTATTTTGGACGGGTGGTGGACGCTCATAATGTTTGTTCTTATTAATTTAGCCTCCCTCCCTGATTTAACAATTAGCCTATATATTTTAATAAATCAAGAATGGTTTGCTTTTTTATTCCCACTTTGTTCAATTGGAATCGGATATACATGAATATAGATGCAGCTTGGATAAACAGAATAAGACTCTACGAGCTCAACTAGACCCCTCTAGGGATCACCGAACTCTCCACAAATGCTTCTCATATAATTTGTAAAGCTATGGGAACATGACTGCAAAGTTTGCAAAATAAAAATCAAATTGCAAAATCTACAAAAAAGAAAGCGGGACGTGAAACATGTTTATTTTTTTACTCGGCTTTAAATAGGCCTATTTATGATAAACTTCTTATTTGTATTCTAAACACATAGTGAAGGAGTTAAAATGGAAAATAAACAATAACAAAGGTTGTGTTCACAATGTGAGGCGCATTATAAATGCCCTTTTATTGTTATTATTATTATTATTTATTTATTTTGGAATACTGTAAAAGTGAAATTTTCGAGGGTAAGTTTTAGTGCTTTGAACATGTTGAACCATTTTGCCTAATTTTTGTGAGTGTTAGCTTCCTTACGCCATTACATACACTTATTACACCTACTTAAAAAAATGAATACTTTCGAGCATTTTTATGTTGGTGCTTATCGATTTAAGCTTGAAAAAACACAAATAAATTTAGCGCAAAAAATGTTTCCAGTATATTATAATCACTATGACAATGATTCCTGAAAATAATGCATTGGACAATGAACATTAATTTGCTGAAATGAAATCCATTAAATAAAAAAACCTGAAATATTCACCAAAATAAAAGATTCATTGACACTATTACTTTACTATACCTCTATTCGTACTTCCACGCTCTACTACACTACACAGAATGTTCACATCGATATTCATACACCCTCAGATGGCTCAATGGCCTGTTTGGATGGCCTCAATACTCCTTGTCTATAAACCTAGTATATCTCAGATTTTTGGTACCGATGATCTATTTTGAATTAGCTAACCTCAAAGCACCTGGTCCGGGACTTTTGTTGCTTGGTGTAGACAGCAAAGCAAATACCAACACTATTTAACAACATAAATACATTTTTATTCAAACAACATAGTACAATGATTAAAAATCATCACATGTAAAATATCACTCTAATTCGGATACAGTCTTTCTATTCTTAAACTGGCATGTTTGGTGAAGAAAAGATGTTGGAATCAAAATGTTCACTACAAAACGTATAAGCTAGATTCAGGCATCCTCAAATAGCGGCGCAGGCGCCACTTGTGGCGTGCGGCGGGGTTCCAAGTGGCGCGTGAGCGCACATACGGTTTAGCCGGGTAGCGCGCATGGTTATTCGGTCCCGGTCTGCTGGCACAGGGAGTCATATACCAAAATGTTGACGTCCCATTGAAACACATGTGAACTTTGACCCTAAATCGAGGTCAAAGGTCAACTTAACATCCGAGTTGGCAAGGATGTCCACCTAGGTTGTATGCTACAGACTTCAAGGAACATGTTGGTATATGTCTCCCTGTGCCAGCATACCGGGACCAAAAAACACTAAAAATGGGCCTCCGCTCCCCAGCTAGTTATTTTTGTTTTGTTATCTGTTTAAATTTTGATTTTTTGTCTACTTCTAAAACAGGACCTTAGATGACCCTAAATAATAGTACGTACGATTGATCATTCTGAATTCTCCCTACTACTTATTATTTGTAATGCAACCTATCGTTTGCTGTGCTCACGGTCCATCCCGTTAGCGAATTTATTAACCGTACACACTCACTGTATAAATGTATTGCTGTACAATGTACACATGCTATGCGTCTGGTATCAAATGTTGTTTACGGTAACGAATATCGCATCCCGTTAACCCCGTAGGGCACAAGGGACAGACCCGACGTGCGGAGCACCAAAGGGGAATGGGGCTCCCATCGTTAACCACTGCTGGTCGGTTGAGGGTCCAATTTAGGCCGCCTTCGCCACGTGGTATAAAGGATAATTGAAATTGGTCAGATAAGATAAAACACCGGGTATTAGCTTGATGGCACACAAATGTATAGGCGGTATCTTTTACCATTGTGAAGTACATGCACAGAGGCCGTACGTGACTGTACAATCGTACGTAGGGGTGTAGGGGTGTACGTGTTTTACAAACACCGCCTTTTTCTGTATACAAATACAAATTATTACGGTACTAAAGCAACAACATCTAAATTCAGTACACATTTTGCATGTAAATAAGTGCCAGGAAAGCCCCTTCTAAAGAACCTTCTAAACAGCTCAAATCCATGGGAATTCAAGGGCTTCGCCTCTGGACCCCATCCGTTGAGGGTTCGGTCGCTCCGCTCCCTCGCATGGAGTGTGGCACTTAACCCCTTTTCAATTTTGGAATTAGCACTTCTGAAACATGACTGCAAAGTGACTTACAGGAAAATTGGTACAAACAACTGTTATCCACACACACAAGTCTTTGGCGGTCGATCATGCATACACTCCCGCCCAAAAGTCCGTACGCATTCACAGATCACACACTGCTCGGAGCTATAACATATATGGCAATTTGCATTGCAAAATATACTCCCTGCGAAAAGTTAATACTTAATAAACTTTCTCAAGGGACTCGTACACACTTTTGGCCGGTAGTGTATATTATTTTGCTTTTTGTTGCGTTACGTTGAATGGAAGCTTGCATTGAATTATGTTGGTAAAAACTGAAATCAAGTTCAGTACTGATTACTGCCGGTAAATGTCGTTAAATGTTCGCTTATCTTATTAATTGTCGGTCACGTTCAATTTCAATGCTGTTTATATTAATGACCATTGACATAATGTAGCTTATGAAACAGTTATACATTTTGCATAGAGTTTAAAGGTATATTATGTGATATTTCCAGGGAACGCCCTCAACATCGGAAAAAAAATGAAAGCAGATTTTCTTGCAGATTTACATTTCTGATCATAAATCGTACAGGGCGGTACGATTCTTAATTACTTCAAAATCATGGTTTTAGAGTGAAAATAAACTGTCGGATTATCCGACAACTTATTTTTCTCTAGTCTAAATTCACTCTAAAACCATGATTTTGTGGTAATTAGGAATCGTGTCGCTCTGTAACTTGGAATATATTCATGATTTATGATCCGAAATGTAAATCTGCAAGAAAATCTACTTTCTAAAAAAAATCATGAATAGAGGGCGCTCCCTGTAAAAGATCACACAATATGCCTTTAATGATATCTACATCTCAAAAATTGTAAAGTTTCCTTTCCTGGAATTGGAATAGTTAAAGAGACAAATAATACAAACTATTTGAGATATAATGTATTTAAATCAGGAGTTTTAAGACATGTGCATAATACACCTATCAGTTGTAAGACGCACTATACGACCCCCGGGAATAGTGCGTCACTTTACCGAGGTGCGTCAACTTCTCATGTACCATGACGCACCCTGTGTCAAAAAAAAGACGGACCATTGCCATCCAAATACGCACCCTCAGTCAACTATCAGCCCATTCGCACCCATGTAAAGTGACGGACCTTTACGCACCCTCCGTCATTTTTTTTTGACGGACCAAAGGCTGCCACTGACGTACCCTCCGTCAAGAATTATTGGTAAACGACGCACCCACGACGCACCTCTCCCGGGGGTCGTATAGTGCGTCTTACAACTGATAGGTGTATAATGCGTGCAATTTAAAACCAATTTTATTGTAAAGTAGAGCCGGCGCTTGGCCTAACGGCGTAATGAATATTTCAATGATAGCTGGCTGTCGATAAGAGTGTCAGACTGTAAAAAATAAAAGTGTGATATAAATTATAAATTACCATCTATTGTAATTTCTTCCGCTAATACATCCGCTCAAAACGTCTTTGTATTCGATGGCTTTTTGTGACAATAAACACGGATGAAGCGTTGCCTGGAAACGCATAAACACAAACTGACACGCTTCAGTATTCTAAACTATCCCTAGTAGTTTTCCATTTTCAAAATGTCTTTTATTAGAAAAGGTTGCAGGATATGATTGAATTAAAGGCCTTTAAATAATATTATCATCACTGTTCTTCTAGGACAAACAAATATAATGCGCAGCAGCCATTTTTTTAATTTTTTTTAAAATAATTGATTAACTATTTAGTTTCGGCGATTACTATTGAGTATATTTTGATTTTTATTAAAAGAATAATAATAATAATAATCGCTTAGGACATTTATTTAGCCAAAGGATGCTGATACAAGTGTTTGTTTTGCCTTACGAATGTGACATATACTACTACTAGGCATAGCACACATAATATTCAAATGATTGAGACATGTACAAAATTGGATTCAAATGAAAGATTGCAATGAAAAATCAAAAAGAATTATGACAATCGGTCAATGCATTCTTGTGGTACGGTGTTTTGAGACACTCGGAAAATGGCCGAAAGCCTGCCAAAAACAGTAACAATGCCCACAAATATAATTTATCGGGATTTAGAGAGCTCAATTTGTTAATAATGTAACATTCAAAACACCATTTACACATATTTCTTTAACAATTGAATATCTATATACCATGATAAATTAAAAAAATATGGTAAAATTATATTGCATTAAGCTAACATAACCTAGTGAAATTGGTCATTTTGACTAGTTTTACTGACTGCAATCAAAAAAATGACTAAGTCCAGCTAATTAATATGCGTAAATGTTATAAATCCAGATGTGAATGGTGTATTTCAATCAAACTTGGTATTATGGCTAACTGTACGATACCCAGTTTCGGCGATTACTATTGAGTATATTTTGATTTTTATTAAAAGAATAATAATAATAATAATCGCTTAGGACATTTATTTAGCCAAAGGATGCTGATACAAGTGTTTGTTTTGCCTTACGAATGTGACATATACTACTACTAGGCATAGCACACATAATATTCAAATGATTGAGACATGTACAAAATTGGATTCAAATGAAAGATTGCAATGAAAAATCAAAAAGAATTATGACAATCGGTCAATGCATTCTTGTGGTACGGTGTTTTGAGACACTCGGAAAATGGCCGAAAGCCTGCCAAAAACAGTAACAATGCCCACAAATATAATTTATCGGGATTTAGAGAGCTCAATTTGTTAATAATGTAACATTCAAAACACCATTTACACATATTTCTTTAACAATTGAATATCTATATACCATGATAAATTAAAAAAATATGGTAAAATTATATTGCATTAAGCTAACATAACCTAGTGAAATTGGTCATTTTGACTAGTTTTACTGACTGCAATCAAAAAAATGACTAAGTCCAGCTAATTAATATGCGTAAATGTTATAAATCCAGATGTGAATGGTGTATTTCAATCAAACTTGGTATTATGGCTAACTGTACGATACCCACTCTTTTAAACTATAATTTAGTTTCATAAGCTCATTAAATATGCAAATTAGCTAATTATCTATTCAAGCCATTGATATGCAAATGAGCAATGTCCGACATTTTTTTTCCCATCATAAGAGTGATCGGTAATAGATATATAACATGTATACCCACTTTGATTGACATTTATGGATTTAGAAATTAAACAAGCTTTTCCATTTCTTAAATACCCATATTTAAATTCTCAGTCTTTTCCTCACACGAGGCACTCAAAGGATGCACAAACTGAGCATATCACTAAATTGATTAAAGTGTTTAGTACAATATCTCAGGTTAGGTTTATTTAAATCGGCCCAATATATTCAAGTTCAGAGCCAATTTCAAAAATTGGTAAAAACAGTCATAACTAAAAAACCGATGATAAGTATTTATACCTGGTTCAAGGTTATATAGTCCAAGGTCATGACTACCATATATGGCAAGTTCACTGCCCTACAGGGAGTGCCTTATGTGAGGATAATTAATTTTATATAGGGATGTTTTTCAAAGTGGAGCTGCATACATTATATGAAAAGATTGTTTTTCATAAGGGCTTACAGACCACTCCTACATGTTACTCATTTTGCATGATTAATTAATCCAAATATTGTATGGCTGTCTTCATGACTTGGATTAGTGCATCCATGCACGCCAATTGAGGCAACAATACAAATCACATTCTACATCGTGAATCCATCCATTCAATAATGCAAAATGAGTAACAGGTAGAAGTGGATGTAGGCCTTTATGCAACACAGCTCTTCATATGTTGTTGTTCACTGGTGTAATGCTCCCAGTGGCGGGGTGTGTGTGTGTGCATTGTGCTATGCCTACTACTACAAATAAACATGGCTTCCTCCATCTATATCTAGAAATACCCTAATTTCGTCATCTGCGAAAACTAATGGATCGCGAGAAGATATACGAAGAAGACTACCTGACTGTATAATTGATTTTCTGTTCTTTTCGCATGGTGCCCAGTTATGCAGAGCCGTATTTCGTGTAACACTAAGGCCCCTTGGGGTTCTTGATTGGATTCCAGGCACTGACATAATGTATTTTCCTTCAGTCACGTGTTATCCTGGATATGGTTTGCACCTTGGTCCCAGTTCCTTTATTTAAAAAAGGCCTTGTACATCCTGGCTTTATGATTGACCTTTTGTTTGTGCCTTGCTCCCGTTATGTTGTACTGTACACTATGCACCGCATAGTGTCAGCATCATTACGCGTCAGCCAAATTGCGTGTGCCTTGTTAAGTGAAAGAGGACGACCTTACCAATAAGCTATGAGAGGTAGAAAATGCCAACATAAACAGCAAGCATTAAAAGAGTTGGAAACTGATAAACCAAAATCATGAAGATTGACAACAAGAAAAGGGCAAATGAAAGGATCCAATAACTGGTACATTCACTTCAAAAATCTACTTGAGAGCCCACCACATACGTAATGTGGATGAGGAAATTGCCCCAATACTATCACATCTCCACATAAGAGAAGGACCCTTTGATTTGGAGGTATATGAGAAGGCTAAGAAGGAACTTGTAGAGGGGAAAGCAGTGGGGAAGATGGTATCACACCTGAAATGCTTAAAATATGTGATTTAGATAACATCATTCTGGACTTCTGCGATGATGCCTTATTGAACTGGGAAAAGCCAGGCCATTGGTCGATTCTCAACATAGTACCAATACCGAAATCAGGTGATCTCAGCTGGGGGGGGGGGGGGGGGGGGGGGGGGTGGGGGCAACTACTGTGGCATAAACCTGAGCTCAATTGTTGCCAAGCTATACACAACTAAATGATACTCAACAGAATCAGACCTGAGCTTGACATCCACCTAAGAGCTAATCAAAACGGCTTTCGAGTTTGACGCACCAAAGTAGGTCATATTCTTGCCCTCCGAAGAATTATTAAGGGAAGTAGATCAAACAACCTGACAGCCATCATAACATTTATAATGCTTATAGACTTCAAAAAGGCATTTGGCACAACACATAGGGGACGAATGCTGCACACTTTGAGGGCCTATGGTGTACCCGATCAGTTTATAAATACGATAGCAGAAGTGTACAAAGACTCCAAGGCAAAGTTATATCACCTGACGGAGAAACTGAGGTTTTTAAAATACTGGATGGAGTACTACAAGGTGACGCCCTGGCTTCATATATTGGTGTCATTGTTCTTGACTATGCCCTAAGAGAGGCCATAGATGGCAAAGCAGAAGAGCTAGGATTCCACTTTACAAAAAGAAGCAGCAGAAGAATAGGGCCAACGGTAGTAACTGACCTTGACTCTGCTGACGACATTGCAGTTGCACTGTTGTCTAAGGAAGTAACTCTAACGCACTCAATACTCAACAGAGAAGCAGCTAATTGTTGTTGCAGCTAGAGTATAAAGAATTGGTCGAGTCCAAACTTCAACATATAGTCTCGAATATACATGGTGGGCGACACAGCATTGTCGTACTACGACATGTTTACATATACATACCTCATTGGAGCGAAAATACTCTATAGGAGTACAACCAACGCACACTCAGTAATGATTCCACGATTTTTGAATGTTTAGCTCCGACTACTAACTTGCAAATGTTTTCATTTTTCCAATAGGAGACAACGAAGCTCTCATGAGTATATTTCATAGCTTGTCTACGAGAAACCTGGACAATGAGGCAAGTGTTTCATTTATTTACAATCCATATTTTTAATTACAATGCAACCCCTAAATACAATCTCGGGTTATTATATCTATGTTTCATATTATAATATTATGGATGAAAATAAGCTCTAAACCTATGCCTATTCCGTGTATTGTATTCATCATGTTTTAAAGTGCAAATGACCTTGTGTATTTGTATAACAGAATTGGATCAACGATGTTTCCAGCAATATATCAGCTAATCCTGAAAAACAAATCCGTCTGGAGACAGCAAATATAGGTAAGAATTGGCATTTGAGACGATGTTTGGTTAGACTAGCAAGCATAAGGTTGAGGAATTTGACAATGACCCGTGCTTCTTCAAACTGACCCCTGCATCTAACACATGGTAATTAGTACGAACAATGACAAACAATCTTAAGCGGGCCCAGAACCACAAGCCGACGGGACAGTATCAAACACTCCCTTAGCGAACAGTGATCCGCTAACTGTTTCGTCGGTAGACAGTGGCGTAGCTAGGTTTTTCATATTGGGTCGAAATATTACCGACGCGTAAAGTCAAGCTCGAAAACAGACAGCGCCAATCTCAACCGACACCCCGAATATTGTGGGCGATCGCTACCCCCCCCCCCCCCCCCCCCCCCCCCCCCTCCGGACACCTCTGGCTATGCCACTGTCGGTACAATTACTGCTCCGCTATTTTTCAAACATTACGCTACGTCACTGTTGCCGTCGGGAAAAGATTACTAGATAAGCCTATCAGCAATCAACGAGTGACCGTATTATTAAGGAGGGTTTTTAAACTCATGCTAAACAACCCTGCAATTATCTGATTTATTATCTTTGCGATAGATTTAAATTACTTTCCTGCCGAAAATTGCACCAAGTGCAAAATTACAGTGCTATTAAAGGATGGATCAACAGTTAGTGTAACGATTCCACAAGCTTCAAAGGCGAAACAAGGTAAGAAGAGACAGGCAAATGCTTAAATTTAAATCATGTCATACAACAAGACCGCGTGAAATATCTCAGGCCAACATGTACAGCCCGTGGGCAGTCAGGTATAATGTAGTCTTCTATCAAAGACACCTCGCAAAACTAACTGTCGAGCGTCGAGCGAAGCGAGTCATATCCCGACCTGTCGACCGCCGACACAACGTGCGTTTCTAAACTTTGACAAGCGGTGATCAGAATGAACGATTGATTGACCACACCGTGCAGTCCTCTCTATTTAAAAGGCAGGCACATGCAAATTCGGGATCCTGCGCGCTAAGGCGTGACGGCGCGCGCTCATTGGACCATTGGACCATCACGGTGCCGTGCCAGGATCCCGCGCTACGGTATATAAATGTATGCGTGCACTCACCGTCACTTTCACTCTCTTGTTCAAAGCAGACAATTGTGATTTCCGTTCGCTCTTCGTTCTAATCATTATAAACAGCATGTCAGGTCGTGGTAAAGGTGCAAAGTGGGGCTCCAAGTCTAAGACTCGATCAGCACGAGCCGGACTCCAATTTCCCGTCGGTCGCGTGCACCGTTTTCTTCGCAAAGGCAATTACGCTGCCCGAGTCGCACTTGATATCACTTGATATCGATAACATCTCCCGATATATCATAACATTATTATGAACCAATCAGCAAGCGCAATGTTCTAGATAAATATTCAGTAAAACAATACAAATTATAACACAAATATTGTTTGCGGAAAGGCGTTGTATTATACTATTTTCACAGAGGTCGCTTAAGCTATTTTAAAAGTGGTAACACACAACTCCACACCGCCTTGATGAAAGGCTAGGTATAATGTAGTCATCATCCGCGTGAACGAAAACGCGGATTAAGGGTGATTTTTTAGAACACCGCAAACATGGGCCCGCGTGGCTCGTGCTAAGGCTATAAAAATCAAAAATCACCAATTTCAGAGGATACGGGTCTCTTTCTCAACCTGAATCCGCGCTAAGGGTTGCTTGGGCAGATAGTCATGCGTCATCATTGTAAAAACAGCCCAAATAGTAAGGCCTAGGCAAATTTACTAACCAAACTGAATGACAAAATCACTTCACACTCATTTCAGCCTCAACTCCATATTGAGGATCTAAATCCTTTGCTATGAGTTTGATTCGTCGAGCTATATACAACAAGTACAAATAAAGAAGTAATATATTAACAAACTAACGTGCAGTTTATACTTCAAAGCGTAATTAATTATGTTATTATATATTTGCAAATTATACTTTTATACTCAGGAATTGCGGTGCTGGTTGCTATTTTCAAATCACTGCATACTAACATTACTGCAGTCAGCGATTACGATTCCGATTACATATTACCAATGCTGGCCAGCAATATCTTTTCTATATCAGCTTTCACCGCAGACTTGACGACCTCCATCACAAACTTCTCTATAGAACCTTTAACGATGGACTTTCCTTATGATAATGCCCAGGTGAGTCTGTGTATGATATTATTAGGCATGTTAGATTGGCATGATTAGATTAGAGATATGCCTTAAAGGAGTCATTTGTAATGTTAATCAACTTTCTCAACAGTAATGATGATGGTAACATAATTGGCTAAGTCTTCAGGGGATGACACTCCGCTTTTCGATAGGAAAAAAGTGTACTTTAGGTCCCAGATACTGGTATACCAGTATTGTTCAATACTGTAAAATAAAAGTTGGCAGTATCGGTCGATACTAGTACAATTTTACTGTTTCAGTATCGGTCGATACTGGAACACCAAATTGTGTTCCAGTATCAAGCGATACTGGAACATTGTTATGTTCCAGTATAGGCGATACCAGATAGATTTGTCCCAGTATTGAACGATACAGGTACATAAATATGTTCTATTATCGCCCGATACTGGAACATGTTATATGTGCCAGTATTAATACTGGAACACTGACTTTGTACCAGTGTCAGACGATACTGGGTGTTCCAGTATCAAACGATACAAGTACATTCCAGAATATGAGACCTAAATTACACCTTTTCCGTCGATACACACAGAAACATGTTTACATAATCATGTTAAATATAGAACTCCATACTTATTATGTAAACCTTTCACACATATTTGTGTACAAAATACACAATTTATGTAAACACAACTTTTGTATTTTGTTGTGTACAAAATACACAAGTTATGTTTACATAATTGTGTATTTTGTACACAAATACTGTGTGAAATGTTTACATAATAATTATGAAGTTCTATATTAACATAACTTATGTAAACTTATGTAGTTGTTTGTCTGTGTGTATGAAGCAAGCTATATTTGACTATTTCAGAATGACACGTACGTGTAGATGGCGCTGTACTTGGAACGTCAGTGGCTTTTGTCGCCTTCTACGCAATGACGTAATATAAGTTTACACGCAATTGAAAACTTCCCACAAAATTCGTAAATTAAAATAAAACTTTACGTGCATGACGGTGTATATCAAATCCGTCTGAAACAAAACAACGATGATACGGTGTACATTTAATGGATATGGACATTGTGAACTTTAAATAAAACAAACAATGAAACATAATGCCGAATAGAATTTAAAAAAATGTTTCACGTCCGGGTTTTAAAAAAAAAAAGGAGGACGAGTTTTTCTTCTTCTTTTTTTTCTTCTACCAAAATGGCCGCCATTTGAGATTTCAGGCAATCCATGATGTTTTCCCTATTATTATTAAATGGAATGATAATTTAAAGGAGACAATTGTTAGACAAACAAGAACTGAACATGTTTACATTGTTTTAATAGTGTTAGCACCATGCCAATACATATTTACATTGTTTTAATAGTGTTTAGCACCATATTTTACACTTCTAAGTATCAAATTCAATGCAGATCAGTGTATTGGTGCTGGGATACAATTGAAAAGAAGAGAACAAATCTCTTTTTTACCTCTTTTTTTTAGAAAGCGGGTGGGGGACGCGAAACTTGTTTTGTTTTATTTGGCCTACATAGCTCATATATTACAGGATTTTCATTATGTCCCTGTCCAATAAATATACACCGTAGCATCGTTGTTTGTTTGGGACGGACTTGATACAAGTCTATATCGTCAGCCTGCTTCGATAATTGCCTAACTCACTTTTCAGCAAAATTGAGTTTTTTGCATAAATCATGACTTCATTACATTATGCACATGCTGTTATAATATCTAAGTCATTGACCAATCACAAGTGTTGATAAATGAAGAGATTTGTTGCAAAAGGGCCACCAGACCACTCCAACATGTTACTCATTTTGCATTATTGAATTTGCATTGACAAATCCATGGAATTAATCACATTATTGTATGGCTGTGTTCATCTGTTTCTATATGACTTGGATTAGTGCATCCATGCACGCCAATCGAGACCATCAACAATACAAATCACATTCCACATAATAAATATCCATCCATCAATAATGCAAAATGAGTAACAGGTACAAAGGTAACAGGTTTCATACTGTTGTTGTTTTCTAAGAACTAGAAAAAATGAGTTAGGCAATTATCGAAGCAGGCTGACGATATACATTTGTAGGCTAAGTTCATTGCATGTCTTTGGAAGGCTATTGACGAATCACCCCCCCCCCCCGCCAACCCCCCCCCCCCCCACCCCCCCACCCTACCCCACCCCCACACACACCCCCACCCTTGGTGCCGCCACTGTTTAAGAGTATCCCTGGAGTATGTTCATGTTTATGGGCGACAACAACACACACCCCCACACATGTTTGTCAAAAGAGTCGATGGATTTGTATGGTATACCAAAAAGTCATACTCTTAGATATATTTAAATTAAAATGTAATTAATTATGATGACTTTTAATCGATTGTTTCTCCATGTTATCATGCAGAAATCTCCTGGAGTTGACTTTAAGTGTGGATATCAGACCGATGTCGGGTAAGTTTTGTTGCTTTGGTAAATTAAAAAGAACGTTCTAATATATAGAATCATTGGCAAATATGTTATTGAATTATTCCATTAAAGTTAGAGGAATCACAAGGGACCAATCATTTAGATGCTGTTTCGTTGCGATATAATGGACTTCAACATATTTAAAGCTTTGAAGCAATACATCCCCAAATCTGCGCCCATGCATTTAATTTAAACTACCCAAGCAGATGGATGAGGATTAAATTAAACAGAAAATCAATTTGGACAACTACATGAGTCACTATTCTGGATACGAATTACCTACACCTAGCACATAAAGTCCCTGCTCAGGTGCTTTGAGGTTGACTAATTCAAAATATATAATCGGTACCAAAAACCTGAGATATACATTAAATGAGCAAATTTCTTCTCCGCAGTTTGATACCTCATTCAATAAAATCGAATGGATACTTTTAAAGTTATGTCGATTTCAATGACCGCGGATACAACAGAAAAGTGGCACTAGGTATAGGAAATCATTGATTTGTGTGTGATTTACCATAGACGGTAAAAATCAATGTTTTACCCGTCTATGGATTTTCGCACTGAAAAACTCACAGCTTATCAGCTAAGACTTGTATTCTTCACAGCCAGATACACCCTTTGTCCCGCACATTGCGGTTATCACTAAAGACCCATTCATCTGTCACGTTCAGATAGCACACAGTTATCACACACAAATCAATGATTCCTATACCTAGTGCCACTTTTCTGTTGCATCCGCGGTCATTGAAATCGACATAACTTTAAAATTATCTATTCGATTTTGTTGAATGAGGTATCAAACTGCGGAGAAGAAATTTGCTCATTTAATGTATATCTCAGATTCTTGGTACCGATTATATATTTTGAATTAGTCAACCTCAAAGCACCTGAGCAGGGACTTTATGTGCTAGGTGTATATATAGGCTACGATATGATTCCAAAAGACACAGGGAAGCATAGAACCACGTGTCAATGTAAGTTCATACATGTAATACAATTATAATGAAAGTTCATCTGTGTTGGTGATAAATAATTATGAAGCTAAACTTTCGATCTCAACACAAGATTAATTACCTGGAATTTTCAGGTGTTACTACACCTTTCATCAGCAGACTAATGACTCGACTTTACCTTTTGGAGGTGTGACGTCAGAATCGGGTCATAGACTCTTGGTAATTTGTACCTGCCCCCGTCTTTGTGGAGTGATGGTTGGTTGGCTCTGATGTAAATTGCCTCCTTGACCCCTCTCTCAAACCAACGAGGATCCTTATCCAGGATCTTGACTTTGTCTAAGTACACGCGATGTCCCGGTGACTCAATATGGATGTGTTGGGATACCTCGGACGAGGTGGAACTAGGCCGCCTGTGCTCTAGAAAACGTGTCTTTAATGAGCGTTCGGTTTCTCCGATGTATGACTCGGAGCAAAGACCCCGGGTAGTCTGACCCTGACAAGGAATCATGTACACTGGGCCTACAGTGTCCTTCTTCTCAGTTTTGTCTTTTGGCGAGACCAGAAGTTGACGTAGTGTGCGCGTAGGTTTGAAATAAGCGCGTATACCTTAGTTTCCGAAAATCCTGCGGAGAGCCTCGGATGTGCCCTTGATATAAATAAGGCAACACTACGTGTCCTTTTGTCTGGTTTTCACTCTTTTTAGTTTTCGGTTTGACCTTACCCTTGGGTTTGTGGACACGGTCAAATGCCCACTTCGGGTACCCTCACTTGGTCCATGCTTTGTCAACGTGTTGCTTCTCTGTTGTGATATCAACCTGGTCAGTGATGACAGTATCAGCCCTGTGGTGTAGCGTTTGGATAACGCCCAATTTGTGCTGGACAGGGTTATTTGATGAGAAGTTCAAATATTGATCTGTGTGGGTTGGCTGGCGGTAAATCCTTACGTCAAGATTACCGTCTGGTTTGATCACTGTCAGTGTGTCTAGGAAGGCTAATGTCTTATTGTCCTCACCTTCTGTTGTGAATTTGATGTCCGGATCAACGGTGTTGAGGTGATCTGTGAACTCTTGAGCATGTTTGGTCTTTATTTTGATATGCGTGTCGTCGACATATCTATACCACCATAATGGTGGGTGGAGAGCAGTTTTAATTGCTATCTGTTCCAGATGCTGCATGAAAAGGTTGCATACGATAGGCGAAACAGGAGTCTATGACCCGATTCTGACGTCACACCTCCAAAAGGTCAAGTCGAGTCATTAGTCTGCTGATGAAAGGTGTAGTAACACCTGACAATTCCAGGTAAATAATCTTGTGTTGAGATCGAAAGTTTAGCTTCATAATTATTTATCACCAACACAGATGAACTTTCATTCTAATTGTATTACATGTATGAACTTACACTACCTATAAGGATTAAGAAAAATCAGCCCGCTTTGTACATCAAAACGTCGATTCAAAAACTGCTGATCGGGCCCGATCAGCATTTTACGTCCGACAGTATCCCTCTGCAGTACGCGTGATCCAAAACGCGAACCATATTTGCGTAGAGGGCGTTTTTCAATAAATAGCGATGGTATTGTTTTAATCAAGTATTGCTGTGTTTTTGCTAGTAGAAACAACAATAATGGCAATATTTTAATGTTCATCTTGAAATTTGAAGTACATTTTTTAATATTTAAAATTGTCCCTTTAAAATAGAAAATAAACTGAAATCGTACGGGTTTGATATGATTCTCTCCTCAAACTATCGAAAACAACGGAAAATATGGATATACTCGCAAGTTTTTTTTATTATCTTGTTTTAATTCTGTTTATCAAGAAACTGGTCGCAGAAAGGGTGCAATACATTGGAGGTTACCAACACTCACGTGAAATGCAGCGCTGATCATTTGACGAACTTTGCAATACTGGTGCAGGTTGTTGATGTAAGTAACTAATCGGTTAAAATGATTTCTTATAACAAATATACTGTTTGCAAACCTAAAAGTGGGTATAATTTGATCATTTAGCTGTGTCAAATATATTTTACTTGTAGAAAGTACACTTTCGCCATAGGGGGCTTAACGTTTAAGCTATGAAAAGAAAACCCTCTTCTACGGGCCAGACCGACCCGTTTTTTTCTTCTTCGAATTTTCACCCAAAAAAAGGTAGATATGTTGGGAACATTTTGAAATAGGAAATGCATAATAAGCACAATATCCCATTGGCTTGTACGTCGTAATTTATAATATAATGTGGTTGCGCAATACCAACACTAAAGTCAATAAAGTATTCTGTCATTGTATATTTCATATTTTCTGCTTGATTACAATGCATATTCACATACTTGACGGGGGAAAGATTTGCAGTTCCACGCTTTATTATTATTTCACGTTGGTACTTTTGTTGGTGCCCACGAGGGGGCGGTGTTAGGGACTCATCCTATAATTTAATATCTAGTTAACGCCTCGGTGTGATTTGTGATTTTAGTAAAAAGAAGCATATTGACGAGAAGAAAAAAATGGGAAACATTAGGCCCTGGGAACCTGTCGCATGTCTAGACGTGACGTCATTTAAATGGATTCGTAGCAATCTTACTAGGTGTAATGTACAGTATTCCTTTTATTCCTGTGCGTCGCGTGTCTAGACGTCACTTTATTTCAATTGATTCGTAGTTCTTACTAGGTGTCGTCGTCGTTTTATGGGTCATGGCTTTGTGACCCTATTGATGATGGAGCGCCACCGGTGTCCATTTTGTGACATGCGATGGGCAGAGATAAGAGATAAACCAGTTGCTTCTTTAATGCCATCAGTCCAACGGAGCTTTGGTCTGCCATGTTTACGTCTTCCTTCGATAGGTCCTTGTATTATCACATTTTCTAGATTTTCACCCTCTCGTCTAGCAATATGTTCACATTATTGTAGCTTGTTGCACGTGATCTTTCTATACATAGAAGTTTGGTTCCCAATCTAGCTTCTGACAAATTCATTGGTCTTATGCTCTGTCTATGATATTCCTAACATCTTGCGCCAACACCACATGCTATTCCGACTGATCATGTTTCAGCTCCATATGTTGCGAGCGGAAAGATGAATGCCTTCATAATACGTATTTTGGTGGTCTTTGTGATTCCTCTATCTTTCCAAATGGTAGATAGGGCATTTGCTGATGTTTTAGCCATTGTGAGACGTCTTTTAATCTCCCCAGAGCTTCCATCATCTTCATTCACACTGCTGTTCCCTTATGGAACAGTCTTCCAGATGATATTGTTGGTAACATTTCAGCAGCTGGAATCCAGGCTTTCAAGTGCCGTGTGCACGGTCATCTTCTCTCAAACTCTTAACTTGTCATAGCCTTTCATGACACCCTTCATGCAAGTCCTTTCAACATCCGACTGATACATATAATAGCATGGTGGTCATAGGTTAAGTGTAGGTTAATGCTTGGTTGGGAGATGGTGGTCCTGTAAAGCATGTAGCCAGCTGGGTTGTTGATACGGTCACGCCCCAACAGGTGACAACAGGCAGCTCCTGGTAGATTTAGTTCCCAAATTTGTTGTGTAGGTTCTCAGACCTCCAGATATTATTATTTTTCTATAATTTATATTTTGATGTTGTTCTCTATGTTTGGGCTTTTATATTATTATTAAAGAAAAAAGGAGAAAGAGTGATCCAAGGAAATTGAAGTTATCAACAAAATATACTGTATCACTATCGACCTTATTCACTTGTTGGTTGCTGTTTCCTCCGGAAATCATGACTTTGTTTCACTGGCTGCTTTCACTCTGTGTATTAGAATTTGAAGTTCATCTCCAGTTCTCGCTATCAGGGTGGTATCGTCAGCATATCGGAGATTGGTTATGGTGCGACCTACTGAAACTTGACCTTCCACTTCATCAAAAGCTTGCCTCATGATGTACTCTACAAAAATGTTGAATAGTTAAGGTGACAGAATACATCCTTGACGAACGCCTTGACCAATAGAAAACAACTCACAATTATCTTTATCTGTTCTTACTGTATAGCCTCCTGATCTTTGTAGAGGGATTTAATCAGCTCAACGATGTGAGGAGAGAAACCCCATTTCTTGCTTTACCAACCATAGCTTCAAATGTTGAACGCAGTCGGCTCTTTTCCATCAGGTGTTTAGGTTACCTATTTGATTTCTTGTACCTCGCCCTTTCCTGAAACCTACCTGTTCAGTTGGTAACTGATTCTCCAGGTGCGTTCTCTAATGATATGTAGTAGAATCTTACTGCTATGTGAAATTAAGGCTATCGTGCGGTTGTTAGCACACTCTCTGGTGTCCTCTTTTGAATGGCTGTTTATTTGATCTCCAAATCTTGGTGCATATAGTCTGTGGATCACATCAATGCGTTATTTATCACTCTCCTTTAGGATTTCTGCGGGAATATTATCAGCTCCAGGAGATGTACCTTTCTTTAATTTCTTCAGAATATCTGGTTCAGACATGTCATTGTTGAGAGTGTTATCATCAACCTGAATTCCATTTTTTGATTCATATAACTTTTGACAGTGCTGTTTTCATCTTGCTTTGATTTCGAAATAAATCCTCAGTAAGAATGTCCTACCTACACACACACAAGAAACTAATCTGGCTAGCAAGGTGATCTACGAAAGAGATTTATATGAAGAGAAGAGTGAAGAATTGAAAATGTATAGGCCCTACAGAAGAAAGTGTACATTTAAAGACAGCTAAGGAGGGTAGAGAACGTTTAGCCCTCACTACTCTAGTATAGACGTATCTTAAAACAAAGGACAGATATAAAGGGCCGTATTCTCGTACTAAACACGGTTTTAGCTTAAAACCATATCTAACTAAACGCGTGTCTAACTTAAACACGAGTTTATGTTTTAAACAACGTGTTTAACAACAGTTTTAAACTCCGCGAATCTCGTCCCCAGAGTGGTCGTGCGTTACTGTTTATAGGAATTTATTGTTGTTTTGGCCCTTATAGATTACAATAGATATCGACCGAATACCTCATCCAAAAGCACGTGGATTTTTAAAACTACACGATGTGATCGTCAGCTTGCAGCAGGCACGGTTGACTGATTATTTAAGGCATACAGTTGGTGTATGAATTTAGTTAAACCCGCTTTAAACTACCCCATACCCATGTTTAAAGTTAGACACTTTTTAGTGAGTTAGACGCGTATTTAATTTAAACACGTTTTTGAGAATTACGTCTAGTTAAACGATATGTCTAACGTAAAAGTTAGAAGCGTGTTTGGCTTAAAACCGTGTTTAACTACGTACAAGAATACGGGCCAAAATGTCTATACCATCCTCTCACCCTCTCACACTTTGCGTGACTAGACGTGATATTTAAATTGATTTGAAATATAGCCTTTTATATTACAACTGTTCACCGTTGTTTTCAATTATGTTCTTATTTATGTTTAGATCACTGAAGCTGACACACGAGCCCTGGAAATATTGACCAAATTTGGTTGCTCCATTTCAATGGTTGCTCTAGCGGCTACCATTGCAGTGTTCCTGTCATTTGAGTGAGTCGAGTAATTCAATTGATAAGTTTATTAAATGGGTACACTGATTTTGACATTCAATTATTGAAAAGAAGAGTGAGTATGAACATTTCAAAAGAATGGATATTAATGTAATACACACAAAGGATAAATTAACACATGATAATAAACATAAACAATCCAGCAAACACTTCTTTGATCAGGTAAATATTAAAACCTCACAAATGTAGCGTCAAAATCCTGTATTGTACATACATTGACACAACAATACACACCGTTTAATTCTCTAGTCTACTGGCTCTAATGTACACATCGCTGTATAATTATTATCACTCTGCAGGTCCTTGCGATCTTCTGATCGATACCAGATCCACATAAACTTCGCTGTCTCTTTACTGCTGGCGCAGTTGTTGTTTTTAACCGGAGTCGATCAGACACATGATAAGGTACGGAATTTCTAGTTTAGTCTGTACCATATGCTTTTTATTAATGACAGGCATGGTGTCAGCCATGTGGTAGTCCCATTGTGTAATATATAGAAAAGTCCAAACATTGATCTTGTAAATATTTTCTCTCCTGAAATTAGGTGGCATGTAAGGCGATAGCTATTGTTCTGCACTACCTGTTCTTGTCTACTTTTGGTTGGATGCTGGTCGAGGGCATCAACCTCTACTTTAAACTGGTGAAGGTGTACGGCGCTGAAAAGAACCGTATGTTGATGTATGCCGGGATTGCATGGGGCGTTCCTATACCAATAGTTGCTATCAGTGCTGCAATCCGATTTAATAACTATACGTCATTGACGAGGTAAGATTAATGTAATTGGAATTAGGCCTACAGTGAATTATTTCGAAAACCAAGATGTTCCAATAACAATTTGGGCCCAAATGTCTTGAATGTATATTAAACAAGTTAAAAATATACAGAATAAGGCGCGATTTGTGACAGAGATCCCATGTTTTCGATTGTTACCACAAAAATTGTTTGCATCCCCATTCGGACAATAATCCCACCCCATTGAACTTGGTGGAGAATAATATAAACTTAACATGAAACGTAAGGATTTATACAATAATACATGCTTTGTTGCCCAAACGAAGCTTGATTTCAGTTTTGTTTTTACTCCAAAATGGCCGTTAATCCAAAACTATGTTGGTTTAAATAACCCACCATTATAGGACTGAAAAACCAGAACATTTTAATGGATCAGACTTTTTTTTATTAGTGACTTGTACGTAAGACTTATACGATAGATAGTCGACTGAGTAAAATGTTGCATCATCATGCGTACATGCAACCTTGAACTGATACCAATGCAATGCTTGTACGTGTGGTGACGCAAACTGATACTTTGGCGACTATCGTTAAAGTATAATGTACAAAGTCACGTATACGGATAGGCCATAGGTACTAATTTTGCAGTCTGGCCTACACCATTAGGTGACGTTATCTTCTTAAAATAGAGGATATTATCACGTATATTTTACTGATCGTGTTCTAAACGGAACTGTTGACCTTTTTTCTCTGTTCCGCGTTTCTCTACAAATCACACAACTCTCATATCGGGACTGGCAGTGTTCCCACATTTGCTCGTATTTAACGAAGTGTGGGAAAAACATGATATATAAAATAAATTAGTATTGTACATTCATTATATTTTAACTTTTAGGCAAATGGAGCATCAAAATGTAGCAAGCAGAATCACCAAAAGGCCGATCACATTTCCAGTATACATGATTCCTACCTGCTTTATTTTGTTCGATTAGTTTATTAATAACTCCTGTGCGTACATTCAATTTCATATTGTATTAATTGTTTTCATTTCAGTTGCTGGTTAAATACGACCTACGGCTTGATCTGGGCATTTGCAGCACCCGCTATCATCGTTATCGTGGTACGTACTTCTAATATTGTTATTCGCACTCCCTCTAACCATGCTCTAACGTTGATTATCTCGACCATCGATTATGCATTTATCAAATCAACCATCAATGTGATTCAGCGCCTATACAATTTATGTATGCATAAGACGATTAACTTCAATGGTCGTCAGTGTATATTACTTTCTAGAGGAACTTCCCTAGATTGTTTTAACTCGTTCGGAGTCCTCGGTCATCACTCGGTATCGTATTAAGTTTCCTGAGTGAAAAGAAATGCCATTGTCTCAGTAGTAAACGGAAATAGGTATTTTTGAAATAAAATCAACATCAATGAAATGATCTTTATTATGATCTTCAACATAAATAGTTTTAGTTTGGTGTTGTCTGATCAAATCAAATCTGCTCGGGTAGATTTAAAGAAAAGTACGACATAACTGCTGTGAACATCTTTTTTATAGGTTAACACTGTGATTCTCGGATGTATTGGGCGAATCTTATGGAAATCAGTCAACGCAGTAAATGCAAATGATGACACGACCGGAATCAGGTACAGTCTAAACCTCATAAACATGATATTATCTGCATGTAAAACTTTTTCATAGGCCTACCTTATATTCAAAAGAAAAAGGAATGCAATTAAAATAACATTTTTTTCGTCTGTACCTTTTTCAAAAGGAGGCCCTGGTTATTTTCCCATTAGATAGAGGCATGGGTGTTGTTCGAATACGGGCTAATGGGAGTATCAGTTTACTAAGTGATCAACACATGATTAAATACAATA
The DNA here is from genome assembly GCA_035610835.1 of Ophiura sarsii. Lineage (NCBI taxonomy): Eukaryota > Metazoa > Echinodermata > Ophiuroidea > Amphilepidida > Ophiuridae > Ophiura > Ophiura sarsii. The sequence goes on from CM069449.1 coordinate 19,271,518, forward strand.
ATATAAGTGATCAACACATGATTAAATACAATAATATAAGTGATCAACACATGATTAAATACAATAATATAAGTGATCAACACATCATTAAATACAATAATATAAGTGATCAACACATCATTAAATACAATAATATAAGTGATCAACACATCATTAAATACAATAATATAAGTGATCAACACATCATTAAATACAATATTATGAGATAATTTCTTCATGAACTGTTTATTTGTTCGTTTAGAGTGGCACTCAAGGGAACTATGGTTCTCATGCCCCTCATGGGCACAACATGGGCGTTCGGTTTTCTAGCTGTTGATGGCGCAACTCTGGTTTTCCAGTACCTCTTCGTCATCTTCAACTCCCTCCAAGGACTGATGGTCTTCATCTTGTTTTGCTTGTTAAACAAAGAGGTCAGTACTAATAACAGTGTAAAGGCGATATATCAAGTGGGAAAGAATACCTTGTCGGAGAGGTTTTTCATAAGATATAAACTGCTCAAAAAAGTTCTCCTATCCAACGCTACCTCATTATTCGTAGCAATCACCTGTTTCAGTGCTTAGCTACCTGCTTGTGAATGTGGGGAAGTCTCATTCAAAATGTGCCGAATTCACCACTATTTCGTGCTCAAAATAACAACTCTGTCATCTGTTCAATGAAGTGTTACATCGAGAGCTACATTGTAAAATGCGTCGTTTAAAACTTTTTAAACAACCGCTGCTGTTCAAGTATCCTACTCAAACAAATGTTTAAATACGTAACATTTGTTTAAGCAGGGCACTTGAAACCCCGTTGTTTAAAACTGTTAAGCAACATTGTTGCTGTGTTGCGGCAGAGAGATGCTCTTTTAACTTTTTGTGGGGAAATAGCGATGATTATGGCACATTCAGATTAAAACTTCCCCATTCACAAGCACGTGGTTGAGCCCTGGGACATGTTCATATTGTCTTGCATATCAATTAAAAGCTAATGTGTTCGTCTTTCCAGCAAAAGTATTTCATAAACTTTCAACTACTCGTACATTCAAAAGATGCCCGCTTATTATTCTGACAGTTTTGTAAACAAAGCATATTTTTGCCAAAGTATAACTCGTTACATGTTGCGTTAATTTTCTACAGCCTGATACTATATGTAATAAATATCTGTAATGCACTGTTAGTATACGGATCTACGTTATAAACAACCACTTTATTTAACCAACTCATGGTATACAAATGTATTGTTAAAATATTTTAACGAACAGTTGTGTGGTTTACCTGGTAGTCTGTCTTGGTTAAAATGTTAATCCGGGTTCTAACACTGCACTCTAACAGTGTAGAAATATAAGGGTTCTAACACTGCACACTAACACAGTGTAGAAGTATAAGAGTGATTGGGTGCAATCACAGTGCAATACTTTACCTGAGTTAAGTACCACTTGATGTTATCTTCCATCCAGGTACACCGGATATTCAAACGGACTCTAGACCGCCATCAGTTGTCTATAGGGAATTTCTCCACAAGAGTTGTGCCATTTAGAAACACAGATGTAAGATAATAGTTCAATAAATTCAAGACATCAAATTGCTTTTACTTTTTCATGTGGGATTTATGTAACATATATCAAGAATGGATTTTGCTTGCGGAGTTGCCAAGTTGCCCAGCAAAAAAAAAAGTTGCCCAGCCTGAGTACCGTGAAGGTGTGATTATTCTCGTTATCAGGGGGTCCAAATAATCCGAAAGACGTCAGTGATTTAATTGTGGCCTCAATATCCTTAGGATTAGTAGGAGATGTGAAGACCAATCTGATAAAGGTCCCCACAAACCGGGCTTCCAAGCTTTTAAAGACATGTCAATCTAAGATGCTGCGCCGCCCGCCCTGGGAGTCTGTACCCGCGGCAACCGTCCGTATAGATGCACAGTATGCATGTCCACCATTTAAGATACCGTACATATCGTCATCACAATGAGAGTTATTGTCGGGGTGGGGGTTATAAGAACTGTCAAATGAGATGCTTATTTGCAAAGTTTAAACTAAATCTATTTCAATCTGAGAAGTAATGGCGAAATATGTAGCCGCCTATTTGTGGAGCAACGCATTGTCTTCGTTTACAAAATACAACTTGGTAAAGCACCCGTATATCTTGCTGACTCTGTTCAACCATACACTCCTCGGCGTGCTCTTCGTTCGTCAGAGCAAGGTCTCCTAAAATTGAATCGTACAAAAACACAGTGGGGCAACAGAGCCTTTGGGATTGCAGCGGCAAGAATATGGAACAATTTACCTGCTGTCGTCCGATTAAACAGCAATATAAACCGTTTCAAAAAAGACTTAAAAACCCACTTATTTAAAGTGGCTTTTACTAAATAATCTTTTTGTAGTCATCTGATATGTTTTTGTGCTCTATTGACTGTATAACTTGTTTGTAAATGCAAAAGCGCCATGAGCGCCATTTATGGCGGATACCGGCGCTTTATAAGTTTTCATTATTATTATTATTATTTATTATTATTAGGGGGAAACAAATTCACGCTACAAATATTACAGGCGTGCAATAGTGACGTCTTTTTAAGGCATACAGATGTGGTATTCGTAAGCATTGATGGAACCAGATAATATTGTCACATAATTGTGACTCGTTTGAGGGAAGCATCATGTACACAACTGTAGCTTAGTAAGTTTACATTATTTACTGATTCAATGTAAAAATAACATTTGCCAATTTCAGAATGTTGAGGGCGTTGCTGCTAGGCAGGATCAAGAGCCCGCGCCTGGCAATGGTAAGTACCTAATCGTGTAGCATAAGGACATTGGATCATTCTTCGGGTGCGAATGCCGAGACAAACAAGTACTTTAATGCCCATGGGTTTCAAAACATAATTAACGTGACTTCATATATATGCAAAGACATCGTAATAAATAAGTTAGTGTAACTACATGCATGCGGGTTTCATAACTATGGTTAACAAGACGTCAGATGGTAAGACATGAACAAGTGTAACTACAATCATTTTGGATTTCATGGAAATAGTTAAAGTGACGTCATATGTACAGACATCGTAACAAGTGTTACTACATGCATACCGGTTTCATGGAAATATTTGACGTCATATGTAAATAGTTAAGTTGACGTCATTTGTAAAGACCTCGAAACAAATGCAACTTCAGACAGGGTTTAATGGAAATAGTTTTATTAAAAATATGTCAAGTTATCTAAACATGTGCATTTTATATTTTTATATTCATTGATTTATTCAATTAGCCGTTAATACGAGCAATGCAGCAGCCGAATCGCGAAGACAACGACGACGCGACGGACATGAGGTACAATATTGTTATTGATCTTAGAAATAAATCATTCTGATATGCAGGAGACGTACATTTATTAAGCAGCTAATATGGGCCATCCCATGAAGAAAGATGGCAGTGCAGGCACAATACAAGAAAAAATATCAAAAAATAAAGAATTCACAAGACTCGAAAATCAATCTGCCGACAAATGTATTTAAAATAAAGACTGCTAAGTGAATACAACTTCCATTAAATTGCGAAAGAGGCACGCTCCGATAAGATCATGTTCCACCTGTATTCGGATATGAAATTATATTCTGAATTAATGAGGATAATCGCTTTTGATGGGGTGATATTTATTTCAATGTAATGCTGTCATTTTACAGATGAATAGGGTTCAGATGGTGATTCCGGGTTCTGTGGAGTAGCCCGGAGAAAAAAACCACTAAGGTGATAACATATTGACGTACACTTGAATGGATGATCAAGTCACCCGATATCGCGTCACCACAGGGATGAGCTATGCTACCTGAAATCACGTATAGTCGTGATCGAGATCACGAAACTGCAAATATAAGCAAATCAACCAATGTCATGGTTATTTAGGTGATAAAATCATTGCATGTCACGGCACTACTTCGATGATAAAGTCACTGGTTATCTCAGCACTATTTGGATGATCAAGTAACTCAATATCACGGCACTGTGATTACGTACGTAACTCATTCCGGCACTACTCTTACGATTAAGTCATTTGCAATCGAGGCACCACTTAAAATATCAAGTCACTGGAATATCACTGCACTACCTGCATGGCCAAACTTTTCACTATACAACTAATATGAAATAAAGTCACTCTATATAACGGTAATGCTTGGATGGATGATACATTGCTATTTAATAGATGATACTTGTTTCGCAATCCATCCTTGCTCTAATGATTAACCCTCATCCTTCCGAGACGATTTAACCCCCCCCCCCCCCCCCCCCCCCTCCCCCCAAAAAAATATCCAAACCGAGATGCAGAGTATGCTTATTTTGGATTGTGGGACCATGGTAGAGCTAGATCTTCTCTTTCTATACATATCAAAACAAGTACAAACGTCCCACGTATACACAATGATGTCCCTAAACATTTTCAACATCAAAATCCCGCTGTATTAGTCTGTACAGTGAAATATACTATACTACTTCTAAATTATAAGATTCAGGACCATACAATTAAGATATTTTTCAAGATCGATTTATAGATGGGAAAAGACCCGACCCAAATATTAGTTATATTACACTTACTATTTCAACTTGTGGTTACCCACCCTGTGGTGGACGCTTCTTCTTCTCATCAACCATGTCAATCTATAATACCCAAAATGTGTTGCCGTGGTTCCGGTCACCATCGTTGGTAGCAGAATTCGGTAGTTACGAATTCAGTTACTCCTACTGGACTAATTGTCAATGTTTACCCCCACTTCAGATTAGGAATAGTATGAGCGTGTAGTATACTATTCTAGCGGGTAAATTTACGTCATATCATGGTCCCGTAACTTGCTGTCAATCAGGAGAGGTCAGCGCGCTCGACCTCATCACACTGCGGGGTGAGTCGGATCAGTCCATTCATATTGCTTTTATGCCCGGGTATCCTAATCGTAAGGCGTTGATGTAGGGAACGAGTTGCTGTTATCTCTTATTCCCCCAATGGTAATCCGAACATGCCGAATAAAATCCGCGTTTGCAAGTAGCTCAATCATCCAAATAGTGGTGCTGTGATATCGAATAACTTAAATATCAACGTAGTGCCAGTAGTGATTCGGTCAATTTACATTTTATTTCAAGTGACGCGCTGTGATTGCAAGTGATTCAAACATCTAGATAGTGCCGTGATATCAAATGACTTGAATTAAGTCAGTATTGCCGTGAATGATTTGATCACATGATGTCATGGACGCTGTGATTGTAAGTGATTCAATCATCCAACTAGTCATGCTTTTTAGTGCCGTAATATTGAATGACTTGAATATCAAAGTTGTGCTTTTGTACAATGTTGTAATTAACCAGATATTGCTTGCATTAACTCGATTGATCGAGTCACTCGATATCCCGGCACTAGTTAATGATCTCTGCATTTCTTCGATGATCAAATCACGTAATATCATAAGATTACCTGAATGATAGATTCCTTTGGTATCGTGACATTGATTATGTTTTAACCTTAAACTGCAATTAAAAGTTTGTTTGCCGAGTGCACCAATGGTGAAGAATAGCGCAGCCTTGCTAGTAAGTGGGGTAAATCAAAATAGTACGAGCACCAAATCGGAATAAGACTACTTAACCACGAACAATTCACGCTAAAGCTTACACCTGACCTGATCTAAGTGTAAGTTGAAGCATAACAGTTTATGCTGTAACTAAATGATCATTTCTGTTTTGCCCGATGGCCGATTACTAAAGGATACATTTAAGATCAATTTATAATAAAATATTACAAATCTATCCACAATCATGCATACAAAGGTTGAAGAAATAATTGCAAACAATCAATTAATCAATAAATAAATAAATAAGTAATTATTTACTTAATTAATTAAATAACATGAAATCAAATAAATAAAAGAATACATAAATAAATACATGTCTACTCATATAAATGAATGAATGAGTTAGTTAAATTCTATGAACAGTTTAATAAATACATTAAAAGTAAATAAAAATATGAATACACCTACTGGTGCACTCGGCGTTGTAGTATTATAATGTACACACTCCTACGGTCTATTTTCTGAAAATATAAAAATACGAATTTTGTTCCCGGTACAACTTGTTTTCATTGTATTATAAGATTAATGTGCAATATACTCCGCACCATTGGATGTAAATACTATGTATTTAACTCTCGTCTACCCAGAATAGGTTTGTAACACAACTTACTTAATGTGAGATTGCAAAATATTTGGTACCACTGTATCAATCCTTTCCATTGATACCTAGGGGTTCAATAAGGTTTCGGAATTGTTTATCTTGAATCTACAACGGTAAGACGGGTTTATTTTGCAAGGGCAGCTAACATGGCTAAAGCTGAACTAAATAAACCCGTCTTACCGTTGTCGATTCAAGATAAACAACGACGAATACCTTGTTCAACCCCGTTCAACAACGACCAAACATATTTACATCATTCATATGTGAATAGCGTTTTGGAAGATTGATGAAAACAAGTAAAAAACGTGGTTTAAAAGGCTTAATTTGACATAAAAAAATAGCTGCTCTTTAAAAAAAACGGAACAAAATGTTTACGTTTTATTATAATTAGGCCCTTATTTAGACATCGTCCGTTCCCTGTAAATGGGCGAGGGAACTTCTGAATGGGATTGGTTACAAAAGGTTAATATTTAATAGAGAAGACAAATTATTGGGCAAGTAATTGTGGAATTCAAACTATTTTGTAAATAGCATTTTATTCACACACCACCTTCAACTTCAGAGAAAAATTAAATCAAGAATACGTTTAATTTATATAACACATTTTGATACATGTTTATAGAATATTTATATCAAATCAAAACACACCCCTCCATTTCAATAGTGGTACGGGCCATTAGATGATGAAAGGAAACTCGTTTTACCGCGCGATGATACATAATGGCGATTCTCTTGTGCTGGGTAGCGACCGTTCCGGCTAAAATTGTGGCTTTAGGAATGATCCGTGACATATGGCCTTCGCCAACAATATTTTCCTCAGGGATATAGCTACATTTGGTATAAAGCTGTTTGCTAACTTTAAGGATCGCATGGCGAAATGCATTTATACGACGAAAAAACGAGCGAAAAAATGAACACATTTTACGAACATTTGTTGTATGTTTACAATTTTGCATCGATGCTTGGTTTCCAAATAAGGTTCGCCATCCTATTAATTTGCATATGAAGAGTGGGTTTATCTCAAATCAACAACGCTTTGTTACTGTACTTAATGTATGGGGGAGTTGCTGAACAATCAATATACCAACATCCTCCATATGATATAACTATGACGTCATAATGACACAGAGCACAAATATTGTCCTTTTAGGGCCAAACAAATTCACAGATTTTAGATTTTTGTTTTTTTTAGTGTTTTGGGGTGGTTTTTTGCTACAAATCCATCCTAATACCCAATTTTCAACATTCAGTTTGCTAAATATTAATTAAAGTACCATTAACAGCATAAATATCAAGTTTGAAATATTGTTAGCGCACATAATAAACAATGACAGTGTCGTACGTTGCATGAAACGGATAAAATAACGCAATAAGTAGTATTATGATGACTCCATTTAGTTGCTGATTTATTTGAGCGGTGTTTTTTTTGGATTTAAGACCTTGTGTTTTGAATTTTGTAAATATTATTTCAGTTGTAAGTGTTTGATGTTAATAACAATGCACCTTTTAATGCAATTTGATCACTGTTAATAAATAACTTGTTTAACTACAAAAAAAGGTTAAGAAGTGTTACTGGTTCGGCTTAATCCATATTATTGTAACAACCACGGCAACCACAAACCACTAACACATACAAATACAACATGCTCCCTTCGAAAAGCCACCATACATTTAAAATATGGTATCCATAAATAATAATAGGTAGCCTAGTTCACTGGATTTCTGGAATATTTTACAAAGCTGCATTCGATGTGCTATTTACTCTTTAAGACTCGCCTCAAGACTCACTATTTAAATATGTAATTTAATTGTTCTAAATGTGTGTAACATATTCTTATATAGTGGGTGTGGTTTGGGATGTCAGCAGGCAATTTGATTGGTTTTTTGGCTGATTTTCAACCGACACGCCCATACATTATGAGATAATGGATTGTTGTGTATTCTTGTCCGACACCAGTGTTCAACATGGATTTAAGACCTTGTGTTTTGAAATTTGTAAATATTGATGTCAGTTTTAGCGTTTGATGTTAATACAAAAGGCACCTTTTAATGCAATGTGATCACTGTTTATAAATAACTGGTTTAACTACTGTGAAGTGTTACGGGTTCGGCTTATCTATATTGTTGTGACAACCACGGCAACCACAGTACACTAACACATACACATACAACATGCTCCCTTCGGAAAGCCATCATTCATTTAAACTATGGTATCCATAAATAATAATAATAAGTAGCCTAGTTCACTGGATTTCAGGATTGGACAACCGCATTTCATTAAGATTTAGTGAATGAGAAGATGGATGAACAAAGTGGATTTCTTTCACTATGTTTTTCTTTAAAACAAACATTGGACACGTCTACGCAATGTATAAAATTGGTACAATTTGTGTTGGTTCTTTTATGGGTTTTTGTAATTTACATATCATGTAATGTAACGTAATCTTGAATATTTAAGGATTGTTGAGTATTTCTTGTTCACCTTTTAATACAGTTTGAACACTGGTAATAAATAACTTGCATTCGATGTGCTATTTACGCTTTCAAGACTCGCCTCAAGACTCACTATTTAAATACGTATTTTGATTGTTTTAAATGCTTGTATAGAGAATGGAGTGGTACTTAAGTTAATGCTTTTGAGTATTTTTTAGTCCATTTTATTTTTGTGCGCCGACATCCACTACCACTACGATAAAAATATGGACAAACCCATCCATTGTCACAACATAGTAAGACAAACGAGTAGGTAATACACCTATCAGTTGTAAGACGCACTATACGACCCCCGGGAGTGGTGCGTCACTTTACCGAGGTGCGTCAACTTCTCATGTACCATGACGCACCCTGTGTCAAAAAAAACGACGGACCATTGCCATCCAAATACGCACCCTCAGTCAATTTTTGGACGCACCATTGGTGGATTCTGACGGACCATGACGACGCACCCCGTCGTCAGATATCGTTGACTAAACCGGATAAAACACGATGACTACTGAAAATGAAACTACTTTTGATTCACGGGGGATCTGCCCTTATTCGATGTTGTCAACCCTGGCCCTCGAATAATAATATAGACCCCGGACCGGGACCGGGATGGACGGAACCAAGACGAGAACTTTTATATGCGCAATAATGTCTGACTGGTCCAAAATGTTACTACCTCTGTGTTGTTAGATTGTTCTGCGCTTGTGCGGAAGAGCGCAATGCTGATCCCCTATCTTATATGTGACACTACTCTAAAAATGAAAGGTTCTCTGTCTACTGTCGGTTCCTTGTTGGTTTTTTTCGTTTGCCAAACTCTTGTACTGCAATTGGCGATGTTCGAGTGATTTCAGGCATTTTAGGCATATTGCGGGTCCAATTAAAATGACTGAATAAAGTAATAACCATATAATCGTATACCACATCCACTGCATTAGAAATGGCCATTAGTGGCGTTGTAGCTACACTCTTGGAAACTAGTTCTGGGAACGCGATACACGTTTTGGACATTATGTGTAGAATTTGTAGATCTATAAAATGAAGTGTATTTTGTTAAGAGCTGAATAAAGACATCTTAAACAACAATTTTCCTTCCCCACACCCCATCAATCGATGTTGGGACACATTGATCAATCGCTGAAGACATTAACATGTCTCAACATTGAACAGGGGAAAGGAAGTGTTAGTATACCGTTGTAAACAAGTAAGCCTAAGCGTTCCAAGACCTTTTTTCCAGGATTGTCTTGACAAGTACCAGAAAATCATCTACATTTGTGTTTTCTCTCATAACTCAAACACGGAATGTCCTACGAACTTCATATTACACATTCACGTGTTTTGGTAACAGTTTATCATCGTAAAAGTAAACAATATGCTTGTCGAAACCAATATAAAATTAATACACACATATTTATATTTCATCCTCATAATGATTTCATGAGAATGGCAATGATCCACTTTGGCGGGAAGAAACGTCATTTTCAGAGTTGCCAGTTGGTGTTAGTAGTGGATTATAGACGTGACTGAGCAACAACAAAAAGTCCCCCTCGGTTGAGTGCCTGGTCCCCTCTCTTTCTGATTCCATCGCCTCGCGTACCTCTCTGGATATTATCTCATGTTGTGTTCTCGACCTAACATGGTAGCCTCATCCCAGTCTATACAGGATTAAAATGGGTCCAAAATCGGTCTTTTTCAAGAAAGCGGGTACTTTTCTTTTTCAAAACCCTGTCGATGTCAATTAATAGAGCAATGCCTGCGAAATCCCCGCTCTTGTCACATTATCGATACCCAAAAAGCGGCCCATGTCATGCTTTAAACTTGTTTATAAAGTGCAAAATGTGCAAGACATTTGTGAACACTTATGATGCAATAATAGGCCTACTCGTTTAATAAGCGAAATCGTCATTTAGGGGTATTTTTAGAATACAAACGTATTTAGGGTGTGTCTGAAAATTCCCCTTACATAGACTTTTATTGAAAAGCTTCTGCTTGTGGCCCCTGGTGTGGACGCCTTGGTGAATAGTGCCTGTGGGTCTATTATATCTTCCAAGTCATTTAGAATCTTGAAGGTTTCGATAAGGTCACCTCCTTCTGACTTCTAGGGGGTATAAGTTGAGTGCTTTTAGCCTTTCATTGTAGGGGCATCTCTTCAACTTTCGGACTAGTTTGGTTGCTCTCCTCTGAACTTTCTCCAGTGACTTGATGTCTTTCTTCAGGAATGGACACCATACGTGTACACAGTACTCCAAGTGTGGTCGGATATAGGATATAAGATTCAAACTGTCTTCATCAATGTGTTTGAAGGTTCTATTGATGATCCTTAAACTTGACATCGCCTTGACTGCTGATTTTGTGCATTGTAATGTGGGTTTGCAATCATTCGTTGTGTATACACCTAGGTCCTTTTCTTCATTGACTGGCTTGATAGTTTCCCCGTTGAGTATGTAGCTTCTTGGAGGGTTGTCTTTGCCCATGTCAGGGTTGCACTCCCGGGAAATAATGAACAGAATTGGGGAAATAATGCCAAGTGGAAAAAGAAAAAGTATTGGGGAAAAGGGTGAAAACTGTCTTCATCAATGTGTTTGAAGGTTCTATTGATGAATCTTAAACTTGACATCGCCTTGACTGCTGATTTTGTGCATTGTAATGTGGGTTTGCAATCATTCGTTGTGTATACACCTAGGTCCTTTTCTTCATTGACTGGCTTGATAGTTTCCCCGTTGAGTATGTAGCTTCTTGGAGGGTTGTCTTTGCCCATGTCAGGGTTGCACTCCCGGGAAATAATTAACAGAATTGGGGAAATAATGCCAAGTGGAAAAAGAAAAAGTATTGGGGAAAAGGGTGAAAACAGATGAAGAGAAAAAATGTAACTTTGGGTTATGAGCTTTGGTTGTACAAGTAATGGTATAAACGTGTTTATTGTTTTATTGCTTTTCCCCAGTGGCGGCACTACAGGGGGGCAAGGGGGTATTTCCCCAAAATATTTGTGTGCCCCACCAATCAATTTACACAATGTAGTTAAAATTAAGAAAAACAATCGACAATTTTAGCACATTTTCGGTTAAATTTTAGCGCAAATGCAAAAAGCGAAGCGCGAACATCATTTTTTTTCTTCATGCCCCTAAAAAAAATCTTCCCAAGTAAAATTATTACCCATGGTACTGGTACATCGGAACAACACTATAATAGCTAACATATTGTAATTTGAATTTTATCAAACCTGTAAGTGTAGGTGGGGAAATGTTAAGCTCAAAAACTTGCTCCTGGGGAAGAAACAACTTTGTGGAACCCTGGCCCATGTGCATACACTTGCATTTTGATGCATTGAAGCGCAGTAGCCATGTCTTTTTGACCATGTTTAAAGGCGTTCTTAGGTCTTCCTGTATTGTGTCACTGCCTTCCGAGTTGAAGCTGTGTACTGTGCAATACAGCTTGGTGTCATCTGCGAATAGTCTGGCTGTCGATGTGACTAAGTCATGAAGGTCATTGATGTACAGCACGAAAGATTGGTCCCAGGACAGAACCTTGCGGGAAGCAACTCAATACCTCTGCCACCCATGCCAAGTAGCATGCATCGCTTTAAGCGATGCATGGATACCCTCCATGCATCGTTTACAAGCGGTTTAATTTATAAATTTGTAAATTAGTTTATATCATGATTCGGTAATAGCGATGCATGGTATAAGAAGGGAGGTCTGGTAAGCATGGTTCGACTTATAGGCATGCATTTACATACCGTGCACCCATCCATTTTAATCTCGGATTTGTATTTGTCATCCGAGATCGGAGGACTTGCAAACTTCTGTTAGGGAGGACAGTTTGAAGTGGATGTCATGTCACTGATCAAAGATAATAATAAAGATATCTCGGAGAGGGATCATATAATGTATGTTTTGCTAAAACCAGTTTATATGCCCGGGCCGGTTTTGGGCCCGGTATATCTCCAATCCCGTCTCCAATATAGTATTATCAAAGACTTTATGTCTTTTAAGCTTTTCGGACACAAAAATACGGCCAGGTGCCGAGCCCGGGTGCCGAGTGCTAACATTTGTCTAAATTCCAGCATTTTTTCCCCAAATATACATGAACAATATATCTGCTTTATAATTAGTTGTATTCCAACCGTACCAGACGAGCGTTTATCAAACAGCACCATTGGGAGCTACCGAGCTATACGGAGCCGGCTGGTCTGGTCGACCGGCGGTTGGCGCTATTCCTCCCCGAGATATCCGGGTAGCAATAATGTTCCCGTGCCGTGTCCCTATCCTCCATGCGTGAGGATTGCATTAGGGAGCGGTCACATTTTTTCGACCGTATATCGAAATCACCGTCTGCCGTTTAATTATTTGTTGAAAATGTTGAATATAACTCCTTGATTAGAACCAGAGGACGCCTTAAAATATGTTGGGGAATTGCACCTCACTCTCTGGGGAATTGTAATCTTTAATAATTTGGCACATTAAAACTAAAAGGTCCATGTTTTATATACATGCATTGAAGGCAGGTGTTAATTAAATTCTTAGCACCTCTCTGCTTAAATAAAATGCTTATTGTGAAAATGATTTTTATACATTTTTCATGTCAGCTTTTTTGAATTATTGAATTTTAAAAATAATGTGGATAGTCTCTATTTGCCATCACGAGACAGTGAGATAGCTGCGTATTCTTCTAAATTACAGCACATAACGTGCATGCCTCGCCTAACTGGCGAGTCGCTCAGTGGCGTAGCTAGGTTTTTCATATTGAGGAGGCAAAAAATGAAAGTGAACGGACAATATTTAGTGAAGAAAGAAATGCACGCGTAGCGCGCACAGTTTTTTGACTTGCATCTATTTTGGCTATGATTGAGGTACATTTCTGCTTAAAACAAGCTTCTACCAACAAATATTCCATTTTTGGGACACATTTTGACCATCATAATTCCATCATAGTGATTCCTCTTGTCAAATGAACCGACAGTGTCAGGTCTCAACCAAACCGCAGTCAATATTGGGGGGTGGGGTGCGGTCCTCCCCCCCCCCCCCCCCCCCCCCCCCCCCACCGCTTTCTGGCTACGCCACTGGAGTCACTGGCTTATACACGCAAGCATTGAAAGACGGAAGATACATTCGAGTGCATGAAAGCTGTGCTGTGCTGTGCTCCCGGGGGGGGGGGGGGGGTACTCGGATTTGGTTTGGTCGGGGGTGTGCCGCTGGAGATTCAAAACCCATACCCATTTTTAGGGGTGATTTTGGACAAATCGGTACCCATTTTTAGGGGTTTTGCTTCAAAATAATAGATCGTTAGTAAAACTGTGTTTCATTATTTGATAATTAGGCCTATAGCCTAAATACTAGAGAGCAATCGATGATTGTTTTTTTTCTTCAAAATTGCAGTCGAAAAACTTTTTTTCAATTTATAATGTACCATATCTAGAAACAAGATCTAATCCAAGGGGTAATTAACAAACAAACCAACTTTTTAAGCAAACTCTCTTTTTTTAAATTAAAAAAAAGAGGTTTGGGTCTTTTTCACTAAAAAACATGGATTTATCAGTTGGAACATTTTATTCATCAGTAAAGCTCTTTAACAAAAAATGATTATTTTTTTTTTTGTGACTTTTGTGTACAAACACAAGACTTGTTCACCCTAAAACCCAGGTTTTTAACACCGTTTAATACTGTAAACCTGAGTTTTTTCAATATATATATTTTTTTCAATTATATTATATTATATATTTTTCCATTTGAAAAGCTTTGTTTTCAAGTTTTTCGATGTGAACAATGGTTTTCGATGGATGCCCAAAGTGCCTTGAGGAAAAAACCCTACAATTGATGCACATGTAAGAAACTACGGTATGCCCAAGTCTAATAATTGTAAATTTCATATTCACTCTAATATTGATCGAGCCACAATGCAGGCAATAGATATAACACAAAAAAATAAAGAGTGTTGCAATATAATGGGCATTTTAATGTTGATAGTAAGGGTGTCTGTCTCCTGGAAAAGATCACTTAATATACCTTTAATAGATCATTATGAAAAGTGATTTTATCATCAAATTACACACACAAAATTATGTGTCAGAAAATGGTGTTGTCAGTGTCATGTGTTGGGAAGTGGTGGGTCAAATTATGGAAACACCCATAACAATCCTAGTATATGTTATTTGACAAGGCCAATTCCAATAGATTCTGAGTTTACTGTTTCAAGTTAAAAAAATTGGAAGAGGTGATTAATTATAAATTATATATATTGCTTCTTATATTTTGAAACAAGTGTTCACAACCAATACCAACCCCTGATATATCAAGGACTCTGCATTTAAAGGTAGATGACCCAATCACATTTTGAAACAGATTTTTCTCAAACATATGGAGATTTTCATATCATATGAAAGATCATATTTGTCTGATTAACATACTGAAATTTGACGGTCCAAATCAGTATAATTATGAAGAAATCGGTGAAATAACATCGAAATTACCGTGAAAAGTGGTTAACCATCAACTCAATGGGCACATTTCACTGCAGCTTGTGCCTCTAAGATAAGAACCATTAGAGTTATGCAACTCAAACTTTGGAATATGACTTTTTTGAGGATGACCTTTCATGTCGAATAGAAAACTTAAAGTTGAAAATCGGAACATCTACCTTTAACTATTTTACAAATATAATTAATTTTATACCCAAGTAAATATACAATCATTTTCTTTCTCGTACTTTATCATATTATCTAATATCATCAACATCAGAAAGTAGCAATTGAAAGTGATTGAAAGTCATTTTAAAGGAGAAATAAAATTCAACATAATTAATTGGACACGGGCGGGAAACAGTAAACTCAGAATCACATTTAATTGACCTAATCAAGATATACACATCAAGGTATTATTAACACTTTTTTGAGTATTCTAGCAAATAAAGACATTGCACAAGATTGCACTAGAATTAGTAGCGTGAAAAGGTATATTTTATTCAAAACAAAGTACAATAAATAATATATTTACACATACAATTTCAAATTCAGACAAAAACACTAATACCAGATTAAAATTATACCAGATTACCAAACAAACACAGTATCACACCACAGTGGCGTAGCCAGGTTATTCATATTGGGGGGGGGGGGGCGAGAACTGAAAATGAACCGACAATATTTTTTTGAGCTAAGACCTTTGCGCGTAGCGCGCGAATTTTTTTGACTTTAAATCAATTTTTGGCACGATTGAGGTACGTTTTGGCTCTAAACAAGCTTGGCACGAAATTTTTTCATATGATGTGTACTTATGACCATCATAATTCCATGATTCCTCTGGTCAAATGAACCGACAGTGCCAATCTCAACCGACACGACGTCAATATTGGGGGGGGGGGCCTCTGGCTACGCCACTGACACACCATGAGCAAGTTAAAAGAAGACATTATTATACTAAAACTCTGGCAAAAAAAAGGTTTGTTTGTCCAAACACGACCGACCTGAAAAACTGAATCTGGGGTTTCACTGTGTGGATTTTGACTTGTCTCGATTTATCGTGTTCTTGTATGAAATTGAAATCTGATGAAATTAATATGCAACAAACATGAATTTATGAAGAAGACATACAAAATCTTTACTAGTCTAAATAATCAATAGTCTGTGAATTTCAAGGGGAAAATACTTATGAGCGACAGTGTATGTCTCAGTGGCGTAGCCAGGTATTTCATATTTGGGGGGGGGGGGGGCGAAAAATGAAAGTAAACCGACAGTGCAGTGAAATTTGCGTACAAGGTTGCCCCACATTTTTTCTAGTCACCTCGTGAATTTCACGTAAGTGGGGGTGGGGGGGGGGGGGGGGGGGGGGGTAAGGTAAAAAAATTGCACGGTCACAAAAAACAATCGCACAGTCAAAAAAATAGCCCCGTCAGCAACTAATGACCAATTCTCCGGGTTTTCATCAGTTTTCTCTATAACATTTTCCTTTATTTAGCCCACTGATGCATACATTTGGAGACTATTATGTACAGATTTTACGACTATTTTACTATTTTTCTGTCAGGTGGGGCAACTGCCCGACAGTAGGCCCTACCAATCTCGACCGACAGTGTTGAGGTCTCAACCGACACGACTCTAACCCCCCCCCCCCCCCCTGCACCCCCTGGCTATGCCACTGGTATTTCTTAAAGTATGGGGAATTGTTGAATAGTATTAGGCCAAACAAAATAAAAGGTTCGTCTCAAAGCTTGCGCGCGCATCGGTTTTGAAATGCCAAAATACCGCGTCTGAAATGCAGAAAATTGTCAAATCAATTTTTTTTTTCCCTACACATTTTTATTTCCGAGTTTTTATTAAAAATATCGGCAGATTTTCCTTTTCTCAAACTTTTACATGACTCAGCTCTTCAAAAAACGCTGCACAATTGTTCTTATACACAACTACATCACAATATTCATTTCAAATAGAAAAAACAAATATCAGAAAGTGTCAACGGTTGCAAATAGTAAGAGTAAAAATTGCCACACAAATAAAAAAATGTAAGACAAAAAACAGCGCGCGTCGCCCGATTTTGAAGCCTTCGCAAGCTTTGAGACAAACTCTTTTTTTTTGTTGGCCTTATTGATTTGAAATTTGTGCTTGACAAACTTGGAAACTCGATACCCCTCCCCTCAGCCCAAGCCCTACCCCATTTTATCCCACAAACAATAAAAAATGTTGAATTTTAATATCAAAATTACTTAAAATTGGTTCGAAATGTCGGATTTACAATAAATGAACCTAATTTCAGGCAAAGTTTACTATAAAAGCCCAAAAATGTGCACGCTTCGCACACATTTCCCCCAATTTTTGTAATAGATAAATCATGTTTACAGGCTAATCAAGCCGTCTGAGCATACTAATGCAGAAAAAGGCACAGACAAAGGCGTGTAGATCTGGAGCAGAGGATCTTTGGTGGGGTAATACAAAAATAAGAAGCACTCCTTTTTCGTCTCTTCTCTTTTTTTGTTCCTATTCAAATTTGTCTGTATTGTAAACTCAAATATTATAGACCCATCATGATGAAAGATCTTTCGATTTGTATTATCAGATAAAGGGGATATTTAATCAAATTAGTAGATGTATCTCCTGTATATGAGCCTATAATTTTTGAATTAGGTGCCGGGATACATATTGGGGATCAAACAAAACATAAGTTAGTATTGGTAGGCCTATAATAATAAACAGTTCTTATCAAGTGCCTGTAACCAAGGTATCAGGGCGCTTTACAAAGTTAAAAATTGTCAAAGTACCAATACACTACGCATACAATAGCTACATATGAAATTATATCCTACTAGAAATATTTGGAAACCAGATGTTCAAGATCAGCAACTCTTATGATTAAGATATCGCAATTAAAGGTATAGTATGTGATCTTTCCAGGGAACGCCCTCAACATCGAAAAAAAAATAGAAAGCAGATTTTCTTGCAGATTTACATTTCTGATCATAATCATGCATACATTCCAAGTTACAGGGCGATACGATTCTTAATTACTTGAAAATCATGGTTTTAGAGTGAAAATAAACTGTCGGAATCCCGACAGTTTATATTTTTCACTCTAAATTCACTCTAAAACCATGATTTTGAGGTCATTAGGAATCGTATCGCTCTGTAACTTGGAATGCATGTATGATTTATGATCGGAAATGTAAATCTGCAAGAAAATCTACTTTCTAAAAAAAATCATGAATAGAGGGCGCCCTCTGGAAAATATCACATAATATGCCTTTAAGATTTTTCTAGGGTTTCTACCATACCGGTACATGGCGAGTCACTGAGAAAGAATGGGGATTTTTTTCACAAACACGTCACAGAGGAATGAAGGCATGCATATATTCAAAACCAATGGAAGAGTATAAAGATGTACAATTTGGCTTTCATTCAGAAGAAGAATTTTGAAAATCAACAATTGTATCATGTTAAAACTTTGTAAACATATTTTGTGGGCAATTGTGTATAATTTTTTGTAATTATCTATGTAATTTATCATGTAAAGCGCTTGGAGATCTTAAGTATCAAGCGCTAAATAAATGCAGTGTATTATTATTACACTAATTCTAGTAAAGCCGGGAGTAAAGCCACCCAAATTTTGAAGCCAAGCCACAGAATGGTTGAATTATGTATTCTAATGAAGTTTGCTTTCTGAATCAGCAGATGCCTCCTTTCACTATTCTCTCTTGAATGCAGGCTTTTTATTACTCATAATTCCACAGTTCCATTTATTTCCAATCATTTTAAGATTTTGTATCCAATATCCATGTGGCATTTCAGGTTTTTCACTAGTTCTATTGATCAGCCATCTCTGAATCAGGCAGCCAACAAAACGATGTGTTATTGCCATTCCGAGGATTGGCTTTTTCACTCAAAAAGTGTGGGTTCTTGCTCCTGACTCACCCTGTATTTAAATTATTATAATATTAAACTTATATTCAGTGAGTTTTATGTACATAAATACAAACCTTTTCATTATAATTTATATATCATTTGCAACCTTTGAAAAGTATGTTTTACATGAATAAGAAAATAGTACCCCCATGCTGCGGCTGTAAACAACAAAATACTTACAATGATCTTTTAAGATTGCCCCTTTAAAAAGGGTCAATCTTGACCCTTTAAAAAGGGTCAATCTCGCTAGTTGTATGGATCGCTAGTCATAATGCTCATTATTCATAATCTGCCCTAACCCTAACCCCTACTCTAACCCTAACCGTACCTCATGACTATAGCGGTCCTTATGAAGCGCGGCCCGCAGGGTTGTAGCTATAGACCAGATTGAGTGCCGGACCATTTTACTGATGGCGAGCGGAGTAAGTGTAGCGAACGAAGTGCAGTGGATCATTGAATGGGGTCCAGAGGCCTTCTTAATGGTTCTTTTTTTTAATTTTGAGGGTTCCTGCCACATAATTTCTTGTGTTATGATGCAGTTTAATGATTCTATCCACACAAAAAATAAGTGTGACTGCCAGACAGCATCGGCCAGCGTGACTGCCAGACAGCATCGTCCGGCATAGCTATACCCCAGCTAGCGGGTAGACCCCATCTTAAAAGATCATTATAACCAATGAAACTAAGACATTCAACATTTCATGAGTGTATATGTTGACAAACTGTTATGTTGACATAAGACACTTATAGGTCAATAAATGCGTATGTGTTGTTTCGAGAGAAATTAGACAAATCAATGCACGCGCGCTGATGTTGATGTGTGAATAATGGCACGACCCCGAAGGGGGAGTGCTATTGTGAGCATATCAACATTTGCGCAAGTGCATTGATTTTTCTAATTTTTCGAGAAACAAACATACGCATGCATTGACCTAATTCATACACGACACTATACAAATAAAAATTCACAATTTAAGCATAATTTTGATCTATGTAAAACGACTAAAAACACGTTAACAAGTTTGCTAATACCCGCAGTGAAAATCGGCGAATCCGCGAATCTTGAACAACGAATCAAAACAAAACGCGCACTGCGTGATTTGAACGGCGCACACGCGGAGTGCAGTGGACACTTTCTATGCACTCCGCGTATTTGTAATTCCTGCTTCCTGATTGGTTCAACAATACATAGAGTGTATGAATTCCTAAACAATCACTGAGCAAATTACATTGAAAGTATACAACCGGGACAAAGGATATAGCTTGAAACAGGCACTGGACTAAACTACACTATAAATTTACACTACATAAAAGAATACCAATTATTATTATCATGAACTCTATAATATTCAAACCATGAATAATTGGATGACGTCTAAGGCAAAACAAGTTTGTTTCCAGTAGCAAGACTAAACAGTTTGAAATAGAAAATAAATCTTGACTTGAAAATATGAAAATAAATTTTATTTCCTGCTAATTGTGTATCAATACTAGTGGAAGCAAGTCAAAAATCATCATCTTGAAACCCAAAAATAAACGATCAACAACATTTGTCCCACAAACTATAGGTCATCTAAACCAGTCTTATGTAAAGGGGTATTGAGAGATGCATATGGGAGTGCACCCTCAATATTTTTGGAAATCAGATTCTTTACTTAATACTTTAGGCATCTACCATCTGAAACCGTTTACCAAAATTCCCCGTTTATCATGTAAAATGTCATGACTTTCTTAATTTCGATCTGATCATATCGAAACAAGGTGCTGAATTCGGAAGCTATCTATCGTTTTACTCGCGGCCTTTCATGACAAATGTCAACCCGGAAGTGCCGTTATTTGCTTATTTGGCATGAAGGGGATGTCGGAATTGTATGACATTTTGGATTTGGGCTATGTTGATGATTATCTTTACGTTATTTAGTATATCGATAAATCTCTCTGTGCCCCTTTAATGTAAATTTCTAGTGGAGATTCACTTGAAATTGGTTATTTTATGCTCATTAAAATGCGATTTTCGCTGTGGATTTTCAATTCTGTGTTTACTGTGTCGCTATTTCAATACATGTTGGAGACAATTTTGACAAATGATGGCGACCTAACAATAGGGTTTTTTTGTAAACAAAAAATTAAATGCACAAAAATTACAATGAAATGAGTGCATGCTAAGAAACAAACTGGTTTTTTTTGCCTAAGAGATGAATACCCACTACATAATGTTCATACAAAATAGGACTCATATCAAGATAAAAGTAGGCCACATTTTGTTTTAAAGCATTAACAAAAAGCAAGTTGTGATGCAGTGTTGTAGTCGAGTCCATGTCCGAGTCCTTGCCTCTAGAGTCCGAGTCCTTACTACATGTATCAGAGTCCGAGTCTGAGTCCTTGATTTCAGAGTCCGAGTCCTTAATGTATTTTGAGTTCTATCACATGTCATTAATTTTGCTATCTAAAAAATAGGCCAACATATCAGTGATGTCCACTGGGTGGACTTTTAACCGTCACATCCCCATTCAAGAATCAATTTTGTTGAAAATTAATTCTAATCACATTTTTTTTAATTGAAAAAACGTAAAAGATCTATTGTTAGGGCTCCATCTTTTGCCGAAAGTGTGTCCAACGTGTTCACTATGGTTAACGGCGAACACGGAAGTAAAAATCTGCGGCAAAAGTCACATTTTAGAGAGTAAGAGTAACAAAAATGCACAGATTTAACTAAATAAACCCATTTCATGTGAATTTCGACCACTATGAATGAATGAAACATGACTTGTATTAAGCGCATTTCTAAAAACACGATCAATGCGCTTTACAGAAAATACATACAAGATAAACATATTAAAGAATACCAATCTAATTACATTTAAATAGGTTAAAAGATAATTAAATATACAATGTATTGATATACAAATACAAATTAAGGATACAAAAGCATGGGTTAAAAACACTCATTTTTAAAAAGGGTGCATTACATCTGAAATTGACCAAAACATTCCTGCGTAAAGAGAAAGTTTTCAGCATTGTTTAAACAATTTGACACTGCCTGTGATGCGTATGGAGAGTTGGAGATCGTTCCACAGCGAGAAAGCGGTATCATCCATAGCATGTATTTTGAAAGGTACCGGTACCACAAGGGGAAGTGTCATTGGAAGATCTTAAACCAGCTTTACGACCGACACACAGCATCAAAATCTGAGATAAATAGGTAGGCCCTAGCTAGATTATTGACACCATTGTACACATGCAGCAAGATCTTGAAGTCGATTCTCTGCTGGACAGGCAACCAATGAAGCTCCCGCAAGAGTGGTGCAGCACTTGTGCGTCTATTAACACAAAAGATGAGACACACGGCACGATTCTGAAGTTTTTGAAGGCACTGAACATTATAAGCTGAAAAATACCACCCAAAGAGAGTTGCCATAATCCAGCAGAGAGAGGACTAAAGATCTCGCCGCATGTGCACAAGTATTGTGATCAATAAAACGATGGGTGAGACGAATGTTCAGCAGGTGAAAATTACGACATATGGAACTGACCTGCAGATCCATTTTAAGAAAGGTGTCAAATGTAACTCCTGAATTCCTGATGGAGGGGGAAGGGTCAATGTCAATCACAGATTCACCAATCTAAAAAACAAACTCTACTAGTACGATTAGTAATATAAGAATTACCATATTCACTATTGAGCCTAAACAAGACCGCTGTGATTCTATGGATACCATAAATTTGAAACATTCAATGAGCCTTTCAATTTACGGGTGGGTGGTGGTGGTTTCAAATTTATGGTATCCATGCATGAAATCTGTGGCGCGTTTTTGTATTTTAAGCGACGGATTTGGACATTTTAGATCTTGCAATTACCTTAAGATTCTGTTTCCTTTCGTTGCGCAAAATACAGTAAGCCTTTCCATTATCAAATTATGGCAAATGTACTCGGGTATGTTCAGATTCAGCTTTCATGGTCACTTTTCATGGGAAAAGACCTCTTTTATTAGAATCGTCATTTAGTGTGTAATTGAACATAATCCAAAAAATCAATAATAATCTACCTACATGTACTATTACTACTAATGATGATAGTTAGCTTAATTTGAACAAAAAAAACCATATTCACATATTTTCCATGACATTCCAAACAATAATACATTTTGGGCGGTATTTTACACAATATATTGACATACTAAAATCATCATCGGAATCACAAAGGCAATTCTTTCTGTTGAAAAGTCATTTTCTTGTTCAAAAGTGGCCAAAGTGGTATTCACACTCTTGTTACTGAATTGATCATATATCTGCAGTTAGGTGATGAAATTCTGTGGAATAAAGTGTATTTGATAGTGGACAAATAGGGGCTAACCGACAGTCTATTTTCCAAAACAAGAAGACATGGAATGTTTGTTTAATTAATTTTCTAACTCATGGGACACACCCTGTATTGACGAGTAGGTGTCTTTTTTATTTTATTTTAAATCAACTGCTTAGTTAGCTTACACTAAGTAATGAATGTCAGAAGCATTTTTCATGAGCCACTTATGATTTGAGACTGAAAGCAGTTTTCCTTGATGCTCTCTCATTTTTTTGTAAGACATGGATACATTTATAAATATCGTGCAATTCATACAGAATTTGTCAATATTTGATTTATAAAAAATAAAAGTTTAACATTCCATCTCAACACAAGATGAAATTTACCAGGAATGTGTAGGTACTTTTACATCTTTCATTAGCAGATGAACCAATTTGGTGAACTTGACCTTCTAGAAATTTGATGTCAATGTCATCAATCTGAAAATTGCTGGTACTTTTTAATCTTGCGCCAAGATCAAAGGTTTTATTTCAAATTATTGTATTATATAATATACACCCATAAAAAATCATTCGAACATTTGATTAAATAATACCATTTCTGCTCCATACAAAACATATAGTCCTCAAAAATAAGTAACTGACCAGGTAATAAATATACTCTTAACTCCAAAACTATAGCTCCTACGTAAACAAATTAAATTATAAAGTTGTAAGGAAATCTCTTTTCTTCAATTTGAGACATTGTTCATGAAGATCAGTTAATAATTGAGAACGCGCTACATTGATAATTAAGGTTAGAACAAAGTGCAGTTTACATTTTCACACTTGGGTTTTGAACACGCAGGACCGTGTGACAGGGGTGTCTATGGGCTGCATTATAATCAATGAAGCATCCCCAATCCTCATCTTATCAACCTGTAAGTTGTCGCTACTTAATCAATAATCTGCCTGGTGCTAGTCCGAGGCTGCGTGTCGACGAACAAAATGTTAAAATAGAAAACTGACTTTGTTTTGGTTTAGTGCACATAACTGAGTTAATATTCATTCAATCTTCACGTGTATCTCAAATTGAAGAAAACAGATTTCCTTACAACTTAACAATTTAATATTTTACGAAAAGAGCTATAGTTTTAGACAGCTACTTATTTTGATGACTGTATATACATGTACACTACCGTCCAGAACTGATTGCGCACACCATCGAAAGAACTTATTCCCCAAACAGTCTTGTAATTTTACCCATATCAAGGTCAAATCCTATTTATATAGGTGCCTGCAATTCCGGAAATAACTGTTGAACCACTTTGAGGACTTCGTTGAAATCAACCCCCCAGTCCCCCCATTCAATGTTGTTCGGAACCGTTTCATCACCACGGTCGTTGGGACCCTCAACATTGATTGGTGGGGGCGTGGGAGGGATATCACTTAGTAGATAGCTCAAGCTCTCCACACAAGTTTGTTGCAAAATCAGCGCTTGAAAATAGTCCCTTAAAGTGGGATCTTTTTAGCAAAGAAATGGACTATGTGGTTCAACACCAATTTTCCTGAATTGTCTGAATGAAGTCCAAAACAAATCATCTGATTTTACATTTTTAGCCACAACTTTTGTATTTGTAAGTATTTTTTGATCAAATTCTCAGTAAATAGAGATGAATCTCCTGATATACCATCATCAAGAGGTGTCTATAGTACTGAATTAGGGACTGGTCATATTAAATTCCTAAACCTGCATATTTGCTCCTATTATTCAAGGAAGCCTGACTTATTTATTTAAAATAAAAGCATCCGATACCCCGATAAACACGAGAACATTATAAAATATGATTTAAATACAACTTTGACGGTTCGTGCATGGCGCTCGACCCAATCCCATGCGTATCCCTTGGTTACAGCTTGCGCTACGCGTTTGCATAAACTTCGAGCATAGCACTCGACTTTGTTACCAAGAAATAACATGAACAATGAGATGGTAACTAACAATGCGGTTCATTACATATCAATACAGGCAAGATATGAATAGGTTCAGTCATTACATTCATTGTTCGTGTACAGATCATGATTAACAATCTATACGTCTCGCGCGCAGCGCTCGGCACGCGCACAGCGATCGACACTCCTCGTGCACATCGATTGACACGCCTCGCGCATATCGCTCCAAGCGGCTCGGACATAGCGCACGACATTGCTCGCGTAGCATACCGCGGCAATCATTTATTACAGAATTATTACATTTATAACATTATAATAACAAGGCCAAAGCTAAATAAAGAGAATTATATTAAATAGCATCGTCCACAGTGGTATAAACATTACATTGTAGGTAATTCGCCGAACCCTGTCTTTGGAATTCTAATAACGCGGTGATGGACAACCATTACACGATTGTCCGTATTGAATTGCACGCGTCGCCACGGTTGTCCGTCTAAATTAAATAGATAATAGGAGTTAGTTCTATTATTTATCGGGGACAATCGACCGATGTGCATGCTTTTCAATGGATGGAGAATCGCAACGGTTGTCCATACTCTGATAGTATGAGGGCATGGTTCTGAATATAAAGACGCTATAAGGCGTTACTATGAAAGGTGTATTGTGAATCAGTGCTAATTTCTAAAGCCGAAGATATTAATATGACACTTGATTTGACTTGATATTGCATAGATGGGCGATTAGCTCAATTGGTTAGCGCGTTGGCCTATTCATACTTAAGGGCAGAGACACGGGTTCAAATCCTCATGGCGGGAGCCATTGGTGTTTTTAATAATGTATTAATATAACATTTTTGTTATTCGCGTGGCTCATTTACTGGTTTATTGTATTCATCTGTTTGTCACATATTGTTTTTGTTTGTTCTCTCTTTTTGGTTTTTGTTCTTCTTTATTTTTGAACTTTTTTCGGTGGTTGTTGTTTGTCTTTCGTTCTCTCTGTCTACCACATGTAAAATGACCAGTCCGTCACAATGCATTTCGTACTTTTAATGCATTTATTAAACACGGAAGATAAATTATAACCGTCAAGTTAATAAGTAAATGCAATGAAAATACAATCATTCCATGACTTCAATGGCAAATACAACGCTACAATAATTGACACAATAGTTATTACTTTATAGCGTCTATAATGCGGTTATGACCGGTCCCTTATCCAAAAAGAAACGCATTGCGATAACAAAACGTATTTTAATTGATTGTTGCATAATAAACTAGTGTCATATAATTAGTTTAAATAATGAATTTCACCCGTTGCAACCTATGTAAGACTACATGTAACACTCGCGCATACCATATAAATGGGCCATAATCACGCATGAAATGACCAGTCCCTAACAATGTACATGTCGTATTTACTTTATCTTTACCATAATAAGTACATATCTTGCCACTCTCCCAATTAGAAGATTATGCAATGTATAGAAGACGAGTTATTCCCTATAGACAGTTGTCATATTGAGTGATTTACCATACAAACGGGCCATAATCACGCATAAAATGACCAGTCCCTAACAATGTAAATGTCGTATTTACTTTATCTTTACCGTATATAACAATTATATACATATCTTGCCACTCTCCAAATTAGAAGCTTATGCAATGTATAGAACACGAGTTATTTCCTATTGACAGTTGTCATATTGAGCATTTACCAATAGCCTCAGACAATTCCGGAAATAACTGTTGAACCACATTGAGGACTTCGTAGAAATCAACCCCCCAGTCCCCCCATTCAATGTTGTTCGGAACCGTTTCATCACCGGGGTCGTTGGGACCCTCAACATTGATTGGTGGGGGCGTGGGAGGGATATCACTTAGTAGATAGCTCAAGCTCTCCACACAAGTTTGTTGCAAAATCAGCGCTTGAAAATAGTCCCTTAAAGTGGGATCTTTTTAGCAAAGAAATGGACTATGTGGTTCAACACCAATTTTCCTGAATTGTCTGAATGAAGTCCAAAACAAATCATCTGATTTTACATTTTTAGCCACAACTTTTGTATTTGTAAGTATTTTTTGATCAAATTCTCAGTAAATAGAGATGAATCTCCTGATATACCATCATCAAGAGGTGTCTATAGTACTGAATTAGGGACTGGTCATATTAAATTCCTAAACCTGCATATTTGCTCCTATTATTCAAGGAAGCCTGACTTATTTATTTAAAATAAAAGCATCCGATACCCCGATAAACACGAGAACATTATAAAATATGATTTAAATACAACTTTGACGGTTCGTGCATGGCGCTCGACCCAATCCCATGCGTATCCCTTGGTTACAGCTTGCGCTACGCGTTTGCATAAACTTCGAGCATAGCACTCGACTTTGTTACCAAGAAATAACATGAACAATGAGATGGTAACTAACAATGCGGTTCATTACATATCAATACAGGCAAGATATGAATAGGTTCAGTCATTACATTCATTGTTCGTGTACAGATCATGATTAACAATCTATACGTCTCGCGCGCAGCGCTCGGCACGCGCACAGCGATCGACACTCCTCGTGCACATCGATTGACACGCCTCGCGCATATCGCTCCAAGCGGCTCGGACATAGCGCACGACATTGCTCGCGTAGCATACCGCGGCAATCATTTATTACAGAATTATTACATTTATAACATTATAATAACAAGGCCAAAGCTAAATAAAGAGAATTATATTAAATAGCATCGTCCACAGTGGTATAAACATTACATTGTAGGTAATTCGCCGAACCCTGTCTTTGGAATTCTAATAACGCGGTGATGGACAACCATTACACGATTGTCCGTATTGAATTGCACGCGTCGCCACGGTTGTCCGTCTAAATTAAATAGATAATAGGAGTTAGTTCTATTATTTATCGGGGACAATCGACCGATGTGCATGCTTTTCAATGGATGGAGAATCGCAACGGTTGTCCATACTCTGATAGTATGAGGGCATGGTTCTGAATATAAAGACGCTATAAGGCGTTACTATGAAAGGTGTATTGTGAATCAGTGCTAATTTCTAAAGCCGAAGATATTAATATGACACTTGATTTGACTTGATATTGCATAGATGGGCGATTAGCTCAATTGGTTAGCGCGTTGGCCTATTCATACTTAAGGGCAGAGACACGGGTTCAAATCCTCATGGCGGGAGCCATTGGTGTTTTTAATAATGTATTAATATAACATTTTTGTTATTCGCGTGGCTCATTTACTGGTTTATTGTATTCATCTGTTTGTCACATATTGTTTTTGTTTGTTCTCTCTTTTTGGTTTTTGTTCTTCTTTATTTTTGAACTTTTTTCGGTGGTTGTTGTTTGTCTTTCGTTCTCTCTGTCTACCACATGTAAAATGACCAGTCCGTCACAATGCATTTCGTACTTTTAATGCATTTATTAAACACGGAAGATAAATTATAACCGTCAAGTTAATAAGTAAATGCAATGAAAATACAATCATTCCATGACTTCAATGGCAAATACAACGCTACAATAATTGACACAATAGTTATTACTTTATAGCGTCTATAATGCGGTTATGACCGGTCCCTTATCCAAAAAGAAACGCATTGCGATAACAAAACGTATTTTAATTGATTGTTGCATAATAAACTAGTGTCATATAATTAGTTTAAATAATGAATTTCACCCGTTGCAACCTATGTAAGACTACATGTAACACTCGCGCATACCATATAAATGGGCCATAATCACGCATGAAATGACCAGTCCCTAACAATGTACATGTCGTATTTACTTTATCTTTACCATAATAAGTACATATCTTGCCACTCTCCCAATTAGAAGATTATGCAATGTATAGAAGACGAGTTATTCCCTATAGACAGTTGTCATATTGAGTGATTTACCATACAAACGGGCCATAATCACGCATAAAATGACCAGTCCCTAACAATGTAAATGTCGTATTTACTTTATCTTTACCGTATATAACAATTATATACATATCTTGCCACTCTCCAAATTAGAAGCTTATGCAATGTATAGAACACGAGTTATTTCCTATTGACAGTTGTCATATTGAGCATTTACCAATAGCCTCAGACAATTCCGGAAATAACTGTTGAACCACATTGAGGACTTCGTAGAAATCAACCCCCCAGTCCCCCCATTCAATGTTGTTCGGAACCGTTTCATCACCGGGGTCGTTGGGACCCTCAACATTGATTGGTGGGGGCGGGGGAGGGATATCACTTAGTAGATAGCTCAAGCTCTCCACACAAGTTTGTTGCAAAATCAGCGCTTGAAAATAGTCCCTTAAAGTGGGATCTTTTTAGCAAAGAAATGGACTATGTGGTTCAACACCAATTTTCCTGAATTGTCTGAATGAAGTCCAAAAAAAATCATCTGATTTTACATTTTTAGCCACAACTTTTTTATTTGTAAGTATTTTTTGATCAAATTCTCAGTAAATAGAGATGAATCTCCTGATATACCATCATCAAGAGGTGTCTATAGTACTGAATTAGGGACTGGTCATATTAAATTCCTAAACCTGCATATTATTTGCTCCTATTATTCAAGGAAGCCTGACTTATTTATTTAAAATAAAAGCATCCGATACCCCGATAAACACGAGAACATTATAAAATATGATTTAAATACAACTTTGACGGTTCGTGCATGGCGCTCGACCCAATCCCATGCGTATCCCTTGGTTACAGCTTGCGCTACGCGTTTGCATAAACTTCGAGCATAGCACTCGACTTTGTTACCAAGAAATAACATGAACAATGAGATGGTAACTAACAATGCGGTTCATTACATATCAATACAGGCAAGATATGAATAGGTTCAGTCATTACATTCATTGTTCGTGTACAGATCATGATTAACAATCTATACGTCTCGCGCGCAGCGCTCGGCACGCGCACAGCGATCGACACTCCTCGTGCACATCGATTGACACGCCTCGCGCATATCGCTCCAAGCGGCTCGGACATAGCGCACGACATTGCTCGCGTAGCATACCGCGGCAATCATTTATTACAGAATTATTACATTTATAACATTATAATAACAAGGCCAAAGCTAAATAAAGAGAATTATATTAAATAGCATCGTCCACAGTGGTATAAACATTACATTGTACGTAATTCGCCGAACCCTGTCTTTGGAATTCTAATAACGCGGTGATGGACAACCATTACACGATTGTCCGTATTGAATTGCACGCGTCGCCACGGTTGTCCGTCTAAATTAAATAGATAATAGGAGTTAGTTCTATTATTTATCGGGGACAATCGACCGATGTGCATGCTTTTCAATGGATGGAGAATCGCAACGGTTGTCCATACTCTGATAGTATGAGGGCATGGTTCTGAATATAAAGACGCTATAAGGCGTTACTATGAAAGGTGTATTGTGAATCAGTGCTAATTTCTAAAGCCGAAGATATTAATATGACACTTGATTTGACTTGATATTGCATAGATGGGCGATTAGCTCAATTGGTTAGCGCGTTGGCCTATTCATACTTAAGGGCAGAGACACGGGTTCAAATCCTCATGGCGGGAGCCATTGGTGTTTTTAATAATGTATTAATATAACATTTTTGTTATTCGCGTGGCTCATTTACTGGTTTATTTTATTCATCTGTTTGTCACATATTGTTTTTGTTTGTTCTCTCTTTTTGGTTTTTGTTCTTCTTTATTTTTGAACTTTTTTCGGTGGTTGTTGTTTGTCTTTCTTTCTCTCTGTCTACCACATGTAAAATGACCAGTCCGTCACAATGCATTTCGTACTTTTAATGCATTTATTAAACACGGAAGATATAGTCTTCGAATACTCTTCAAACAACATTCGAAGGGTATTATACTGGTTTTATACCATTCAATAGCATTCGGGCAATCATAGTCTTCAATTTTAGTGGACCTGAATGGTGTTCGAATGGTATAACACTGGTATACCCTTCGAATGGTATTATACCATTCGAATGGTATTGTTTGAGCCATTTGGAAAAGGCGCTATATAAATACTGATTATTATTATTATTATTATTATTGTATATACCCTTCAATTATAATTAGATGCGAAGGCTATGTGGTCACATGACCAAGACTGTCATTTCAAATTTGCTGAGGAACATGACAGTTGGGTGTTGCATGCATGGAATCATGTATATTGCCTTCTATTCAAGGCATTATCATTTTATTTGGATGTAGATGATCATATTATTATCTAGAGTAGTGAATTGTTGCACTGTAATGCTGATGGTAGTAAAATGGCTAAAATGTGTCAAATTAGTAAGCTTAAGCTAGCTAACTTACCAGTGGAATGAATGCTAATTGCTGAATTCTGCAGTCTACTTCAGGTAATTGCCAATGCACATGCATGATGATTTAACTAACATGATTTGGGGTGCATTGGTATTAGGTGAGTAATTAAGGATTGTGAATTGTTAGTGGCTGTGGAGGAGGCATGCCCCAAAGATGCATGTATCCTGAGATAGCCCTGCTGTGTATAAGAGCGGTACGTATAGCCAATGCATAGTATGGCAACAATTTGATTTCAGAGTTGCTAAATGGTATCGTATAACCCATTATAGCATTCGAATGGTATCGTATAGTCTTCGAATGGTATTCATATACCATTCGAAGACTATACAATACCATTCGAATGGTATTATATAGTCTTCGAATGGTATTGAATAGTCTTCGAATGGTATTGAATAGTCTTCGAATGGTATTGCATACCATTCAATAATAGTCTTCATATCTCATTTAAATATTTCGGCTCAGAGGAAGGGTATTCGAAGGGTATTCGAAGACTATACAGTCTTCGAAGGGTGTATATAGTATTCGAAGACTATATCTACAGCATTCAACCAATGCAAAATAAGTCGAAGGCTATTTGTAAATAGCATTCAAATAGTATTCGAATGCTATGTTTCGAATATTATGATGAAGAGTATTTGAAGGCTGTGTATTACGATAAGGGATTCCATGACTTCAATGGCAAATACAACGCTACAATAATTGACACAATAGTTATTACTTTATAGCGTCTATAATGCGGTTATGACCGATCCCTTATCCAAAAAGAAACGCATTGCGATAACAAAACGTATTTTAATTGATTGTTGCATAATAAACTAGTGTCATATAATTAGTTTAAATAATGAATTTCACCCGTTGCAACCTATGTAAGACTACATGTAACACTCGCGCATTCCATATAAATGGGCCATAATCACGCATGAAATGACCAGTCCCTAACAATGTACATGTCGTATTTACTTTATCTTTACCATAATAAGTACATATCTTGCCACTCTCCCAATTAGAAGATTATGCAATGTATAGAAGACGAGTTATTCCCTATAGACAGTTGTCATATTGAGTGATTTACCATACAAACGGGCCATAATCACGCATAAAATGACCAGTCCCTAACAATGTAAATGTCGTATTTACTTTATCTTTACCGTATATAACAATTATATACATATCTTGCCACTCTCCAAATTAGAAGCTTATGCAATGTATAGAACACGAGTTATTTCCTCAACATTATTGGTGGGGGCGTGGGAGGGATATCACTTAGTAGATAGCTCAAGCTCTCCACACAAGTTTGTTGCAAAATCAGCGCTTGAAAATAGTCCCTTAAAGTGGGATCTTTTTAGCAAAGAAATGGACTATGTGGTTCAACACCAATTTTCCTGAATTGTCTGAATGAAGTCCAAAAAAAATCATCTGATTTTACATTTTTAGCCACAACTTTTTTATTTGTAAGTATTTTTTGATCAAATTCTCAGTAAATAGAGATGAATCTCCTGATATACCATCATCAAGAGGTGTCTATAGTACTGAATTAGGGACTGGTCATATTAAATTCCTAAACCTGCATATTTGCTCCTATTATTCAAGGAAGCCTGACTTATTTATTTAAAATAAAAGCATCCGATACCCCGATAAACACGAGAACATTATAAAATATGATTTAAATACAACTTTGACGGTTCGTGCATGGCGCTCGACCCAATCCCATGCGTATCCCTTGGTTACAGCTTGCGCTACGCGTTTGCATAAACTTCGAGCATAGCACTCGACTTTGTTACCAAGAAATAACATGAACAATGAGATGGTAACTAACAATGCGGTTCATTACATATCAATACAGGCAAGATATGAATAGGTTCAGTCATTACATTCATTGTTCGTGTACAGATCATGATTAACAATCTATACGTCTCGCGCGCAGCGCTCGGCACGCGCACAGCGATCGACACTCCTCGTGCACATCGATTGACACGCCTCGCGCATATCGCTCCAAGCGGCTCGGACATAGCGCACGACATTGCTCGCGTAGCATACCGCGGCAATCATTTATTACAGAATTATTACATTTATAACATTATAATAACAAGGCCAAAGCTAAATAAAGAGAATTATATTAAATAGCATCGTCCACAGTGGTATAAACATTACATTGTAGGTAATTCGCCGAACCCTGTCTTTGGAATTCTAATAACGCGGTGATGGACAACCATTACACGATTGTCCGTATTGAATTGCACGCGTCGCCACGGTTGTCCGTCTAAATTAAATAGATAATAGGAGTTAGTTCTATTATTTATCGGGGACAATCGACCGATGTGCATGCTTTTCAATGGATGGAGAATCGCAACGGTTGTCCATACTCTGATAGTATGAGGGCATGGTTCTGAATATAAAGACGCTATAAGGCGTTACTATGAAAGGTGTATTGTGAATCAGTGCTAATTTCTAAAGCCGAAGATATTAATATGACACTTGATTTGACTTGATATTGCATAGATGGGCGATTAGCTCAATTGGTTAGCGCGTTGGCCTATTCATACTTAAGGGCAGAGACACGGGTTCAAATCCTCATGGCGGGAGCCATTGGTGTTTTTAATAATGTATTAATATAACATTTTTGTTATTCGCGTGGCTCATTTACTGGTTTATTGTATTCATCTGTTTGTCACATATTGTTTTTGTTTGTTCTCTCTTTTTGGTTTTTGTTCTTCTTTATTTTTGAACTTTTTTCGGTGGTTGTTGTTTGTCTTTCGTTCTCTCTGTCTACCACATGTAAAATGACCAGTCCGTCACAATGCATTTCGTACTTTTAATGCATTTATTAAACACGGAAGATATAGTCTTCGAATACTCTTCAAACAACATTCGAAGGGTATTATACTGGTTTTATACCATTCAATAGCATTCGGGCAATCATAGTCTTCAATTTTAGTGGACCTGAATGGTGTTCGAATGGTATAACACTGGTATACCCTTCGAATGGTATTATACCATTCGAATGGTATTGTTTGAGCCATTTGGAAAAGGCGCTATATAAATACTGATTATTATTATTATTATTATTATTGTATATACCCTTCAATTATAATTAGATGCGAAGGCTATGTGGTCACATGACCAAGACTGTCATTTCAAATTTGCTGAGGAACATGACAGTTGGGTGTTGCATGCAGGCTGCATGGAATCATGTATATTGCCTTCTATTCAAGGCATTATCATTTTATTTGGATGTAGATGATCATATTATTATCTAGAGTAGTGAATTGTTGCACTGTAATGCTGATGGTAGTAAAATGGCTAAAATGTGTCAAATTAGTAAGCTTAAGCTAGCTAACTTACCAGTGGAATGAATGCTAATTGCTGAATTCTGCAGTCTACTTCAGGTAATTGCCAATGCACATGCATGATGATTTAACTAACATGATTTGGGGTGCATTGGTATTAGGTGAGTAATTAAGGATTGTGAATTGTTAGTGGCTGTGGAGGAGGCATGCCCCAAAGATGCATGTATCCTGAGATAGCCCTGCTGTGTATAAGAGCGGTACGTATAGCCAATGCATAGTATGGCAACAATTTGATTTCAGAGTTGCTAAATGGTATCGTATAACCCATTATAGCATTCGAATGGTATCGTATAGTCTTCGAATGGTATTCATATACCATTCGAAGACTATACAATACCATTCGAATGGTATTATATAGTCTTCGAATGGTATTGAATAGTCTTCGAATGGTATTGCATACCATTCAATAATAGTCTTCATATCTCATTTAAATATTTCGGCTCAGAGGAAGGGTATTCGAAGGGTATTCGAAGACTATACAGTCTTCGAAGGGTGTATATAGTATTCGAAGACTATATCTACAGCATTCAACCAATGCAAAATAAGTCGAAGGCTATTTGTAAATAGCATTCAAATAGTATTCGAATGCTATGTTTCGAATATTATGATGAAGAGTATTTGAAGGCTGTGTATTACGATAAGGGATTCCATGACTTCAATGGCAAATACAACGCTACAATAATTGACACAATAGTTATTACTTTATAGCGTCTATAATGCGGTTATGACCGTTCCCTTATCCAAAAAGAAACGCATTGCGATAACAAAACGTATTTTAATTGATTGTTGCATAATAAACTAGTGTCATATAATTAGTTTAAATAATGAATTTCACCCGTTGCAACCTATGTAAGACTACATGTAACACTCGCGCATTCCATATAAATGGGCCATAATCACGCATGAAATGACCAGTCCCTAACAATGTACATGTCGTATTTACTTTATCTTTACCATAATAAGTACATATCTTGCCACTCTCCCAATTAGAAGATTATGCAATGTATAGAAGACGAGTTATTCCCTATAGACAGTTGTCATATTGAGTGATTTACCATACAAACGGGCCATAATCACGCATAAAATGACCAGTCCCTAACAATGTAAATGTCGTATTTACTTTATCTTTACCGTATATAACAATTATATACATATCTTGCCACTCTCCAAATTAGAAGCTTATGCAATGTATAGAACACGAGTTATTTCCTATTGACAGTTGTCATATTGAGCATTCACCAATAGCCTCAGACAATTCCGGAAATAACTGTTGAACCACATTGAGGACTTCGTTGAAATCAACCCCCCAGTCCCCCCATTCAATGTTGTTCGGAACCGTTTCATCACCGGGGTCGTTGGGACCCTCAACATTGATTGGTGGGGGCGGGGGAGGGATATCACTTAGTAGATAGCTCAAGCTCTCCACACAAGTTTGTTGCAAAATCAGCGCTTGAAAATAGTCCCTTAAAGTGGGATCTTTTTAGCAAAGAAATGGACTATGTGGTTCAACACCAATTTTCCTGAATTGTCTGAATGAAGTCCAAAAAAAATCATCTGATTTTACATTTTTAGCCACAACTTTTTTATTTGTAAGTATTTTTTGATCAAATTCTCAGTAAATAGAGATGAATCTCCTGATATACCATCATCAAGAGGTGTCTATAGTACTGAATTAGGGACTGGTCATATTAAATTCCTAAACCTGCATATTTGCTCCTATTATTCAAGGAAGCCTGACTTATTTATTTAAAATAAAAGCATCCGATACCCCGATAAACACGAGAACATTATAAAATATGATTTAAATACAACTTTGACGGTTCGTGCATG
The DNA here is from genome assembly GCA_035610835.1 of Ophiura sarsii. NCBI lineage: Eukaryota > Metazoa > Echinodermata > Ophiuroidea > Amphilepidida > Ophiuridae > Ophiura > Ophiura sarsii. Next base: position 19,308,318 of record CM069449.1, read on the forward strand.
GCGCTCGACCCAATCCCATGCGTATCCCTTGGTTACAGCTTGCGCTACGCGTTTGCATAAACTTCGAGCATAGCACTCGACTTTGTTACCAAGAAATAACATGAACAATGAGATGGTAACTAACAATGCGGTTCATTACATATCAATACAGGCAAGATATGAATAGGTTCAGTCATTACATTCATTGTTCGTGTACAGATCATGATTAACAATCTATACGTCTCGCGCGCAGCGCTCGGCACGCGCACAGCGATCGACACTCCTCGTGCACATCGATTGACACGCCTCGCGCATATCGCTCCAAGCGGCTCGGGCATAGCGCACGACATTGCTCGCGTAGCATACCGCGGCAATCATTTATTACAGAATTATTACATTTATAACATTATAATAACAAGGCCAAAGCTAAATAAAGAGAATTATATTAAATAGCATCGTCCACAGTGGTATAAACATTACATTGTACGTAATTCGCCGAACCCTGTCTTTGGAATTCTAATAACGCGGTGATGGACAACCATTACACGATTGTCCGTATTGAATTGCACGCGTCGCCACGGTTGTCCGTCTAAATTAAATAGATAATAGGAGTTAGTTCTATTATTTATCGGGGACAATCGACCGATGTGCATGCTTTTCAATGGATGGAGAATCGCAACGGTTGTCCATACTCTGATAGTATGAGGGCATGGTTCTGAATATAAAGACGCTATAAGGCGTTACTATGAAAGGTGTATTGTGAATCAGTGCTAATTTCTAAAGCCGAAGATATTAATATGACACTTGATTTGACTTGATATTGCATAGATGGGCGATTAGCTCAATTGGTTAGCGCGTTGGCCTATTCATACTTAAGGGCAGAGACACGGGTTCAAATCCTCATGGCGGGAGCCATTGGTGTTTTTAATAATGTATTAATATAACATTTTTGTTATTCGCGTGGCTCATTTACTGGTTTATTTTATTCATCTGTTTGTCACATATTGTTTTTGTTTGTTCTCTCTTTTTGGTTTTTGTTCTTCTTTATTTTTGAACTTTTTTCGGTGGTTGTTGTTTGTCTTTCTTTCTCTCTGTCTACCACATGTAAAATGACCAGTCCGTCACAATGCATTTCGTACTTTTAATGCATTTATTAAACACGGAAGATAAATTATAACCGTCAAGTTAATAAGTAAATGCAATGAAAATACAATCATCCCTTACCCAACATGAATGGTATTATAGTCTTCGAATACTCTTCAAACAACATTCGAAGGGTATTATACTGGTTTTATACCATTCAATAGCATTCGGGCAATCATAGTCTTCAATTTTAGTGGACCTGAATGGTGTTCGAATGGTATAACACTGGTATACCCTTCGAATGGTATTATACCATTCGAATGGTATTGTATATACCCTTCAATTATAATTAGATGCGAAGGCTATGTGGTCACATGACCAAGACTGTCATTTCAAATTTGCTGAGGAACATGACAGTTGGGTGTTGCATGCAGGCTGCATGGAATCATGTATATTGCCTTCTATTCAAGGCATTATCATTTTATTTGGATGTAGATGATCATATTATTATCTAGAGTAGTGAATTGTTGCACTGTAATGCTGATGGTAGTAAAATGGCTAAAATGTGTCAAATTAGTAAGCTTAAGCTAGCTAACTTACCAGTGGAATGAATGCTAATTGCTGAATTCTGCAGTCTACTTCAGGTAATTGCCAATGCACATGCATGATGATTTAACTAACATGATTTGGGGTGCATTGGTATTAGGTGAGTAATTAAGGATTGTGAATTGTTAGTGGCTGTGGAGGAGGCATGCCCCAAAGATGCATGTATCCTGAGATAGCCCTGCTGTGTATAAGAGCGGTACGTATAGCCAATGCATAGTATGGCAACAATTTGATTTCAGAGTTGCTAAATGGTATCGTATAACCCATTATAGCATTCGAATGGTATCGTATAGTCTTCGAATGGTATTCATATACCATTCGAAGACTATACAATACCATTCGAATGGTATTATATAGTCTTCGAATGGTATTGAATAGTCTTCGAATGGTATTGCATACCATTCAATAATAGTCTTCATATCTCATTTAAATATTTCGGCTCAGAGGAAGGGTATTCGAAGGGTATTCGAAGACTATACAGTCTTCGAAGGGTGTATATAGTATTCGAAGACTATATCTACAGCATTCAACCAATGCAAAATAAGTCGAAGGCTATTTGTAAATAGCATTCAAATAGTATTCGAATGCTATGTTTCGAATATTATGATGAAGAGTATTTGAAGGCTGTGTATTACGATAAGGGATTCCATGACTTCAATGGCAAATACAACGCTACAATAATTGACACAATAGTTATTACTTTATAGCGTCTATAATGCGGTTATGACCGTTCCCTTATCCAAAAAGAAACGCATTGCGATAACAAAACGTATTTTAATTGATTGTTGCATAATAAACTAGTGTCATATAATTAGTTTAAATAATGAATTTCACCCGTTGCAACCTATGTAAGACTACATGTAACACTCGCGCATTCCATATAAATGGGCCATAATCACGCATGAAATGACCAGTCCCTAACAATGTACATGTCGTATTTACTTTATCTTTACCATAATAAGTACATATCTTGCCACTCTCCCAATTAGAAGATTATGCAATGTATAGAAGACGAGTTATTCCCTATAGACAGTTGTAATATTGAGTGATTTACCATACAAACGGGCCATAATCACGCATAAAATGACCAGTCCCTAACAATGTAAATGTCGTATTTACTTTATCTTTACCGTATATAACAATTATATACATATCTTGCCACTCTCCAAATTAGAAGCTTATGCAATGTATAGAACACGAGTTATTTCCTATTGACAGTTGTCATATTGAGCATTCACCAATAGCCTCAGACAATTCCGGAAATAACTGTTGAACCACATTGAGGACTTCGTTGAAATCAACCCCCCAGTCCCCCCATTCAATGTTGTTCGGAACCGTTTCATCACCGGGGTCGTTGGGACCCTCAACATTGATTGGTGGGGGCGGGGGAGGGATATCACTTAGTAGATAGCTCAAGCTCTCCACACAAGTTTGTTGCAAAATCAGCGCTTGAAAATAGTCCCTTAAAGTGGGATCTTTTTAGCAAAGAAATGGACTATGTGGTTCAACACCAATTTTCCTGAATTGTCTGAATGAAGTCCAAAAAAAATCATCTGATTTTACATTTTTAGCCACAACTTTTTTATTTGTAAGTATTTTTTGATCAAATTCTCAGTAAATAGAGATGAATCTCCTGATATACCATCATCAAGAGGTGTCTATAGTACTGAATTAGGGACTGGTCATATTAAATTCCTAAACCTGCATATTTGCTCCTATTATTCAAGGAAGCCTGACTTATTTATTTAAAATAAAAGCATCCGATACCCCGATAAACACGAGAACATTATAAAATATGATTTAAATACAACTTTGACGGTTCGTGCATGGCGCTCGACCCAATCCCATGCGTATCCCTTGGTTACAGCTTGCGCTACGCGTTTGCATAAACTTCGAGCATAGCACTCGACTTTGTTACCAAGAAATAACATGAACAATGAGATGGTAACTAACAATGCGGTTCATTACATATCAATACAGGCAAGATATGAATAGGTTCAGTCATTACATTCATTGTTCGTGTACAGATCATGATTAACAATCTATACGTCTCGCGCGCAGCGCTCGGCACGCGCACAGCGATCGACACTCCTCGTGCACATCGATTGACACGCCTCGCGCATATCGCTCCAAGCGGCTCGGGCATAGCGCACGACATTGCTCGCGTAGCATACCGCGGCAATCATTTATTACAGAATTATTACATTTATAACATTATAATAACAAGGCCAAAGCTAAATAAAGAGAATTATATTAAATAGCATCGTCCACAGTGGTATAAACATTACATTGTACGTAATTCGCCGAACCCTGTCTTTGGAATTCTAATAACGCGGTGATGGACAACCATTACACGATTGTCCGTATTGAATTGCACGCGTCGCCACGGTTGTCCGTCTAAATTAAATAGATAATAGGAGTTAGTTCTATTATTTATCGGGGACAATCGACCGATGTGCATGCTTTTCAATGGATGGAGAATCGCAACGGTTGTCCATACTCTGATAGTATGAGGGCATGGTTCTGAATATAAAGACGCTATAAGGCGTTACTATGAAAGGTGTATTGTGAATCAGTGCTAATTTCTAAAGCCGAAGATATTAATATGACACTTGATTTGACTTGATATTGCATAGATGGGCGATTAGCTCAATTGGTTAGCGCGTTGGCCTATTCATACTTAAGGGCAGAGACACGGGTTCAAATCCTCATGGCGGGAGCCATTGGTGTTTTTAATAATGTATTAATATAACATTTTTGTTATTCGCGTGGCTCATTTACTGGTTTATTTTATTCATCTGTTTGTCACATATTGTTTTTGTTTGTTCTCTCTTTTTGGTTTTTGTTCTTCTTTATTTTTGAACTTTTTTCGGTGGTTGTTGTTTGTCTTTCTTTCTCTCTGTCTACCACATGTAAAATGACCAGTCCGTCACAATGCATTTCGTACTTTTAATGCATTTATTAAACACGGAAGATAAATTATAACCGTCAAGTTAATAAGTAAATGCAATGAAAATACAATCATCCCTTACCCAACATGAATGGTATTATAGTCTTCGAATACTCTTCAAACAACATTCGAAGGGTATTATACTGGTTTTATACCATTCAATAGCATTCGGGCAATCATAGTCTTCAATTTTAGTGGACCTGAATGGTGTTCGAATGGTATAACACTGGTATACCCTTCGAATGGTATTATACCATTCGAATGGTATTGTATATACCCTTCAATTATAATTAGATGCGAAGGCTATGTGGTCACATGACCAAGACTGTCATTTCAAATTTGCTGAGGAACATGACAGTTGGGTGTTGCATGCAGGCTGCATGGAATCATGTATATTGCCTTCTATTCAAGGCATTATCATTTTATTTGGATGTAGATGATCATATTATTATCTAGAGTAGTGAATTGTTGCACTGTAATGCTGATGGTAGTAAAATGGCTAAAATGTGTCAAATTAGTAAGCTTAAGCTAGCTAACTTACCAGTGGAATGAATGCTAATTGCTGAATTCTGCAGTCTACTTCAGGTAATTGCCAATGCACATGCATGATGATTTAACTAACATGATTTGGGGTGCATTGGTATTAGGTGAGTAATTAAGGATTGTGAATTGTTAGTGGCTGTGGAGGAGGCATGCCCCAAAGATGCATGTATCCTGAGATAGCCCTGCTGTGTATAAGAGCGGTACGTATAGCCAATGCATAGTATGGCAACAATTTGATTTCAGAGTTGCTAAATGGTATCGTATAACCCATTATAGCATTCGAATGGTATCGTATAGTCTTCGAATGGTATTCATATACCATTCGAAGACTATACAATACCATTCGAATGGTATTATATAGTCTTCGAATGGTATTGAATAGTCTTCGAATGGTATTGCATACCATTCAATAATAGTCTTCATATCTCATTTAAATATTTCGGCTCAGAGGAAGGGTATTCGAAGGGTATTCGAAGACTATACAGTCTTCGAAGGGTGTATATAGTATTCGAAGACTATATCTACAGCATTCAACCAATGCAAAATAAGTCGAAGGCTATTTGTAAATAGCATTCAAATAGTATTCGAATGCTATGTTTCGAATATTATGATGAAGAGTATTTGAAGGCTGTGTATTACGATAAGGGATTCCATGACTTCAATGGCAAATACAACGCTACAATAATTGACACAATAGTTATTACTTTATAGCGTCTATAATGCGGTTATGACCGTTCCCTTATCCAAAAAGAAACGCATTGCGATAACAAAACGTATTTTAATTGATTGTTGCATAATAAACTAGTGTCATATAATTAGTTTAAATAATGAATTTCACCCGTTGCAACCTATGTAAGACTACATGTAACACTCGCGCATTCCATATAAATGGGCCATAATCACGCATGAAATGACCAGTCCCTAACAATGTACATGTCGTATTTACTTTATCTTTACCATAATAAGTACATATCTTGCCACTCTCCCAATTAGAAGATTATGCAATGTATAGAAGACGAGTTATTCCCTATAGACAGTTGTCATATTGAGTGATTTACCATACAAACGGGCCATAATCACGCATAAAATGACCAGTCCCTAACAATGTAAATGTCGTATTTACTTTATCTTTACCGTATATAACAATTATATACATATCTTGCCACTCTCCAAATTAGAAGCTTATGCAATGTATAGAACACGAGTTATTTCCTATTGACAGTTGTCATATTGAGCATTCACCAATAGCCTCAGACAATTCCGGAAATAACTGTTGAACCACATTGAGGACTTCGTTGAAATCAACCCCCCAGTCCCCCCATTCAATGTTGTTCGGAACCGTTTCATCACCGGGGTCGTTGGGACCCTCAACATTGATTGGTGGGGGCGGGGGAGGGATATCACTTAGTAGATAGCTCAAGCTCTCCACACAAGTTTGTTGCAAAATCAGCGCTTGAAAATAGTCCCTTAAAGTGGGATCTTTTTAGCAAAGAAATGGACTATGTGGTTCAACACCAATTTTCCTGAATTGTCTGAATGAAGTCCAAAAAAAATCATCTGATTTTACATTTTTAGCCACAACTTTTTTATTTGTAAGTATTTTTTGATCAAATTCTCAGTAAATAGAGATGAATCTCCTGATATACCATCATCAAGAGGTGTCTATAGTACTGAATTAGGGACTGGTCATATTAAATTCCTAAACCTGCATATTTGCTCCTATTATTCAAGGAAGCCTGACTTATTTATTTAAAATAAAAGCATCCGATACCCCGATAAACACGAGAACATTATAAAATATGATTTAAATACAACTTTGACGGTTCGTGCATGGCGCTCGACCCAATCCCATGCGTATCCCTTGGTTACAGCTTGCGCTACGCGTTTGCATAAACTTCGAGCATAGCACTCGACTTTGTTACCAAGAAATAACATGAACAATGAGATGGTAACTAACAATGCGGTTCATTACATATCAATACAGGCAAGATATGAATAGGTTCAGTCATTACATTCATTGTTCGTGTACAGATCATGATTAACAATCTATACGTCTCGCGCGCAGCGCTCGGCACGCGCACAGCGATCGACACTCCTCGTGCACATCGATTGACACGCCTCGCGCATATCGCTCCAAGCGGCTCGGGCATAGCGCACGACATTGCTCGCGTAGCATACCGCGGCAATCATTTATTACAGAATTATTACATTTATAACATTATAATAACAAGGCCAAAGCTAAATAAAGAGAATTATATTAAATAGCATCGTCCACAGTGGTATAAACATTACATTGTACGTAATTCGCCGAACCCTGTCTTTGGAATTCTAATAACGCGGTGATGGACAACCATTACACGATTGTCCGTATTGAATTGCACGCGTCGCCACGGTTGTCCGTCTAAATTAAATAGATAATAGGAGTTAGTTCTATTATTTATCGGGGACAATCGACCGATGTGCATGCTTTTCAATGGATGGAGAATCGCAACGGTTGTCCATACTCTGATAGTATGAGGGCATGGTTCTGAATATAAAGACGCTATAAGGCGTTACTATGAAAGGTGTATTGTGAATCAGTGCTAATTTCTAAAGCCGAAGATATTAATATGACACTTGATTTGACTTGATATTGCATAGATGGGCGATTAGCTCAATTGGTTAGCGCGTTGGCCTATTCATACTTAAGGGCAGAGACACGGGTTCAAATCCTCATGGCGGGAGCCATTGGTGTTTTTAATAATGTATTAATATAACATTTTTGTTATTCGCGTGGCTCATTTACTGGTTTATTTTATTCATCTGTTTGTCACATATTGTTTTTGTTTGTTCTCTCTTTTTGGTTTTTGTTCTTCTTTATTTTTGAACTTTTTTCGGTGGTTGTTGTTTGTCTTTCTTTCTCTCTGTCTACCACATGTAAAATGACCAGTCCGTCACAATGCATTTCGTACTTTTAATGCATTTATTAAACACGGAAGATAAATTATAACCGTCAAGTTAATAAGTAAATGCAATGAAAATACAATCATCCCTTACCCAACATGAATGGTATTATAGTCTTCGAATACTCTTCAAACAACATTCGAAGGGTATTATACTGGTTTTATACCATTCAATAGCATTCGGGCAATCATAGTCTTCAATTTTAGTGGACCTGAATGGTGTTCGAATGGTATAACACTGGTATACCCTTCGAATGGTATTATACCATTCGAATGGTATTGTATATACCCTTCAATTATAATTAGATGCGAAGGCTATGTGGTCACATGACCAAGACTGTCATTTCAAATTTGCTGAGGAACATGACAGTTGGGTGTTGCATGCAGGCTGCATGGAATCATGTATATTGCCTTCTATTCAAGGCATTATCATTTTATTTGGATGTAGATGATCATATTATTATCTAGAGTAGTGAATTGTTGCACTGTAATGCTGATGGTAGTAAAATGGCTAAAATGTGTCAAATTAGTAAGCTTAAGCTAGCTAACTTACCAGTGGAATGAATGCTAATTGCTGAATTCTGCAGTCTACTTCAGGTAATTGCCAATGCACATGCATGATGATTTAACTAACATGATTTGGGGTGCATTGGTATTAGGTGAGTAATTAAGGATTGTGAATTGTTAGTGGCTGTGGAGGAGGCATGCCCCAAAGATGCATGTATCCTGAGATAGCCCTGCTGTGTATAAGAGCGGTACGTATAGCCAATGCATAGTATGGCAACAATTTGATTTCAGAGTTGCTAAATGGTATCGTATAACCCATTATAGCATTCGAATGGTATCGTATAGTCTTCGAATGGTATTCATATACCATTCGAAGACTATACAATACCATTCGAATGGTATTATATAGTCTTCGAATGGTATTGAATAGTCTTCGAATGGTATTGCATACCATTCAATAATAGTCTTCATATCTCATTTAAATATTTCGGCTCAGAGGAAGGGTATTCGAAGGGTATTCGAAGACTATACAGTCTTCGAAGGGTGTATATAGTATTCGAAGACTATATCTACAGCATTCAACCAATGCAAAATAAGTCGAAGGCTATTTGTAAATAGCATTCAAATAGTATTCGAATGCTATGTTTCGAATATTATGATGAAGAGTATTTGAAGGCTGTGTATTACGATAAGGGATTCCATGACTTCAATGGCAAATACAACGCTACAATAATTGACACAATAGTTATTACTTTATAGCGTCTATAATGCGGTTATGACCGTTCCCTTATCCAAAAAGAAACGCATTGCGATAACAAAACGTATTTTAATTGATTGTTGCATAATAAACTAGTGTCATATAATTAGTTTAAATAATGAATTTCACCCGTTGCAACCTATGTAAGACTACATGTAACACTCGCGCATTCCATATAAATGGGCCATAATCACGCATGAAATGACCAGTCCCTAACAATGTACATGTCGTATTTACTTTATCTTTACCATAATAAGTACATATCTTGCCACTCTCCCAATTAGAAGATTATGCAATGTATAGAAGACGAGTTATTCCCTATAGACAGTTGTCATATTGAGTGATTTACCATACAAACGGGCCATAATCACGCATAAAATGACCAGTCCCTAACAATGTAAATGTCGTATTTACTTTATCTTTACCGTATATAACAATTATATACATATCTTGCCACTCTCCAAATTAGAAGCTTATGCAATGTATAGAACACGAGTTATTTCCTATTGACAGTTGTCATATTGAGCATTCACCAATAGCCTCAGACAATTCCGGAAATAACTGTTGAACCACATTGAGGACTTCGTTGAAATCAACCCCCCAGTCCCCCCATTCAATGTTGTTCGGAACCGTTTCATCACCGGGGTCGTTGGGACCCTCAACATTGATTGGTGGGGGCGGGGGAGGGATATCACTTAGTAGATAGCTCAAGCTCTCCACACAAGTTTGTTGCAAAATCAGCGCTTGAAAATAGTCCCTTAAAGTGGGATCTTTTTAGCAAAGAAATGGACTATGTGGTTCAACACCAATTTTCCTGAATTGTCTGAATGAAGTCCAAAAAAAATCATCTGATTTTACATTTTTAGCCACAACTTTTTTATTTGTAAGTATTTTTTGATCAAATTCTCAGTAAATAGAGATGAATCTCCTGATATACCATCATCAAGAGGTGTCTATAGTACTGAATTAGGGACTGGTCATATTAAATTCCTAAACCTGCATATTTGCTCCTATTATTCAAGGAAGCCTGACTTATTTATTTAAAATAAAAGCATCCGATACCCCGATAAACACGAGAACATTATAAAATATGATTTAAATACAACTTTGACGGTTCGTGCATGGCGCTCGACCCAATCCCATGCGTATCCCTTGGTTACAGCTTGCGCTACGCGTTTGCATAAACTTCGAGCATAGCACTCGACTTTGTTACCAAGAAATAACATGAACAATGAGATGGTAACTAACAATGCGGTTCATTACATATCAATACAGGCAAGATATGAATAGGTTCAGTCATTACATTCATTGTTCGTGTACAGATCATGATTAACAATCTATACGTCTCGCGCGCAGCGCTCGGCACGCGCACAGCGATCGACACTCCTCGTGCACATCGATTGACACGCCTCGCGCATATCGCTCCAAGCGGCTCGGGCATAGCGCACGACATTGCTCGCGTAGCATACCGCGGCAATCATTTATTACAGAATTATTACATTTATAACATTATAATAACAAGGCCAAAGCTAAATAAAGAGAATTATATTAAATAGCATCGTCCACAGTGGTATAAACATTACATTGTACGTAATTCGCCGAACCCTGTCTTTGGAATTCTAATAACGCGGTGATGGACAACCATTACACGATTGTCCGTATTGAATTGCACGCGTCGCCACGGTTGTCCGTCTAAATTAAATAGATAATAGGAGTTAGTTCTATTATTTATCGGGGACAATCGACCGATGTGCATGCTTTTCAATGGATGGAGAATCGCAACGGTTGTCCATACTCTGATAGTATGAGGGCATGGTTCTGAATATAAAGACGCTATAAGGCGTTACTATGAAAGGTGTATTGTGAATCAGTGCTAATTTCTAAAGCCGAAGATATTAATATGACACTTGATTTGACTTGATATTGCATAGATGGGCGATTAGCTCAATTGGTTAGCGCGTTGGCCTATTCATACTTAAGGGCAGAGACACGGGTTCAAATCCTCATGGCGGGAGCCATTGGTGTTTTTAATAATGTATTAATATAACATTTTTGTTATTCGCGTGGCTCATTTACTGGTTTATTTTATTCATCTGTTTGTCACATATTGTTTTTGTTTGTTCTCTCTTTTTGGTTTTTGTTCTTCTTTATTTTTGAACTTTTTTCGGTGGTTGTTGTTTGTCTTTCTTTCTCTCTGTCTACCACATGTAAAATGACCAGTCCGTCACAATGCATTTCGTACTTTTAATGCATTTATTAAACACGGAAGATAAATTATAACCGTCAAGTTAATAAGTAAATGCAATGAAAATACAATCATCCCTTACCCAACATGAATGGTATTATAGTCTTCGAATACTCTTCAAACAACATTCGAAGGGTATTATACTGGTTTTATACCATTCAATAGCATTCGGGCAATCATAGTCTTCAATTTTAGTGGACCTGAATGGTGTTCGAATGGTATAACACTGGTATACCCTTCGAATGGTATTATACCATTCGAATGGTATTGTATATACCCTTCAATTATAATTAGATGCGAAGGCTATGTGGTCACATGACCAAGACTGTCATTTCAAATTTGCTGAGGAACATGACAGTTGGGTGTTGCATGCAGGCTGCATGGAATCATGTATATTGCCTTCTATTCAAGGCATTATCATTTTATTTGGATGTAGATGATCATATTATTATCTAGAGTAGTGAATTGTTGCACTGTAATGCTGATGGTAGTAAAATGGCTAAAATGTGTCAAATTAGTAAGCTTAAGCTAGCTAACTTACCAGTGGAATGAATGCTAATTGCTGAATTCTGCAGTCTACTTCAGGTAATTGCCAATGCACATGCATGATGATTTAACTAACATGATTTGGGGTGCATTGGTATTAGGTGAGTAATTAAGGATTGTGAATTGTTAGTGGCTGTGGAGGAGGCATGCCCCAAAGATGCATGTATCCTGAGATAGCCCTGCTGTGTATAAGAGCGGTACGTATAGCCAATGCATAGTATGGCAACAATTTGATTTCAGAGTTGCTAAATGGTATCGTATAACCCATTATAGCATTCGAATGGTATCGTATAGTCTTCGAATGGTATTCATATACCATTCGAAGACTATACAATACCATTCGAATGGTATTATATAGTCTTCGAATGGTATTGAATAGTCTTCGAATGGTATTGCATACCATTCAATAATAGTCTTCATATCTCATTTAAATATTTCGGCTCAGAGGAAGGGTATTCGAAGGGTATTCGAAGACTATACAGTCTTCGAAGGGTGTATATAGTATTCGAAGACTATATCTACAGCATTCAACCAATGCAAAATAAGTCGAAGGCTATTTGTAAATAGCATTCAAATAGTATTCGAATGCTATGTTTCGAATATTATGATGAAGAGTATTTGAAGGCTGTGTATTACGATAAGGGATTCCATGACTTCAATGGCAAATACAACGCTACAATAATTGACACAATAGTTATTACTTTATAGCGTCTATAATGCGGTTATGACCGTTCCCTTATCCAAAAAGAAACGCATTGCGATAACAAAACGTATTTTAATTGATTGTTGCATAATAAACTAGTGTCATATAATTAGTTTAAATAATGAATTTCACCCGTTGCAACCTAAGTAAGACTACATGTAACACTCGCGCATTCCATATAAATGGGCCATAATCACGCATGAAATGACCAGTCCCTAACAATGTACATGTCGTATTTACTTTATCTTTACCATAATAAGTACATATCTTGCCACTCTCCCAATTAGAAGATTATGCAATGTATAGAAGACGAGTTATTCCCTATAGACAGTTGTCATATTGAGTGATTTACCATACAAACGGGCCATAATCACGCATAAAATGACCAGTCCCTAACAATGTAAATGTCGTATTTACTTTATCTTTACCGTATATAACAATTATATACATATCTTGCCACTCTCCAAATTAGAAGCTTATGCAATGTATAGAACACGAGTTATTTCCTATTGACAGTTGTCATATTGAGCATTCACCAATAGCCTCAGACAATTCCGGAAATAACTGTTGAACCACATTGAGGACTTCGTTGAAATCAACCCCCCAGTCCCCCCATTCAATGTTGTTCGGAACCGTTTCATCACCGGGGTCGTTGGGACCCTCAACATTGATTGGTGGGGGCGGGGGAGGGATATCACTTAGTAGATAGCTCAAGCTCTCCACACAAGTTTGTTGCAAAATCAGCGCTTGAAAATAGTCCCTTAAAGTGGGATCTTTTTAGCAAAGAAATGGACTATGTGGTTCAACACCAATTTTCCTGAATTGTCTGAATGAAGTCCAAAAAAAATCATCTGATTTTACATTTTTAGCCACAACTTTTTTATTTGTAAGTATTTTTTGATCAAATTCTCAGTAAATAGAGATGAATCTCCTGATATACCATCATCAAGAGGTGTCTATAGTACTGAATTAGGGACTGGTCATATTAAATTCCTAAACCTGCATATTTGCTCCTATTATTCAAGGAAGCCTGACTTATTTATTTAAAATAAAAGCATCCGATACCCCGATAAACACGAGAACATTATAAAATATGATTTAAATACAACTTTGACGGTTCGTGCATGGCGCTCGACCCAATCCCATGCGTATCCCTTGGTTACAGCTTGCGCTACGCGTTTGCATAAACTTCGAGCATAGCACTCGACTTTGTTACCAAGAAATAACATGAACAATGAGATGGTAACTAACAATGCGGTTCATTACATATCAATACAGGCAAGATATGAATAGGTTCAGTCATTACATTCATTGTTCGTGTACAGATCATGATTAACAATCTATACGTCTCGCGCGCAGCGCTCGGCACGCGCACAGCGATCGACACTCCTCGTGCACATCGATTGACACGCCTCGCGCATATCGCTCCAAGCGGCTCGGGCATAGCGCACGACATTGCTCGCGTAGCATACCGCGGCAATCATTTATTACAGAATTATTACATTTATAACATTATAATAACAAGGCCAAAGCTAAATAAAGAGAATTATATTAAATAGCATCGTCCACAGTGGTATAAACATTACATTGTACGTAATTCGCCGAACCCTGTCTTTGGAATTCTAATAACGCGGTGATGGACAACCATTACACGATTGTCCGTATTGAATTGCACGCGTCGCCACGGTTGTCCGTCTAAATTAAATAGATAATAGGAGTTAGTTCTATTATTTATCGGGGACAATCGACCGATGTGCATGCTTTTCAATGGATGGAGAATCGCAACGGTTGTCCATACTCTGATAGTATGAGGGCATGGTTCTGAATATAAAGACGCTATAAGGCGTTACTATGAAAGGTGTATTGTGAATCAGTGCTAATTTCTAAAGCCGAAGATATTAATATGACACTTGATTTGACTTGATATTGCATAGATGGGCGATTAGCTCAATTGGTTAGCGCGTTGGCCTATTCATACTTAAGGGCAGAGACACGGGTTCAAATCCTCATGGCGGGAGCCATTGGTGTTTTTAATAATGTATTAATATAACATTTTTGTTATTCGCGTGGCTCATTTACTGGTTTATTTTATTCATCTGTTTGTCACATATTGTTTTTGTTTGTTCTCTCTTTTTGGTTTTTGTTCTTCTTTATTTTTGAACTTTTTTCGGTGGTTGTTGTTTGTCTTTCTTTCTCTCTGTCTACCACATGTAAAATGACCAGTCCGTCACAATGCATTTCGTACTTTTAATGCATTTATTAAACACGGAAGATAAATTATAACCGTCAAGTTAATAAGTAAATGCAATGAAAATACAATCATCCCTTACCCAACATGAATGGTATTATAGTCTTCGAATACTCTTCAAACAACATTCGAAGGGTATTATACTGGTTTTATACCATTCAATAGCATTCGGGCAATCATAGTCTTCAATTTTAGTGGACCTGAATGGTGTTCGAATGGTATAACACTGGTATACCCTTCGAATGGTATTATACCATTCGAATGGTATTGTATATACCCTTCAATTATAATTAGATGCGAAGGCTATGTGGTCACATGACCAAGACTGTCATTTCAAATTTGCTGAGGAACATGACAGTTGGGTGTTGCATGCAGGCTGCATGGAATCATGTATATTGCCTTCTATTCAAGGCATTATCATTTTATTTGGATGTAGATGATCATATTATTATCTAGAGTAGTGAATTGTTGCACTGTAATGCTGATGGTAGTAAAATGGCTAAAATGTGTCAAATTAGTAAGCTTAAGCTAGCTAACTTACCAGTGGAATGAATGCTAATTGCTGAATTCTGCAGTCTACTTCAGGTAATTGCCAATGCACATGCATGATGATTTAACTAACATGATTTGGGGTGCATTGGTATTAGGTGAGTAATTAAGGATTGTGAATTGTTAGTGGCTGTGGAGGAGGCATGCCCCAAAGATGCATGTATCCTGAGATAGCCCTGCTGTGTATAAGAGCGGTACGTATAGCCAATGCATAGTATGGCAACAATTTGATTTCAGAGTTGCTAAATGGTATCGTATAACCCATTATAGCATTCGAATGGTATCGTATAGTCTTCGAATGGTATTCATATACCATTCGAAGACTATACAATACCATTCGAATGGTATTATATAGTCTTCGAATGGTATTGAATAGTCTTCGAATGGTATTGCATACCATTCAATAATAGTCTTCATATCTCATTTAAATATTTCGGCTCAGAGGAAGGGTATTCGAAGGGTATTCGAAGACTATACAGTCTTCGAAGGGTGTATATAGTATTCGAAGACTATATCTACAGCATTCAACCAATGCAAAATAAGTCGAAGGCTATTTGTAAATAGCATTCAAATAGTATTCGAATGCTATGTTTCGAATATTATGATGAAGAGTATTTGAAGGCTGTGTATTACGATAAGGGATTCCATGACTTCAATGGCAAATACAACGCTACAATAATTGACACAATAGTTATTACTTTATAGCGTCTATAATGCGGTTATGACCGTTCCCTTATCCAAAAAGAAACGCATTGCGATAACAAAACGTATTTTAATTGATTGTTGCATAATAAACTAGTGTCATATAATTAGTTTAAATAATGAATTTCACCCGTTGCAACCTATGTAAGACTACATGTAACACTCGCGCATTCCATATAAATGGGCCATAATCACGCATGAAATGACCAGTCCCTAACAATGTACATGTCGTATTTACTTTATCTTTACCATAATAAGTACATATCTTGCCACTCTCCCAATTAGAAGATTATGCAATGTATAGAAGACGAGTTATTCCCTATAGACAGTTGTCATATTGAGTGATTTACCATACAAACGGGCCATAATCACGCATAAAATGACCAGTCCCTAACAATGTAAATGTCGTATTTACTTTATCTTTACCGTATATAACAATTATATACATATCTTGCCACTCTCCAAATTAGAAGCTTATGCAATGTATAGAACACGAGTTATTTCCTATTGACAGTTGTCATATTGAGCATTCACCAATAGCCTCAGACAATTCCGGAAATAACTGTTGAACCACATTGAGGACTTCGTTGAAATCAACCCCCCAGTCCCCCCATTCAATGTTGTTCGGAACCGTTTCATCACCGGGGTCGTTGGGACCCTCAACATTGATTGGTGGGGGCGGGGGAGGGATATCACTTAGTAGATAGCTCAAGCTCTCCACACAAGTTTGTTGCAAAATCAGCGCTTGAAAATAGTCCCTTAAAGTGGGATCTTTTTAGCAAAGAAATGGACTATGTGGTTCAACACCAATTTTCCTGAATTGTCTGAATGAAGTCCAAAAAAAATCATCTGATTTTACATTTTTAGCCACAACTTTTTTATTTGTAAGTATTTTTTGATCAAATTCTCAGTAAATAGAGATGAATCTCCTGATATACCATCATCAAGAGGTGTCTATAGTACTGAATTAGGGACTGGTCATATTAAATTCCTAAACCTGCATATTTGCTCCTATTATTCAAGGAAGCCTGACTTATTTATTTAAAATAAAAGCATCCGATACCCCGATAAACACGAGAACATTATAAAATATGATTTAAATACAACTTTGACGGTTCGTGCATGGCGCTCGACCCAATCCCATGCGTATCCCTTGGTTACAGCTTGCGCTACGCGTTTGCATAAACTTCGAGCATAGCACTCGACTTTGTTACCAAGAAATAACATGAACAATGAGATGGTAACTAACAATGCGGTTCATTACATATCAATACAGGCAAGATATGAATAGGTTCAGTCATTACATTCATTGTTCGTGTACAGATCATGATTAACAATCTATACGTCTCGCGCGCAGCGCTCGGCACGCGCACAGCGATCGACACTCCTCGTGCACATCGATTGACACGCCTCGCGCATATCGCTCCAAGCGGCTCGGGCATAGCGCACGACATTGCTCGCGTAGCATACCGCGGCAATCATTTATTACAGAATTATTACATTTATAACATTATAATAACAAGGCCAAAGCTAAATAAAGAGAATTATATTAAATAGCATCGTCCACAGTGGTATAAACATTACATTGTACGTAATTCGCCGAACCCTGTCTTTGGAATTCTAATAACGCGGTGATGGACAACCATTACACGATTGTCCGTATTGAATTGCACGCGTCGCCACGGTTGTCCGTCTAAATTAAATAGATAATAGGAGTTAGTTCTATTATTTATCGGGGACAATCGACCGATGTGCATGCTTTTCAATGGATGGAGAATCGCAACGGTTGTCCATACTCTGATAGTATGAGGGCATGGTTCTGAATATAAAGACGCTATAAGGCGTTACTATGAAAGGTGTATTGTGAATCAGTGCTAATTTCTAAAGCCGAAGATATTAATATGACACTTGATTTGACTTGATATTGCATAGATGGGCGATTAGCTCAATTGGTTAGCGCGTTGGCCTATTCATACTTAAGGGCAGAGACACGGGTTCAAATCCTCATGGCGGGAGCCATTGGTGTTTTTAATAATGTATTAATATAACATTTTTGTTATTCGCGTGGCTCATTTACTGGTTTATTTTATTCATCTGTTTGTCACATATTGTTTTTGTTTGTTCTCTCTTTTTGGTTTTTGTTCTTCTTTATTTTTGAACTTTTTTCGGTGGTTGTTGTTTGTCTTTCTTTCTCTCTGTCTACCACATGTAAAATGACCAGTCCGTCACAATGCATTTCGTACTTTTAATGCATTTATTAAACACGGAAGATAAATTATAACCGTCAAGTTAATAAGTAAATGCAATGAAAATACAATCATCCCTTACCCAACATGAATGGTATTATAGTCTTCGAATACTCTTCAAACAACATTCGAAGGGTATTATACTGGTTTTATACCATTCAATAGCATTCGGGCAATCATAGTCTTCAATTTTAGTGGACCTGAATGGTGTTCGAATGGTATAACACTGGTATACCCTTCGAATGGTATTATACCATTCGAATGGTATTGTATATACCCTTCAATTATAATTAGATGCGAAGGCTATGTGGTCACATGACCAAGACTGTCATTTCAAATTTGCTGAGGAACATGACAGTTGGGTGTTGCATGCAGGCTGCATGGAATCATGTATATTGCCTTCTATTCAAGGCATTATCATTTTATTTGGATGTAGATGATCATATTATTATCTAGAGTAGTGAATTGTTGCACTGTAATGCTGATGGTAGTAAAATGGCTAAAATGTGTCAAATTAGTAAGCTTAAGCTAGCTAACTTACCAGTGGAATGAATGCTAATTGCTGAATTCTGCAGTCTACTTCAGGTAATTGCCAATGCACATGCATGATGATTTAACTAACATGATTTGGGGTGCATTGGTATTAGGTGAGTAATTAAGGATTGTGAATTGTTAGTGGCTGTGGAGGAGGCATGCCCCAAAGATGCATGTATCCTGAGATAGCCCTGCTGTGTATAAGAGCGGTACGTATAGCCAATGCATAGTATGGCAACAATTTGATTTCAGAGTTGCTAAATGGTATCGTATAACCCATTATAGCATTCGAATGGTATCGTATAGTCTTCGAATGGTATTCATATACCATTCGAAGACTATACAATACCATTCGAATGGTATTATATAGTCTTCGAATGGTATTGAATAGTCTTCGAATGGTATTGCATACCATTCAATAATAGTCTTCATATCTCATTTAAATATTTCGGCTCAGAGGAAGGGTATTCGAAGGGTATTCGAAGACTATACAGTCTTCGAAGGGTGTATATAGTATTCGAAGACTATATCTACAGCATTCAACCAATGCAAAATAAGTCGAAGGCTATTTGTAAATAGCATTCAAATAGTATTCGAATGCTATGTTTCGAATATTATGATGAAGAGTATTTGAAGGCTGTGTATTACGATAAGGGATTCCATGACTTCAATGGCAAATACAACGCTACAATAATTGACACAATAGTTATTACTTTATAGCGTCTATAATGCGGTTATGACCGTTCCCTTATCCAAAAAGAAACGCATTGCGATAACAAAACGTATTTTAATTGATTGTTGCATAATAAACTAGTGTCATATAATTAGTTTAAATAATGAATTTCACCCGTTGCAACCTATGTAAGACTACATGTAACACTCGCGCATTCCATATAAATGGGCCATAATCACGCATGAAATGACCAGTCCCTAACAATGTACATGTCGTATTTACTTTATCTTTACCATAATAAGTACATATCTTGCCACTCTCCCAATTAGAAGATTATGCAATGTATAGAAGACGAGTTATTCCCTATAGACAGTTGTCATATTGAGTGATTTACCATACAAACGGGCCATAATCACGCATAAAATGACCAGTCCCTAACAATGTAAATGTCGTATTTACTTTATCTTTACCGTATATAACAATTATATACATATCTTGCCACTCTCCAAATTAGAAGCTTATGCAATGTATAGAACACGAGTTATTTCCTATTGACAGTTGTCATATTGAGCATTCACCAATAGCCTCAGACAATTCCGGAAATAACTGTTGAACCACATTGAGGACTTCGTTGAAATCAACCCCCCAGTCCCCCCATTCAATGTTGTTCGGAACCGTTTCATCACCGGGGTCGTTGGGACCCTCAACATTGATTGGTGGGGGCGGGGGAGGGATATCACTTAGTAGATAGCTCAAGCTCTCCACACAAGTTTGTTGCAAAATCAGCGCTTGAAAATAGTCCCTTAAAGTGGGATCTTTTTAGCAAAGAAATGGACTATGTGGTTCAACACCAATTTTCCTGAATTGTCTGAATGAAGTCCAAAAAAAATCATCTGATTTTACATTTTTAGCCACAACTTTTTTATTTGTAAGTATTTTTTGATCAAATTCTCAGTAAATAGAGATGAATCTCCTGATATACCATCATCAAGAGGTGTCTATAGTACTGAATTAGGGACTGGTCATATTAAATTCCTAAACCTGCATATTTGCTCCTATTATTCAAGGAAGCCTGACTTATTTATTTAAAATAAAAGCATCCGATACCCCGATAAACACGAGAACATTATAAAATATGATTTAAATACAACTTTGACGGTTCGTGCATGGCGCTCGACCCAATCCCATGCGTATCCCTTGGTTACAGCTTGCGCTACGCGTTTGCATAAACTTCGAGCATAGCACTCGACTTTGTTACCAAGAAATAACATGAACAATGAGATGGTAACTAACAATGCGGTTCATTACATATCAATACAGGCAAGATATGAATAGGTTCAGTCATTACATTCATTGTTCGTGTACAGATCATGATTAACAATCTATACGTCTCGCGCGCAGCGCTCGGCACGCGCACAGCGATCGACACTCCTCGTGCACATCGATTGACACGCCTCGCGCATATCGCTCCAAGCGGCTCGGGC
This sequence comes from Ophiura sarsii, assembly GCA_035610835.1. Taxonomy (NCBI): domain Eukaryota; kingdom Metazoa; phylum Echinodermata; class Ophiuroidea; order Amphilepidida; family Ophiuridae; genus Ophiura; species Ophiura sarsii. Next base: position 19,329,615 of record CM069449.1, read on the forward strand.
ATAGCGCACGACATTGCTCGCGTAGCATACCGCGGCAATCATTTATTACAGAATTATTACATTTATAACATTATAATAACAAGGCCAAAGCTAAATAAAGAGAATTATATTAAATAGCATCGTCCACAGTGGTATAAACATTACATTGTACGTAATTCGCCGAACCCTGTCTTTGGAATTCTAATAACGCGGTGATGGACAACCATTACACGATTGTCCGTATTGAATTGCACGCGTCGCCACGGTTGTCCGTCTAAATTAAATAGATAATAGGAGTTAGTTCTATTATTTATCGGGGACAATCGACCGATGTGCATGCTTTTCAATGGATGGAGAATCGCAACGGTTGTCCATACTCTGATAGTATGAGGGCATGGTTCTGAATATAAAGACGCTATAAGGCGTTACTATGAAAGGTGTATTGTGAATCAGTGCTAATTTCTAAAGCCGAAGATATTAATATGACACTTGATTTGACTTGATATTGCATAGATGGGCGATTAGCTCAATTGGTTAGCGCGTTGGCCTATTCATACTTAAGGGCAGAGACACGGGTTCAAATCCTCATGGCGGGAGCCATTGGTGTTTTTAATAATGTATTAATATAACATTTTTGTTATTCGCGTGGCTCATTTACTGGTTTATTTTATTCATCTGTTTGTCACATATTGTTTTTGTTTGTTCTCTCTTTTTGGTTTTTGTTCTTCTTTATTTTTGAACTTTTTTCGGTGGTTGTTGTTTGTCTTTCTTTCTCTCTGTCTACCACATGTAAAATGACCAGTCCGTCACAATGCATTTCGTACTTTTAATGCATTTATTAAACACGGAAGATAAATTATAACCGTCAAGTTAATAAGTAAATGCAATGAAAATACAATCATCCCTTACCCAACATGAATGGTATTATAGTCTTCGAATACTCTTCAAACAACATTCGAAGGGTATTATACTGGTTTTATACCATTCAATAGCATTCGGGCAATCATAGTCTTCAATTTTAGTGGACCTGAATGGTGTTCGAATGGTATAACACTGGTATACCCTTCGAATGGTATTATACCATTCGAATGGTATTGTATATACCCTTCAATTATAATTAGATGCGAAGGCTATGTGGTCACATGACCAAGACTGTCATTTCAAATTTGCTGAGGAACATGACAGTTGGGTGTTGCATGCAGGCTGCATGGAATCATGTATATTGCCTTCTATTCAAGGCATTATCATTTTATTTGGATGTAGATGATCATATTATTATCTAGAGTAGTGAATTGTTGCACTGTAATGCTGATGGTAGTAAAATGGCTAAAATGTGTCAAATTAGTAAGCTTAAGCTAGCTAACTTACCAGTGGAATGAATGCTAATTGCTGAATTCTGCAGTCTACTTCAGGTAATTGCCAATGCACATGCATGATGATTTAACTAACATGATTTGGGGTGCATTGGTATTAGGTGAGTAATTAAGGATTGTGAATTGTTAGTGGCTGTGGAGGAGGCATGCCCCAAAGATGCATGTATCCTGAGATAGCCCTGCTGTGTATAAGAGCGGTACGTATAGCCAATGCATAGTATGGCAACAATTTGATTTCAGAGTTGCTAAATGGTATCGTATAACCCATTATAGCATTCGAATGGTATCGTATAGTCTTCGAATGGTATTCATATACCATTCGAAGACTATACAATACCATTCGAATGGTATTATATAGTCTTCGAATGGTATTGAATAGTCTTCGAATGGTATTGCATACCATTCAATAATAGTCTTCATATCTCATTTAAATATTTCGGCTCAGAGGAAGGGTATTCGAAGGGTATTCGAAGACTATACAGTCTTCGAAGGGTGTATATAGTATTCGAAGACTATATCTACAGCATTCAACCAATGCAAAATAAGTCGAAGGCTATTTGTAAATAGCATTCAAATAGTATTCGAATGCTATGTTTCGAATATTATGATGAAGAGTATTTGAAGGCTGTGTATTACGATAAGGGATTCCATGACTTCAATGGCAAATACAACGCTACAATAATTGACACAATAGTTATTACTTTATAGCGTCTATAATGCGGTTATGACCGTTCCCTTATCCAAAAAGAAACGCATTGCGATAACAAAACGTATTTTAATTGATTGTTGCATAATAAACTAGTGTCATATAATTAGTTTAAATAATGAATTTCACCCGTTGCAACCTATGTAAGACTACATGTAACACTCGCGCATTCCATATAAATGGGCCATAATCACGCATGAAATGACCAGTCCCTAACAATGTACATGTCGTATTTACTTTATCTTTACCATAATAAGTACATATCTTGCCACTCTCCCAATTAGAAGATTATGCAATGTATAGAAGACGAGTTATTCCCTATAGACAGTTGTCATATTGAGTGATTTACCATACAAACGGGCCATAATCACGCATAAAATGACCAGTCCCTAACAATGTAAATGTCGTATTTACTTTATCTTTACCGTATATAACAATTATATACATATCTTGCCACTCTCCAAATTAGAAGCTTATGCAATGTATAGAACACGAGTTATTTCCTATTGACAGTTGTCATATTGAGCATTCACCAATAGCCTCAGACAATTCCGGAAATAACTGTTGAACCACATTGAGGACTTCGTTGAAATCAACCCCCCAGTCCCCCCATTCAATGTTGTTCGGAACCGTTTCATCACCGGGGTCGTTGGGACCCTCAACATTGATTGGTGGGGGCGGGGGAGGGATATCACTTAGTAGATAGCTCAAGCTCTCCACACAAGTTTGTTGCAAAATCACTGACATTGGAAAAGGGTATAGGTATGTGCCGTGCTGAAGACCCCCTTTTTCACCCTTTGCTGCTAGCTCTTATGACCCACTTTTGAGCCTGCATCAGTTCTTAAGACCCCCAATTTGATTGAAAATTCAAAAATTGCAAACATTTTGCGTTCCAAAGCCCCAATTCTCCGAAAATGTTGCGTTCTAACACCACAATGTGCACTCTTTTTTATCAAAATTGAACAATAGGCCAGTTCTCAAGACATACTTTTTTGAAAAAATCAGTTCCTAAGACCCTATTTTTGGTCATAAAATTGACTCAGTTCAGTTCAGTAGCCCCCCTTTTTGAGACTCTGGGCGGCACTCCCCTACCCAAAAAAAAGGTTGGGTCCTCTGTCATAATTAAATTGTCTTTTAAAGGTCAAAAATTAAAATTACCTCCTCAGAAAATGTATAAAGACTGAGCATCCTTATAGAATATTGCATTTGTGAATATAACAATAAATTATTAAAAAAATGAATTTTTCAGAGAAGGTGTAGATGAGAGAGAATTTTCCCGTAGCGCAATAATAGCGGTAATGAGCTCATGAATATTAATGAGGCAAATGTCTATGGGATTTTACTGTGTAGATTTTGACTTGTCTCGAATTATTGAGTTTTGTATGAAATGTGATGCAACAAACATGAATTTATGAAGAAGAACTATATAATGAACACATGCAACATTGTTACTAGTGAAAATGTTCAATAGTTCTAGGATATAATCACTGCGCAATCAGTTCTGGGCGGTAGTGTATATCAAATCCATATAAATGACAATCGCATTTATCAGAGTATCATATATACAACATGAAGACCGCTCTACCGCTATCCCAAAACGTTACCAGAATGTAATGAATTGCCTGAAGATATAGTATGTATTTAAAGCCTACAAAACTATTCATTATTATCCAGGCTCTGAAATATAAAGAGAACAAAATTAGCTGTTACAATGATTTTGATACAAATGAAAGCTCTTTTTTCACATTTTCATTAACCTTATTCTTCAAGTCAGTATCAAATATGTTCAAGATGCAACTGAGCAAATTTTACTTTAATTTCCCGCCCTGGAAAATGGTTTGTCCCAGTTTGCTTCCTTTACGGTCCTTTGTCTTGGGTCTTTGCATTCACATTCCTTTTTGATTCTGCTGGCTACTTTGTGGCGTTCCCACTGGGGCCATTACGTTTCATACTAGATGCGGCAGTTGGTACAAATAACATTTTCATCCAGCAGCTTTCTTAAACCCGTGACAATGTATTGTCGACGACCAGCTTTAATTTTGAAGGGTGAGATTGTATATATTTTAATTGACTATACTGTATTTGCATTAAAATGTGGGTGACTCGTGGTAAACCATATACATATACATCGTTTTATAATAAAGGCTGCAAATGTGTATTGTTGATTTTTTTGTAATTATAGGATTCTTTTCGGCATTGCAGCATTCTACAATTATGGGGTCATCGCACCACCCACTTGGGTGATATAATAGGGCAGTATCTATCGGGTAGATTTAAAGCAGATTGTTTGACTTTTGACTTGAAGGTGAAAGAACTGCAATGGTACATGTACATCGGGAGCCATATTTTTAAATTGCTTTGATTGGCCTTAAAAAGTCAAATGTCATCCAGGGGTATCAGTTTAAACATTTTAATGTGCAATTTAATTATGGCAATCATTCAACTTGCAGCACAGAGTGTCAATTCTTTTTCAATTCTGCACTTCTTGTTTTTTTACTGAGATAATCGGTTTCCACATTTGCCATACACAAGAAAACCCTGAAAAGACATAAGAAACATAAATACTTTTAAACATTTCACATTCAACTATATATAAGCATATCGTAAAACACTATAATTTCACGGATACTTTATTCCATGAATTTAAAATTATTGCTATTTAAGCAAGCATTTAATTTTGCAAATCTGGAAATTTCACTACTAGCCCGGTTCTGGTTTTAACTGAATATATATACTGGCCATCTTTTGTAGAAATTTCAGAATTGTTTTCCTGCCAGGTCTGAGAAATAGAGCTTTGAATATTATTATTAATTACTATAATAGCGCCCACATCGGCCACATTTCCCATAGAGTTACATGTAAAATGTGTGTCAAGTAGAAAATGCCGATAATTTAGAAAGGGTTAGAACAATTTTCTTGACATTTTCACCGTATACTCGTACATGTATTCATTAGCGCTACCTAAATCAGGTCAAACCATAAAGGGGCCTATGTAATCTTTTTTTATCCCATAATTTTAATTATAGAGCGGACAGTATTACAGTATATGACAATACTGATAAAAAATTACATTTATTTGTATGTTTAATCTCTTTTATATAGTGTGTGAAAAGGGTCTATGAGGGACATATATAATTAAAAATACATCCTATGTTTGTTTGTTTTTTCAAAAATTGAACTTGGTAAAAAGCCCTAATAGTCCTGTCAAATACACTTCATTCTATTAAGCCTCTATGGCCATCGTATCGAAATGTCCATACAATTCTGACATCGCACCTTCAGTGCCAAATAAGCAAATAACGGCACATTTCCGGATTGAGATTTGCCGCGAAATTTAAGTCTGTGAGTAAACGATAGCTTAACTTCCGAATTCATGACATTTTATATGATAAACAGCGAATGTTGGTAAACTGTTTCAGATGGTAGTTAGTATATGCCCAAGTATATACTCTGATGCAAAAAAACCCTGATTTCCCGGATAATTGAGGGCGCACTCTCATACGTATCTCTCAATGCCCCTTTAAGTCAAGACGTTTCAGAAAACCCGTGTTATTTTTAGTGTCATATTAGTCTAAAAAATCAGCTGAACTTTTATCTTGGCGATAGGATGGGAATCCAATTAAGGTCTTGGTATTACAATACAAAAAATGACAACTTCATTCAAATTACTCTTACAGCTAGAGAATAGAGAATAAAAGAATAAACATGCGTAAACTTAACGCAAGTTACTGTGGAATCAATCAACTACATATCTTCAGTAGTTCACTGTGATCATTGAATGACTAGTGTGACTTCACTGTCTAGCTGCTTCTCATAGGTTTTTGACCAAAGAATATTTTTGTATAAGGGTACAATTAATTGTGCTCACTTTTGCATATTTACCTTATTTAGAGATTGTCTATCCTGCTGTTGGCAATTGGCTTGTATTTTGCCTGATGATATGAAATAAAAATGAATATAATTGAATGATTAATACATAATTTCATGACTGTGGACAATTTAAAAAAAAATGGAATTCCTTGAAGAAGACTGTACAATATAAGCAAGTTCATAAAAATAATTACTAGTAGAAATAAAAAAAATTGTTAAATTTTTTTTGTTGCCTAACAACCGCAGATTTGTTCGAATGAACTCTTCATACAAATTACCCGATGGAACATGTTATATGTGTCAGTCCATTATCAATCGATACTGGAACACTGACTTTGTACCATTATCTAGCGATGGGTGTTCCAATATCGGACAATACTACAAATGTAGTACAGTCCAAAATCTAGGACCTATATTTACACTTTTAACCATGATTCATCATAATGTAATCGTATCTATAGATTTTATAGATTGGTTTATTGAAAAATACAAAATCGTGACCTACAAGAAAGATTGCATTGCACTTACAATATTATAAAAACATTTAAATACATTCAAAGAGATACATTGACATTTAAATACAAATTACAAAGACACATTTATATAAAATATGTGATACCAAAAACACTCACAAGATGAACATACCCCTCAGACAGCCTAACCCACACGCACACCCCCACCCTGTCCCACTCACACCAGACCTTTTCCACACACTTCCATATTAAAATACATGAGATGTATCTGACAGTTTAAGCTATTTTGACACAAAGAAATGTTCAGAGTGTGTCAAAAAAGTTCAATGTGACACAGGAATTTGTGTAGCCAAGACAAATATAAACAGTTGATATGAAACAGTAATAATCATAAAAAAAATTCTTTCCATAGCGCTTTTGTTATCAAATTATGACAAATTTACCACTTTTCATGTACTCTTTTAAAGAACATCATTCAGAGTGTAAGTGAACATAATCGATCAAATTAATATTATTCTACCTACTATAGTAATATAGGCAAGTTTTGCCCTGTACTTACTTAGATTTAAAACTTGTGTATGTAGGCACAGGTCAGTTGACCTACCAGCAGCCCGTGCTACTGATGAGACTCACGGAGAGTCGAAACGCGTCTAGCTACTCTGCATGCCGTCACCATTGTTTTATCTTAAACATGGTGGGCCTTTACTCTATAGGACATTCTCAACTTATTTGTCTCCTCCCTAGTAGTTTAAACTCAAGGGAGATGACATTTTAAGTTAGGAATGTTAAGAAGACATATACAAAGCTCATTGTATATAAGTCACTCTAAGTCTAGAATGGCATTTGGTTTTCCGTATTAGTCCATTGGATTAATTTTGTTCTTTCCCAGAGTCATCTTAGTTACGAAAGCAAGCTAGCTTTCTTTTAGCAAACAGTTTCATAAACCTGAAGTTCATAGTCATGAATCACCGGGGGAATTACAACAAGTCGCCTCCATCGATCATCGTTTAAAGAACGGCAAGTCATGCCTTCTGTCATCGTTTTAAATAACTATCATTAAGCCAGTTCGCTTTTTGATTTATCGGAAGATAAATAGACCTACTGCCTTCTCATATAAGTTTAATATGAGCAATACATGCCGCGTGTCTTTTAGTCCAATACGGAATAAAGCACATTAGGCCTACACAACATTCAGCAAGACATTTATTTGTCAGATTTTAATAAGATATACTTTCCTAGTTTGGAAATTTATCATTTTAAATGTCGGAGAAAGAGCCAGCGTTTATCGTGTTTCATTCGGAAGCTTTTACCGTGTGACATAGAATCAAATATATTTTGTGAGATAAGACAAAATAGGAATTTCAATTTTAGAAATTCAGTGTTGTTTGTTTTAACAACACATCATCTAATAAGTTTTGCCACGACAAAGATTTTGTCGGACACGTTGCCTTCAGTTGATTTTCTTTTAAATCATCTTCATCAAAGTTTTCTGTTTTGGAATGCTACTTATTTTAGATTTTCTAGTTTGAACTTCTATTATAGCATTTTGCAATCGGTGGTTTTAAAAGAGTTAGTTTGGTCGTCCGAAAGCAGGTACCCTTGTTACCCTCCCACCTTTTTGAAATGTTTGATATAGTAACCCGGTGTGTTTCACTGGTGATTCTTTTGGATGTGTTTACATTTCCGAGGTCATGACTGCCATACTTGCGGTTTTGGAGAGGGGTTAGGGATAGTATTGACGCACATATCTGATGGTATGTGGACAGGCAATCCCTCGTTGTAGGTCTTTCCATCAGAATTCAACTCTTGAATTCCAACTCTTTTTAACTTTTAAACTTACTAAGTTCAGTAGGTTTTTGGAAATAGAGACTAATTTCCACCACCGATTTTCAGCAGATAATTGTAATAGAAAAAACTCAAGAAAGAGTTTTCATCACAGAACAGGCAACTATCAACTTATTCGACATTTGATTCTTCGAGCTCTTCTTTCTCTACTGATTAAAGTAGAACACGCATTTCCCGACATTAGTAATAACTTTACTGATTGTTGTTTGAACCAAGAAAGGTTCATTTTTGTTTGGCATCTTTTCACGATTGACTAGTTAGTCAAATTCAAGGTCTTGAATATACATCCTAGCCAGGATTTTTCAACATAAATAGATAGTTTTCTATTTAATTTTAGAAAAAGTAATAGATAGTATTCTATTATTTTATATTATTACAAATGGAGGCGCAAGTGTGCACGAGTTGTACATGTGATCAACATGACTGGTAAAGATACCAGGCCTTTCATCTTTTATGACTACGCTAATTGGCATCCTTTGTTTGCTTGGATCGCCCACGGCATTGTCGACGGCCGCTTGCTCTCATTGTCCAGCATAGGACGGAGAGCATGGTCGCCATTTTGTAGTTAACCAAGAAATGGTTTAACTTTTGGGAATTGAACATGGAAAACATTCATTACAGTTTCAGGCTTTTGCCAAACTGTATGATAGGCTTAATAGCGGCAGTTTGTCCGCGAAATTTTTGGGTCCGAGTATGGTTCCGATCAGCGAAAGTTATCTCGCTCGTTGCATAACATTTTTATCGTCTGTTAGTAATATAGGCAAGTTTTGCCCTGTACTTACTTAGATTTAAAACTTGTGTATGTAGGCACAGGTCAGTTGACCTACCAGCAGCCCGTGCTACTGATGAGACTCACGGAGAGTCGAAACGCGTCTAGCTACTCTGCATGCCGTCACCATTGTTTTATCTTAAACATGGTGGGCCTTTACTCTATAGGACATTCTCAACTTATTTGTCTCCTCCCTAGTAGTTTAAACTCAAGGGAGATGACATTTTAAGTTAGGAATGTTAAGAAGACATATACAAAGCTCATTGTATATAAGTCACTCTAAGTCTAGAATGGCATTTGGTTTTCCGTATTAGTCCATTGGATTAATTTTGTTCTTTCCCAGAGTCATCTTAGTTACGAAAGCAAGCTAGCTTTCTTTTAGCAAACAGTTTCATAAACCTGAAGTTCATAGTCATGAATCACCGGGTGAATTACAACAAGTCGCCTCCATCGATCATCGTTTAAAGAACGGCAAGTCATGCCTTCTGTCATCGTTTTAAATAACTATCATTAAGCCAGTTCGCTTTTTGATTTATCGGAAGATAAATAGACCTACTGCCTTCTCATATAAGTTTAATATGAGCAATACATGCCGCGTGTCTTTTAGTCCAATACGGAATAAAGCACATTAGGCCTACACAACATTCAGCAAGACATTTATTTGTCAGATTTTAATAAGATATACTTTCCTAGTTTGGAAATTTATCATTTTAAATGTCGGAGAAAGAGCCAGCGTTTATCGTGTTTCATTCGGAAGCTTTTACCGTGTGACATAGAATCAAATATATTTTGTGAGATAAGACAAAATAGGAATTTCAATTTTAGAAATTCAGTGTTGTTTGTTTTAACAACACATCATCTAATAAGTTTTGCCACGACAAAGATTTTGTCGGACACGTTGCCTTCAGTTGATTTTCTTTTAAATCATCTTCATCAAAGTTTTCTGTTTTGGAATGCTACTTATTTTAGATTTTCTAGTTTGAACTTCTATTATAGCATTTTGCAATCGGTGGTTTTAAAAGAGTTAGTTTGGTCGTCCGAAAGCAGGTACCCTTGTTACCCTCCCACCTTTTTGAAATGTTTGATATAGTAACCCGGTGTGTTTCACAGGTGATTCTTTTGGATGTGTTTACATTTCCGAGGTCATGACTGCCATACTTGCGGTTTTGGAGAGGGGTTAGGGATAGTATTGACGCACATATCTGATGGTATGTGGACAGGCAATCCCTCGTTGTAGGTCTTTCCATCAGAATTCAACTCTTGAATTCCAACTCTTTTTAACTTTTAAACTTACTAAGTTCAGTAGGTTTTTGGAAATAGAGACTAATTTCCACCACCGATTTTCAGCAGATAATTGTAATAGAAAAAACTCAAGAAAGAGTTTTCATCACAGAACAGGCAACTATCAACTTATTCGACATTTGATTCTTCGAGCTCTTCTTTCTCTACTGATTAAAGTAGAACACGCATTTCCCGACATTAGTAATAACTTTACTGATTGTTGTTTGAACCAAGAAAGGTTCATTTTTGTTTGGCATCTTTTCACGATTGACTAGTTAGTCAAATTCAAGGTCTTGAATATACATCCTAGCCAGGATTTTTCAACATAAATAGATAGTTTTCTATTTAATTTTAGAAAAAGTAATAGATAGTATTCTATTATTTTATATTATTACAAATGGAGGCGCAAGTGTGCACGAGTTGTACATGTGATCAACATGACTGGTAAAGATACCAGGCCTTTCATCTTTTATGACTACGCTAATTGGCATCCTTTGTTTGCTTGGATCGCCCACGGCATTGTCGACGGCCGCTTGCTCTCATTGTCCAGCATAGGACGGAGAGCATGGTCGCCATTTTGTAGTTAACCAAGAAATGGTTTAACTTTTGGGAATTGAACATGGAAAACATTCATTACAGTTTCAGGCTTTTGCCAAACTGTATGATAGGCTTACTAGCGGCAGTTTGTCCGCGAAATTTTTGGGTCCGAGTATGGTTCCGATCAGCGAAAGTTATCTCGCTCGTTGCATAACATTTTTATCGTCTGTTAGTAATATAGGCAAGTTTTGCCCTGTACTTACTTAGATTTAAAACTTGTGTATGTAGGCACAGGTCAGTTGACCTACCAGCAGCCCGTGCTACTGATGAGACTCACGGAGAGTCGAAACGCGTCTAGCTACTCTGCATGCCGTCACCATTGTTTTATCTTAAACATGGTGGGCCTTTACTCTATAGGACATTCTCAACTTATTTGTCTCCTCCCTAGTAGTTTAAACTCAAGGGAGATGACATTTTAAGTTAGGAATGTTAAGAAGACATATACAAAGCTCATTGTATATAAGTCACTTTAAGTCTAGAATGGCATTTGGTTTTCCGTATTAGTCCATTGGATTAATTTTGTTCTTTCCCAGAGTCATCTTAGTTACGAAAGCAAGCTAGCTTTCTTTTAGCAAACAGTTTCATAAACCTGAAGTTCATAGTCATGAATCACCGGGTGAATTACAACAAGTCGCCTCCATCGATCATCGTTTAAAGAACGGCAAGTCATGCCTTCTGTCATCGTTTTAAATAACTATCATTAAGCCAGTTCGCTTTTTGATTTATCGGAAGATAAATAGACCTACTGCCTTCTCATATAAGTTTAATATGAGCAATACATGCCGCGTGTCTTTTAGTCCAATACGGAATAAAGCACATTAGGCCTACACAACATTCAGCAAGACATTTATTTGTCAGATTTTAATAAGATATACTTTCCTAGTTTGGAAATTTATCATTTTAAATGTCGGAGAAAGAGCCAGCGTTTATCGTGTTTCATTCGGAAGCTTTTACCGTGTGACATAGAATCAAATATATTTTGTGAGATAAGACAAAATAGGAATTTCAAGTTTAGAAATTCAGTGTTGTTTGTTTTAACAACACATCATCTAATAAGTTTTGCCACGACAAAGATTTTGTCGGACACGTTGCCTTCAGTTGATTTTCTTTTAAATCATCTTCATCAAAGTTTTCTGTTTTGGAATGCTACTTATTTTAGATTTTCTAGTTTGAACTTCTATTATAGCATTTTACAATCGGTGGTTTTAAAAGAGTTAGTTTGGTCGTCCGAAAGCAGGTACCCTTGTTACCCTCCCACTTTTTTGAAATGTTTATTGTTTCATTTGAAAGTTAATTGATTAAATTGTTTATTTATTTCAATAATATTAAAATAAAAATAAAATAAAATTGAATTGAATTGAATTGAATTGAATTTTTTATTTAATTCAATTCTATTCAATTATTCAATTCTATTCAATAAAATAAAATAAAATAAAATAAATAAAATAAAATAAATTATTTTTATTTAATTCAATTCTATTCAATTACATTTTCTTATTTAATTAAATTAAATTAAAATAAATTAAAATATAATTAAATTAAATTAAATTAAGTTAAATTAATTAAATTATTTTTATCATTATTATTATTTATTTATTTTAAATCTAATTCAATTCTATTCAATTACATTTTTTATTTAATTCAATTATATTCGATTCAATTATACTCAATTTGATTTAATTTAACTGTTACTATTAAATTGAAGCAGGGTTGCTAAGTATGATACGAGTATTTAAATTGGACTGTCCCTTACACCATACGGCCCGTGCTCTTCTATGGGCGCACATCCCCATTGGAACGCCCCTTGAAACGCGTGCTATGGATCTTGGGTATAGGTCGGCAATCGTTTTTCCTGGTTCCTTTCTCGGAGTTCCTCTTCATATTCTTTTTTATGAAACATTCCTCTTTTTGGTCTTTTCAACATATCAATTTTTCATATGGGATCGACGGTCTCAGTTTTTCAATAATTATGATTTTAATAGTCCCCGGCCCCTTCTTCCATACGCAGACACATCTTGAAAATCGGCTTTTCGAACCGCTTCACATGGGTGACCAATAATTTCGCATTAATACTTAAATATGGGTTAGATCCGTAGTACAACGTGACTGTTTCAACTTTTTAATAAATCAAACACTACAACCTGTGCAGAAAACCCGGCCAAAGTTTTCAAATTTCAAGCTGCAATCCGAGATTGTGTAAGGGACTATTTCCCGTGGAAGCTTACTATTATTATGAGGTGTGAAACAGTCTCTTCATACACATACACTAATGTACAGATGGGACGCTCGTTCGTCACCGCACACCGCGATACCCATTCCGTTTAGCGATCACAAACACGCAGCTGTATCTATTAAACCACCATGCTTCGGTCAAATACGTATGCATGGCTCAACTAATTTATCGATTTATAAATCAGCTCGGTTATAAGCGATGCATGTTCGACCTCCATGCATCGTTTATAACCGTATGCATGGTGTATGGTACTGGTGGGTCACTAGGGGTAAAAATGTTAATGTTCACTTCTATTACTTAAAATGCTTCTCCTCCTACAGTTTACATGCTATAATCACCAGATTTAGTCAGTAGGACCCCCTGCCTGACTCACATATAGGGTCTTCTCAGTTCGGGGTCAAAGGTCACACAGGGGTCATAGGGGTCAAAACGTGATTTTCACTTAAAACGCGGTTGCAATTTAGTGAAATGACCTAGGATCGTTAGAATTGGTCAACATATTCCCTATGAACGTACGCATATAAAAAAGTTCGATTTTAAAATCTAAAAATATTTGGGGTCACTAGGGGTCAAAATGTTAATTTTCACTTCTATAACTTAAAATGCTTCTTCTCCTACAGTGTACATGCTACAATCACCAGGTTCGGTCAGTACAACCGCCTACCTGACCTTCATATAAGGTCTTCACAGTTTGGGGTAAAAGGTCACACAGGGGTCACTAGGGGTTAAAACGCGATTTTCACATAAAACGCGCTTGCATTTTATTGAAATGACCTAGGATCGTCAGAATCAATCAACAAATGCCTTTTGACCGTATGCATACATAATAGTTCGGGTTTCAATTAAATCATGACCTTGGGGTCAAACGGTCAGGAACAAGACAAAAATCAAGGTCCCCTGGTCTTAGACCGGAGTCATATCTAGTTCTGCTTCTTCTTGCAATATTTCTACAAAATGCTTCTTCTCCTACAGTTTACATGCTACAATCACCAGATTTGGTCAGTAGGACCCCCTACCTGACCTACATATAGGGTCTTCACAGTTTGGGGGTCAAAGGTCACACAGGAGCCACTAGGGGTCAAAACGTGATCTTCCCTTAAAACGCATTTCCAATTTAGTGAAATAACCTAGGATCATCAAAATAGGTCCACATACTCCGTATGACCGTACGCATATATCATAGTTCGGTTTTTAAAATTAAAAATCATTTGGGGTCACTAGGGGTCAAAATGTAAATTTTCAATTCGATCACTTAAAATGCATCTTGTCTCAGAGGAAATGACTCATGACCTTCATAATTAGTCAAAAGATTCCTTGGGTCTATGCCCATATAGGGTCTTCAGCGAATTAAAGTGACATGTAATATGGGGTCACTAGGGGTCATTGAACTTTACAGAGGTAAAGGTTAAGACATGCTCCGATTTGAACCGGGTTTGTTGCATCTTGTTTGGATTAATAAGCCATGAAAATAAGTCAATCATATTGACCAGGTCAAAGGTCAAGAAGGGGTAACTAGGGGTCATTAAACTTTACAGAGGTAAAAGTTAAGACATGCTCCGATTTGGACCGGATTTGTTGCATCCTGTTTGAATTGATGAGCCAAGAAAATAAGTCAATCATATTGACCAGGTCAAAGATCAAGAAGGGGTTACTAGGGGTCATGACTCATGACCTTCATAATTAGTCAAAAGATTCCTTGGGTCCATGCCCATATAGGGTCTTCAGCGATTAAAAGTGACATGTAATATGGGGTCACTAGGGGTCATTGAACTTTACAGAGGTAAAGGTTAAGACATGCTCCGATTTGAACCGGGTTTGTTGCATCTTGTTTAGATTGATAAGCCAAGAAAATAAGTCAATCATATTGACCAGGCCAAAGGTCACGAAGGGGTCACTAGGGGTCATTGAACTTTACAGGGGTAAAAGTTAAGACATGCTCCGATTTGGACCGGGTTTGTTGCATCCTGTTTGAATTGATGAGCCAAGAAAATAAGTCAATCATATTGACCAGGTCAAAGGTCAAGAAGGGGTTACTAGGGGTCATTGACCTTTACAGGGGTAAAAGTTAAGGGAGCACAACACTATGTCGTCTCCCATTGACTTTACACGCTTCGTACTGTGATTTCAAATCGCTCTAGATCCAGAGTGCTAGCGATAAAAACAACCAAATTTGGATATGTTTTATATTATTCTGTATACTTTAACATTATCTGGGGTTAAACATAGAAAGGCCGTCAAGATTTTTTTATATCAGCAAATATTGCGGGACCTAATGATTTTGTGGCATGTTTTTCGGCTCTCATCCCGGCATGCACCGTGTGGGTAAATCGGCCGGTAAAATAATAATACAGCTTACATTGACGTGTTTTCTTTCTTAATTATTAAAAACATATGTAAGCTAATCCATAAAACATAAATTTGATATCACTACCCGTTAATATCATGACGATTTTGCCCGTTCATTCTGTCAAAAAGAACTATTATTGTACTCAAGTTTTGCCGGAAGTGCCGCGCAAAACCGACTTAGTGGTGTGCTCCCTTCAAGGTGACACTTTTGGTCAAAATCATTAAACATTTGATATCAACTTGTTCAGCATAAACAATTGAATAAACTAGCCAGATATCATGTAAATCGAACACTCCGTTTTTGAGATATGCTCAGATTGCGTCATGCATCTTGCGTAAAATCACTATATTCCGGGTTTTTTATCCTATCAGATGCGCGTTCTAGGCCTACACTCAACATGCTCAATCAACAGATTTGGTCAGTATGACCCCCTACCTGACTTACATATAGGGTATTCACAGTTTGGGGTCAAAGGTCACACAGCGACATTATTGGGTGTCCAGCGATTAAAATTGACATGCATATGGGGGGGGGGGGGGGGGGGGGGTCACTAGGGATCAATAATCCAAGACGTGCTCCGATTTCGATCATACTTGATGCATCTGATCTCTTTTCATTAGACAATACGAAAAGTAAATCATGACCTCGGGGCAAATGTCAGGAACATGACAAAAATCAAGGTCCCCTGGCCTTCGACCGGAGTCATATCTAGTTGTTATTTCATTGGAGGATTATAGGTCACGTGTGATTAAATATCCGCTCCATTGCACGATTTGTTACTGATCTACACCTACCACAAAATCACATACATCTATGTTTACTGATCTACACATAGCACAAAATCACATACATCTATGTTGACAGATCTTCACCTACCACAAAATCACATACATCTATGTTTACAGATCTACACCTACCACAAAATCACATACATCTGTTTACCGATCTGCAGCTACCACAAAATCACATACATCTATGTTTACCGATCTGCACCTACCACAAAATCACATACATCTATGTTTATCGATCTGCACCTACCACAAAATCACATATATCTATGTTTATCGATCTGCACCAACCACAAAATCACATAAATCTATGTTTATCGATCTGCATCTAACATCTATGTTTATCGATCTGCACCTACCACAAAATCACATATATCTATGTTTATCGATCTGCACCTACCACAAAATCACATACATCTATGTTTATCGATCTGCACCTACCACAAAATCACATACATCTATGTTTACTGATCTACACATAGCACAATATCACATACATCTATGTTTACTGATCTTCACCTACCACAAAATCACAAACATCTATGTTTACTGATCTACACATAGCACAATATCACATATATCTATGTTTATCGATCTGCACCTACCACAAAATCACATACATCTATGTTTACTGATCTTCACCTACCACAAAATCACATACATCTATGTTTACTGATCTACACATAGCACAATATCACATATATCTATGTTTATCGATCTGCATCTACCACAAAATAACATACATCTATGTTTACCGATCTGCACCTACCACAAAATCGCATACATCTATGTTTACTGATCTACACATAGCACAATATCACATATATCTATGTTTATTGATCTGCACCTACCACAAAATCACATATATCTATGTTTATCGATCTGCACCTACCTCAAAATCACATACATCTATGTTTACTGATCTGCACATAGCACAATATCACATCCATCTATGTTTACTGATCTTCACCTACCACAAAATCACATACATCTATGTTTACTGATTTACACATAGCACAATATCACATATATATATTTTTATCGGCTAATAGCGGACTAGCACTCAGCAAGCCGATACAGGGCCAAAACCTTTTCGGCGCAATATCTTGAGAACGAATTGAGCGATTGGAACGACATTTTCAGCGTCGGGTCGAGTCCACAAATTGTCGATTCAGATCGGTCGGCTGAAAATGTGTGACGTGGCTTTTTGGGTTACCGTGACGACCAAATGTCCCTGAACCCGAAGTGAAAAATTAAAATTTAGTTCTAAATTGCTCATTTTGCATGTTTGACTCCAAAACCTGGGTGCATGATGCTAGATATGATGTTCAACATGTATGATGCATAGTTTTGTGAATTCATCAGATTTTCCATGGAAACCGGTGAAATTTGGTATTTTTTGATTAAAATAGCTCCCGTTGCCATGGAAACAAAAATGTCCCGGTTGCACATTAAGTCAGGGCATTGTAATCAACAACATGTGTGCCAAATATCAGTGCACTAGCTCAATTTGTTTTTGGGATATCTCATCGGGAGTATTTTCCCATTGTTTTCAATGGGGGAGATAATATTAGATAAACTGAGATAAGCTTAATCCATGATAACAGAAATTCCAGCGCGAATTTATTTCTGAAACGCGGAGTCGTAGCGTATGTCGAGAAAAAAATAACGTGTGCCGAGTCTGGTTGGAATAGGTCAATTAGTTTTCGAGTAATTCGAAAATGATACTCGCCCCTCAAAAACAAAAACAATATACTCCTGTATTAACTTTCAGCTAATAGTGGAGTATAATAATAATAATAATAATAATAATAATAACAACAACAACAACAACGACGAGGCCGACGACGACGACGACGACGACGACGACGACGACGACGACAACAACGACGACAACAACAACAATCAACTAAGGTGCTGCCAATTTCTAGCGCAAACCTATCCGCACTTAGATTGTAACATCCGCCATTTTTTAATGCAGCTCCCCAAATACCATTGGGTCATGGAAGTTTGTTTTGATAACCGAAACAACTGATCACCGATTTTGAAAGCAGGAGGAAACCGAGAACCCGGAGAAAACCTGCGAGAGCGTGTATGGGTCGATTGTTTCAACACAATTCAACGCAATTTTTATAATAGACTTATTTCTTATTTAAAATATAATAAATAAATAAATAAATAAATACATACACTAATAAATGAATGAATAAATGAATAAATAAATAAATAAATAAATAAATAAATAAATAAATAAATAAATAAATAAATAAATAAATAAATAAATAAATATACTAATAAATATACTAATAAATAAATAAATAAATAAATAAATAAATAAATAAACTGAATTGTATATATTCATGTAGCTCTATTTAAACACTATCCACGCGGCATGCGTCTGCAGACATTAAAAGTATATGGGGGAAATGGACTTAATTTTAAAAATATTCAAAACATAGTCCGATGCCAGGCTCGAACTTACAAGATTTGGTTTGAAAGCATGTTTACAGACAACAATGCTAATAACCATTAGACCACGGAGGGAACATACCAAGTAACATCATTTTAAAGGATATCAGGACAATTATCGACATAATCGATATGGTCAGCCGTTATTGTTAATGCACTGTATATAATTAAATTTGACACGTATTTGAATAGGCGATAACAGTAATCCATATGATTTTTCAATCAGAAGACAAAAATGTTACGGGAATGTCGAGTTTCAACAATATGCCATTATTTTTATATAAAAGTCTTTGACCTATTTTTCTTTTACTATCGTGGCTTACTGTTGCGCCAATCGATTCTCTGTGTAGTGTGTTGGGATACTGTGAATAGCCTCGACATGCACACACAGTTCAATAATTATATTGTAACCTGTTATTTATGATTTATTGACACGAGATTGCATCATTTCACTGCGAGCGACTTTTAATATGTATCTCTATGTAAAGGTTGGGAGGGGTGATTTAGGTTTTCCTATGCATTATAACGCAAGCCGATATTGATGTTTATTGTTGACATGTCAATAAAAAGAGCTACAAGTTTCCTTTTAAATACAATCATAACAAAAAGTCCTGTGTATTTTACATATTTTATTAGTCTACCAAATATGATTTTCACATGCTTGATATCAACTTCTATGTTGGGAAAGGGGGAAGCGACGAGAGGCCCCACCCCTTCCGTGTTATATATAATTCATTTTTAGTGTCAAGGAAGTCGCGTAAGCGACGAGAGTATGTGCTTCCATTGATTTAACTTGTTAGTAGTCGCCAAAGCGACAAGAAGATATCCCCTTTTGAGAAACATTATCGGAGCCTCGTAAGCGACGAGAGTCCCCCCCCCCTTCCCCCACCCACACTTTTATGATTTTTGGTTGAATTTGGGGTCTAAGGGAACTGCCAATGGATGAAAAAGGGGTCTTATGGAAGTCCAAGTGGATGAAAAGGGGGTCTTACGGAGCGGCCGAGAGGCGTAAAAAGGGGGTATTGGCAGCCGGACATACCCGTATGGCCAATATATGTGAGTACCCCCGGGGGGGGGGGGGGGGATATGTAACTTTTTTATTCTTAAACAGGGGGTTGTGTAACATTTTTAAATTAAAAAGATTGGGGTGATATTAGAGGATATTTCCGAGTGTAAATGTCAATTTTCTTTTGTGCGCTTTGCGCAAGATTTTCTTACAATATAACGAAGGTTAGTGCAACAAAGGTCTATCTGCATTTCGGTCATCTCTGAGAAAAGGTGAATTAAAGATTTGTACCCATCATTGGTTTCGACAAGTTAAAATAAATGCTATTTTCAAACCTTTTTAATTAGGTAAATTTACTATTTTCTCATAATTAGGTTCCAGAACTTGTGCGGATCATTTTATTACCAAAATCTCATTTCGGCCAAAAATGCAGATTGCCCTTCGATAATATCAACTTTTAAAACATTTACTATGAGACGACTTCCGGACAACAAATCTCTTCTGGACCGCCCAAGAAACTGTTTATTAGCCTATATTACCAAATCCAATTTTGTGATTAAAAATTGTAATTTCTAGCATGCTTTTCACCTCTTCTCAGCTTTGCACCAATGTATATAGGATGTTTCTGCCCAGGATGTTCTAACTTGTTCGGGTTATAATTATAAATACTCACAAAAACCACCCAAATGTATAAATATGACAATTTTTTTTTTGCAATTATTTATTCACAAAAAAAGAAGGTGCTTCATAAAATTGGCCGTTCAGATATGGAATAAACACAATTTGCCAAAAGAATTCCTAAGGGAAAAACAACTTGTCAAATAATGGCAAATTGATTTGTTTTCGGAAAGGCGCGGGGAGGGGGGGGGGGGGGGGGGGGGGGGGGGGGGAGGGGGGGAGATACTGGTCAGCATGGGGGAGGGTCATGTAATTTTCAGTTTCAGCGGAACAACGGCCCTTATTTTATTTTCGAAATAACGACCCTTATTTTATTTTCGGAATTACGACCCTTATTTTATTTTCGGAATAACGACCCTTATTTTATTTTGCAATTATTTACACACACAAAAAAAGAAGGGGCTTCATAATATTGGCAGTTCAGACATGGCATAAACACAATTTGCCAACTAAATTCCAAATGGAAAAACAACTTTTCAAATAATGGCAAGTTGATTTGTTTTCGGAAAGGGCGGGGGGGGGGGGTAAAAGATACTGGTTAGCAGGGGGAGGGTCTTGTAATTTTCAGTTTCAGCGGAACAACGGCCCTTATTTTATTTTCGGAATAACGACCCTTATTTTATTTTTGAAATAACGACCCTTATTTTATTTTCGGAATAACGACCCATATTTTATTTTCGGAAGTACGACCCTTATTTTATTTTTGGAATAACGACCCTTATTTTATTTTCGGAATAACGACCCATATTTTATTTTCGGAAGTACGACCCTTATTTTATTTTTGGAATAACGACCCTTATTTTATTTTCGGAATAACGACTCTTAAATTATTTTATTTTCGGAATAACGACCCTTATTTTATTTTCGGAATTGCGACCCTTTGGAATAATGACCCTCATTGTATTTTCGGAATAACGACCCTTCGGAATAAAGACCCTCCTACTTATTTCGGAATAACGACCCTTGCGGTTAATTCGGAAAAATGACCCTTCGGAATAACGACCCTCATTGTATTTTCGGAATAACGACCCTTATTGCCAATTCAGAATTATGACCCTTCGGAATAACGACCCTTATTGTATTTTCGGAATAACGACCCTTCGAAATAACGACCCTTACAGTTATTTCGGAATAATGACCCTTCGGAATAACGACTCTTATTGCATATTCGGAATAACGACCCTATTACATTTTCGGAATAATGACCCTTCGGAATAATGACCCTTACAGTTATTTCGGAATAACGACCCTTCGGAATAATGACCCTTCGGAATAACGTGTATATATAGACGTGTGCCATGACGTCGTAAAGAGCTGAAAAGGCAGAAAATTCAGTTCCAACCGTATAAGTAACGAGATCTGTAAAGAGATCTGATTACAATATCCATTAGATGCAAATAACGCCACGCCCCTCCTCTGTCACTGTCAGACGAAGCCATCCACAATTTCAAATAAACAATTCTGAATGTTTCATGTCATATAAGAACTGAATTATGTCATCAACAAAGCATATCAGTGCCACTCTAAATCACAATCAACTTTTTTACCATGTACTATTTCTGTGTCACAAATCAGGTTTTGAGCCGATAAAAAACACCACGTCTAATATCGTCTGGCTTGCTACGAACATGATAGTGCGCCCCCTCACGAACCATCACATGTCAATTAAAGTATAGGTAGGCGGACTTGACCTTTACGAGTTACTTGGCCCATGGTTATATAGTTCCTGAATAGTAGTAAAGAATAAGTCCAGAGTGTTCTTGCCTCTAGTACTGGTAGGTTCGTTAGTGCAGCAGTAGTGTTGTGGATCAACATGTTTCTCGTAATATTGGCGGTGATACTGTTTGTCTTAGCTGTGGTTGGATTTCAGCAGGGATTTCAGTTTGTTGAAAACAAGATCGGTTTAATTTACCAACTGTCTCATAAGGTAAGCATCAAATATTAACATATAAACACTGAATGACCGATTCATTCATGAATATGAATAGGCTATGCCTAGGCTATAGCAAGCACGAGTAAATGTATTTTGTTGTGTGTTGTAGTTGTAGTTAGCAGACCGGGACCGAAAAACCATGCGCGCTCCCCAGCTAAATGGTAATGGTAAACCGTTGCCCGTTACTCATTGAAATAACACGCAATGGAACGATTTACCAGTATTAAATAAAGAAAAAGTATATATTATATTTATTGAAACGGTAAATCGTTGATTACGCGTGTTTGTATGAAGTGAAATCGTATCGATTTACCATTGGCGCTTTACTATTGGCCACATCGAGCCACGTGTATTCTATGTTTATACATACTTTGCGTCATGTTTAATAGCGGGGGGGGGGCAAAGGGTATTTTTTCCCGGTGAAAACCAGTTCGACCCTATTAAGTAAAAAAATTGCGCAGCATATCTACACGAATCTTTATTAACAGTGGCGGATCCAGGATTAAAATTTACTGGGGGCTGTCTGCTAAGTGTGTGTGTAGGGGGGGGGGGGGGGGGGGGGGGGGGGGGGGGGGTAGCGATGTGGTTGTCCCAAAACCGGCAAAAAAAATCGCATGGTACAAGTGGTATATTGTCAAATTTTACAAATTTTACGGGGGGCGCGTACACGTTAAAGGTATATTGAATTTGTTTAAGGGGGGCGCCCGCCCCCTCCGCCCCCACCCTGTATCCGCCACTGATTAAGGTACATTTTTGTCATTTAGAACGTAGATTTTCTCTTTCCTTTTCCCTTTTATCTTCCTCTTCTTCCTTTCCTTTCCCTTTTCCTTCTCTCTTTCTCCCCCTCCCTTTCCTTTCTTTCCCTTTCCTTCCCTTTCCTTCCCCTTTTCCCTTTCCTTTCCCCTTTTCTCTTCCTCTTTTCCCTCTCTTCTTCCTTTCTCTTCGATTTTGTTTAGCCTGGTAGTGGGAGCTGGCCTTCCCGATCAAAGCTGTCTGGGGGGGCACTCTGCCCCCTGACCCCCCGGGAGATACGCTACTGAAATACAGGATACCCGTTGTCCCATTATATCCAGGGACCCCATAGGCCTAAGCTCTACCCCTAATCCAGTTACTACAGGTTCTCTTAATAGCACCGGATACCACATACTCCAGGTACTGGCACCGGATACCACGTACTCCAGGTACTGCAGTGTGCCGTTATATCGAGATACCCAGGTGCCTTACTGTATCATTCAAGTAACTTGAATTAATCGAAGATAGCGGGCAGTAATTAGTCATATCACAATAGGCAGAGGTGAGTAATATCAAAGCGTTATAAATGTTTATATAAATATCAAGAGTATGTCCTTATTCAGGTACCCAGGGCAGGTACCTAAAGTGCCCTTGATATAATGCAAGTGACATGGTACCCTTAATACACCATGCGCCTAGGCCCAATGTGCTCTTAAATAATACAGATACCCATGTTCCTAATCCAATCTTAATACACCGGTTGCCCATAGGCTTAGGCCCTACCCCTCACAGATGGCCTTAATAACCCAGGTACCGCATTTGCCGGCATTATATCCATACCAATGTACCCGTATTATATCCAGTTTATAAATGGAAAGCGCAGGTACGTATAGGTGCCGAAGCTATAATAGCGGGTTAGTTACATCAAAACGTATAATGATGAGGGTATTGTAAAACAGCAAGAGTATGTCGTTGATACTCCATGTATCATAGGTGCCCTTAATACTGACATTGGTACCACAGTGCCCTTAATAATCCATATACCATGTGCTCTTAATAAATCCATGTATGCCATGCATGTATAACACATGGTGCCCTTGATTATCCAGGTACCACCCCATGTACTTTAATAATCAAGATTGTGTATTAGTGATCCAATATAAGTTCTCAAAAGATGATATAATTCTTAACTTCTGCAATGATGCGCTGATAAATGGGAGAAAACCAGACCAGTGGTCCATACTAAATCTCATCCCAATTCCAAAGAGTGGAGATTTACGAGAAGGAAAGAACTATAGGGGAATCTACTTATCGTCCATTGTGAGTAAAAACTTACAACAGGCTGCTCCTTAACAGAATTCGACCTCAGACCCGGTTCTACGAATTAATCAAAATGGTTTTCGCCCAGGTAGATCAACAGTGTCTCAAATTCTGGCATTAAGAAGGATAGTAGAGGAAATTAAGAACAACAACCTCATTGCAGCATTGGTCTTCATAGACTTCAAAAAAGCATTTGATACCGTCCATCGTGGTAAGATGTTGGATATATTACGAGCCTATGGTGTACCAGAGAGGCTAGTGGCTGCCATTGGACATACATACCAACAAACCAAAGTACATGTTACTTCTCCATATGGCATCACTAAGGACTTTGAAATTCAAGCAGGGGTTCTTCAGGGTGATACACTAGCACCGTTTTTGTTCATAATCATCCTATACTGTGTACTGAGGAAGGCATTGGCAGGAAAAGAAGAGCAACTAGGCTTCACACTTGTTCCCAGGCAAAGTAGGAGAATAGGGCCGCAGACAATTACAGACCTTGACTTCGCAGACGACATTGCTCTCCTTGCTGACAATCTACGGGATGCAGAGGAACTACTACATCTGGTGGAAGCAGCTGCGCTTACAGTTGGTCTTGGGATGAACAGCATGACAAAAATAGGGAACAGTAAACTCCCAAGAAACCTGAAAATAAAGCTGTTTACCACCACTGTTGAATCTGTTTTGACCTATGGAGCCGAGACTTGGACACTAACAGCTCAAATGAGAAAAGCGCTGGATGGTTGCTACACTCGCCTCTTAAGAAAAGCACTTACTGTATCATGGCAATCTCACACCACCAGCAAAGATCTATATGGGAACCTGCTACCAATATCAGAGAGACTAAGACGGAGGAGATTAACATTTTCCGGCCACTGTGCCAGAAGGGAAGAGGAAGCAGTCTCCAAAGTTCTCCTGTGGCAACCCAAGCATGGACACAAGGCTAGAGGACCACCACGAAAGAATTACATCAAGCTTTTATCAGAGGATACAGGACTAACTAGGCAGGACAAGAAAAACTGCATGCTTGAAAGACCCGTATGGAAGGCCATCACAGAAGTCCGTCCCTTCGGGACGCCTTAAGCAAGTAAGCAAAGTAAGATCTAATATAGGACCTCCATGGACTATGTGGTTTATCTTGAATCGAATATTAAGGGCACTCGTGATAACTGTGTATGCGGCTATTAGGGCCTACGTAGATTAATAAGGACAATAAGGAATACTTAATACGGAATACTTAAAATATTCAGAGTATCTGGATTGCCTTAATATCCCCTCCCTCCAGTTACCCCCTGTCAGCTCATGTCCCTACCCATTTTGTACCCCAAATAATACAACAGTTGTATTTTAATGTCAAAACTGAAAGTAACTTAAAATTAGCTTTAAAATGTCTCCCCCGATTCTTTTATTGCCCCGCCACCCCGTTTTCCTCCTTTAAAATGTTGATATGTGTGCCATCTGGGTTTTGTTTGGCCTATTTACTTAAATACATTATTCCTCCAATAGGCATGTAGGGCCTAAACTTATGTTGTCCCTTTGTCATGTTTGTTGTGTTCTAAATAAGGCCTTCCGAGATACTACCTAACACACCCTTAAAATCCAGTTATCACAGGTGGCACAACTGCGCATAGTATATCCAGGTAATTTGAGACTATCTGCGTTTTATAGTGAACCCGTAATCCAGATACCACTGGTGCCCTTACCGATCCAGACACTCTATAATAATCATGATGATATACTACACGTTCCGTTTATCAGATGCCCATGTGCCCTTATATCCAGACTATCAAGTAAGGGAAGTGCGGGGAGGAGTTGGCTTTAGGGTATGACGGGGCAATACTGCATGTTCCGTTTATCCAGATACCCATGTGGCCTTAGAAAGGCCGCCTTACTATATCCATATTATCAAGTAAGGGAAGTGCGGGGGAAGGGGGTTTAGACCTTAGGGTATGATGTGACAATCCCGTAATTTACGTGCTATATAAGCCGCTATATAAGTCGTATACAGTAAGCCGCACCGCTGTATAATAAGTCGCACAAAGAAAATGCAGCCAGGCCATAGCTTCATGACCAGCCATGGGGTTACAACTGCATGAGTGACTCCATCAAATGTATTTTCCTTCAGCCACTTCAGTCACTTTAAATATGTTTATAAATCCTGGATACGGTTTGCGCCTTGCTCCCAGTTTCTTTATTAAAATAAAGGTCTTGGCTTTATGATTAATGTTTTGTCTGTGTCTTGCTCTCGTTACATTTTATTGTACTGTACGGTATGCACCGTGGAGCAACCGTACGGACTGCCTGCTTTCACTGCATGTCCCGTTTACAATGTACAGTTTGCGCCACAAACGCGTACACACTTTGTTTGCGTCATTACGAGTGCGCCGAAACATGTTAAACGCTGTCGCGCAGCAACAACAACGGTTGGTATGGTACCGCCAGTTTCTTTATCGTTAGCAAACTCCGCGTTCATCTATGTTATTAATGTGAAAGTGTCACTTTAAGATCTGCGTAAGAGTTTTTGTTTACATTTAGAAAATGTCGTAAATTATTTTAATTTGTTGGACGTATAGTCCCGTATAAATGCTTGTTACTATGCGTTCTTTAAGAATAACAAATAGCCGCATATACAGAAATGTAGCTAATATCCCTGAAGAAAATATTTTGGGTGAAGACCATATGTCATCACTCATTCCGAAAATCACAATTTGTGTCCGAACAGTAACTACCCGAGTAAAAGAAATTCAACATTTCGGATTTTCACATGTGATCCTTTCTGCGCATGTCTG
The DNA here is from genome assembly GCA_035610835.1 of Ophiura sarsii. Classification (NCBI taxonomy): domain Eukaryota; kingdom Metazoa; phylum Echinodermata; class Ophiuroidea; order Amphilepidida; family Ophiuridae; genus Ophiura; species Ophiura sarsii. The sequence continues at coordinate 19,356,803 of CM069449.1, forward strand.
AAAACGGGGAAAAACGGGCATTGAACTATCTAATTAGCTCGTGTATTAGAGGCGCAATTACCACGCTTTTTCAGTTGAATCTAATCAGGCGAGGGACCGAAAATTAGTATATAGATAACTACAACTTTTCTTCCAACTATAATCCAACTACAACTATAACTAGAATTGAGGTGTCGTCTCAGACGACGAATATTAGTCGCGCATTGAAGTTAATAGTCAATAGTTAATGGTTAATAGCTAATAGTCAATAGTGACAAAATTGTTACATGCCTTAAGTAAATAAACATTTACATTTTGACCCCTAGTGACCTTTTCTTGACCTTTGACCCAACGTTATGATTCACGTATGTTCTTGTCTCATCAATGCCCACAAGATGAAACAAGTCCCGTCAAAATCGGAGCATGCCTTACATTTTACACGTGTTTAGGTCAATGACCCCTAGTGACCACATAAGTAATGTCAATTTTGATCACTGAACAACCTATATAAACATGGATACAAGGATTCTTTTAACCAATTCTGACAATCATCGGTCATTTCCTCTCGAACAAGTAGCATATTGAGTGAATGGAGTGAACATTTATATTTTGACCCCTAGTGACCTTTTCTTGACCTTTGACCTTAATAATATGATTGACTTTTGTTCTTATTTCAAAATCGGAGCATGTCTTACATTTCCCCCTGTTTAGGTCAATGACCCTAGTGACCCCATTTTGTCGTTTCTCGACTAATATAACTAGAACTGAGGTGTCTTCTCAGACGACGAATATTAGTCGCGCATTGAAGTTATTTGTTAGGTTGACCCCTGTGTGACATTTGACCTGTATGCTTGACACTCTGGGTACTGGTGGCCATGACAATGGGGTACTTATGACTAAATATTGTCAAAATCGGCCAAATGGTTACGGAGCTATTGGTTTCATGACAGAAGAAAGACCTTTTACCACTGTATCACAACGTAGGTTTACCTTATCTGGCAATACCAGCGAAGACACGAGTATCGGCAATAAAATGCAAGACCGTTTTAAGTGAAAATCACATTTTGACCCCAAGTGACCTTTTCTTGGCCTTTGACCTCAAACTTATGATTGACATTTTTTCTAGCCTTATCGATGCGCAAAAAAAAAAGTAATCTGGTCAAAATCAAAGCAAGTCTTCAGTTTTACACCTGTATAGTTCAATGACCCCTAGTGACCCCATGTGACATGTCACTTTTAGTGGAGAAGCAACCTATATGAACATGGTTGGAAGAAATCTTTTGACCAATTCTGACAATCATAGGTCATTTCCTCTCGGACAAGTAGCATTTTGAGTAAATGGATTGAAAAATTACATTTTGACCCCTAGTGACCTTTTCTTGACCTTTTACCCCAAATTTGTGATTGACTTGTTTTCTTGGCTTATCGATGCGCACAAAACAAAAGTAGTCCGGTCAAAATCAGAGCATGTCTTAAGTTGTACACCTGTACAGTTCAATGACCCCTAGTGACCCCATGTGACATGTTACTTTTAGTGGAGAAGCGACCTATATGAACATGGATGTGAGCATCATAGATCATTTCCTCTCGGACAAGTAGCATTTTGAGTGAATGGGGTAAATATGTACATTTTGACCCCTAGTGACATTTTCTTGACCTTTGACCTTAATGTTATGGTTGGTTTTTGTTCTTGTCTCATCATTGCCCACAACATAAAACAGACCCGGTCAAACATGTCTTACATTTCCCCCGTTGTAAAGTTCAATGACCCCTAGTAACCCCATGTGACATGTCACTTTTAGTGGAGAAGCAACCTATATGGACATGGATGGGAGAATTTTTTTGACAAATTCTGACAATCATAAATAATTTCCCCTCGGACAAGTAGCATTTTGAGTGAATGGGGTGAACATGTACATTTTGACCCCTAGTGACCTTTTCTTGACCTTTAACGTTATGATTGTATTTTGTTCTTGTCTCATAAATGCTCACAAAATAAAACGAACCCGGTAAAAATCGGAGCATGTCTTATATTTCCCCCTCTAAAGTTCAATGACCCTTAGTGACCCCATGTGACATGTCACTTTTAGTGTAGAAGCAACCTATATGAACATGGATAAGAGGACTCTTTTGACCAATTCTGACAATCATAGATAATTTCCTCTCGGACAAGTAGCATTTTGAGTGAATGGGGTGAACATGTACATTTTGACCCCTAGTGACCTTTTCTTGACCTTTGACCTTAAAGTTATGATTGAATTTTGTTATTATTATTGGTATTTTATTCAGAAGCATCTCGTGGCCCGCAGGCCAAATTACATGCTAATATACATTATTAAAATTACGATATAAAAATTACGATATAAAAATGCACATTAATAACATCAAAATATTGCACTTGTAGGATTGAATCACAATAACAGAACAGATGAAGATATATTAAAGATAAAATGTACACGATTTAAGAAACAAAAAAATGTCACACATCATGGAACATAGCTGCACGACCAGTCGTGAGAGAGAGATAATGGGTGTCTAATCATTTAAAATATTGACAAAATAGGGAACAGGACTATTTTGGAAACGCTGAGTCCTACAATGAAATTGGGTCAAGTTGCCACTATTACGAAGTGATCTGTCATGACACTCCAGTCTGGTAGGAGGGAGGAGAGATTTTGTCCTCTCATTTTTAGGAAGCCCTTCAGCAAATTTACGACAATGCTGCTCCCTTCTACCAGACAAGGTGTCAAAATGGCAACTACCCAAGGCTTCATCATAAGACTCATACTTTTTCCCAAGTATGGTTCTACAAGCCCCTTTTTGGATGGATTCCAAGTCCTTTGATTGTTTGACAGAAATAGTTGAGTGCCAAACTACATCAGCGTATTCAAGAATCGGTCTTACATAGCCACCGTATACAACACAGAGCTCCTTGCTGCTAAAACCAAAACGTTTTAGTGTCCTCAGCATGAACAACCTTTTATTGGCTTTCTTAAGCATGTTATCAACCTGTGTGTTCCACTTAAGGTCGTTTTGGAGAACCAGACCTAAAACCTTGGCTTCATCAACGCGGGGGAGTGGGTCGGTACCGATTCTTATCAATGCCCACAAAATAAAACAAACCTGGTCAAAATCAGAGCATGTCTAACATTTTCCCCCTGTAAAGTTCAATGACCCCTAGTGACCCCATGTGACATGTCACTTTTAGTGGAGAAGCAACCTATATGAACATGGATGGGAGAAATCTTTTGACCAATTCTGACAATCATTGATTATTTTCTCTCGGACAAGTAGAATTTTGAGTGAATGGGGTGGACATGTACATTTTGACCCCTAGTGACCTTTTATTGACCTTTGACCTTAACGTTATGCTTGACTTATGTTCTTGTCTCTTCAATGTACACAAAATAAAACAAACCCGGTGAAAATCAGAGCATGTATTACATGTTCCCCTTGTAAAGTTCAATGACCCCTTGTGACCCCTGTGTGACATGTGAAACCTTGTGCTTTTAAGACCTTAGTAGTGGTGCACATAAGGGTACTTATGACTAAACATGGTCAACATCGGCTTAATGGTGACGGAGCTATATATAGGTCCCATGACGGAAGAAAGAAAGAACTAGAGATGATTGTGATCATAGATCACGGATATTAGTCGAGGGCTTTGACCTTTGACCTTGGTATATGGCTGTATGTTGTCAAAGGGCAATAACCTTATTATTTCTTACTATATTTGATAATTGTTTTGATAAATGTCAGACCTGGAGTAGTGGACAAAATTCATTTTGACCCCTAATGACCTTTTCTTGACCTTTGACACCAAACTTATTATTGACTGTTTTCTTGGCTTATCAATGCGCACAAGAAAAAAAGTAATACTGTCAAAATCAGAGCATGTCTTTAGATTTACACGTGTATAGTTCAATGACCTCTAGTGACCACGTGGAGCATGTCACTTTTAGTGGAGGAGCACCCTATATGAACATGATACGAGGAATCTTTTGACCAATTCTGACAATCATCAGTCATTTCCTCTCGGACAAGTAGTAATTTGAGTGAATGGAGTGAACATTTACTTTTCTATCCCTAGTGAACTTTTCTTGACCTTTGACCAAAAATGTAGTCTGGTCAAAATCAGAGCATGTCTTTAGATTTACACCTCGTGTGACAAGTCACTTTTAGTGAAGGGGCACCCTATATGAACATTAACACAAGGAATCTTTTGACCAATTCTGACAATCATCAGTCATTTCTTCTCGAACAAGTAGTATTTTGAGTGAATGGAATGATTTTTTATATTTTGACCTCTAGTGACCTTGTCTCGACCTTTGACCTCAAACTTTTGTTTGACTTTTGTTCTTGGCTTATGAATGCGCACAAGAAAAAAGTTGTCCGGTCAGTTTTACACCTGTATAGTTCAATGACCCCTAGTGACCTCTTGTGACATGGCACTTTTAGTGGAGAAGCTCCCTATAAGAACATGGATGGGAGGAATCTTTTGACCAATTCTGAGTATCACCATTCATTTTCCCTCAGACAAGTAGTATTTTGAGTGCGAGGAGTGAAAATGTACATTTTGTTGACCTTTGACCCTAATCTTATGATTGACTTTTGTTCTTGTTTCATCAATGCCCACAAAAATAAAACAAATCCAGTCAAAATCGGAGCATGTCTTCAGTTTTACACTTGTATAGTTCAATGACCCCTAGTGACCCCGTTTGACATGTCACTTTTAGTGGAGAAGCACCCTATAAGAACATGGGTGGGAGGAATCTTTTGATTAATCCTGAGTATCACCAGTCATTTTCCCTCGGACAAGTAGTATTTTGAGTGCGAGGAGTGAAAATGTACATTTTGACCCCTAGTGACCTTTTGTTGACCTTTGACCCTAATCTTATGGTTCAACTTTCAAAGTTGAACCATGAGGGAAGAAAGAAAGAAACAGGACGAATACAGTACATGTATATTAGTCGTTTCTCGACTAATATAACTAGAGATAAATTGTGATCATAGATCACGGATATAAGTCGACGGCGTGTTGACCTTTGACCTGCTGATGACAGTTTGCTCTTATTTGAATGGAACCTTGAGACCATTTTTTCCCAATCATCAGTCATTTCTTCTCGGACAAGTAGTATTTTGAGTGTATGGAGTGAACATTTACATTTTGACCCCTAGTGACTTTTTCTTGACCTTTGACCTGGAAGGTATAATTGACGTTTGTTCTTGTCTCATCAATGCCAACAAAAATAAAAGAAATCCGGTCAAAATCGGAGCATGTCTTATATTTCCCCCTGTATAGTTCAATGACCCCTAGTGGCCCCGTTTGACATGTCACTTTGGTGGAGAAGCACCCTATATGAACATCGATCCAAGGAATCTTTTGACTAATTCTGAGTATCATCAGTCATTTTCTTTCGGACAAGTAGCATTTTGAGTGAATGGAGTAAAATATTACATTTTGACCCCTAGTGACCCCAAATATGTTTTGATTTTAAAAACCGAACAGGAATATGTTGACCAATTCTGACGATTCTAGGTCATTTCACTAAATTGCAACGGCGTTTTAAGTGAAAATCACTTTTTGACCCTTAGTGACCTTTTCTTGACCTTTTACCCCAAACTTGTAATTGACTTTTGTTCTTAGCTCGTCAATGTTCACAAGATGAAACCAATCCGGTCAAAATCAAGCATGTCTTGCATTTTACACCTGTATAGTTCAATGATCCCTAGTAACCCTGTTTGACATGTCACCTTTAGTGGAGAAGCACCCTATTTGAATGGATGAGAGGAATATTTTGACTAATTCTGACAATCATAGGTCATTTTCTCTCGGACAAGTAGCATTTTGAGTGTGAGGAGTGAAATTGTACATTTTGACCCCTAGTGACCTTTTTTGACCTTTGACCTTAACGGTATGATTGACTTTTGTTCTTGTCTCATCAATGCCCACAAAATAAAAGAAATCCGGTCAAAATCGGAGCATGCCTGATATATTCCCCTGTAAAGTTCAATGACCCCTAGTGACCCCATTTGACATGTAACTTTTAGTGGAGATGCACCCTATATGAACATGGATCTAAGGAATCTAAGGCAATTTAAGGCAATTTGAAAGGGAAACAATTCCAATTCTAGCTGCAATAAAACGAAAATATTACTTCTAAAAACACTTTTTGCCCTACATTTGCAACTAAAGAATTGAACAGCTCAAATCATTCATTATATCCTACATATTGTGTGTGACAGCAACGACAAATGTAAATAATAAAATGTATGTATTACTGTTTTGAAAAAATAGTGTTTTTGTGTGATTTCTGCTTGCAAATGTTTTCTCCACATTAACTTTGAGTTACATTTAAGTTCCCTGCTTTGGTTACAACATTTCTGTAAACTCTTGAGCTGAGTGAGGTCTTGCATGCATTGATTATAATCTTGAACCATGGTAGCTGAAAGGTTCGTCAATTTTTGATGCAATTAACAAGTCCCGGGTCCTAACTGTGCATGGATTGTACTAGGAGAATGGGGTCCACATCTTGACCTATCTGGGGTCTTGAACTTCACTAACGGCTATGAAAGTAATAATTAATAAATACGGAAGGGATTCAGATTGTCACAATACTCTTATTAAAAGTAATAAAATATGTGATACGTTTGGGTCTGAAACAAACATTGTAATATGATTAACATGACACACTAGATCAAATAAAACATTGATGAATGCACATAGTCTCCTCCAATGATCACTTTATACTGTGAGCACTTCTGTTGTATCAAACACATGACACAAAATGTTGCTGCAATAGTCCCTATTTTCACGACATGCATACTGAACCACACATACATAGGATTATAAATGTACCCTTAGCGAGAAAAAAATGTTATGCTCCTTACGACTTTTCCATTATAAATGATCACTTATTTCCAATTTGATACCTTTATATAGGCCAAGAATGATGATATTTTTAGTGATGTTAATATTCATTTCAATTTATAATTAACCCAAACCAAACAAGCTATGTTATTGTGTGGAAATCAAGAGAGGGGGACATAAAATTACCCCAAATCATCTACGCAAATCTCCAGTTAACCACTCAATTAACCTACCTACGCTCTCCTGAGCACGATTTTCAGTTTTGTAGATAACGTCAAACTGAATCCAATATTGTACCTCGCGCGTAAACAATATTTCCTGCCATAGTGAACCAAACATTCCAGGAACGTCAGGGTATTTTAACCATAACCAACCACCTACATTTTTTTATATAGAAATCAGAGCGTCCCAATTCTCCCAACTGACCCTCTGTTCACCCCCCCCCCCCCCCCCCCCCACTTCCCTAACCTCACAACTAACTTGCCAACGCTCACCAGGACAGCAATTGTAAACACAATCACATATTCCAGGAATGTTAGGGTATTATTAGTTGTGTATCCATATACCTAATGCTAACCTTGAGCTACTTCTTATATTAGTCAATACCACTTGGAATGCCTTAATAAACTTTTTATATAAAAACTTATTGCATAGTCCTTTTCATTCTTTGCTTGTGTAAATTGCACTCTTACAACATCATTTCCCCCATTTGCTAATACACCTATCAGTTGTAAGACGCACTATGCGACCCCCGGGAGAGGTGCGTCGTGGGCGCGTCGTTTACCAATAATTCTGGACGGAGGGTACGTCAGTGGCAGCCTTTGGTCCGTCAAAAAAATGACGGAGGGTGCGTAAAGGTCCGTCACTTTACATGGGTACGAATGGGCTGATAGTTGACTGAGGGTGCGTATTTGGATAGCAATGGTCCGTCGTTCTTTTTTGACACAGGCTGCGTCATGGTACATGAGAAGTTGACGCACCTCGGTAAAGTGACGCACCACTCCCGGGGGTCGTATAGTGCGTCTTACAACTGATAGGTGTATAATAGCACCACAGACAACAAACAACTACACTAAAGCTATTCCAATAAAAGACAACATATGCAACTTTGAATAGAGTGGAACAGCTAGCAGATCTGATAGATTTCACTTTTAGTCAGACTAATTTCGAAGATATAGAATATCTTGGACATCTGCCAACAGGGGTCTTTCAATCAAACAGGCAAAAATGCTAATAGTGAGGACATGATCTTTATAAACCCATCTTTATTACCGCCGCTTCTTTTTGACTAACCCTGTATAATGATAAAATACAAGGGAATCAATAAATTCAAACTCTACACCCCAAAAATATACTCCACTTCTTTCAATGGCAATTGAAATCTGTCTAACCTATTTTTTACTACTAAATGATTAAATGACTTTGCCGATGCGGGTTACATGACAATATGCAAGATTATATTAGGCAACTGTTTCCCACCATGTTTCACTAAACATAATCACAATACTCAGCAAATGAATGTAATTATTCACATCAATAATGGTTTCTTAGGACAGTAGTAATAGATCAGTCACACTTACCTCCTACAGACAATGTCGTCTAGACCTATACAGTAGCCATTTACAAATGGCTACTTTAACAAACCTCTACAACCTAGTCACCTTACTTATCTCTCTGAACTTCAACAACCACTAACAGCAACTATATCGGCGACTCATGGTTCCGGTTGGATCCAAAACATGTCTACACATATCCAAACTATAATCAATGCCAACCACCATAATCACTAAATAGGAAAACCGCCCCATAGGAGAACCGCCACATACGAAAACCGCTACACCCGAGAACCGCTCTAGTTATTATTAGTATTATTATTAACTTTTTTTTAGTAAATCCCTTATTTTAGGGAATGTTCATATATAAATACCTTGGTGGGAGGGTTGGAAAAAAATGAAGTGGGGATCAGAGAAAGAAATGCCCCCCCCCCCCCCCCAAAAAAAAGAGGGGATCAACCAACAAAATTGGTACTTAGGGGGATCAAACAAAAATTCCAATTTGTGTTGGCGCTTCGCTAAAAGAACACACATTTGTATATACAATTAAACGCTTCGTGCGCGGTCGAATCTAATAATGCTCAGTAACCTAAACATATAGTGGATCAAGAAAAAAAATCACCATAAAATTGGGGGATCCAAAAAGAAAATATATATAACGGTAGCCTATTTGAGAGGGATCAAGAAAAACAATATGTTCGAGGCTCAAACATTGTCAACCACGCCCCACCAAAGTATTTATGAAAACTCCCATAAGGGTGTACTAAATAAGAGATTAGTTGAAGGCTGAGCCCTCAATTAGAATAAAAAACCGGGATTTCTACATTTTTACAAACTATTACATACACAAACTACAGAAAAATCAGCCGTCTTTGTGCAATAAAACGTCGTTACAAAATAGTCCATCCCCGGCTCGGACAGCATTTTACGGTAAACAGGGTTACGCTATTTTTTCTTTTCGATTCAAATAACATACGATATTCCAGGGCGTTTTAAAAACAAAAAATAAATAAATAGCGATCATATCTCAATATATTTAAACATTGTTTTAATAACGTTTTGCTGCGTTTTGGGAGTAGAAACAACAATAATGGCCAATTGTAATTATTATCTTTAATATTGAGTAAGTTTTGTATTATATAAAATCTTAAACATCTCTTAGTACACCTTTATTTCTGCCAGTCCTGCCGCAGCCCTTTTATGGCAAAATAATGTATCTTATGTAGTTTTCTAACAGTATACTTCCTTTTAACATGATCAAAGTTAGTTTTTTTCTCCATAAATCATGTAGTGGTAAAAATGCAGTATATTACTTTTCTTGTCTTTACACGTTGCAACCGAATCCTAAGTGAGGATTATTGAACCAAGTTAACGCAATCCATGTTAAAAGAAAGTATATCATTAGGAAAGTACATATAAGATACATCCTTTTGCCATAAAAGGGCTGTGTCGGTCAACTGAACGGGTCTCTGGCTAAAGACCTTGATAGTAATTGTATTACTGAAGCTTAGAGAAATTCATTTAAAATGTCAAACATTTACATTTTGTATTCACAGACTGACAAAACCTCCAAGCGTAATGGCGGTGAAATCGTAGCCGAAGTCCTCAAAGCGCATGATGTGAAGTTCTTATTTACACTCTGCGGCGGCCACATATCGCCCGTTAATGTTGCGGCAGACAATTTGGGCATCAGAGTGGTGGACACCAGACATGAGGTTTGTATGAACATGATGATAGATCCAAAGGATGGAAAATACCATCACACTTTTAAGAAAATGAAATTACATGTTCCTCTTTTTATGAGATGCATTAAAGGTAGATGTTCTGATTGCTGGCCCGATTTTCAACTGGATGTTTTCTATTTTACATGAAAGGTCATCCTAAAAATTGTCACATTCCACAGTTTGAGTTGCATAACTCCAATGGTTCTAATTTTAGAAGCGCAAGGTCACAAGAATTTTGCCCATTGTGTAGTACACAAACTGACTGGTGGGTAACCACCTTTGTCAGTAATTCACCACATTTTTCTAAATGGAACATTTCTGGCCTCTAAGATTTCACAGACATAATGAGAAAAATATGGCGATTCTCCTGATATCAAAATATCATGATATGAAGAAAAATATCATAGCCCAAAAAGTGATCGAAACATACACCTTTAAGGCAATATTTTCCGCATAATATTAAAACTTTTAAACCAAACCATATACGGTACTTTAAAAGTGGAAATGTTCATGCTACAGTTATTTTCGCGCTTGACACAGCTTCCGCACATATATTTGTTGTGTGTGTATAGGTTTATGTGATGACGCTACTACACATCGTAAATTCAAAAACACGCAGAACAGTTCAAAATCGGCAAAGTGCTAACAATTTAATCACTAATTTATTGTATCATTGAATGGTATAAATTGTAACAATAAAAAAAAAATCAAGCCAGACTTGAACCAGAATGCCTGCCACGTAGTCCCAGGTTCACCCCCTGGTGCAGCCAAGTACAGATTCTTTTTTGTCCCACTGTTTCCCAATTGTTAAGTAGTTTGAATACAACTTAGTCCTGCCAGAGTGTCAGGTTTTAGGTTTAATTACTTTGCTTTGTACAGTTATGCGCTGGTTCACAGATCAGTAGAGGCATATTGTGCCATATCTGTAATGGAACGAACGCTATCTTAGATTTGTTGCCTATAAATGATTTTATTTTGTTCAACAAGTGGTTTTTTAATGATTGTTACTTTCAACACTTTCCACGCAGCAGGCGTCTGTAGACGATATTCCAAATTTTCTCAAAAATGATTCAAAAAGTCAAACTTATTGAATTTCATTACCATATTTAGTATCACCATGAAAAGTGTATTACAGGAAGTACACACATGCCTTTTATTGGTTCAGTAATCCTTGACATAGACCTTGAAAGTGGGGAAAGGATTCTGACAAATCTGTTTTGTGTTATGGTAAACTAATATTCGCATGGAAAGTGTTAAAAAATAACTAATGCCAATGTCAATTGAATGAGTGTATTTGTATAGGTAAATCAATGACCAGACTCTGTATGCATTTTCAGGTAACAGCAGTTTTTGCCGCCGACGCGGTGGCACGATTATCGGGTCAAATAGGGGTTGCTATCGTAACGGCTGGACCTGGCTTAACCAATACCATCACAGCAATAAAAAATGCACAAATGGCCGAATCGCCTGTCTTACTCATGGGCGGTGCTGCCGCAACGTTATTAAAGGTAAACACTGTTGTATGTGTCCAAAACAAACCATCAAAATTATTTTGTCTTTTCTATCAAATATTTTGACATTTAATTGACTTCACGTTACAAGAGTCCAATTTCATATCCTTCTTGTTGTTTGTTTATTTGTTTATTTATTTAATTAATTATTTATTTACGTTGAATAATATAAAGACTCTTAACTGGCCTGAAATACACGCATACACTCGAATCCGGTTACTCTTCGCTTTCACGGCAAAGGATTACCCACTGAGGCTGTGTTTATGTGGGCGCTAGAAATACAAGCGCTAATGTTCACACAACATTTAATCATTTTATTTATATTTATTTTTCTCTGATTCTGTTTGATGGGCCAATCGTTTTCCTAGGCTTTTATGTACATTCTTTCCAATTGTCTTGTATTTTTTAAAGATTGAATGAAGAACGATTAAATAATAAATTTATATCCATTCTTCTATACACAGGGACGTGGTGCCTTACAAGATATAGATCAAATGGTCCTATTTAAACCTCTATGTAAATACTGTGCAACAATAACACGGCTTAGGGACATTGTACCAACATTACGAGAAGCCATAGCTGTCGCACAATCTGGTGTACCAGGTAGGTCCAAGAAGGGGGAAATTACTGTGTAAATACTGTACAATAATAGCAGGGGATACTACTGTGTAAATACTATACAACAATAAAAATCTAATCTAAGGTATATTGTACCGACACCTAGCACATAAAGTCCCTGACCAGGTGCTTTGAGGTTGGCTAATTCAAAATATATAATCGGTACCAAAAATCTGGCATAAACATTTTAAATGAGCAAATGTCTTCTCCGCAGTGCAACTTTGCTGTTGTTATGCACGGTCATTGAAATCGCCATAACTTTAAAAGTATACATTCGATTTTGTTGAATGAGGTATCAAACTGCGGAGAAGGAATTTGCAAATTGAAAGTATGTCTCAAATTGTTGGTACCGATAATATATTTTGAATTAGCCAACCTCAAAGCACCTGGTCAGGGACTTTATGTGCTAGGTGTATACTAAGACAAGCTACATGTATAGCTATAGCTATTAGGTGTACTGTGTATACCGAGAACCTTTCATTTTTAGAGTAGTGTCACGTATATGATAGGGGATCAGCATTGCGCTCTTCCGCACAAGCGCAGAACATTCTAACAACACAGAGGTAAGAGGACAGGCCCCCGGAATTAGATTTGGTCAGGGATGAGCGGCAGGAAATTCAAATAAAAAACATACCCATTTCTAAGGGTGATTTGTGGAAAAACGGTACCCATTTCTAAGGATTTTCCTTCATTTATAGACCGCGTTCGCAAAATGTCGTGTATGTGCCGCCTTTTGGTGTGCCTTTTCTCGAAGTACATATGGGTGGTATTGATTACATCAGAAATGTTTTTGGTATTTTTAAATGCCCTCTTAAATTCTTTGATGGTTTATAGAAGGTGTAATTTCCAATCCGAAGTTCAATGTTTAAATACACTTTGGAGAACCCAATTTTGGTTAAAATACACTTTCGAGAACCCAATTTTCTACTTACCTCCCATTTATTGTACATGTATAACAAGGGATGAGGATGCCCCTCCCACACCCCTACCCCATCCCACCCCACACCACCTGGTTACGCCACTGAACGGATCGAAGCAGAACAGGAAATGTTCTCAAAATTGTTTCAGCCTCATCCTGACGTTTATGATAATCAGTTAAATATTTTATTGATTTTAGACCAGTCAGACATTATTGCGCATATAAAAGTTCTCCTCTTGGTTCCGTCCATCCCAATCCCGGTCCAAGGTCTATATATCGAATAAGGGTTTGAGTATCCAAACTAACAAAGGGGTTTTAGATATCCAAGCGCTGTGGTGGTTTACTGCATCTTCCGCTTCTGGTAGTGTACACAGGTGGTGGTGTCTCCATGCGGCTAGATGTTGGTCTGGGTCTTGGTGACTCTGGTGGTCTAGTTCTGGACTCGGCTTGTCTGGTTATGGACTCTGGTTGTGGTTTCTCAGGTCTGGGTCTCTCAGCGGCTGGTGTGGGCGTTGGCTTGTGTGGGTGGTCTTTAGGTGTTGTAGACCGTGGGGGTCAGAGGACTTAGCAGGTCTCTCAGCTGTAGCTGTATATTGGTTTCTGGGATTGGGGACAGCAACATAGTCTTGATTTGCTTTAAAGGTTGAGAGTCTCAAGTCTTTTCTGTTTCTGCGGTATTTTCTGCCGTTGTATTCAACTACATACGACCTTGGACTGTGAAGTTGAATAACTTTGGCAGGATGCCATTTATTGGTACCAGGAAGAGGGGTCATTCTTACAGGATCTCCGGGTCGAAATGGTGGAAGATCTTGATCACCTACTTTATTGTTGTAATAACGCTCTTGGGTTGATTTGTCCTTAGAGAGACGTTTCTTGACTTCTTCTGGGTTGATTGGTTTTGGTATGAGAAGATGTCTTGCTGCAGGGAGTGTATTTCTTGGTCTGCGTCCCATTAGGAGTTGTGCGGGTGAGAGATCACAACTAGTCAGTGGTGTGGTGCGATAATCTAACAACGCTAAGTACTTGTCGTTGCACTTTTTCCACATATTTTGGACTGTTTGTACAGCTCTCTCTGCTTCACCGTTGAATTGTGGGTAATGGGGTGATGATGTTTTGTGTTGTATTTGGTATTCCTTACAGAAGATTTGAAATTCGCTCGATGAGAATTGAGGACCATTTTCTGTCCTCAGAATCTCCGGGATTCCATGGCGACTAATTTGTGACTTTTAAGTCATAAAAGAACTTCTATGGTTGATACACTTGACTGATCGACGAGTTTATCTACTTCGATAAACTTGGAATAATAATCAAATGTCAGTAGATAGGTATCTCCTTTCCAAGTAAACAGTTCAGATGCTATCTCAGACCATGGTAAGTCTGGGATCTTGCTTGACTCATTCCTGGCCAGAAGAGTGTTTCGCGTGCGGGCTGCTTACATTTATTGATACCTAGATGTGATTCGTGTATCTGTTTCAGCATATCGGATCTGATACTTGGTGGTACGACAATTCGCATTCCTTTGTAAACAATCCCATCAGATACCGCGAGTTCATATCTGTATGGCCAATATTCTCTTACTGAGTGTGGAGTGTCATTTCTTGTGTCCGGCCAGCCTTTGATGATCATCGAGTGTAATTCATTTAGCTAATTTGCTGTACGCGTTTGAAAGTCTTGATATCTACTCGGAGTTACTGCGACAAACTCAGCCATGTTTACCATGATTGGTTCTTCATCGGGCTCCGTTTCTGGTAGATTTGCTCTGCTCAATGCGTCTCCTATGGGAATATCAGTACCCGGTTTGTACTTGACATCCAGATCATAGGGCTGTAGCCGTAGTAGCATTGTTTGTAGTCTCATTGGAGCAGCTAGTAATGGCTTGGCGAAAATTGACTGTAATGGCTTGTGGTCAGATCCTACCTCTACTGCTTTGCCAACAATATATTGGTGGAATTTCTTGCATGAGTGTACAATTGCTAGCATTTCTTTCTCTATTTGTGCATAATTTGTTTATGTGTGTGTCATTGCGCGCGAAGTGTATGCGACTGGACGACCTTCTTGTAAGAGTACGCCTCCTACAGCATAGCTACTTTGCGTCACATTGGATAGTTACTTCCTTCTTCACGTCATAGTAGGCTAATACTGGCGACTTTGTGCATATATTCTTTAGATTTGTAAAACTTTTCTCTTGCAGTTTGTCCCAGTGAAATTGGCAATTTTACGCGTAGTGGACCATCTATCTCACTTAAATTTGGGATAAATTTCGCGAGGTACGTAATGATTCCGAGAAATCTTCTTACTTCTTCCTTGGACTCTGGTTTTGGTAGCTCTCTGATCGCTCTTACTTTGTCAGGATCAGGTCATGTTTCAGTCCTTCAGCAGGAAGAATATGTCCTACGTACTTCACCGACTTCTGCTTTATATGACATTTGTCAAAGTTAAGTCTGAGGTTCCACTCTGTTGCGCGATTAACGACTTGACGCATGATCTTATCGTGCTCTTCTGCACTCCTACCGGTGATAATTATATCATCCATAATAGCTCGCGCTCCTTCAATATCATAAAGCATTTCATCCATAACACGTTGGTATAACTCTGGCGCGCTCTTTATACCGAATGGCAATCTAAGCCATCTGAAGCGACCGATACATGTGTTGAAGGTAGTGAGGAGACTTGATTCATAATCAAGTTTAAGTTGCAGGAAACGAGATTTTGCATCTATCACTGAAAATGTGTTTGCTCCGGGCATACTGTGTGTAAGCGCTTGTGGAAGTTTTCTAGGACCGTGCACGACTGGTGTCACTGTTGGATCAATTTTGAGTGAGAACGTTCCTGGTAGTGTGCCTGTGAGATTTTTCAATTCAGGATACTGGTCAATGTTGTTGACTCTGGCAATTAAGCTTAGTGCTTTACTGTCAATTTTACTGTTCCTACTAGTTGTAAGGCATAGTTTGAATAACTTTCAAACTGATGTTGTGTTTTTCTAAGTTTCTTTTTGCATTTTAGGGACTCATAGACGTTCAACGGCATTATTGATTCTTTTGTTCTTGTGTCTATTTGAACTGTGACGGGTTGGTTTTGTATCTCAATTTGTTCATACCATTCATCTTCAGAGTTGCCCATAGCATTTATCAAATCATTTTGATGGACTGAGTGTGCATATTCATCATCATCAGTTTCAGGTTGACTATCATAATCTGAATTGTTGTAGTCGCTTTCATAATCATCGACGTAATTAGACTGCGATTGAGATGATTTTTGCCTCTTTCTACAAACTGAGGCAGAGTGATTTGGTTTGTGACAATAGCCACATTCTTCACCTATGGCTGAGCATTTTTCATGCGTTTTGTGTTCATTGTATCCGCATTTGTAACATGTTGCACCATTGTTACGCTCAGTACGCTGCGAGTTTTGTCTAAAGTTTCTGTTATAGCCAGCTCTTTTTTGTTTAGGATGTGTTTTGTTTTGATATTTCCTTCCTTTTGAGAATCTGTATAGAGCATATATTTTAGCATCTTCGCTTTTTATAGCCTTCATGCTTTCTTGTGCAGTTTCATGATTTTGCCCTATTTCTACCGCCATGTCTAATGTTAATGTGTCACCTTTGTCTAGACATTTTTCGCGTACGGCCTCATGAAACGATCGCAATACAATTGAGTCGCGTACCATTCTGTCGTTATCAGCGTAGCCACAATCTTTGACTAGTATCTTTAGATCTACGACGAAATTATCAAACTTTTCGTTTTCAGCCTGCTTACGTTCTTCTTTGGTGCTACGTAATTTGTAAACTTTGCGTACAATCCCGCGAGTGTGTCTTTTTCGGCTGCATGATCTTCTACGGCTGGGGCCCAAGTGAAAGTTTCGTAGATTTCTCTACCCTTGTCACCGATGTATGTCATGAGGTAGTTAACCTTTGCTTTTTCATTTTTATCTGACAATGGGCCGTCGAAAGTAAATTGGCTATGCTGTTTAAAGCGCTTCCATTCCTTCGGCAAATCACCGGCATTCCAGTTCATAGTGGGCTTATTTGACGATGCCATGTTGAACTGTGCTGGTAATATTAATCTAGAGTCTATGCGTAACCGAGACAGCTATTTGTAAAGTATAAAATGGCTCTTGCTTTGTGTACGTATGTAATGTATGTCAGTGCGTGTCCGCGCCTCAGCAAGCATGCGTGCGTCAATATTCCGATCGAGGTGTATCTTTGCTACTCTGCCTCAATTCAAGGTATTATAATAATAATAAAATCAATCCGAGTTGATTTCGCGTGAAATAGGTCAGAGTCTTCTCTAATGCTAAACAAAGTTGATTTTAAATCAATTCTGAATAGGTTCAGAGGTCCTTTAGTTCATGATTAGGCTTACTAATAGCCAGCAGACACTGTTTCTATTCAGCAGCATGCGTACGGTCGTCTTACGTGTAGACATTGACAAGGCTTCAAAATGTGGCGATTTTTCTGCATTGATTCAATTTTGCAAAGTCGAAGTACAGGCTTAATTTTTACAACTATACGTCAAACCTTCCTTGTGGAGATAGCTGGGTTCTTTTCTTGACATCATTCACCTGATGACTTGATGAGAGTCTGGTCTTGATGTCAATATCGTGTTTTCATGACACCATATAATAATTACGAAGCTCACATGATGTAGGTTGTGTATAACAAGGCAACGTTTATTACTTCTTTATATACACTTGACGTAGTGTATCTTATAGTCACCAGCAGGGGGAAACTGCTGTGTAAATACTGTGCAACAGAAAGAGTGCATAGTGACATAGTACCTGCACTACAACAATTCAAAGCTTTTACACTATCAGGTGTCACAGGCAGGGAAAACGGCTGTGTAAATACTGTGCAACAAAGAGAGTGCATTGTGACATAGTGAATACACTATGACAATCCAAAGCTTTTACACAATCAGGTGTACCACATAGGTCACAGGCAGGAGAAAACGGCTGTGTAAATACTGTGCAACAAAAAGAGTGCATTGTGACAAAGTGACTACACTATGACAATCCAAAGCTTTTACAATATCAGGTGTACCACATAGGTCACAGACAGGGGAAAACGGCTGTGTACAGGGTGACCCAGAAAATGTTGAACCCAAAAATCACGAAATTCGATATTTTTTTCTTACCATTAAAATAACAAAATATTGCATAACTCATTCACCAGCTATGTGTGCCATACATTTAACTTTCTAAAACATTTTAGATCATAAACATAGGCCACACGAAACTTAAAATACATGTTGTAAGAAGTGTTGTTTTGTAGTGTAAGTGAAGGGCAAAAAAGAAAGAAAAAAAGTCGTGCAATGAACTTTATAAATTATTATGCACAGTATCTCATCAATATCATTAATTATGTAAATCAATATTATTATTATTATTATTATATAAGAGACTTTGAAAACAAAAACTGAAGTCCCCTTGACTTCATATGAAAATTTTAATTTGATAAATACAGATCAAAAGAAAAGATTACTTAGCTCACCGTACTAAGAACACAATTAAGTTTCATATCTGAACCAAGTTACAATTTTTTCACATTTACAAAAAGGCGAAAACACCCCCTGTCACACAATCAAGTGTATTTTTAGTTTGGTAAGGCCACTTTACATGATCTAATACACCTATCAGTTGTAAGACGCACCCTATGACCCCCGGGAGTGGTGCGTCACTTTACCGAGGTGCGTCGACTTCTCATGTACCATGACGCACCCTGTGTCAAAAAAACGACGGATCATTGCCTTCCAAATACGCACCCTCCGTCAATTTTTGACGCACCATTGGTGGATTCTGACGGACCATGACGACGCACCCCGTCGTCAGATATCGTTGACTATAACTGGATAAAACACGATGACTACTGGAAATGAAACTACTTTTAATTCACGGGGGATCTGCCCTTATTCGATGTTGTCAACCCTGGCCCTCGAATAATTATATAGACTCCGGACCGGGACCGGGATGGACCATGGACGGAACCAAGAGGAGAACTTTTATATGCACAATGTTATGTCTGACTGGTCTGGTCTAAAATTCATAAAATATTTAACTGATTATCATAAACGTCAGGATGAGGATGAAGCAATTTCGAGAACATTCTGCCCATTCTGCTTTCGACCCGTTCAGTGGCGTAACCAGGAGGTGGGGTGGGGTGGGGGACTGGGGGTGGGGGACTGGGGGTGGGGGGACTGGGGGTGGGGGACTGGGGGGTGGGGGACTGGGGGTGGGGGACTGGGGGTGGGGGACTGGGGGTGGGGACTGGGGGTGGGGGACTGGGGGTGGGGTGGGCGGCGGGGCATCCTTCATCCCTTTATGTTATACATGTAGGCTTGCGCTTATGCAATAAGGTAAGTAGAAAATTGGGTTCTCGAACGGTGTATAACCAAAATTGGGTTCTCGAAAGTGTATTTAAACATTTGAACTTCGGATTGGAAATTACACCTTCTATAAACCATCAAAGGATTGAAGGGAGCACTTTAAAAATACCAAAAACATTTCTAATTTAATCATCAATATCACCCATATACTTCGAGAAAAGACATCTAAAAAGGCGGAACATACACGTACCGCTATTGTGATAAGTCCCCCCCCCCCCGGGGCTCCCCCCTCCCACCGTTATGCCCCCCCCCCCCCCCAAATGAAATTACAAACTCGATGTGAACTTTTGTAAACTAAAACAAATAGTCAGATATGCCCCCCCCCCCCCCCCCCCCCCCCTGATGATCCACATGCGATGCCCCCTAAATTTGACTAAAATTGCATGGACAACACGGTCACGGGTGATTACGAGTGGTTCCCCCGGTAGAGTAGTCTCAGGCCAAGACCCGGGGGGGGGGGGGGGGTTACTCGCCTAAGATGGTATACGGGGGCGTGCCGCTCTATCTAATGGGTAGCTTTTTGGGCACAAAAATCCCTAAACATAGAGTATGATTTTGTGCTGGAAATCCCTAATGATGGGGTCACTTTTTACAAGTGGGTCTATTTTCGCGATTTTTGTGTCTATTTTCGCGAAAGTTTGCAAAAATTAGGTCTATTTTCCCGATAATTTGCGAAAATTGGGTCTAAAATGAAGCAAAACCCCTAAAAATGGGTACCGTTTTTTCCAAAAACACCCTGAAAGGGTAGGGGTTTTGAATCTCCAGCGGCACCCCCCCCCCCCCCCGACCAAACCAAATCCGAGTAGGCCTACCGGGGGCTGTGGCCTGTGATCAAGGGAGTGGTCATAACCAGTCATATTGGAGACTGTCATTTCATTTCGGTGATTTCGGTGATGGGGACAACAGTGGCGGATCCAGGATTAAAATGTACGGGGTGGGGGGGGGGGGGGGGGGGGGGCTGACCAAGACTGTTTTGTAATTGGTACCAAATCGTAAAAGGTCCCCAACATGAAAGGTACAGTGGTACACAAAAAAAGGTATATTGTCAAATTTTACGAGGGGCGCCCGCCAACCCCCCCCCCCCCCCCCCCCCCCCCTCCCCCGGACGGTGTATCCGCCACTGGACAGGGTGGAAAGCCTGGCAGGGGATGCCCCGGTTATCTCAGCTGGACCTGGTGTTAAGGGTTGTTAATAACAACCCTTAACACCATTTGGCCTTATTTCCGGGCGGCTGGGCTCTATTAAAAATAGTGTTTTGTTTTGTTCAAATCAAATATCTCCCAGTTTTTTTCTCTCTTTTAATACCCGACTTTTTGTTGTTTGATGTCTGTGTCCGTGAGCTTGATTGACAAATTATGTGTGACCTTTCTTCGGGGGGCGGGGGGGGGGGGGGGGGGGGCGGTGGGAGGGTACTCGCCTAAGCGGTGGCGCTACATGTAGTGCCGCTTAGTCGCTTTTGCTAAAAAAAAATGGGGTATGATTTTGTGATGGAAAATCTCTAAAAAAAAAAAAATTGCCCCACTTGCTACAGATGGTTCTATTTTAAAATCCTTACAAATGGGTATATTTTCACGAATTGCGAAGATTGGGTCTATTTTCCAGATAATTTGCGAACGGGGTCTATAAATGAAGCAAAATCCTTAGAAATGGGTACCGTTTTTTCAAAAAAATCACCTTTTAGAAATCGGTAGGCCTATGTTTTTATTTGAATCTCCTGTCGCACATCCCCGACCAAATTCAATTCCGGGGCCTGTCCTACTACCTCTGTGTTCTTAGATTGTTCTGCGCTTGTGCGGAAGAGCGCAATGCTGATCCCCTATCTTATACCATGAAGATGCTTGTATACGTGACACTTCTCTTAAAATGAAAGGTTCTCGGTCTACTGCGGTTCCTTGTTTTTTTCGTTTGCCAAACTCTTGTATTGATGATCGAGTGATTTCAGGCATTTTAGAACATGCGGTATAAAATATCGGAGTGATATTTGCGGTATTAAAGTGGAGCCTGGTTGGCGGTATTAAGGAGTTATGTGGTATAGTAGCCCTATAGCGTATATTTAAAGGTCGTATTTTGTTGTTCGTAAACAGATGTACACTGTGACGCACCCATGTAAAGTGACGGACCTTGACGCACCCTCCGTCATTTTTATGACGGACCAAAGGCTGCCACTGACGTACCCTCCGTCAAAAAAATTTGGTAAACGACGCACCCACGACGCACCTCTCCCGGGGGTCATAGGGTGCGTCTTACAACTGATAGGTGTATAAAGTTCTCCAGAAAGCTGAATAAATTGTTCACCTAACTGTTGAACAGAAAATGCCATCTTTTTTATTTTTATTTTTAAATATCCTGTTTATGTTTGTGATTTTTGGGTTCAACATTTTCTGCGTCACCCTGTAAATACTGTGCAACAAAACGAGTGCATAGTGACATAGTACCTACACTACGACAATCCATCAGGTGGTACCACATAGGTCACAGGCAGGGAAAACTGCCGTGTAAATAATGTGCAAAAACTTTATGTGACTTACCGACTTCCGTACACATTTATATGTACATGTTTGATTTATCTTTTCCAGGTCCAGTATTTGTAGAGCTGCCTATAGACACCTTATATTCATTTGACTTGGTAGTAAAAGAAATAGGAACGTCATCGAAAAGTAATGGCATCGTACCTACAATAATACATTGGTAAGTTGTGAGAGTCATCTTACCATTTTAGGATTATTTTGATACCAAATTGACAATAAGAGCTACCAATGTTGCCAAAGTGCAGAGGAAAGTTTTCCGAACTGTAAAATTGCACTTTCATAAACGCAAATGTTTTTGGTAAATCTAATAGCCTTGTGGAACTGGAAAGTGATGAAGAGAGTGAACTTTACGATATGATTTTCTTAAATTTAAAAGTCAAACAATCCTAGTATTAATGATACTTGAAGATAAGAACAATTTACATCAGTTGAAATGAGACACACAAAACCCCCACTTTTATGTTTAGTGAAGTATTTTCTCGTATACAACTACATACACCTGGCAACCTGTACGTTGAACACTGTATGGTATTGTGAACTATTTTCTGATTGGGTTATATATTTAGGGGCCTCAGCATGCTCAGAAAAGAGGAAGATTTGTATCCAAATACGTTTTCAGTTTTATACTGTGAATTGTATTATCCAAGATTATAAAGCTTTAAAAAGCCTATATTTGTCATTTTCAGATTTTTGTAAACAGAAGATTGCTTTGCTTATCGAAGGGTTGTGCGCCAGAAGGCCGTAAATATCCATATAGCCCACAGATTTTAAGAACCATAAAGACTTGACTCGTAAACACTCTCAATGTTTGACTATAATTCGAGATATGAGTTGGGAGCTACATTTTTGGTTGTACGGGACGATATTCAAAGTTAATTATCTCACAATAGACTTTTTGAGTTAATTGAAGGCCTTCTGGCGCTCAACCCTCGAATATTATATAAAACTCTTGTTTTTCTGTAGTTGTTTTTCTGTAGGTACTTGAACACCTATATCAGTAACATGTTTGCTGGAGCATGGGAGAAGAGAGATATGAGTCCTCTACCAGTGACTCAACCAATGGCACAGCCATCGCAAAGTAAGTGTGTGTGTAGTCCGTGCATCAGATAGCCTTAATTGACAGACTAAGGAATCAGATCTGGGCTTAAATAGCAATAGGAGACTGACAACAAGTTTGAGGGTAGGGCTGCAGACAATTTCCAATGCAAGAGATGTGTGTGATGTGCGAGTCGGATATTCTTAACACTTTCCACAATGCTAGTGTTTTGCCATATTACATAATAAAATTGTCAGAAACCTTTCCCAACTTTCCAAGTTTATTTGAAGGTTTACTGAACCAATACTAGGCATGCTTGTACTTATGTTAAAGCATATATCGTGGGGTTTCCAAATATGCTTGATGAAATTCAATAATTGTCACATTTTTGAAACATTTTGTGAAATTTTGTTACTGTCGTCTGCAGACGCCTGCTGCATGGGAAATGTTAAAATAGTGTAAGGAGATGGAGACAAAGGTTGAAGTGGGGGAGGGGGAGGGTAGTAATTAATGCAAGAGAGGGTCGAGTCTCCATATATGTTGCATAACATGTGGCACAGCCATTTCAAAAGTGTGTGTGTGTTGATCCAGGGGTAGTAAGTGGTAGTCTTAGGGGTCAGATCTGGGTCTGACATAGCAAAACGAGATCGAGAAAAAGGTCATTTTAAAGTCACAAGTTAGTTAATGCGAAATGTGTTTAATTATGCGAGTAGAGACTTTTTTAATTGACAGACACTACACTACACTTTGTACACACTGCTTTCGGGGGGGGGGGGGGGGGTGGGGGAGGGGGGAGGGAACCTACCTACCGACCGACCCACAAATTGTTTTCTCTGTGGAGGGCAACCAAACATATTATTTGTTGGGGCCTAAGGTTTGGGATGTTATTTACTCCACTTCCCCAAGTGCAGGCCAGTGGAGCATCCCTACCTCAACTTTTTTCAAAAAATTAATATTTCAAGTTGAGGAGTAATTCTGTTAGAGATATAAGCATATTTATCACCTGGTAAGTTACTATTTGTGATGACTTTACATATCCTTTTGTATACTTATTTTATACTTTTTCAGTTCAGAAAGCCATACAACTAGTTAGTCAAGCCAAAAGACCTGTTATTCTACTGGGCAGTCAGGCTACACTGCCACCTATACCGGTAGATCAACTACGCACATCTTTAGAGGTATGGCCACTATTTTTATTTATTATTTTATTCTATTCGTAGACACCTCCAATGATCTTATTTTTAGACAATTTTGAAGAAAAAACATGAAGAAAAAAAATCTTTGCAGAACTCCTTACCTTTGAAAATATTTCGCAAATTATTACTCCGCAACTGTTTTAGAAAATTCTGCTAATATGTAACTGAAGAACCCCGTTTTTGGATGGCAATTTGGCCTTCTATTGCCCAAAATGTGTCTACTGAACAGAATTCCCCTTAGTTCATAAGAGTGCCAGCCATGCTATAATGTGATCAGTTCCAAATTGACGAAGCCTCCTTACAACAGAGAATTAATACAGCAGGACGCATGCGTCCATGAAGGCAACAAATGCACTATGCATCACACACTATAACTAGTCAGTATACTATCAGTAACAAAATCTACTAGGCTCGTACACCAATATTCATTACTTTACAATTTAAATACAGCAAACAAATGTTCATTACTTGTACAAGTATAAAGTAAAAAATGATTATTTATGGGCATATTTAATTCACAAGAATAAACATTTTAGAGTCATCACAATTATTAAAATATTAAAATAAATGTTGTTATAATTTTAAAAATAGTGAACAGAAGGTCAACCAATATTGACCTCACAGCAGCGGTGAAGTCAAATCAATGTTACGACCATGCTCTTAATCCCTCCATCACTAGGTGCTAATTGTGTTTTGAATAGACACTTTAGTGGATCAATACTAACAGCCATGGTGGAGAGTATAATGAGGGTTAATTTTCAACATTTAAAATACACAATTTTGAGCTTAAAGTCGACTGAATCTAAAAAAAGTCGACCTATATGAGTAGCATAATCATAAAGAGGAGATATTAAACTTAATTTTGACTGACTTTGTTTTAAAATCGTACGACCAGTTAGCTCACAATAATTGGTTGAAAATTGGGGTCAATTAAGGTCACGAACATTAATTTAGACAAAGCAGTCAGTAGAGGTGTGTCATTTTATTGCAAGTTGATTAGCCCAATATTTGCCTGTACAAAATTATTTTCTTATTGACTAGTTACACTGTGCATCATATGCGTGACGCATGCGTGCTACCAAAACCGTGTGCATGTGGTTATAATTTTGCGCATACGCTATACGCCCAATGCACATTGCACATACCATCACCCATCACTGCATTCGTTGTGGAGCAATGGCAAGTGTTCAAGGTAGGTGTTCCGATTGCTGGTCCGATTTTCAACTTAATGTTTTCTTTTCTACATGAAGGGCCATCCGCAAATAGTCGTATTCCAAAGTTTGAGTTGCGCGAATCCAACGGCTCTATTTTAGAAGCATAAGATGACATGATATGTGCCCATTGAATAGTACACACACTGGTCGGGTTGTTACCACCTTTGGCAGTAATTCACTGCATTTTGGCCTGTAATTACTAAATGGGACAAATCTTGCGCCAAATATTTCACAGAAATAATGCAGAAAATATGTGGCTTCTTCTGATGTAAAAATATTTTGATGTGGAAATAGAAAAGCTAAGGTGATCAGAACATCCACCTTTAATGTACCCCCCCCCCCCCATTCTGTGGCGTGACGATTCCTTAATGTTGGTTGTTTGGCATAAATGAAATAAGAAGAGCTACAATATATGTGCAGTTGTGCCATGCGATTTACAACGTCGTATGAACCCCCACCGTACTGTGGCATGATGGTGCGTGAGTAAAATCATTATTCATGATCATCTCACAGTTTTTGAATTGTATTTTAATTCAGTCTTCACATAGAGCACCCTCGCAGGGCGAGGAGTCCGTGTTCAAATAATGAAAACGTGAGCAATTCCAATAAATCTAATGTCTTATTTTTTTTCTTCTCCAAGGCTCTAGGCATTCCATGTTTCTTAGGCGGTATGACGCGTGGCTTGCTGGGAAGGAATAGCCCTCTTCATATACGACAAAGAAGGAAAGATGCCCTGAAAGAGGCAGATGTAGTCATTCTAGCAGGTAAAGTTATTAGATCCAAACTGGTTAACCATGACAAATCACTGTATGTACTGTACCCAAATAGTCTTCATGGAAATTTCAGATGGAAGAACTAGTACATATTTAGTAGCTATGTATATAGCACATACATGTATCTTTGCTGTACCCCTTATCGTTGCTGTTCTGTCAAAACCTTGTGTGTTTTTGGCCCTTCAGGATGCATAATGTGAAACACTTTCCAGTGTTGGTCTTAAAAATCTGATTAAAGACCCTACCCGTGTGACTGAAAATACTGAAAGTCTAATTGACCACGTCCTTGTAAGCGATAGTAAGATGGTGTCTCAGAGTGGGGTCATTAATCTTGAGGATTGAGTGACCACTCTATGACCTACTGCACCAGAAAGGCAGCTAAAGTTAAATTCAATGCCCACAACTTAATTCATATCAGATCTCTCAAAACTTTAATGTAGACACATTTAGGTCACTCGTGGCTGAATGCGATTGGTCGTCCACTTCAATCAGCGATAATGTTGATATAGCATGGCAACGATTTAAACAAATATTTGTCAATATTCTAGATCAAGCTGCTCCAAAACGTTAGGTTCGAATCAAGCAAAGAACTGAACCTCCAACTATACTGGAAAACATACGGAAAAGGGATAAAAACATTGTAGTCAGTTGAAAACAAATACCCCTGGTGTTGAATATCACGACTATACCACTCTTCGTAATCAAATTCACAGGGAAGTTAAGATTGCTGAAGCCTCATTTTTCCAGAACAAATTGGAGGAATCCATGGGTAATTCCAAAAGGTTATGGTCCCATTTAAAAAAAAAAGGGGTTATAGCTTAAAATCTAATTCGAAGGGTAAAATTGTGTTAGAAATTGATTGTGAACTTTACTATGATACCTTGTCTGTATGTGAATACAATTAAACAAATTCTTTACCTCTGTTGCTTCGGTTTTCGTTTCAAAACTTCCTGCAGCTTTGAATAGGTTTGGCACAGCTTCAAACTCCTTTATTCAATTCTATCAGAATACGGGTGTCTCCCCAGGTGAATTTAAAGGAGCTTAGAAGTTTGAATGCTTTGAAGGGTGCGGGTCTAGATGAGTTGTCCCCCAGATTTTTTTAAATATGGAGCTACTCAAATGTACCCCCTAATTAATCACATATATTGTCAATATTTCTATTGCCACTAGTGATACTGTGCCTGCTGAATTCATGACTGCTATGATCTCTCCGCTGTATAAAAAGAAAAGTAAACTTGACGTTGGTAACTACAGCCCGGTCAGCGTTCTAAACAACGTCTCTAAGATACTTGAAAAGTGTATTTATGTGCAGATTGAAGATTATCTGTCCTGTAATGGCCTTATTTATCAATTTCAGTCTGGTTTTCGATCCGGATTTTGTACAGAAACTTGCCTCATTTATTTAACTGATTTGGTCAAACTTCAAATATCTCAAGGAAATTACGTTGGTATGATGCTGTTGGACGTCCAAAAGCCTTTGACAGTGTAATGTAAACCATGGTATTTTTTTTAAATATTATTTTAAAAACAGGACATTAGATGACCCATATTTGACCATTGATAACCCACATAAATACCCTTGACCCACACCATTACGGATAGTAACCCCTAACCTATGATCTTATACTAAATCATTTGCGTGAAAGTTTATCTGTGTTAGTAGACAATAATTTGAAAATGAAGCTTATGATCTGAACACAATGGTTTGACACACCTCGAATTTTCGACCGATCTCATCGATCTTCATCTGGAGACTGGTAACTCAGATTTAGGGTCAGTGATTCTTAGCGGTTAGCGCCGTGAACCGTGTCACGCTGGGTTATACACATTATTATGATTCTTTTTGAAGTGCGGTGGCATTGTTTGGTATTACAAAAGGTCAAATGTCGTGGCCCATAGACTAGGATCGATAAACTTAGCAGTAACTTTTCGCGAGTAGAAACAGGGGGATTAAAAACTGACCGATTACAACTAGGAGCGTGTTTCTGCTGTACTAACGGAATTTGAATCTTTAATTTCATATCAAAAACATTGATGCCCGACTTCTTTTTGAATAAGAAAAACCGAGTCTGATTTTTTCCGATTTTCGGTCAGAAAACGAAACTTACCGTACGATCCCCCGTTAGGCCTCGCTAACTTGATTTTTAGTTTCCCGTAACCCGTCCGCGCTTCATTTTCATGCCCGCGTTTGAATTCATTATTGAAATTTCTGAAAACAAATACCGTTGCAATGAAAACGTCCGAATTCATGCATTTTGTGTGATGAAATTGTGAAATGTTTATTCATTTTGACCAGAATAGCCTTTCTGTAACTTACATATATCTAAATTGACTCATTTCATTCTATGATGGTGTGCAGCGGTATATACGTCTGACATCCACATTTTGTATAATAATGAAAGTCGTAAAAATAATGAATAGGCCTAATGAATAATGAAATGGTTGCCTCCCCTGTTTTGAAAAAATTTAAATGAAACTAAAGATCAAGTTGTCGAGGCCTTACCGTGATATGTATAGCTTACAAAATCAAATAATGCAATGGCTTCATTCATGACTTTATAATAGCGTCGTCTTACTCTTCGTATAGCCTAAGCAGGCCCGTAACTATGGGGCGTCCGGAGAGGGGGGGGGCATCTGAAAAGTCCTTTTTTGTATCAATGTATACCTTTTTTGTGCAGATGTACCTTTTTTTTACTAATGTACTTTTTTGTGTGAAAACGCCTCAACCCCCACACCTATTTCCGAAATAATATTTTTATTATTTATTTTTTGAGTTACAGACCAAAAAGTTGTTGGCACTTTTTGGTCTGTAACTCAAAAAAAAAAAAAAAAAATAGATATTAAAAAAAAAAAACCGCTCCTGGGGAATGTTATCAGGATTATCATAAAACTAGTATGACAAAATTTAACAAAATATATTTTGAGTTATCTTTTCCAAACCTAAAATGGGTCAAAAAACATGTTTTTTTAATATTTTTTTTCCAAAATGGTCAATTTCATTATTATGGTTGGATTAATTGAACCCTTTTCTGCAAAGAACTGTATTCATTTATAAAGATTAAATGAATTAAATATTGAAAAAAGTTACGGCAGTTTTACGGAGGCTTTACCTGAGAGTCCACACCCCCCTTAAAAGTAGACTATTTCACTCTCACCTTTCCTGGTTTGTTGCTTTGGGATTATTTTTACTACAATGGTGGGGATCTGTTAACTTATGAAAAAGAAATGAACCAAACATTCATGAATAAATCACACAAAAAATGATTTTGACGAGAAAAAAATATCATATGACATTGTGCTGAGCAGAAGGATCGATTTCGAACCCCGGACCTCCCGTTCATCTAGCGAACGCTTTACCATCTCAGCTATCAAGCGAAACTAGTTATTTCAGTGAGATTTAAACAATTCATCACCAACCCATCGACGCTACGAAATGAATTTAGCTCGGGACAAGATTCGAGGAGCTATATTATAACTATTTACTTGACCGGACTAAATAATTTTATAATATTTTAAGCATGTTTCCAGTTACACAAGACTAAATATTATGATACCATGGATAAAATTGGTGCCTGATTCTTCAGAAGTGATTTTTTTAACGTGGATTTGGCTTAAGTTTCGTCAAGTTTTTTCTTGAATTCGGGTCTGTGTGATTGCAATAATTTGCACCGAAAATACAAAATGTCATGAAGTTCACAGATAATATCAGATATATTATTTTCATTACATGCCTTTTGATTTTACAATTTCATGGCAAATGTTTTTGAAATGTGTGATTATAAATGAAAAGAGCTCATTTACATCGTGCTATCATGAGGTCAACTGTAACTATGAAGCGGTATCGCTACGGGTGAGTACTTCCGGGTCGCTGTGAGTGGGTTAGAAAAACAACGGCTTTGAGCGCGGCTGCATACTGACTGCAGTAAGGCATAAAGATGGTCATGGCCTCGCTAAATAAAATCGTAGCGAGCCAAGAAGAAATCAAGAATGACCTAGAGACTTTCAAGATCGAAATCTACAAGACAGTGGAATTTCAAGCGAGGAAATAACTGACCTACAAATCCACTCCAAGAAATTAAATTCGCGAGTTGACGATCTCACAACATCATTCAAAAATGCTTGGGATTCCATATTTGCTCACCGGGACCAGGCCAACGATGTATGGGATGGTGTAAACAAGCTAGAAAGACAATCGCGTCGAAGCAATGTCCGTTTCATAGGCGTGCCTGAAACTTCAGGGGAGAACGCTGAGCAGATGGTAAGCGAGATATTCAAGACAAAGTTTGACAGAAGCGATATGGAAATTGAACGTGCCCACCGAACTGATAGAAAAACCAAGCGAAAGGTCACGGAGCACCACGTCCTCGACATTATCCTAGTGAAGCTAGTGCACAAAATATGCACAGCTTGAGAAACAACCAAAACGTGTAAAGCCTAAAGAATGGGTGTGCTCAAAATGTTTAAGTAACACTATTCCTGGTTCTGAATTTGATGAGAATGAGACCTTTTCTGACTCTGATATTGTACAAAATGTAATTGATCTAAATGCGTCTCCTCATTTGAATACCGGGTGGTTCAAAAAAAAAGTTGACCCAAGTTCAAGGTAACTTTTCAACTACATTTTATAGTTTTAGAGAATTTGTGTTTACTTAGTCTTGATCAGCAGTAAGTTTTAAAATTATCCTGAACAAATGGTAAATTTAGCTTGGTTGGTTCTTCAGATATGGTTCATTATAGAGAGCATGCACAATAGGGTTATATCCTTTGCGATTTGATTGTAATCCCACAGAAAAAAGATGTAATGATGTGGTAAATGATGATACTAGTGGTGTTTATGAATGCTAATATCTTACTCCAGAACAATTCTGTTTACATTCTATAGTTGATTCGCAGGCATTGGCCGATTCACCATTTCAGTCAGAGGTAACAGAAGCAAAAGAGGTGGAGGCACTCGAATTTTAATCGTAATTAGCATGGATAATACCTTGTCACCATCTCATCCGTGCCTGTACTATTGTGACGTATTCACCACTATGTAAAGATAGGGTGAACAACTATTATCAAACCTAGTGACTGGGAACTTGCGGCAAAATGATCTGCATTGACTTTGTCTGCAAACGGGTGTTGTCAATTGCCCGCATATTTTGATAAAGAAGATTTGTTGTTATTCAGATAAATTGATAAAGATATTCAGGTGTAGCCAGAAATACATAAATTAACGTTTATCTTGGTTGATATAACTTGTTCTCCATCTAGGCCAAATGGTTTTGTAACTGGTTTATACAAAAGATGATGATTGAATTAATTCAGGTTTTTGCTTCTCACAAATGAATATGTAGAACGGGTTTTTTTTAGTTTAATGTTTCCTTTATGTCACGTGCATAATAAAAAGGAAAATAATAAAAAGTGAAACTTGATTATCCACTGAATTATGAATAGGTTGACAAACATAACATTTTTCTTGAAAACTATATAAGGTCGATGCTGGTCGATTTTGATATTGGCTTCGCAAAGCGAGCCAATATACTGTGTTCCTCAGATTTCTTTATCTTAGTCGAGAAACGACTAATATACTGTATTCGTCCTGTTTCTTTCTTCTTATATTAGTCGAGAAACGACTAATATACTGTATTCTAGCTGTTTCTTTATATTAGTCGAGAAACGACTAATATACTGTATTCGTCCTGTTTCCTTCTTCTTCTTCCGTCATGGGACCTATAGCTCCGTAACCATTGACCCGATTTTGACCATATTTGGTCACAAGTACCCTTATGTGCACCACTACTCAGGTTTTAAAGCACAAGAGGTCAAAGGTCACACAGGGGTCAAACGCGATTTTCACTTAAAACGTCCTTGCTACTTAGCGAAATGACACAGGATGCTGAGAATAGGTCAACATGTTCCTTTGGACAGTACGCATGTATAATAGTTCGGTTTTTAAAATCGAAAAATATTTGGCGTCAGTAGGGGTCAAAATGTAAATTGTCACTCCAATCACTCAAAATGCTACTTGTCCGAGAGGAAATGACTAATGATTGTCAGAATTAGTCAAAAGATTCCTCTACAACATGTACATAAAGGGTGCTTCTGCACTAAAAGTAACATGTCACACGGGGTCACTAGAGGTCATTGAACTATACAGGTGAAAATCTGAAGACATGCTCTGATTTTGACCGGACTACTTTTTTCTTGTGCGCATTGATAAGCCAAGAAAAAAAGTTAATCATAGGTTTGGGTCAAAGGTCAAGAAAGGGTCACTAGGGTCAAAATGTAAATTTTCACTCCATTCACTCAAAATGCTACTTGTCCTTGAGAAAAGGACCTATGATTGTTAGAATTAGTCAAAAGATTCCTCTCATCTATGTTCATATAGGGTCCTTCTCCACTAAAATTGACATGTCACACGGGGTCACTAGAGGTCATTGAACTATACAAGTGAAAATCTTAAGACATGCTCCGATTTTGACGGGACTACTTTGTTCTTGTGCGCATTGATCAGCCAAGCAAAAAAGTCAATTACAAGTTTTGGGTCAGAGGTCAAGAAAAGATCACTAGGGGTCAAAATGTAAGCACTGGCATGTCGTGTTGATATCCGTATAATGTCATATACGGCATTCCATCAACAAATGTGTAATAGAAGTACGAATTAATGCAAACAAATTAATATCACAAAGCGGAAATGGAGTTAGATTTCCATTCAAACATCTTCGGACTCAGTACTACAAAAGACATAAATAGTGACAGAATCAGCGAATCATATAAAGGATTAACAAATTATTTGAGAAAAAGGGGATGCACATATAATCTTTTCTTATCATAAAAACGTGCCAAACTATGGCACGCCCAAGAGGACAAAAACGTGTTGAGACTAATATATATTTCTTTCTTTCTCCTGTCATAAGACCTATAGCTCCGTAACCATTGAGCCGATTTTGACCATATCTAGTCATAAGTACCCTTATGTGCACCACTACTCAGGTTGTAAAGCATAAGGGGTCAAAGGTCACACAAGGGTAACTAGGGGTAAAAACGTGATTTTTACTTAAAACGCATTTGCAATTTAGTGAAATGACCTAGGATCGTGAGAATTGGCCAACATATTCCTTTTGACCATACGCATATATAGTCCGGTTTTATAAATCGAAAAATGTTTGGGGTCACTAGAGGTCAAAATGTAAATTTTAACTCATTCACTCAAAATGCTACTTGTCCGAGGGAAAATGACTGATGATACTCAGAATTGGTCAAAAGATTCCTTCGGTCCATGTTCATATAGGGTGCTTCTCCACCAAAAGTGACATTTCAAACTGGGTCACTAGGGGTCATTGAACTATACAGGTGAAAAACTGAAGACATGCTCTGATTTTGACCGGACTACTTTTTTCTTGTGCGCATTGATAAGCCGAGAAAAAAGTCAATAATAAGTTTGGGGTCAAAGGTAAAAAAAAAGGTCATTAGGGTTCAAAATGTATTTTTTTAACTACTTCAGGGCTGAAATTTATAAAAACAATTATCAAATATAAAATATTATAAGGTTATTGCCCTTTGACAACATATACTAAGGTCAAATGTCAAAGCCCTCGACTAATATCCGTGATCTAAGATCACAATTATCTCTAGTTCTTCTTCTTCTTCTTCCGTCATGGGACCTATAGCTCCGCAACCATTGAGCCGATTTTGACCATATTTAGTCATAAGTACCCTTGTGTGCACCACTACTCAGGTTGTAAAGCATAAGGGGTCAAAGGTCACACAAAAATAACTAGGGGTCAAAACGTGATTTTCACTTAAAACGCATTTGCAATTTATTGAAATGACCTAGGATCTTGAGAATTGGCCAACATATTCCTTTTGACCGTACAGATATATAATAGTTCGGTTTTTTAAATCGAAAAATGTTTGGGGTTACTAGGAGTCAAAATGTAAATTTTACTCCATTCACTCAAAACCCTACTTGTCCGAGGGAAAATGACTGATGATACTCAGAATTGGTCAAAACATTCCTTGGATCCATGTACATATAGGGTGCTTCTCCACTAAAAGTGAATGTTCAAACGGGGTCACTAGGGGTCATTGAACTTTACAAATGGGAAATATAAGGCATGCTCCGATTTTGACCGAGTTTCTTTTATTTTGGGGGCATTGATGAGACAAGAACAAAAGTCAATCATACCGTTAAGGTCAAAGGTCAAGAAAAAGGTCCCTATGGGTCAAAATGTACATTTTCACTCCGCGCACTCAAAATACTACTTGTCCGAGACGAAATGACCGATGATTGTTAGAATTTGTCAAAAGATTCCTCTTATCCATGTTCATATAGGGTGCTTCTCCATTAAAAGTGACATGTCAAACGGGGTCACTAGGGGTCATTGAACTATACAGGTGTAAAACTGAAGACATGCTCTGATTTTGACCGGACTACTTTTTTTCTTGTGCGCATTGATAAGCCAAGAAAAAAAGTCAACTATAAGTTTGGGGTCAAAGGTCAAGAAAAGGTCATTAGGGTTCAAAATGTATCTTTTTAACTACTTTAGGGCTGAAATTTATAAAAACAATTATCAAATATAGTACAACTTAAGGTTATTGCCCTCTGGCAACATTT
Source organism: Ophiura sarsii (assembly GCA_035610835.1). Lineage (NCBI taxonomy): Eukaryota > Metazoa > Echinodermata > Ophiuroidea > Amphilepidida > Ophiuridae > Ophiura > Ophiura sarsii. The sequence continues at coordinate 19,391,707 of CM069449.1, forward strand.
AGCAAGGTCAAAGGTCAAAGCCCTCGACTAATATCCGTGATCTAAGATCACAATTATCTCTAGTTCTTCTTTCTTCTTCTTCTTCCGTCATGGGACCTATAGCTCCGTAATCATTGAGCCGATTTTGACCATATTTGGTCATAAGTACCCTTATGTGCACCACTACTCTGTTGTAAAGCATACGGGGTCAAAGGTCACACAAGGGTAACTAGGGGTCAAAACGTGATTTTTACTTAAAACGCATTTGCAATTTATTGAAATGACCTAGGATCGTGAGAATTGGCCAACATATTCCTTTCGATCGTACGCATATATAATAGTTCGGTTTTTTAAATCGAAAAATGTTTGGGGTTACTAGGGGTCAAATTTTTTTACTCCATTCACTCAAAACCCTACTTGTCCGATGGAAAATGACTGATGATACTCAGAATTAGTCAAAAGATTCCTTGGATCCATGTACATATAGGGTGCTTCTACACTAAAAGTGAAATGTCAAACGAGGACACTAGGGGTCATTGAACTTTACAGTGGGAAAATATAAGGCATGCTCCGATTTTGACAGGGTTTCTTTTATTTTGTGGGCATTGATGAGACAAGAACAAAAGTTAATCATATCGTTAAGGCCAAAGGTCAAGAAAAGGTCACTAGGGGTCAAAATGTACATTTTCACTCCTCGCACTCAAAATACTACTTCTCCGAGAGAAAATGACCTATGATTGTCAGAATTAGTCGAAAGATTCCTCGTATCAATGTTCATATAGGGTGCTTCTCCACTAAAAGTGACATGTCACACGGGGTCACTAGGGGTCATTGAACATTGAACAGATGTAAAACTGAAGACATGCTCTGATTTTGACTGGACTACTTTTTTCTTGTGCGCATTGATACGCCAAGAAAAAAAGTAAATTATAAGTTTGGGGTCAAAGGTCAAGAAAAGGTCATTAGGGTTCAAAATGTATTTTTTAAACTACTTCAGGGCTGAAATTTATAAAAGCAATTATCAAATATAGTACAATTTAAGATATTATAAGGTTATTGCCCTTTGACAACATATACCAAGGTCAAAGGTCAAAGCCCTCGACTAATATCCGTGATCTAAGATCACAATTATCTCTAGTTCTTTATATTAGTCGAGAAACGACTAATATACTGTATTCTAACTGTTTCTTATATTAGTCGAGAAACGACTAATATACTGTATTCGTCCTGTTTCCTTCTTCTTATATTAGTCGAGAAACGACTAATATACTGTATTTGTCCTGTTTCTTATATTAGTCGAGAAACGACTAATATACTGTATTCGTCCTGTTTCCTTCTTCTTCTTCCGTCATGGGACCTATAGCTCCGTAACCATTGACCCGATTTTGACCATATTTGGTCACAAGTACCCTTATGTGCACCACTACTCAGGTTTTAAAGCACAAGAGGTCAAAGGTCACACAGGGGTCAAACGCGATTTTCACTTAAAACGTCCTTGCTACTTAGCGAAATGACACAGGATGCTGAGAATTGGTCAACATGTTCCTTTGGACAGTACGCATGTATAATAGTTCGGTTTATAAAATCGAAAAATATTTGGCGTCAGTAGGGGTCAAAATGTAAATTGTCACTCCAATCACTCAAAATGCTACTTGTCCGAGAGGAAATGACTAATGATTGTCAGAATCAGTCAAAAGATTCCTCTACAACAAGTACATAAAGGGTGCTTCTGCACTAAAAGTAACATGTCACACGGAGTCACTAGAGGTCATTGAACTATACAGGTGAAAATCTAAAGACATGCTCTGATTTTGACCAGACTACTTTTTTCTTGTGCGCATTGATAAGCCAAGAAAAAAAGTCAATCATAGGTTTGGGGTCAAAGGTCAAGAAAGGGTCACTAGGGTCAAAATGTAAATTTTCACTCCATTCACTCAAAATGCTACTTGTCCTTGAGAAAAGGACCTATGATTGTTAGAATTAGTCAAAAGATTCCTCTCATCCATGTTCATATAGGGTCCTTCTCCACTAAAAGTGACATGTCACACGGGGTCACTAGAGGTCATTGAACTATACAAGTGAAAATCTTAAGACATGCTTCGATTTTGACGGGACTACTTTTTTCTTGTGCGCATTGATCAGCCAAGCAAAAAAGTCAATTACAAGTTTTGGGTCAGAGGTCAAGAAAGGTCTTCTTTGTATTAGTCGAGAAACGACTAATATACTGTATTCGTCCTGTTTCCTTATATTGGTCGAGAAACGACTAATATACTGTATTCGTCCTGTTTCTTTCTTTATATTAGTCGAGAAACGACTAATATACTGTATTCGTCCTGTTTCTTTCTTCTTCTTTCTTTCTTTCTTTCTTTCTTTCTTCCGTCATGGGACCTATAGCTCCGTAACCATTGAGCCGATTTTGACCATATTTAGTCATAAGTACCCTTATGTGCACCACTACTCAGGTTGTAAAGCATAAGGGGTCAAAGGTCACACAAGGGTAACTACGGGTCAAAACGTGATTTTCACTTAAAACGCATTTGCAATTTATTGAAATGACCTAGGATCTTGAAAATTGGCCAACATATTCCTTTTGACCGTACGCATATATAATAGTTCGGTTTTTTAAATCGAAAAATGTTTGGGGTTACTAGGGGTCAAAATGTAAATTTTACTCCATTCACTCAAAACCCTACTTGTCCGAGGGAAAATGACTGATGATACTCAGAATTAGTCAAAAGAATCCTTAGATCCATGTACATATAGGGTGCTTCTCCACTAAAAGTGGAATGTCAAACGGGGTCACTAGGGGTCATTGAACTTTACAAAGGGAAAATATAAGGCATGCTTCGATTTTGACCGGGTTTCTTTTATAATGTGGGCATTGATGAGACAAGAACAAAAGTCAATCATACCGTTAAGGTCAAAGGTCAAAAAAAGGTCCCTAGGGGTCAAAATGTACATTTTCACTCCGCGCACTCAAAATGCTACTTGTCCGAGACGAAATGACCGATGATTGTCAGAATTTGTCAAAAGATTCCTCTTATCCATGTTCATATAGGGTGCTTCTCCATTAAAAGTGACATGTCAAACGGGGTCACTAGGGGTCATTGAACTATACAGGTGTAAAACTGAAGACATGCTCTGATTTTGACCGGACTACTTTTTTCTTGTGCGCATTGATAAGCCAAGAAAAAAAGTCAATTATAAGTTTGGGGTCAAAGGTCAAAAAAAGGTCATTAGGGTTCAAAATGTATTTTTTAACTACTTCAGGGCTGAAATTTATAAAAACAATTATCAAATATAGTACAACTTAAGGTTATTGCCCTTTGACAACATATAGCAAGGTCAAAGGTCAAAGCCCTCGACTAATATCCGTGATCTAAGATCACAATTATCTCTAGTTCTTTCTTTCTTTCTTTCTTCCGTCATGGGACCTATAGCTCCGTAACCACTGAGCCGATTTTGACCATATTTAGTCATAAGAACCCTTATGTGCACCACTACTCAGGTTGTAAAGCATAAGGGGTCAAAGGTCAGACAAGGGTAACTAGGGGTCAAAACGTGATTTTCACTTAAAACGCATTTGCAATTTATTGAAATGACCTAGGATCGTGAGAATTGGCCAACATATTTCGTTTGACCGTACGCATATATAATAGTTCGGTTTTTTAAATCGAAAAATGTTTGGGGTTACTGGGGTCAAAATGTAAATTTTTACTCCATTCACTCAAAACCCTACTTGTCCGAGGGAAAATGACTGATGATACTCAGAATTGGTCAAAAGATTCCTTGGATCCATCTACATATAGGGTGCTTCTACACTAAAAGTGAAATGTCAAACGAGGACACTAGGGGTCATTGAACTTTACAGAGGGAAAATATAAGGCATGCTCCGATTTTGACCGGGTTTCTTTTATTTTGTGGGCATTGATGAGACAAGAACAAAAGTCAATCATACCGTTAAGGTCAAAGGTCCAAAAAAGGTCCCTAGGGGTCAAAATGTACATTTTTTCTCCGCGCACTCAAAATACTACTTGTCCGAGACGAAATGACCGATGATTGTCAGAATTTGTCAAAAGATTCCTCTTATCCATGTTCATATAGGGTGCTTCTCCATTAAAAGTGACATGTCAAACGGGGTCACTAGGGGTCATTGAACTATACAGGTGTAAAACTGAAGACATGCTCCGATTTTGACCGGACTACTTTTTTCTTGTGCGCATTGATAAGCCAAGAAAAAGGTCAATTATAAGTTTGGGGTCAAAGGTCAAGAAAAGGTCATTAGGGTTCAAAAGGTATTTTTTAAACTACTTCAGGGCTGAAATTTATAAAAACAATTATCAAATATAGTACAATTTAAGGTTATTGCCCTTTGACAACATTTAGCAAGGTCAAAGGTCAAAGCCCTCGACTAATATCCGTGATCTAAGATCACAATTATCTCTAGTTATATTAGTCGAGAAACGACTAATATACTGTATTCGTCCTGTTTCTTTCTTCTTTCTTTCTTTCTTTCTTTCTTTCTTTCTTCCGTCATGGTACCTATAGCTCCGTAACCATAAAGCAGATTTTGACCATATTTGGTCATAAGAACCCTTATGTGCACCACTACTCAGGTTGTAAAGCATAAGGGGTCAAAGGTCACACAAAAATAACTAGGGGTCAAAACGTGATTTTCACTTAAAACGCATTTGCAATTTAGTGAAATGACCTAGGATCGTCAGAATTGGCCAACATATTCCTTTTGACCGTACGCATATATAATAGTTCGGTTTTTTAAATCGAAAAATGTTTGGGATTACTAGGGCTCAAAATGTAAATTTTTACTTCATCACTCAAAACCCTACTCGTCCGAGGGAAAATGACTGATGATACTCAGAATTGGTCAAAAGATTCCTTGGATCCATGTACATATAGGGTGCTTCTCCACTAAAAGTGAAATGTCAAACGGGGTCACAAGGGGTCATTGAACTTTACAAGGGGAAAATATAAGGCATGCTCCGATTTTGACTGGGTTTCTTTTATTTTGTGGGCATTGATGAGACAAGAACAAAAGTCAATCATACCGTTAAGGTCAAAGGTCAAGAAAAGGTCCCTAGGGGTCAAAATGTACATTTTCACTCCGCGCCCTCAAAATGCTACTTGTCCGAGACGAAATGACCGATGATTGTCAGAATTTGTCAAAAGATTCCTCTTATCCATGTTCATATAGGGTGCTTCTCCATTAAAAGTGACATGTCAAACGGGGTCACTAGGGGTCATTGAACTATACAGGTGTAAAACTGAAGACATGCTCTGATTTTGACCGGACTACTTTTTTCTTGTGCGCATTGATAAGCCAAGAAAAAAGGTCAGTTATAAGTTTGGGGTTAAAGGTCAAGAAAAGGTCATTAGGTTCAAAAGGTATTTTTAAACTACTTCAGGGCTGAAATTTATAAAAACAATTATCAAATATAGTACAATTTAAGGTTATTGCCCTTTGACAACATATATCAAGGTCAAATGTCAAAGCCCTCGACTAATATCCGTGATCTAAGATCACAATTATCTCTAGTTATATTAGTCGAGAAACGACTAATTATATTAGTCGAGAAACGACTAATATACTGTATTCGTCCTGTTTCTTTCTTCTTCTTTCTTTCTTTCTTTCTTTCTTCCGTCATGGGCCCTATAGCTCCGTAACCATTAGGCCGATTTTGACCATATTTGGTCATAAGAACCCTTATGTGCACCACTACTCAGGTTGTAAAGCATAAGGGGTCAAAGGTCACACAAGGGTAACTAGGGGTCAAAACGTGATTTTCACCTAAAACGCATTTGCAATTTAGTGAAATGACCTAGGATCGTGAGAATTGGCCAACATATTCCTTTTGACCGTACGCATATATAATAGTTAGGTTTTTTAAATCGAAAAATGTTTGGGGTTACTAGGGGTCAAAATGTAAATTTTACTCCATTCACTCAAAACCCTACTTGTCCGAGGGAAAATGACTGATGATACTCAGAATTGGTCAAAAGATTCCTTTGATCCATGTACATATAGGGTGCTTCTCCACTAAAAGTGAAATGTCAAAATGGGTCACTAGGGGTCATTGAACTTTACAGGGGAAAAATATAAGGCATGCTCCGATTTTGACCGGGTTTCTTTTATTATGTGGGCATTGATGAGACAAGAACAAAAGTTAATCATACTGTTAAGGTCAAAGGTCAAAAAAAGGTCCCTAGGGGTCAAAATGTACATTTTCACTCCGCGCACTCAAAATACTACTTGTCCGAGACGAAATGACCGATGATTGTCAGAATTTGTCAAAAGTTTCCTCTTATCCATGTTCATATAGGGTGCTTCTCCATTAAAAGTGACATGTCAAACGGGGTCACTAGGGGTCATTGAACTATGCAGGTGTAAAACTGAAGACATGCTCGGATTTTGACCGGACCACTTTTTTCTTGTGCGCATTGATAAGCCAAGAAAAAAAGTCAATTATAAGTTTGGGGTCAAAGGTCAAAAAAAGGTCATTAGGGTTCAAAATGTATTTTTTTTACTACTTCAGGGCTGAAATTTATAAAAACAATTATCACATATAGTACAACTTAAGGTTATTGCCCTTTGACAACATATAGCAAGGTCAAAGGTCAAAGCCCTCGACTAATATCCGTGATCTAAGATCACAATTATCTCTAGTTATATTAGTCGAGAAACGACTAATATACTGTATTCTAGCTGTTTCTTATATTAGTCGAGAAAAGACTAATATACTGTATTCTAGCTGTTTCTTCTTCTTCTTTCTTTATATTAGTCGAGAAACGACTAATATACTGTATTCTAGCTGTTTCTTCTTCTTTCTTTCTCCTGTCATGGGACCTATAGCTCCGTAACCATTGACCCGATTTTGACCATATTTGGTCACAAGTACCCTTATGTGCACCACTACTCAGGTTTTAAAGCACAAGAGGTCAAAGGTCACACAGGGGTCAAACGCGATTTTCACTTAAAACGTCCTTGCTACTTAGCGAAATGACACGGGATGCTGAGAATTGGTCAACATGTTCCTTTGGACAGTACGCATATATAATAGTTCGGGTTTTTAAATCGAAAAATGTTTGGGGTTACTAGGGGTCAAAATGTAAATTTTTACTCCATTCACTCAAAACCCTACTTGTCCGAGGGAAAATGACTGATGATATTCAGAATTGGTCAAAAGATTCCTTGTATCCATCTACATATAGGGTGCTTCTACACTAAAAGTGAAATGTCAAACGAGGACACTAGGGGTCATTGAACTTTACAGGGGGGAAATATAAGGCATGCTCCGATTTTGACCAGATTTCTTTTATTTTGTGGGCATTGATGAGACAAGAACAAAAGTCAATCATACCGTTAAGGTCAAAGGTCAAGAAAAGGTCCCTAGGGGTCAAAATGTACATTTTCACTCCGCGCACTCAAAATACTACTTGTCCGAGACGAAATGACCGATGATTGTCAGAATTTGTCAAAAGATTCCTCTTATCCATGTTCAAATAGGGTGCTTCTCCATTAAAAGTGACATGTCAAACGGGGTCACTAGGGGACATTGAACTATACAGGTGTAAAACTGTAGACATGCTCTGATTTTGACCGGATTACTTTTTTCATGTGCGCATTGATAAGCCAAGAAAAAAAGTCAATCATAAGTTTGGGGTCAAAGGTCAAGAAAAGGTCATTAGGGTTCAAAATGTATTTTTTTAACTACTTCAGGGCTGAAATTTATAAAAACAATTATCAAATATAGTACAACTTAGGGTTATTGCCCTTTGACAACATATAGCAAGGTCAAAGGTCAAAGCCCTCGACTAATATCCGTGATCTAAGATCACAATTATCTCTAGTTCTTTCTTTCTTTCTCCTGTCATAAGGCCTATAGCTCCGTAACCATTGAGCCGATTTTGACCATATTTAGTCATAAGTACCCTTATGTGCACCACTACTCAGGTTGTAAAGCATAAGGGGTCAAAGGTCACACAAGGGTAACTAGGGGTCAAAACGTGATTTTCACTTAAAACGCATTTGCAATTTATTGAAATGACCTAGGATCTTGAGAATTGGCCAACATATTTCTTTTGACCGTACGCATGTATAATAGTTCGGTTTTTTAAATCGAAAAATGTTTGGGGTTACTAGGGGTCAAAATGTAAATTTTACTCCATTCACTCAAGACCCTACTTGTCCGAGGGAAAATGACTGATGATACTCAGAATTGGTCAAAAGATTCCTTGGATCCATGTACATATAGGGTGCTTCTCCACTAAAAATGAAATGTCAAACGGGGTCACTAGGGGTCATTGAACTTTACAAAGGGAAAATATAAGGCATGCTCTGATTTTGACTGGGTTTCTTTTATTATGTGGGCATTGATGAGACAAGAACAAAAGTCAATCATACCATTAAGGTCAAAGGTCAAGAAAAGGTCCCTAGAGGTCAAAATGTACATTTTCACTCCGCGCACTCAAAATACTACTTGTCCGAGACGAAATGACCGATGATTGTCAGAATTTGTCAAAAGATTCCTCTTATCCATGTTCAAATAGGGTGCTTCTCCATTAAAAGTGACATGTCAAACGGGGTCACTAGGGGTCATTGAACTATACAAGTGTAAAACTGAAGACATGCTCTGATTTTGACCGGACTACTTTTTTCTTGTGCGCATTGATAAGCCAAGAAAAAAAGTCAATTATAAGTTTGGGGTCAAAGGTCAAGAAAAGGTCATTAGGGTTCAAAATGTATTTTTTTAACTACTTCAGGGCTGAAATTTATAAAAACAATTATCACATATAGTACAACTTAAGGTTATTGCCCTTTGACAACATATAGCAAGGTCAAAGGTCAAAGCCCTCGACTAATATCCGTGATCTAAGATCACAATTATCTCTAGTATGTTTTTGTATTTGTACGACAAAAACAAGAAATCTTTCTTTCTTCCGTCATGGGACCTATAGCTCCGCAACCATTGAGCCGATTTTAACCATATTTGGTCATGAGTACCCTTATGTGCACCACTACTCAGGTTGTAAAGCATAAGGGGTCAAAGGTCACACAAGGGTAACTAGGGGTCAAAACGTGATTTTCACTTAAAACGCATTTGCAATTTATTGAAATAATCTAGGATCGTGAGAATTGGCCAACATATTCCTTTCGATCGTACGCATATATAATAGTTCGGTTTTTTAAATCGAAAAATGTTTGGGGTTACTAGGGGTCAAAATGTAAATTTTACTCCATTCACTCAAAACCCTACTTGTCCGAGGGAAAATGACTGATGATACTCAGAATTAGTCAAAAGATTCCTTGGATTTATGTTCATATAGGGTGCTTCTACACTAAAATTGAAATGTCAAACGAGGACACTAGGGGTCATTGAACTTTACAGTGGGAAAATATAAGGCATGCTCCGATTTTGACCGGGTTTCTTTTATTTTGTGGGCATTGATGAGACAAGAACAAAAGTCAATCATACCGTTAAGGTCAAAGGTCAAGAAAAGGTCCCTAGGGGTCTAAATGTACATTTTCACTCCGCACACTCAAAATACTACTTGTCCGAGACGAAATGACCTATGATTGTCAGAATTTGTCGAAAGAATCCTCCTATCCATGTTCATATAGGGTGCTTCTCCATTAAAAGTGACATGTCAAACGGGGTCACTAGGGGTTATTGAACTATACAGGTGTAAAACTGAAGACATGCTCTGATTTTGACCGGACTACTTTTTTCTTGTGTGCATTGATAAGCCAAGAAAAAGGTCAATCATAAGTTTGGGGTCAAAGGTCAAGAAAAGGTCATTAGGGTTCAAAATGTATTTTTTTTAACAACTTCAGGGCTGAAATTTATAAAAACGATTATCGAATACAGTACAATTTAAGGTTATTGCCCTTTGACAACATATAGCAAGGTCAAAGGTCAAAGCCCTCGACTAATATCCGTGATCTAAGATCACAATTATCTCTAGTTATATTAGTCGAGAAACGACTAATATACTGTATTCTAGCTGTTTCTTCTTCTTTCTTTCTTTCTTTCTCCTGTCATAAGACCTATAGCTCCGTAACCATTGAGCCGATTTTGACTATATTTGGTCATAAGTACCCTTATGTGCACCACTACTCAGGTTGTAAAGCATAAGGAGTCAAAGGTCACACAAGGGTAACTAGGGGTCAAAACGTGATTTTCACTTAAAACGCATTTGCAATTTATTGAAATGACCTAGGATCGTGAGAATTGGCCAACATATTCCTTTTGACCGTACGCATATATAATAGTTCGGTTTTTTAAATCGAAAAATGTTTGGGGTTACTAGGGGTCAAAATGTAAATTTTACTCCATTTACTCAAAACCCTACTTGTCCGAGGGAAAATGACTGATGATACTCAGAATTGGTCAAAAGATTCCTTGGATTCATGTACATATAGGGTGCTTCTCCACTATAAGTGAAATGTCAAACGGGGTCACTAGGGGTCATTGAACTTTACAGGGGGAAAATATAAGGCATGCTCCGATTTTGACCAAGTTTCTTTTATTTTGTGGGTATTGATGAGACAAGAACAAAAGTCAATCATACCGTTAAGGTCAAAGGTCAAAAAAAGGTCCCTACGGGTTAAAATGTACATTTTCACTCCGCGCACTCAAAATACTACTTGTCCGAGACGAAATGACCGATGATTGTCAGAAGTTGTCAAAAGATTCCTCTTATCCATGTTCATATAGGGTGCTTCTCCATTAAAAGTGACATGTCAAACGGGGTCACTATACAGGTGTAAAACTGAAGACATGCTCTGATTTTTGACCGGACTACTTTATTCTTGTGCGCATTGATAAGCCAAGAAAAAAAGTCAATTATAAGTTTGGGGTCAAAGGTCATGAAAAGGTCATTAGGGTTCAAAATGTATTTTTTTAACTACTTCAGGGCTGAAATTTATAAAAACAATTATCAAATATAGTACAACTTAAGGTTATTGCCCTTTGACAACATATAGCAAGGTCAAAGGTCAAAGCCCTCGACTAATATCCGTGATCTAAGATCACAATTATCTCTAGTATGTTTTTGTATTTGTACGACAAAAACAAGAAATCTTCTTTCTTCCGTCATGGGACCTATAGCTCCGCAACCATTGAGCCGATTTTGACCATATTTGGTCATAAATACCCTTTTGTGCACCACTACTCAGGTTGTAAAGCATAAGGGGTCAAAGGTCACACAGGGGTCACTAGGGTCAAAACGTGATTTTCACTTAAAACGCATTTGCAATTTAGTGAAATGACCTAGGATCTTCAGAATTGGTCAACAAGTTCCTTTTGACCGTACGCATGTACTATACTTCGGTTTTTTAAATCAAAAAATATTTGGGGTCACTAGGGGTCAAAATGTAAATTTTGCTCCATTCACTCAAAACCCTACTTGTCCGAGGGGAAATGACTGAAGATACTCAGAATTAGTCAAAAGATTCCTTGGATCAATGTTCATATAGGGTTCTTCTACACTAAAAGTGACATGTCAAACGGGGTCACTAGGGGTCATTGAACTTTACAAAGGCAAAATATAAGGCATGATCCGATTTTGACCGGGTTTCTTTTTTTATGTGGGCATTGATGAGACAAGAACAAAAGTCAATCATACCGTTAAGGTCAAAGGTCAACAAAAGGTCCCTAGGGGTCAAAATGTACATTTTCACTCCGCGTACTCAAAATACTACTTGTCCGAGACGAAATGACCGATGATTGTCAGAATTTGTTAAAAGATTCCTATTATCCATGTTCATATAGGGTGCTTCTCCATTAAAAGTGACATGTCAAACGGGGTCACTAGGGGTCATTGAACTATACAAGTGAAAATCTTAAGACATGCTCCGATTTTGACGGAACTACTTTTTTCTTGCGCGCATTGATAAGCCAAGAAAAAAAGTCAATCATAAGTTTGGGATCAACGGTCAAGAAAAGGTCAATAGGGGTCGAAACGTACATTTTTACTCCATTAGGACTCCTAGTGACCTTTTCTTGACCTTTGACCCCAAACAAATGATTGACTTTTTTTCTTGTCTCATCAATGCCTACAAAATGAGCCATAACCGGTGAAAATCGGAGCAAGTCTTAAATTTTACCTTGTATAAACCTTTAAAAAAAATCTGCGGTCTTAATAATTATTCAATTTAAAAAAAAAGTTATACAAGGTAAAATGTAAGACTTGCTCCGATTTTGACAAATCATGGCTCATTTTGTAGGTATTGATGAGACAAGCAAAAATGTCAATCATTTGTTGGGGGTCAAAGGTCAAGAAAAGGTCACTAGGGGTCGAAACGTACATTTTTACTCCATTAGGACTCCTAGTGACCTTTTCTTGACCTTTGACCCCAAACAAATGATTGACTTTTTTCTTGTCTCACCAATGCCTACAAAATGAGCCATGACCGGTGAAAATCGGAGCAAGTCTTAAATTTTACCCTGTATAAACCTTTTAAAAAAATCTGCGGTCTTAATATAATTATTCAATTTAAAAAAAAAGTTATACAAGGTAAAATGTAAGACTTGCTCTGATTTTGACTGGTCATGGCTCATTTTGTAGGCATTGATGAGACAAGCAAAAAAGTCAATCATTTCTTTGGGGTCAAAGGTCAAGAAAAGGTCACTAGGGGTCGAAATGTACATTTTTACTACATTAAATAAAACGTGAAATAAAAATAATAAAACATCTGGACCTGGATTCGAACCCGCAACCTTTCGTTACCAAATCGAGATTTTATCCAATTACGCCATGGAGAGATTCCTTGCATATTGATTGTGTTTTTAAAACTCTATACTATTCAGGTAGCACACCTCTAAATCACGTCTACACGCGTTTCTATGCAATATGCGTCATTTTCCGGCGATCAGAACTCGAGTTAGCCACATACGATATTTATGAATATGGTATGAAAATTTAGCCCTGATTCAACTCTTTCAAATAAGATTGTAAAAACTATACGGATAACAGTTAGATTTTTCACAATTTCGTGTCGAACCAGTGCATGCGAGATTCACGCATTGTCATCCACATGGGACGGGGTAACAAGATACGAAATAGTGCCTCTATATTATCAACAAAAACTGATCAAATCGATTCCTCACGCGCATTTTTCAATTCTACATATTCTCAGCTTTATTTTGGTACCACATTCAGATAGTCAATCTTAATACTTTTACAAATATCAACGTTTCATGCAGCGTAGCGTTTTATACTATTGCGCAAGAAGAGTTGCAAGTTTTCGCCTGGAACTATTTAGAGGCGTGCTAAAGGGTGTCGGAACCGATGCAAATTAGATTTAGGCAAAATGTAAATTTTAACTCATTCACTCAAAATGCTACTTGTCGGAGGGAAAATGACTGATGATACTCAGAATTGGTCAAAAGATTCCTTGGATCCATGTTTGAATAGGGTACTTCTCCACTAAAAGTGACATTTCAAACGGGATCACTAGGGGTCATTGAACTATACAGGTGTAAAACTGAAGACATGCTCTGATTTTGACCGGACAACTTTTTTCTTGTGCGCATTGATAAGCCAAGAAAAAAGTCAATCATAAGTTTGGGGTCAAAGGTCAAGAAAATGTGAGTAGGGGTCAAAATGTAATTTTTCACTACATTCACTCAAATTACTACTTGTCCGAGAGGAAATGACTGATGATTGTCAGAATTGGTTAAAAGATTCCTCGTATCAATGTTCATATAGGGGCTCCTCCACTAAAAGTGACATGTCATACGGGGTGACTAGGGGTGATTGAACAATACAGGTGTAAAACTGAAGACATGCTCTGATTTTGACCGGACTACTTTTTTCTTGTGTGCATTGATAAGCCAAGAAAAAAAGTCAATTATAAGTTTGGGGTCAATTGTCAAAAAAGGTAATTACGGTTCAAACTGTATTTTTTTTAACTACTTCAGGGCTGAAATTTATAAAACAATTATCAAATATAGTACAATTTAAGGCTATTGCCCTTTGACAACATATACCAAGGTTAAAGGTCAATGCCCTCGACTAATATCCGTGATCTAAGATCACAATTATCTCTAGTTATATTAGTCGAGAAACGACTAATATACTGTATTCGTCCTGTTTCTTCTTTCTCCTGTCATGGGACCTATAGCTCCGTAACCATTGACCCGATTTTGACCATATTTGGTCATAAGAACCCTTATGTGCACCACTACTCAGGTTGTAAAGCATAAGGGGTCAAAGGTCACACAGGGGTCACTAGGGGTCAAAACGTGATTTTCACTTAAAACGCATTTCCAATTTAGTGAAATGACCTAGGATCGTCAAAATTGGTCCACATATTCCTTTTGACCGTACGCATGTACAAAAGAACGGTTTTTAAAATTAAAAATAATTTGGGGTCACTAGGGGTCAAAATGTAAATTTTACTCCATTCACTCAAAACCCTACTTGTCCGAGGGAAAATGACTGATGATACTCAGAATTATTCAAAAGATTCCTTGGATCAATGTTCATATAGGGTCCTTCCACACTAAAAGTGACATATCAAACGGGGTCACTAGGGGTCATTGAACTTTACAGTGGGAAAATATAACGCATGCTCCGATTTTGACCGGGTTTCTTTTATTTTGTGGGCATTAATGAGACAAGAACAAAAGTCAATCATATTGTTAATATCAAAGGTCAAGAAAAGGTCACTAGGGGTCAAAATGTACATTTTCACTCCTCGCACTCAAAATACTACTTGTCCAAGAGATAATGACCTATGATTGTCAGAATTAGTCAAAAGATTCCTTTTATCCATGTCCATATAGGGTCCTTCTCCACTAAAAGTGACATGTCACACGAGGTCACTAGAGGTCATTGAACTATACAGGTGAAAATATTAAGACATGCTCTGATTTTAACCAGACTACTTTTTTCTTGTGCGCATTGATCAGCCAAGCAAAAAAGTCAATTACAAGTTTTGGGTCAGAGGTCAAAAAAAGGTCACTAGGGGTCAAAACGTGATTTTCACTAAAAACGCATTAGCAATTTAGTGAAATGACCTAGGATCGTCAGAATTGGTCAACATATTCCTTTTGACCGTACGCATGTACAATAGTTCGGTTTTTAAAATCAAAAAATATTTGGGGTCACTAGGGGTCAAAATGTAAATTTTCACTCCATTCACTCAAAATGCTACTTGTCCGAGAGGAAATGACCTATGATTGTCAGAATTAGTCAAAAGGTTCCTCTCATCCATGTTCATATAGGGTCCTTCTCCACTAAAAGTGACATGTCACACGGGGTCACTAGAGGTCATTGAACTTTACAAGTGAAAATCTTAAAACATGCTCCGATTTTGACGGGACTACCTTTTTCTTGTGCGCATTGATCAGCCAAGCAAAAAAGTCAATTACAAGTTTTGGGTCAGAGGTCAAGAAAAGGTCACTAGGGGTTCAACTGTATTTATTTACTCCATTTACCACTCGAAGGGGTTAACATGTAACACACCCGACTAATATTCGTGATCTCCGATCACAGGTCATGTCTAGTTATATTAGTCGTGTCAACGACTAATATACTGTATTCGTCCTGTTTCTTCTTCTTCTGTCATGGGACCTATAGCTCCGTCACCATTGAGCTGATGTTGACCATGTTTGGTCAGAAGTACTCTTATGTGCACCACTACTCAGGTTTTAAAGCACAAGGTGTCACATGTCACACAGGGGTCACAAGGGGTCATTGAACTTTACAGGGGGAAAATGTAAGACATGCTCCGATTTTGACCGAATTTGTTTCATTTTGTGGGCATTGATGAGGCAAGAACAAAATTCAATCATAACGTTAAGATCAAAGGTCAAAAAAAGGTCACTAGGGGTCAAAATGGACATGTTCACCCCATTCACTCAAAATGCTACTTGTCCGAGAGGAAATGATCTATGATTGTCAGAATTGGTCAAAAGATTCCTCCCATCCATGTTCATATTAATTGCTCCTCCATTAAAAATGACATGTCACATGGGGTCACTAGGGGTCATTGAACTTTACAGGGGGAAAATGTAAGACATGCTCCGATTTTGACCGGGTTTGTTTTACTTTGTGAACATTGATGAGACAAGAACAAAAGTCAATCATAACGTTAAGGTCAAAGGTCAAGAAAAGGTCACTAGGGGTCAAAATGTACATGTTCACCACATTCACTCAAAATGCTACTTGTCCGAGAGGAAATGATCTATGATTGTCAGAATTGGTCAAAAGATACCTCCCATCCATGTTCATATAGGTTGCTTCTCCACTAAAAGTGACATGTCACATGGGGTCACTAGGGGTCATTGAACTGTACAGGTGTAAAACTGAAGACTTACTCTGATTTTGACCAGATAACTTTTGTTTTGTGCGCATCGATGAGCCTAGAAAAAAGTCAACCATAAGTTTGGGGTCAAAGGTCAAGAAAAGGTCACTTGGGGTCAAAATGTGATTTTTACTTAAAACGGTCTTGCATTTTAATGCCGATACTCGTGTCTGTGCTGGTATTGCCAGATAAGGTAAACCTACGTTGTGATACAGTGGTAAAAGGTCTTTCTTCTGTCATGAAACCAATAGCTCCGTAACCATTTGGCCGATTTTGACCATATTTAGTCATAAATACCCTCATAGTCATGGCCACCACTACCCAGAGTGTCAAGCATAACAGGTCAAAATTGTCACACAGAGTTCAACATAACAAATAACTTCAATGCGCGACTAATATTCGTCGTCTGAGACGACACTCAATTCTAGTATGTTTTTGTATTTGTACGACAAAAACAAGAAATCTTCTTTCTTCCGTCATGGGACCTATAGCTCCGCAACCATTGAGCCGATTTTGACCATATTTGGTCATAAGTACCCTTATGTGCACCACTACTCAGGTTGTAATGCATAAGGGGTCAAAGGTCACACAGGGGTCATTAGGGGTCAAAACGTGATTTTCCATTAAAACGCATTTGCAATTTAGTGAAATGACCTAGGATCTTCAGAATTGGTCAACATGTTCCTTTTGACCGTACGCATGTACTATAGTTAGGTTTTTTAAATCAAAAAATATTTGGGGTCACTAGGGGTCAAAATGTAAATTTTGTTCCATTCACTCAAAACCCTACTTGTCCGAGGGGAAATGACTGATGATACTCACAATTGGTCAAAAGATTTCTTGGATCAATGTTCATATAGGGTGCTTCTACACTAAAAGTGACATGTCAAACGGGGTCACTAGGGGTCATTGAACTTTACAGGGGGAAAATATAAGGCATGCTCCGATTTTGACCGGGTTTCTTTTATTATGTGGGCATTGATGAGACAAGAACAAAAGTCAATCATACCGTTAAGGTCAAAGGTCAAGAAAAGGTCCCTAGGGGTCAAAATGTACATTTTCACTCCGCACACTCAAAATACTACTTGTCCGAGACGAAATGACCGATGATTTTCAGAATTTGTCAAAAGATTCCTATTATCCATGTTCATATAGGGTGCTTCTCCAATAAAAGTGACATGTCAAACGGGGTCACTAGGGGTCATTGAACTATACAAGTGAAAATCTTAAGACATGCTCCGATTTTGACGGAACTACTTTTATCTTGCGCGCATTGATAAGCCAAGAAAAAAAGTCAAACATAAGTTTGGGGTCAACGGTCAAGAAAAGGTCAATAGGGGTCGAAACGTACATTTTTACTCCATTAGGACTCCTAGTGACCTTTTTTTGACCTTTGACCCCAAAAAAATGATTGACTTTTTTTCTCGTCTCATCAATGCCTGCAAAATGAGCCATGACTGGTCAAAATCGGAGCAAGTCTTAAATTTTACCCTGTATAAACTTTTCAAAAATCTACGGTCTTAATAATTATTCGATTTAAAAAAAAAGTTATACAGTGTAAAATATAAGACTTGCTCCGATTTTGACCTGTCATGGCTCATTTTGTAGGTATTGATGAGACAAGCAAAAAAGTCAATCATTTATTTGGGGTCAAAGGTCAAGAAACGATCACTAGGGGTCGAAATGTACTTTTTTACTACATTAGGACTCCTAGTGACCTTTTCTTGACCTTTGACCCCAAAAAAATGATTGACTTTTTTTCTTGTCTCATCAATGCCTACAAAATGAGCCATGACCGGTGAAATTTTACCCTGTATAAACCTTTTAAAAAAATCTGCGGTCTTAATAATTATTCAATTTAAAAAAAAAGTTATACAAGGTAAAATGTAAGACTTGCTCCGATTTTGACTGGTCATGGCTCATTTTGTAGGCATTGATGAGACAAGCAAAAAAGTCAATCATTTCTTTGGGGTCAAAGGTCAAGAAAAGGTCACTAGGGGTCGAAATGTACATTTTTACTACATTAAATAAAACGTGAAATAAAAATAATAAAACATCTGGACCTGGATTCGAACCCGCAACCTTTCGTTACCAAAGCGAGATTTTATCCAATTACGCCATGGAGAGATTCCTTGTATAATGATTGTGTTTTTAAAACTCTATACTATTCAGGTAGCACACCTCTAAATCACGTCTACACGCGTTTCTATGCAATATGCGTCATTTTCCGGCGATCAGAACTCGAGTTAGCCACATACGATATTTATGAATATGGTATGAAAATTTAGCCCTGATTCAACTCTTTCAAATAAGATTGTAAAAACTATACGGATAACAGTTAGATTTTTCACAATTTCGTGTCGAACCAGTGCATGCGAGATTCACGCATTGTCATCCACATGGGACGGGGTAACAAGATACGAAATAGTGCCTCTATATTATCAACAAAAACTGATCAAATCGATTCCTCACGCGCATTTTTCAATTCTACATATTCTCAGCTTTATTTTGGTACCACATTCAGATAGTCAATCTTAATACTTTTACAAATATCAACGTTTCATGCAGCGTAGCGTTTTATACTATTGCGCAAGAAGAGTTGCAAGTTTTCGCCTGGAACTATTTAGAGGCGTGCTAAAGGGTGTCGGAACCGATGCAAATTAGATTTAGGCAAAATGTAAATTTTAACTCATTCACAGACAAATTCTGACAATCATCGGTCATTTCGTCTCGGACAAGTAGTATTTTGAGTGCGCGGAGTGAAAATGTACATTTTGACCCCTAGGGACCTTTTTTTGACCTTTGACCTTAACGGTATGATTAACTTTTGTTCTTGTCTCATCAATGCCCACATAATAAAAGAAACCCGGTCAAAATCGGAGCATGCCTTATATTTTCCCCCTGTAAAGTTCAATGACCCCTAGTGACCCCGTTTGACATTTCACTTTTAGTGGAGAAGCACCCTATATGTACATGGATCCAAGAAATCTTTTGACCAATTCTGAGTATCATCAGTCATTTTCCCTCGGACAAGTAGGGTTTTGAGTGAATGGAGTAAAATTTACATTTTGACCCCTAGTAACCCCAAACATTTTTCGATTTAAAAAACCGAATTATTATATATGCGTACGGTCAAAAGGAATATGTTGGCCAATTCTCACGATCCTAGGTCATTTCAATAAATTGCAAATGCGTTTTAAGTGAAAATCACGTTTTGACCCCAGGTTACCCTTGTGTGACCTTTGACCCCTTATGCTTTACAACCAAAGTAGTGGTGCACATAAGGGTACTTATGACCAAATATGGTCAAAATCGGCTCAATGGTTACGGAGCTATAGGTCCCATGGCGGAAGAAGAAGAAAGAAGAAGAAGAAAGAAGAAAGAAACAGGTAGAACTAGAGATAATTGTGATCTTAGATCACGGATATTAGTCGAGGGCTTTGACCTTTGACCTTGCTATATGTTGTCAAAGGGCAATAACCTTAAGTTGTACTATATTTGATAATTGTTTTTATAAATTTCAGCCCTGAAGTAGTTAAAAAAATACATTTTGAACCCTAATGACCTTTTCTTGACCTTTGACCCAAAACTTATTATTGACTTTTTTTCTTGGCTTATCAATGCGCACAAGATAAAAGTAGTCCGGTCAAAATCAGAGCATGTCTTCAGTTTAACACTTGTATAGTTCAATGACCCCTAGTGACCCCGTTTGACATGTCACTTTTAATGGAGAAGCACCCTATATGAACATGGATAAGAGGAATCTTTTGACAAATTCTGACAATCATCGGTCATTTCGTCTCGTACAAGTAGTATTTTGAGTGCGCGGAGTGAAAATGTACATTTTGACCCCTATAATGGACCTTTTCTTGACCTTTGACCTTAACATACATACATACATACATACAAGACATTTATAGGGCGCCATTTCATATAGATCACGGCGCCGTGATGATGGTGAACAAATATGAAAAGAAGCGAAGAGAAAAAAGCAAACTAAAACAATGCGGAAGGGCTATTGAGGGAACAAGTAGGTTTTGAGACCCTTCTTGAAACTAAAAACAGATGTAGCAGAACGAAGTTCTGATGGTAACGAGTTCCAAAGTGTGGGTACAGAGAGTGAGAAACTCCTGTTAAAAGCGGATTTCAGACCTTTATAATGATATTTTGGCACGGTGAGGCGCGAAGTGTCTAAGGCTGAACGTAAACTGGAACGGCTTTGTTCATACCGCGGGATTGATGAGGTGATATAATTTGGACCAGACCCATTCAGACATTTGTATACATATAGAAACATTTTGTACAGGATACGCTGCTTCACGGGAAGCCAGTGCAATTGTTGCAAATACTGGCTGGCATGGTCACTCTTTGAAGCACGACAAATTAATTTTACGCTCCAGTTTTGTAAGCGTTGGAGTTTCATGATGTATTTTGAGTTAGTACCAGTTAATAATACATTACCATAGTCAAGACGTGATAGTACAAGAGATCGAACTATGTGGTTGCAGGTGTCATTATCAAGAAAGCGACGGATGCGACTAATATTGCGTAGGTGAAAAGTGACATTCTTTGACAGAGAAACAATATGTGGCGCCAGACTCATCACATCATCAAAAATAACTATTTGTATGTTGTCAAAAATGCTACTTGTCCGAGAGAAAATAACTGATGATACTCAGAATTGGTCAAAAGATTGCTATGATCCATGGTCATATAGGGTGCTTCTCCACTAAAAGTTACATGTCAAACGGGGTTACTAGGGGTCATTGAACTATACAGGGGAAAAATATAAGACATGCTCCGAATTTGACCGGATTTCTTTTATTTTGTGGGCGTCGATGAGACAAGATTTAAAAGTCAATAATATCGTTAAGGTCAAAGGTCAAGAAAGACCACTAGGGGTCAACATGTACATTTTCACTTGTTTCAACCGCGAAACCCGAGAATCGCTCTAGGTAGGAGGACGTCACTAAATAGTTCCGGAGCAAAACCCGGGGTACCTTTCACAACTCATCATAAATAAAATAATACGCATTTGTGTTCGACGATATCTCGGTTAATAATACGAGTTGAGACTTGAAAATAGCACCAAATAAAAGCTGAGAATTTCGTCTATCACCTCATAAAAATACAATTTGATGTCGATTTTTGTCTTATACAACCAGAAATACGAACTACATGCTCTTCCGCTGGTGCAGTTGGTAGAGTGTCAAACTATGGCACGCCCCAGCGGACAAAACCATGTCGAGATTTCTCACTCACGCCGAGTTTCACAAACTACCTATCGAGTTTTACTCGCCCGTCACAGTATCCTAATCATGTTTTCTGGGGATGAGTTGTCAGAATTAGTCGAAAGATTCCTCGGGTTCATGTTCAAATAGGTTTCTTCTGCATTTACATATCATTGACATATACATAAGTAAAATTGAAGACAAGCTCTGATTTTGACCGGAACTGTTTCATCTTCTGCGCATTGATATGACAAGAAAAAAAGAAATCATGAACTCTGGGTCGAGGGTCAAGAAAAGGTCACAAGTGGTCAACATGTAACGCCCTCGACTAATATCTGTGATCTATGATCACAATCATCTCTAGTTCTTTCTTTCTTCCGTCATGGGACCTATTATTGCTCCGTAACCATTGAGCCGATTTTGACCATATTTGGTCATAAGAACCGTTATGTGCATGTATAAAAGTTCAGTTGTTAAATTCAAAAAATATTTGGGGTCACTAGGGGTCAAAATGTATTTTTTTACTCCATTCACTCAAAACCCTCCTTTTTTTCTTCTTTTTTTTGTATATAAAGAGCAAATGTGAACAATAGCCCAACAGACATTAACTTTAACATTAACATTACTTGTCCGAGGGAAAATGACTGATGATACTCAGAATTGGTCAAAAGATTCCTTAGATCAATGTCGATATAGGGTGCTTCTCCACTAAAAGTGACATGTCAAACGGGGTCACTAGGGGTCATTGAACTTTACAAGGCGAAAATATAAGGCATGTTCCGATTTTGACCGGGTTTCTTTTATTGTGTGGGCATTGATGAGACAAGGACAAAAGTCGATCATAACATTATGGTCAAAGATTAAAAAAGGTCACTAGTGGTCAAAATGTACATTTTCACTCCTCGCACTCAAAATACTACTTGTCCACGGGAAAATGACTGATGATAGTAAGAATTAGTCAAAACATTTCTCTTGTCCATGTTCATATAGGGTCCTTCTCCACTACAAGTGACATGTCACATGGGGTCACTAGAGGTCAATGAACTATACAGGTGAAAATCTTAAGACATGCTCCGATTTTGACGGAACTACTTTTTTCTTGTGCGCATTGATAAGCCAAGAAAAAAGCAAATCAGAAGTTTGGGGTCAAAGGTCAAGAAAAGGTCACTAGGGGTCATTGAACTATACAGGTGAAAATCTTAAGACATGCTCCGATTTTGACGGGACTACTTTTTTCTTGTGCGCATTGATAAGGCCCATTTTTTTTTTGTCCGAAAAAGGTAGGGTCGCTAGGTCGGATATTCTTCTTTTTTTTTAAGGTTTTTTTTTTAAATTGTGTTTGAGAATATAAATTCGGCATGAATACTGTAAATTGAAGTCGTCCAAACACAAAACACATTACTTTGATAGTATTGAACTCTTTTTCATGAGTTTGTTAGAATTGTACTTTAATACTTAGGCCTACAACTGTTCAATTAACCAAATGAGCATGTTGTCATATCGGTCGCCGCCATTTATTATGATTGAAAATTTGCAGAAAGTAAACAACGTAGTGTTTAAGTTATGTTAGAAATATATACGTAAAAGTAGTGCTGTTATAGATACAACATTTTGTATCGATATGTCGTAAAAGGAAACTTCGACATGTCGATATATTATCGATAAAATATAATTGGTTTCCGAATTCTGCAACTATCGTCGCCAATCAAAAACGTCAGATAAAACCTGATCAGATCGGGAACGAGGGAAATATTCATATCAATGGTGTACCCCACCAATAAATAACTTGGAAAATTGGCCGAAAAAGTCGTTTAAAAACGTTAAATGAAGACTAAATTGAACAAATTCCGAAGTAGCTGGCCGATACGGTCGCCATCTTTTAAGGGGAGACTGAACATGAAAATGCTATTTTTCAAAGTACTTAACCTATACACTTCAACTTTGGTCAGAAGATGTATTTGGGCAAGACTTTTCATTTTAAGCGAACAAAATTTACGTCACGAACACCGTTGCCATGGTAACGGCGGCCATCTTGGAATTTAAAAGCACTTTTTGCGCGGTAACGGTTTGTCGAATTGTGTTCAAATTTACTACATGTATTACAAATAAGTACATCTTGAACTACTCAGAGCGATTTTTTATTACAAGTCGTCGTTTTGCGAAACGATACGATAAAAGTGTTAAAATCCCGCATTTTTGGGAAAAAATTGCGAAACGTAGTCGTTTCCATGGTTACGAGTTTTGTATTCAAATTTTGCTCTGAGTAATTCATGATATATGAGAAACACTGAATATGTAAATTAAGCAGCAATTATGCAAATTAGATGCTCAAAAATCTTATTTTCATCTACAATAATAATTTTAGTAATTATAAACACAATTTGCAATGAAAACAAATGTTAATTTAATGTGCACTTATTTTTTATTCTACAATTCCTTAAATATCGCCCCTTGAAAACAATACAATACAAAGGAAATACATTACATGTATTCGTATAGGAAGAAATTCAATTTGCGTCACAATAAGCGTCACTTTGTTCCCTTTGAATAAGCACAGTTTTCGAACCAAATGTCCGATTATTTTCAAATAAAAAGCAAATAAAAGCTAAAATCCTATAAAATTTAGAAACACTGAAATGACCAAAATACCCCAATTTCACATATTTTCATGTTCAGTCTCCCCTTAATTGATGAAAATCGTCCTTTACACATGCGTGTGACACATCGTGCTTCGGCTTTATTCGATTTCCACTTCGGCTTTTTCCGAAACCTGATACGAATGACGTATTGCTACGAACATTATCCTTACGCATGCGTGTGACAATTTGTCCAATCACAAATGTTACTTCAATTTTCCGGAACGGTACGAGTGATGTAGTGCCAATAACATGTGCTCGCAACTCATCTCGAAAGGCACAGCTCCCTATAGTTCCACAGATGTGGTTTAAGCCTCTGATTGACCAACTGCGCTCTCTGAAAAGCAAGTTTTTTTTATAAATACCAATATACGACTGGCGTTGTTATTCAGTATGAATTATTTTGATACTTCTGGATCTGGATCATTATACTCCAATTAAGCAGGTTCTGCGCATTTGGGGATGGTGTTTATAAAGACCAGATTAATTATAGCGTACGAAATCAGGAATAAAACGGTCCGTTTGGCCATTTAAATTGCTCAAAAAGTTGTTTTAAAAAATATTAGAAACTAAAAAATAATACGGTCGGCACCAAGGTACACGGTCGGTCGGACGTGGACAAACAAACAACTTTGTTGTTGGCCTAAGCCAAGAAAAAAAGCGAATCAGAAGTTTGGAGTCAAAGGTCAAGAAAAGGTCACTAGGGGTCAAAATGTAAATTTTCACTCCAATGACCCAAAATACTACTTGTCCGAGGGAAAATGACTCATATTGACCATGTTCATATAGGGTGCTTCTGCACTAAAAGTGACATGTCACACGGGGTCACTAGAGGTCTTTGAACTTTGAACTTTGAACTTTGAACTTTTTTCGAAGGGGTTAACATGTAACACGCTCGACTAATATTCGTAATCTTAGATCACAGCTCATATCTAGTTCTTCTTTCTTCTGTCACGATACACTAAAAGTGACATTTCAAACGGGGTCACTAGGGGTCATTGAACTATACAGGTGTAAAACTTAAGACATGCTCCGATTTTAATCGGACAACTTTTTTCTTGTGCGCATTGATAAGCCAAGAAAAAAAGTAAATTATACGTTTGGGGTCAAAGTAAATATTGATAGCAAGGAGAGTTTTAGGTCATCCATACACCCAACAGCTTGGCCCTCTGAATCACCAGTGCCGTAACTTCCATTGGCAAAAGGGTAAAAATAAAAAGGAAGAAAAGGAGGAAGGGTAACGAGCATAGACAATGCAAGCGGTGAGTGCCCCCCCCCCCCTCCCCACCTCATCATTGTCACGGTGTGTGTTTTAATGTGAGGGACGTTAAAAAACGTTAAACTTTTTAGTGTTAAAAATGCCAGGTTTTGCACGCTTTGCACGTATTAATTTCAATGTTTCAATATTCAAGCTTAACAAGAGGGCTTCGGACACATTTTTTCTGGACCATTTTAGCTCAAAAACTGGGGTTTTTTTGCTCGATTCGCGCTCACTTTATAACAGGTTTCATCATTATAATGGGTCTCAAAACACACCAAATATTCTAAATATTATGTGTGGACGTTAAAAACGTTATACTGGACCATTTAAGCTTAAGGCTGGCTCACACTATGACGGAGAGGGGTCAACGGCAAGCTACGGTAAGCTGCGGATTGCAATTTTGAATTTCCCGCCAATCATCGTGTGTTGCCGTCAGTTGTCGCTGATGAATCCGCTAGCCATCGCAGACGGCCGAAATTATCAGTCGCGTCCGTCGGCAAATTTTCAGCATATTGAACATTTTGTGGCGGCAAAAGAAATCGTTGTGATTCCGTTCAGATTTCGTTGGAGACCGCAACCCTCATTTCCTTTACGTTTCCACGCCGTGCGGGGCCGTATCTAGTCGTTTTGTGGTCGTCACAATTTCGTTAGTAGTCGTTGTCAACGACCATTGACGGCTAAACAACGGCAAGTGATGTCACATCCCGAACCCTGACGACACATTGCGGCAAGTAACGAAATTGTAACGACCTTGGTGCAACGATGGATCGTGACGGGTGATAACTGTTGATAGCGGGTCGTTTGCGAGTACCTGCGGCATTGCAACGGTGATCTGCGATGGGTTACGATTTTGTAACGATGGTCCACTATTTTAAACTTTTAGTTAGTAGATTCTTCTCCAGCGTATGTCTGAGTGGATGACCAGAACGTTGTGAATAGTGGGAACGCCAAACTCGACTATTTATACGACCCGCCCACACAAATCGTCATCGTCGCAGCAACCCACCGTCAGAAACCGTTCCTTGCCGCCAGCCAATCCGCCGCCAGCCGTCTTACCTCGTTACTTGGTGCCGGGCTCCGTCGAAACATCGTCACTCGCCGATCAGACAACGTCCGATTTTGGTCGCTAGACTCCGTTCATTGCCGTAGCCATTTGTCCCTTGCCGTAGTGTTGTCGCTGAAGGTCATTCTCACCCGTCAGTGAATCTAGCTTTCCCCTTTTACCGTCGTTTTGCCGCCAACATTTTGTGATTTTCACATCCGTCGCCTTCCGTTGGTTATCTACCGCTACTATGTGAGCCAGCCTTTAACAAGGCAGCTTCAGGACAGTTTTCCATGACCAATTGTTTGCGCGCTTCGCGCGCGTATTAATTTTAATATTTTATTATTTAAGCTTAACAAGGTGGCTTTCAGGACAGTTTTCCATGACCATTTTCCCAACCGCGTGCATATTTTCTGCAGGTTTTAACATTATTATGACCCTCCACACCAGAAATTGTAAACATTATGTGGGGGAAGTTATCATCATACTGGACCATTATTGTTCGAAAAGCAATTTGTTGCGCGCTCCGCGCGCGTATTGGTTTAAATATTTCATTATTTAAGGGGAGACTGAAGATGAAAATGTGATTTTCTAAAGTACTAAACCCACATACTCCAAATTTGTTGTGATGAAGTGTCTGCCAAAAACTTTTCATTTTACGTTTAAAAAAAAGTCGTTTCGGACACCGTTGCCATGGCAACGGCGGCCATCTTGGATTTAAACAGCACAATTTGCGCGCAGCTTTTTACGATAACGGTTCGTTCAATTGTTTAAACATTTGGTATATGGGTTGGCATTAAGTGTATCTTGAATTACCCAGAGCGATTTTTTATTAAATTGCGAATTGGTTACGTAACGATACGATAAAAGTCGCATAATCCGGAATATTTGCGAAAAAAGTACAAAACGTCACATTTTTCAAGGTTTAATTATTTGTTTTCAAATTTCGCTCTGGGTAATTCAAGATATAAATATAAATATCCCATGTACCAAGTTTCAGAACAAATGGACATACCGTTACCGAGAAAAGCTGCGCGCTTGATTTTAGCACGCGTCAAATCGCTTATAGCAGAAATCGCCATTTTAAGTTTAGAAACACTGAATATGTAAATTAAGCAGCAATTGTGCAAATTAGATGCTCCAAAATCTTATTTTCATCTACAATATTAATTTTAGTAATTATAAACACAATCTGCAATGAAAACAAATGTTAATTTAATGTGCAATTATGTTTTATTCTACAATTCCTTAAATATCGCCCCTTGAAAACAATACAATACAAAGGAAATACATTACATGTATTCGTATAGGAAAAATTCAATGCGCGTCACAATAAGCGTCACTTTGTTCCCTTTGAATAAGCACAGTTTTCGAACCAAATGTCCGATTTTTTTCAAATAAAAAGCAAATAAAAGCTAAAATCCTATAGATTTTTAAAATGTAGAAACACTAAAATGACCAAAATACCCAAATTTCACATATTCTCATCTTCAGTCTCCCCTTAACGGTAACAAGAATGGCTTCAGGACAGTTTTTCATGACCCTTTTAGTTCAAAAACTCCCAATTTTGCGCGATCCGCGCGCATATTTTGTAGAGGGTTTTTTATATTATAATGGCCCTCAAACCACACCAATTTGTCTATACTAAATATTGTGTGGGGGAGGGTCAAAACGTCATACTGTACCTTTTTAGTGTTAAATTCACAATTTTTGCGAGCTTCGCGCGTATAAGGTTCAAATTTTCAATATTTAAGATCAACAAGATGGCTTCATATTTCGTTGTAACTTTGTCTTAAAATCGCCAATCAAAGTTGATTTAATGTCTGAACCTATGTTTGCATGGTCCATTACTTGGTCAAAGTGTTTTATTATGAATTTCATCAGCATACAAGTATGTACATGTTAATGTTTGACCAACACTCTGGACACAAGTACACTTTGAATATAAGTAAATTAAATCATTTTGAAATTTCGTCTATTTGGGAGCAATTAGGAATGCCTTGATTGAAGAGCAACACCTAAATCATGACCTGTTTGAGGCTGGTGAGCTGCTTGATCATCTGATGAAAGATCCAAGTGTTGTATATAATGTGTTGTCCTCAGAAGCTCTGAAGAACATAGCCAAGAAAATAGAAGAAGAAAGGACGTCTATGGGTAATCAAAGAAGTGCCCAGCTCTGGTTGCAATACTTGAATATGGTGGAGATCCTAAAGACATT
The DNA here is from genome assembly GCA_035610835.1 of Ophiura sarsii. Lineage (NCBI taxonomy): Eukaryota > Metazoa > Echinodermata > Ophiuroidea > Amphilepidida > Ophiuridae > Ophiura > Ophiura sarsii. The sequence continues at coordinate 19,420,404 of CM069449.1, forward strand.
CATAAAAGCTGAGCGTACTGGAAATTGGATGCTTCATCTCCAAACTGTACATGACATGCTTCCTTCCTTTGCTTACTTTGCAGCATCATGGCACAACTCATATGCCAAGTCAGCATATTTGTACAAATGATGAACAACCTTGAAACAACACACCCAGAGGTTCACAGAAGTTTCATGAATGGACTTCATGTTGTAAGAAGACGAAGTGATCATTACTCATTACAAATAGTTGAGTCGCATCTACCATTCACAATCCACCTACACACACACCCCCACACGAAAAGTACCCATAGTAGTTGTACACAACAGCATTTATACAACGGCGTGTTACCTTTATTTTCCCGAATTATAACTAATTTCATCTTTTACATGGTCGGTTGTTATATAATTTGTTAAAACGTGCAGAAAAAAATGTAAAAGTCCTTTGAAACATGCGTACTTTTGTTTGATTTGGGACTAGTATATCGCGTGCCATTTTCCAACCAATCAATGTTCAATGGGAATCGTCACGTTGCTTGCACATGAAAAGGACATCACACCCTCTTGCTGACGGGTCATTTTTGAAGGGTCGGTTTGGCGCTATCTTATACAGGATTGCCCCGTTTTAAGCTAAATTTTGATTATTTTCTCAATAATGTGGGCTGTGTACTTTCTTCAAAACATATCTTCTTGTTGGGAAAGGCAAACCAAGACAGAGGGCTATAAGGAGCTCGGGACGTCCACTGCTTCCTGTCAATCACAAGTTATTTCTATTGTCTGACAATACTAACTGTTTACCGTGCATCAGTGTGTTTTCAATCACTCTGTGATCAATTGTGCATGATGATGTGAACACGTGCCGCCAATCGATTGATCACAACTAGTCTTTGAATATTTGTGAACAAGGGGTGCTGGTTCCCTGCACCCCTTGTTACAAATGTGACTCGTACTATAGAAACTATTTGTAATGTGGGCTGGCCTATTCACGGACCTTGTAATGGAGCAAGTACTTATGAGAAGCATCAAAATAAGTGGTGGTTTAACTAGAGGCAGGGGTATGAGTGAAATACAGAGACTGACCTTGGTGCTTGGAATGCCAGCATGTGCTGAAGTCACAACGGCGCTATACAGGAACTGACAGATGTAAAGTAGAGTACCAGTGAACAACATAAAGATTCTTTCCATTCCAGACTAGACCGTGACATACATGACGTATATAAGTTACTTGACACATTCAAGGACTTGGATCCCTTCGCTAGTGAACAATCTCTGCGAAACATTGTGAGCGGCATTACAGGACATGAGAAAGTTTACTGTGACAAAGCTAGATCCATAGGTCAAGCTATACTTGGGTCAATGGTTGGAAAGAGTGTGACTGACTTTTCATTCAAACGCAAAAACCAGGCAGTTACCCTTGGGTCGAAGACAGCTGTGGAAGTTAACGGAGAGTGCCAGTTGATCCCCAACTACTTTTCCAACGACTTAGTGTGCTAGCAAAATCACAGGAAGACCCGTCATCTCTATTCAAATATGAGCTGTGTACTCACCCCGGCACTATTTGACAATGTTGGTCTTCCTAGAGAAGCACATAACGCCAGTTCTTGCAGATGCCATTTGGGAACAAACCAAATCCGAGCAAGCAAGTCCAGCTGGCAACGTCCACTTTGTACTCGATGGAGGTGCCCTTATTCAATGTTTGCCATGGAGAAATGGTCAAACATTTGACAGCATATGTAATAGCTATGCAACCTATGTTCACAGCAAGTTTGAGAAGTCAACAATTGTCTTTGATGGGTACAAAGACGGTCCACAAATCGAGGATGCCATCCATCTTAAACGGATTAGTTCGAGTGCGAGAAATGTTGGGCCAAATATACACTTCACCGGACAGACATTCTTGAAGGTTCAGAAGAGCTAGTTTTTGGCCAACAAAGCTAACAAGCAGCGCTTTATCAACATGTTGGGGAATTCACTGTAGAAGGTGTGATGCACCATTATCTATGCCAGGGCTGACGCTGATGTCCTGATAGTGAGAACAGCAGTGGAATCTGCAAAGCAGGTGGACACGGTTTTTATTGGAGAGGATACAGATCTTCTTATTCTTTTGTGTTATCATGGAGATGTGACAGCTATGGGCTTGTTCTTCAGACCAGAGACAAAGAAACACAGAGAATGGGATATCAAGAAAACAAAGGTCATGTTGGGTGAGGAACTTTGTTCACGGCTACTATGTGTACATTCACTAGCAGGATGTGACACTACATCAAGCCCTTATGGCATTGGCAAAGCAAATACCCTGAAACTTGTCCCAAAAAATGCTGCTTTCCAGAAATATGCAGACACTTTCAACAAAACAGCCATGACAAAAGAGGAAATAATTGAAACGGGCGAGAAGGCTTTAGTTTGCTTTACAATGGAGATAACCGATGTATAGATGAACTTAGATATGTGCGATTCTGTAGCAAGGTGGTATACGTTGAAGCTCAAAACCTACCTCCAACATCAGCTGCCACAAAATATCACAGTATGAGAGTTTACTTTCAAATCCAAGAATGGAAGGAAGCTAGTGAAGGACTGAAGGACTGAATCCAGAGGATTGGGGATGGAAAGTCAGGAATGGTATGTTACTTCCAGTGCAAACTGATCTTCCACCAGCGCCTGAGAGCCTCATTAAGAATTCAGGTGTAATTGCAAGAAAAGTTGCAACACCCGGAGATGCACCTGCAAAAGTAATGACATAGACTGTACGTGGATGTGTGGAGTGTGTAAAGGTGTCAGTTGCGCCAATTCACCAAGGGTAGAACTAGAAAACGCAGCTAATGAATGAGATCTGACATTGAACTTATCAAAACAAACATTCAGGTCTGTACACAAAAACGCCGTACAAAACTACGAACATTGGTGTGGGAAATGTTATCTACTGAACTCTAGATTATTGTCAACATGTATGAAGTTCTGTCAAGCCTTTTCAACTCAAAGCATGATTAGTTGTCATATGTACATGTACAATTATATATGCTAAAGTTAAGACATCTAATTTGATTCAGTTAGGTCCATTATACAATTTACAGTAAAAACGGTATGTTGTTCGCAATGGTTATCACTAATTAGCATAATTTGCATAATAATATATCGTTTTTAAAGTGCAAACTACACAACCTGAGATTATGTTGCCACCTATATATAGATGAGGTGACCGTTGTTTACATCCAATGTTTATCAACAAACGCAACGGTCGAAGGGACTGGACTGTCGATACACGCTTGAGGGAACACCATATGACCATAACACTGTCCCCTATGCCGTATTGCCCTTTATAATGCTTTGGCGCGAGTTTTAAAAGCACGGGTCCTTAACAAAACAGGATGCGTGCGCAAACTGCCGGGCAAAGAACAATGGCAACTAGCCACGTTTTGCCCGGTGTTACGTCACCTGTCACCCCATCTATACTTCAAAAACAAGCTTATAATTTACTCACACAATAGAAATACCTCAATTCTATCATATCCGATACTAAAACATGATGTTGCAATAATTCAAAATATGCATATGTTTATCCAGCTGTTAATTTGCATATTATACTATTATTATGTAGGTTATTGATCTAAACCTACATCTCTTACACTCTAACTATACAGGGTGAGTCAGAATAGTCAGGTCCCGTTTTCAAAAAATCAAGAAAAATACTTCTTGTACAAAATTGGAATTGTTTTTCATTGTTTATGAGAGTAGGCATACTTCTTCATACCTGGTGATGTTTTCACGACAATATCATATTCCACGCCAGATTTACAACATATTTACGAAAAGACACGTAATCCAAAGTGTTCCAAGTTTGGTGATGGATGTTAACACTACTGTAATATTAGTGATTCATACAACACACCACTCTGTATAACTGTTGCAATTAATACCAAAATATCATGGTTTTTTTGTTGAATCTCTGATAAATTAAACGATATTGCATGCAAAGTATTTAAATATATTATAATATAACTCAGTATTGCACAAATATATTCATAAAAATGGACTATGCACTTTGCCTGGTAAGTTGCCTAAACACAAACTGTTTACAAATATAAGATCTGTTTTCTCTCAGACTTCTCTCATATATCAGTTCGATTTAAATAACAAATTTCAAAATACTTTGGTCAATATTTTGTCAAAACTCAATAATGTTTATTATAGGCTATCTTTGATTGCACAAAAACTATTGAAAACATAACCGCAAAGACAATAGAACCTCTTTTCCTATTGTAATTGCTGTGAGTACCAACACGCCTTTGATTGACTTATTCAAAAGGCGCGCGTTAAACGTTAACATCCATAGGGATCCCATAGAAGTTGGAACAGATTTTATTTCACAGAATTTAGAAAAATAATCATATCTCCAGTTTCAAATAACCAATTTGAATGAAATAAAATTTAGGTTATAGCTAGTAATGCCACCTTGCTAGGTAAGTCATTAAATATATTCATTTTTGAATTTTAACTGGTTTAAAAAATCGGTGAAATCGGGACCTGACTATTTTGACTCACCCTGTACTCTGATCATTGCCCGTATAATAACTTTATATTGAGGCAGTTTGAATCGCACTAATTGGATACACTTGTACACAGTTGAAAGCTGAAAAAGATCGAAAGTGATGGACTTTGAACATTTAGCATAATGTAGGAGGCCACATTTAATTTTTATTTTCTATCTTGTAATGTTTCCAACTGTCAATAATGTTTATTTTCAGGTTGGCCGGGCCTACAGTCAGATAAAATGGTTGTACAATTATATTAAACTCCGTATTCCTATGTTCTGTCTGCTTGTCCGAATCAATCAGATTTCCTTGTTATAGTATAGAAAGAAACAAATACGCTTACAATGACATGGTATCAATATTGAAAGGTACGATTTTCAATTGTGCAATAATACAACCATTGGTTAAACTCCTTCAATAGCTAAATAGCCTATTAAATAGCGCGGTAGCCACGCGACACGCTCATAGGCGTGCGCAGGATTTTTTTACCCGGGGTGCTTAAAATAAATTTCATTGGTTCGCACCGCTATTCATGACAACGCGGACAGAGGGAGACTGAGGGGATAATGTTGACCAATATTTTATTGAAAACCCTTAACTTCATTTCCAATCAATATTGGCTTATTATCAATATCATTCAAAATTGGATTTTTTTCCCTTCAATTTTGAAAAAGCAAACAACACGGCTTTAAAGGGTTGTAAATTGCGATTAAATTAAACAAGATTTGCGCATAGCTCTAAAATATTGGCTAAACCGTTTCTGAAGCCATGTTGGTAAGCTTGACTGATAAGTAAACAGTGAAACTAATTTGCGCGTAGCGCGTCAAAAATGTCTATCTTAACACTAACAAATTTCCAGAAAACGTTTCAGAAGCCATTTTTTTTTCAAATTGAATAACAAAGTAGTATTAAAATAATAGGCGCGGAGTGCGCAAAAATGTGCTATTGTAAAAATAAAGGTTTAGACAAACGTTCTTGAAGCCATCTTGTTCAGCTTGAATAATAAATTAAGAGTGAAGCTAATGCGCGCAGTAAATGTTTATTTTAACACTAAAAAGGTTCAGAAAACGTTTATGCAGCCATCTTGTTGAAATTGAATAATACAAAGTTAAAAAAAATTCCGTTTCCTTTTCTCGTAGCGGCAATTTGAATTTTGTTTGGCATGGACGCCGAAATCCCTCAAAAAATACGCGTCGCGAAATGAAAGTCCATGTTGAGCGGCCAATATCTCAAGAAGTAAACCCTCTAGAATATTGAGATTTGGTATCTAAAACCAACTTTTTATGCTGATTTCAAAACATTAATAAACGAAATTGTAGCATGTTCCAGTTTTAAATGACAAGGGCCTGAAAATGGGCCAAAGTATGGTTTGGACCAATGTTCGGGGGGTCCTAAAACAAAAACTACAAATAATTTTACCATCCAATTTTTTTTTTTTTTTTTTTTTTTTTGGGGGGGGGGGGGGGGGTTGAAGCCAAGCAGTATTACTACCTACATGCAGAGTTATGCACTGATTACTTGTATGACTTGAATAAAGCCTTCCAAAAAATCTTTTAAAGTTGCCGCTACGAATCAATATCTACCACTACCAGTATACGGTATTAAATATGAACAAAATCTTACGGTATTAAATATGAACAAAATCTTTTTTGATGGTGTAATCCATTTGCTGGGGTGGAATGACCCTATTGTAAAAATCTTGTTAAGCTTGAATAATAAATAATCAGTGAAACTAATACACGTGTCTTGTTCAAATTGAATAATAAAATATTTGAACAAATGGCTATTGTAAAAATAAAGGTTCAAAAAACGTTCCTGAAACCATCTTGTTAATCTTGAATAATAAAACATTCCAACTAATTATTTTTACACTGAAATGGTCCTGAAAACATTCCTAAAGCAATATTGTTAAGCTTGAATAATAAAACAATAAAAATAATTTGTGAAAAACGGTTTATTTTAACACTAAAATGGTTATGAAAAACGTTCATGAAGTCATATTGTTTAAGCTTGAATCTAAAAAAAAATAAAACCAATTCGCTTGAAACACGCAAAAAGGTCTAGTTTACTTACTAAAATGGTCCAGAAAACTTTCCTGAAACATGTTTTTATAATGCTTGAATAAGCATTGAAACCAACTCGCGCGAAGGGCGCAATGGCTATTTTAACACTAAAAAGCTATAGAAAAACGTTCCTGAGCGTACAAACTGTCAGTTATTGTATCTGTACATGCTATTAAATCATGGCCATGATTGCCAACATCTTATATACCTATAAGTAGCGGATTACATTTTTATAACCTTATATTTGCCCGACTGGGAAAGGAGGGTGCCTGGAGCCTATTGGGGGGTAGGAGACCGATACGAGAGTCAGATGGGCTCCTAGACCCCCGAATGGGAAGCGAGAAGCAAAGGTATGGCTCCAGACTACAGCTAGAGCTTCCTAGTCGCCCCTAAAACCTCCTTTCCAAAGGTGAGGGATGGGTGGGCTACTAAAACCCACCAGAAACTGGAGAAGTCCGTTTTCTCGGCATTGTTGTTCTCGGTAACGTGTAGTATCTACAGTGAGTGTGAAATACGTGTAAACTTTACATAACCTGCACTGCGCGGCATCACGGGTTGAAGGTGGTGTGCTAGGGCTTAGACGGGACTTGACCCGCCTGACACATCTAAAATAACTCAAGTTAACTCTTTATAGTTAACTACCATTATTGTATCTGTACATGCTATTAAATCATGGCCATGATTGCCAACATCTTATATACCTATAAATAGCGGATTACATTTTTATAACCTTATATTTGCCCGACTGGGAAAGGAGGGTGCCTGGAGCCTATTGGGGGCTAGGAGACCGATACGAGAGTCAGATGGGCTCCTAGACCCTTGAATGGGAAGCGAGAAGCGAAGGTATGGCTCCAGACTACAGCTAGAGCTTCCTAGTCGCCCAAATGTATGGCCAAAGAGGTGTAATGTATATAAGACAAAGAGAAATATATAGGAATATAGCAACCCATTATTTTAACAGGGATATTTGGTAATCAATTTACAGTCAAGAATTACCTACTACGTACCCTATAACATTGAGCTGGTAGATCGAAGGTCCAGGTAGGTTCGGATGGTATTACTGGTGGCCTGCACGACCCAAAGGTAAATTGCATGGTTGCAAAGCTCCACAAAGGGTTTTGGGGATACCTGCAAGGGTGGCCTGTGGGGTTGTAATGTAAATTTGGTATGCTGAGCTGGACCACCTCCCCAGAGCTTTGATCAACCAGTCCGGAACGCCCATTTCAGCTGCCGTTGTGGCTGCACCGGCACGGAAACTATGAGACGAGTAACGATGGGCGTCTATGCCTGCCACGGTTAAAAGCTCTTTAAGTCTAAGATTAAACCAGCTTGTTGTAATTGGTTTACCCCCCTCATTAAGGAAGACCGGGCCTTGAGGAAACCGATTCAGACGATATGGCAGATACGCCTGCATAGCTTTAACAGCACAAATGTGTGTTTCCGATGGACTGATCCGAATAAGTGAACCCTTGCCAAAAGGGTAAGTTTTTGATTTAAGTAGATGAATCACTAGACTGTTAGGTGAGACTGACACGTCATTAGTGTTGATGTGATTTCCACCTGACGAAGGCAAGAGTTCGCCAACTCGGAAAAACCCAAAGAAAGCCACCGTAAAACAGGCCCAAAGGCATAGCTGGTTGAATGCACTAAGGGGTGACCTGACTAGGCTTTCTTGCAGAGAATTTAGAATAACAATTGTAATGGGTAGGCGCGTATCCCTAGAGCCCTGACTACGACGCATACCTCGCAGTGCTCTCTGTACCATTGACATTTGTTTAAAATCAAGACGGTATCCCCTCAGTTCATTCGCAAAAGATATGCCTGCTAGGTATGTCTTAGCCGTGGAGAAGCTACACATTTTCTCAGACAAGGCGGCAACAAATAAAAAATAAGTGGTACTCTACTGTCGGGTACGGCGACATTTGGTGACAGGAACAGAATTTCTCCCACTGTGTGGCCCCTGTAGCATAGGTGTGCCTTGAATTAGGAGCAATACTGTTGTATATGAGGTCGGCACCCTCTTGCATTAACGATGCTAAGTAGGGAGTAGGTCCGTCAGGATGCTGCCAGGGACAGTTGCTGGGTAGCTGTCCGCCTGTGGTGCCAACTGGTGAAACCGGTCCTGCAAATTACGAGAAATGAGGTCCGCAAAAGTATTAAGGCGGCCAGGAATGTGTGACATTGCTACATGAAAGTTAGTATTGGCTGCCTTGAAGTGTAACTGGCGAACCAATGCCATTACCTGCGGGGAGCGCGAAGAGCCCTTATACCATATATCAACAACCGCTCTATTATCTGTACGGAACATTATCCTGCGCTCCGTCCATTCATGGCCCCACAGTCTGGCTGCTACCACAATAGGTAACAACTCCATCCAAGTGATACTCAGCTGAGGATTTTCCATGATATGCGCAGGCCATGGAATGAAAAACCACCGACCACCGTAGTAAGCACCGGCTCCTACCGATGCTGCAGCATCCGTGAATAGCTCGAGTGTATCAGCCGAGGTCCATTCTGGTGATATGAACCGCGCCTGACCATTCCACAAGGGTAGGAATTTGCACCACCAAGCGATATCCTCGCGGGCTTCACAGTTAAGGTCGATCCTGTGGTGTAGCTTGGTTACAGTCATGGAGAGGTCAATTAGGCGACGGAAGAAGATCCTGCCAGCCGGTATACATTTGCCAGCAAATGAGAGTTTACCGATGAGGGAGAGTAATTGGCGCTTTGTACATTTCTTGACAGTATGCCATTGGCATAGTTCCCGGTGGAGTTCTCCGAGTTTGTCTCCTGGCAGAGATAAAATCTGATTGGCTGCATCCAGCTGGATTCCCAGAAACGTGATACTCTGAGTTGGCCCTTCCAGCTTTTGCGGAGAGAGGGGGATATTGAGTTGACAACAAATACGCTGGAAGGCTTTGAATGTTGCCCCACATCTTGTCATGTTGTCCCCACACCAGAAATCATCAAGATATTGTACTAAGCCATTGGAGCCAGTGTCTTTACTAACGATCCAAGCTAGAAGGTTAGCTACGCGATTGAAGAAAAAAGGTGACGAACGGAGACCAAAAGGTAGTCTGGTGTGGAAGTAGAAGCAGCCTTTCCATTGATAGCCTAAGAGGTGCCAATCTTCCTTGCGAACTGGAACTATTCTGAAGGCGTCCTTGATGTCAAGTTTACACATGAATGCATTCGTGCCCGCCCTTTGAAGGATAGCGATAGCATCATCAACTGTAGAATATTGAAGGCTGAAGACATCTTTGCTAATGGAGTGGTTGACACCTTCGTCTGGGCGTGATAGATCCGTGATCATTCGATAACCACCTGACTTCTTCGGAACCACCCCAATAGAGTTAATGACGAAGTGCTGGAAGGGGGGAGTAGAAAATGGCCCTTCAGACCACTTGGAGGTAATTTCTTTGGATATTGTGTTATCTATAACCTCTGGATTGTTAAGGGCTGATACCATGTTTTTCGTACAAAGGTTGATATTGGGACCTCTATAGCCGATGTCAACACCATGATGAAGAGAGGAGCAAACATCCCGAATCAGATCCTGGTTGGGGTGGTCAACAAGCAGCGCGTGGAAAGCCGGGATATTTATAGGCGTTGAGGGATATAGTGAATTGATTACTGTGGAATCTGGTGCCGAGGTTAGTAATTGGACGGCTGGGGTCTCTTTTTCCCCTGGCCTGTGGAGTTTTTTGAACCCTTAGCTGGATCCTGAATACGTTGCCACTGAGTGGGCCACCATGCATGCGTGTTGTTGTGAGCAATGCATGCATATGTGCTGCCGGTTGTACGGGCATGGGTGGGTACACTTATTAGCGTTGAAGTTGCGGCAAATTGCGTTACTTATGCTGCGTGGTATCTTTGAAGACATTGACGTTGTGGTCTTGCTCAGCTTCATGGCATCTGCAAAGTGCGTAGTGACTGCATCTTGATCTGGTCTATCCCATGTAAGGTGGGGGTACCGAGCTATTTTCTTTCGGAATTCCTCATCATACGCGATGCAGTTGGCGACCGGGTATGTGGTGAATTTGGAAGCCATGAAATGCATGTGATGAAACATACCCACTGCCAGGTTGGGAAAGTAGAAGCAGTGGTATGCTGAGAAAAGAGCAAATGCCTGGAACCACTCGGGAGGGGTCGTAATGGTGGCACCTACTCTTGTTGAAGTTACGGATGTTGAACCATCCTCTAACACTGCAATCTTAGTGACGGTGGAATCTGAAGGTGATTTTGGCAGCACCTTGGGGAGGTCCATAAACTTGGACCTACTTTGAATGATGGCCAGACACTTGTCCTCAATGAATGGGAGGTGTAGCTCGGGTGGCGGTGGTGCCGCAGTGATTGGTAGTGTGAAGGTAGCTGTGAAGGAAATCATGAGCCAAGTTAGCAAATCGGGGACCCCAAAATAGGCATGGAACACTCTTCGAGTTAACGATAGGATTATCAGTTCCCAGGAGTGAGGATTGCAGCAGCATGTATATGAGGGCCCTGCGTGTTGCCTTGTATCACCCATGCGATAACTGCACACCGAAGGGGTATACGCAGCGCTCTGGTCGTGTGCAAGACATAGGATGTTTCGAACTTTGATACTGTTGTATGCTCGTAGCTCTTGGTTTACGTTTCATTCGTTCTCATTTGTTTGTTTGATGTTAATATTTATTTTATTTTTATTACCCTTAATTGAAAAAAACCCTTTCAGCAGTTACCTTTTTTATTTTTTTTAATATTTTTTTTTTAAAGAGAACAGAGCGATCAATGTATATGTCATTTAAATGCACCTGCTAGATTAGCTCTTGAGGCAAGCCGAGTACCTGCGAGATGAATGCTTACCTTGAGTGGTTGAAGCTGCCGGCATTGGTTGGTTCCATACAGGTGCCCCTGTAGGTGTCTGCCATTGTGGGTACGGGCTAGGTGGCTGAGTGAAATAGAAACAGCAGTACTAGCTGTCGTTAGGTATGTACGCTTACTCACATTGAGAATGTGATGCGATAATATAGGGAGTATACCGAGTGATTTATTGGGCATTTAAAGTTGTGAGATCGTCTGATTTGATGGAAAACCAATGAATAGTTACACTCTGTAAATATTGACGAGGCTTAAGTGTTACAAATTAAGATTAGGGTTTGCAATGTGCCCCATCTTAATGTTGTTGCTGTTGCTCCCCCCACCCGTCTATACATATAAGCTTACTTTAACACGAGAATCCAAGCCACAGGGGGTACCTAACCATATAGCACCTGGGGGAAAAACGTACCTGCACGACTGGTTGTTGAGCCTGTGGCGTGGCCATTGGGGCAGTGTTTTGATAGCTTGTGGTTGACGGTGCTGGTAGTGTGGTTGAAGCCGGCGTAGGAACCGGTGCTGGCAGATAGGGATAAGGTTGGGTAGGCTGCCATAAAGGTACCTGCACATGTGGTTGACCTAGTTGTGCCCATTGCAGGGGCTGGTATTGCTGCTGCGGGGGAAGTGGCAACACCTGAGGACTGGTGGTGGCATTAGTCGTGGTAGTTGTTGTTGAGGATATGGTGGCAGCAGTAGTGATGGCAGCAGTAGTGGACTGCCGGCTGCGAGTAGATGTGCCTAAAGTGGGAACATGATAGTGAAGGTATTAACTAACGTGGTTAGCTATGAAAACTTTCAATTCTATTTACTTATGTAGTTGAACGACACATTACCATAGCCCTGTATCAAAACGATAGAATACGAATTACACGCTGGCTGTATACACTTATGGAGGGGTCAATAAGTTAAACTGATTTGAGATACCGGGGCACCGAGTAGCGTATGCATAACAGTAACCGTGGTTATACGGCCATTGTCCCCGCAGTGCCAGGACACTGGGTTATAAATGACGTATTGGCTATACGGGGTGTTTGCAAGTGTGGTAGTCTGTGAGGGGTAGCAAGGCAGTGATGCAACCGCGGACGCGGGGTCAGGTAGCCAGACTGTGATAGAACAGCTGTGCCGGGGCACTGGGTGACATGAATACTGTCGGAACACTGTTTGTGGTGAAGTCATATGCAGTGCCGGGGTATGTGATATGATTGCCTAGACGTGGCAGTGATGCAACCGCGGAGGCGGGGTCAGGCAGCCAGACTGTGATAGAACCGTACAGTGCCGGGGCACTGGGTGACATGAATAGTGTCGGAACACTGTTTGTGGTGAAGTCATATGCAGTACCGGGGTATGCGATATGACTACCAAGACGTGGCAGTGATGCAACCGCGGAGGCAGGGTCAGGCAGCCAGACTGTGATAGAACCGTACAGTGCCGGGGCACTGGGTGACATGAATAGTGTCGGAACACTTTTGTGGTGAAGTCATATGCAGTACCGGGGTATGCGATATGACTACCAAGACGTGGCAGTGATGCAACCGCGGAGGCGGGGTCAGGCAGCCAGACTGTGATAGAACCGTACAGTGCCGGGGCACTGGGTGACATGAATAGTGTCGGAACACTATTGTGGCAGTGATGCAACCGTGAATACGGGGTCAGTCAGCCATTCCGGGATGCGAATTTATTAACCGTAAACAACATTTGGCCAAACACTGTATACAGTGTATTATCAACATGTATACTATCGCTTTATTCCGTTAAGGTATCAAATGTTGTTTACGGTAATCGCTTCCGGGATGGAGTGCCGGAGCACTCAATGATCATGACATAATACTGATAGCAATAGCATAACAGCCACCATGGACACACTCTGTGATAGGAATGCAAGCTAGTGGCACGCACAAGAAAACCACTGAAAGTGAGTCTGATGATACTGTACTGCTATTGCTAGCCTTAAAGATAAAATAGACCCGCAGGGGGTGTATAATGACTGGCTTGTCGGACCATCCATCTTAGAAAAACCGACAGAGTCAGGCTAAAGGTAGATCTTCCCACGGGGTGGTTTATCATACACACCACCCTTGTTCAGGCGAGATCTAAGTTGTGGATAACAACGGGGCCTATTTTGTGATGGCAAGAGTGAGCGAGAGAAAACCATGAAAGCCATGCAATAACAAGCCAGCCTTGCATTGTGATCAATGCAATGTACTGTCACTACAAAAATGAATCACCGGAAAGTACACTGACATTGTAAGTGTAATGCTAAAATGACAATGAAATGTCTGTCTAATACTGGCAATTACAATGAGATTAGACATTTAAAATAGGATTAGTGGGAGGATAATCCTCCTTAAGCCTGAAATATCAATGAAATAATTTTTAGCGTTACACCCGAATCCCTCAGCGATTTAACATTGCAGTGTGCAAACATGTAATGTACGCTGTGCATACGTGCAATCACATGCATGACGTGGGCTGCAACCGACAGAAACTAAAGCGATCCGCACACCCAATATCCCCAACCATTGGTATCCACAAAAATAATTCTTATTCTACTATATATTGTACACTACCATGCAAGATTATATTTACTAAAACCCACCAGAAACTGGAGAAGTCCGTTTTCTTGGCATTGTTGTTCTCGGTAACGTGTAGTATCTACAGTGAGTGTGAAATACGTGTAAACTTTACATAACCTGCACTGCGCGGCATCACGGGTTGAAGGTGGTGTGCTAGGGCTTAGACGGGACTTGACCCGCCTGACACATCTAAAATAACTCAAGTTAACTCTTTATAGTTAACTACCATTGTTTAAACTAAAATGGTCGAGAAAACGGTCCCTTTATAACTTGAATAAAGAAACATTGAATCTAACTAGTTTTGTCACTAAAATGGTCCAGAAAACGTTCCTGAAACCATGTTGTTAATAAGCCTGAATAAATAAACATTGAAACTAATTCGCGCAAAAAAAATGGCTTCGTTTGAGAGTGGGCATCGTGTATAATGCATTTTTCAAGTATTTAGCTTGTATTAATGTATGTATAATTCAAGGTGCTAATGTGGCTAATTCCCTTTTCAAAATTCATATATCGGTTAATGGGGCTAATTTGCTATCAAGAGCTAATGTGCTAATGCGCTTTTGGCAAGTATTATCTGAATATCCTCGACCAGAGAGATAACGTGGCAAATTCGCTATTTCTAAATTTATATCGTAATTGCGTAATTGCGTAAATAACAAGATATCAAGAGCTATTACGCTAATTTGCTTGTAGACCTGTAGGCCTATATCTAAATACCACGAACATGGAGATAATGTAGCTAATTCGCTATCAAAATATCATTATTTCAGAATGAAAATGTTTTTTTTAACGACGGGGCATCAGGCTATTTGGCTAATTGGCTATTTAGCTAATTCGCTATTTGGATAAGGCTTATTGGCTATTTTGTTCTGCTATCGTTAATTTATAATTTGTTCTAGGTGACTCAAGTGGGAGGGGTCCGGGCGTCACGCCCCCTCCTAAAAATAAATTCAATTTTGAAACCTTTTTAAAGTTTGGCATCTGTCTTTAAATAGTTTACAATAGCAAAATGAAAACTTATTTAGGTTGAGAAAACGTGTAAAATTATTTTGCTACCAACATGATCATAATCATTATTTCGTGATTTTCAAACAAATTCATGTTTTTAATTAAAACTACGGGCTTAGGCTATTGCCGATAGAGCCTATAGTATAAACAATCAATATTTCTGAATTTTCAACAACAAAAAAGTGTTATAAACTACGAGCCTATTAATTATCCACTGATTATTTCAGAATTATCAACTATGTGTTAGTATATGACATTCGAGGGGGTGGGGTCGCGAGTTTACGTCGTTATTAAAGTCGTCAAATTAAGAGTTTTCAAAAGAATTGTGTGTTTGTTTGTTATAGCTTAAGGTTTTGTACATGACATCTGAGGGGTACACTTTAAGAAAAAAGGGTTCCACTTAGAACCTGTTTCTGTTCTGTATGTAGAACCCTTAGAGCTTAAGTTTTAAGGTTATATAAAGAACTTTAAAGGTTCTATAAAGAACCTTCACAATTTAGGTAGGCCTAGGGACTTTCTTCATGGGCTCATCACAAAGTTTAAAAGAGTGACAAACAGTGTTAACAACATTAATCTTTTTTGGTTTTACATAATTATTTCTGGCTAAAGACACTTTTTCCAAGAACCTTAAAAGGTTCTTTTCTAGCGTTCGAAAACAAGGTTCTTCACTGGTTAAAGAAAAGATTCTTAAGCAGAGAAAATGGTTCTTTGTAGAACCTTAAAGGGGCACTAGGAGATGTGTTGAAGGCTGCGCCCTCAATTATGATAAAAACTGGGATAAGTATATTTTTGTAATTGTATTATATGTATGGACTTACACCTATAAGGATTAAGAAAAATTAGCCCTCTTTGTACAAGAAAACGTTGATTAAAAAATGCTCGTAGAGCCGCGACGAGAATTTTTAGTCCGACAGTATCCCCCTGCAGTACGCGTGATACTTAACGCGAACCATATTTGCATAGAGGGCGTTTTTCAATAAATAGCGATGATATTGTTTTAATCAAGTTTTGCTGTGTTTTTGTTAGTAGAAACAACAATAATGGGAATTTTTTAATGTTCATCTTGAATTCTGAAGTAAATTTTTTAACATTTAAAATTTTCAACACCACTTACATACCAGGCTAAAATGAGCTAGGTATCACTTGGAGGCGTTCTTTATCTCATGTGGTTTTTCTAGACCAGAATTTCATGAGGAATAAGAATATCTTGGGTAATCAGCCCAAATCCTCAACGCACCCCCCCCCCCCCCCCCGCCCCCTAACCGGGGGGTTCTTTCAGGGGGGGGGGGCCAAAAAAATCAGAAAACTACCGTATGTTACACTTATACTCAAATAATGTATGATCAGAGTATAGTTTTAACAATGGGATGTATGTGTTAAACCACAAGAAACTCATATCTAGTAGTTTTGCTTTGTAAACATACTTAGAACTAAAATGGCGGCCAAGTTAATTGCCCAAAATGGTCAAAAGTGGTCAAAATCCCATAAAATAGCATAATATTAACCAAATGTATTATGAAAATATACTTTTAACGAGGGAATGTATGTGTTAGACCCCTAATAACTCATATCAAGTACTTTTGCTTTGTTAACATAGTTAAAAATCCAAAATGGCCCCAAAAATTAGTCCCATAGTGGCTGCAAAAATGGTCAAAATTCCATAAAATAGCATAATATCAACCAAAATGTACGATAAAAATATACTTTCAACGATGGGATGTATGTGTTAGACCCCTAGTAACTTATATCCAGTATTTTTTGCTTTGTTAACATAGTTAATAATCCAAAATGGCTGCCAGAATGGCCTCCAAAATTGGTCCCAAAGTTGCTGCAAAACTTGTCAAATTCCATAAAATGGGATTATATCAACCTAAATGTATGATTACAATAATTATAGTTATAATGATGGGATGTATGTATATTAGACCACTAGTTACTCATATCTAGTATTTTTGCTTTGTTAACACACTTAAAATCCAAAATGGCCCCCAAAATGGGTCCCAAAATGACAGAACAAATTGTAGAAATTCCATAAAATGGGATAATATCAACCAAAATATATGATGAAAGTATAGTTTTAACATAGGGATGTATGTATTAGTATCTCGTATCCAGTATATTTGCATTTTAATAACATACTTTGAATCCAGGATGGCCACCAAAATGGCCGCTGTAAATGTAAAAAAATAGTCTATATGAGTGTATGACATCCAAATAGATATTGTAAGAGTGTATATTATACATCACATTCACCAAATAGTATGTTCTAAACTGCTAAGCTTTTGCTTCTAGATATAAGGCCCACATCTGTGATTTTGTATCACTTTCAAAAATGGCTGCCAGAATGGTTAAGTTGATGTTTAATGACCTAAAACATGGATTCGTATTGTCAATGACCATAATATGCAACACCAATTACCAATACCCCCAAATTGAATGGGACAAATTAAATGGGACAGCATTCATGATGTCTATGATAAAGCCTCGGAGCTGTATATCTAGTTTGTATTTTAAAATACTCAAGATGGCTGCAAAAGGTTAACATTCCTGAAAAACAGTATTAGTTTATTATTAGTGTTACATTAGATATGACCAAACTATTATATCTATAAATTGTAATCCACCCAGTAAAAGTATCTGTATGTGACAAGGTATGATTGAATGGTATAGACTCAATTTTGGTCATATTTTGGACATTTGGTAGCCACCTGTGGTAAATATTTTGACCATTTGGAGGTAATTCTATTGACCATTTGGAGGTAATAACATCACATTGTCAAAATGGAGTCTATACCATTCAATCATACCTTGTCACATATACAAATATGTTCACTGGATGGATTAAACGCTGTAGATATAATAATTTGGTTATATCTAATGTACCGCTAATAACAATACTGTTTTTCAGTTATTTTAACCTTTTGCAGCCATCTTCGATATTTGATATTTTAGAATACCCAAACTAGATATACAGCCCCTAGGCTTTATCATAGAAATGTAGTGAATCCTGTCTAATTATATTCGGGGGTATTGGTAGTACATAGTATGGCTATTTGCAATACAAACAATTGTGTTAGGTCATTTAACATCAACTTATCCATTCTGGCAGCCATTTTAGAAAGTGATATGATACTGAATCAAAATGGTCAGAGATTGGCCTTATATCTAAAGGCAATAGCTTATCAGTTTTGAACATACTATTTGGTGAATGTGATGCAATATAAACTCTTACAATATCTATTTTGGATTATCATTGAATTCCTCCATTCAACATGAAACTAAACCTACTTTGACACTTTCTTTTCATTTTTTTTGCACTTTGCTGAAATCAACAAAAGATGCGTTATATCATACACAAATAATGTCTTCACCCACACGCCCTCATCTTCCTTATCAGACCACCTCCCTGAGCGAATACACAAATAATGTCTTAACTCACATGCCTTATCTTTCTTATCAGACCCCCCCCCCCCCCCCCCCCCGAAAACCAAACTAATATAAGTGAAAAGGGTTTATTGTATGCTTGAGAGGTTTTTTTGGCATAGGCCCTAGGTGGTAAAAACCATACATTAGTTCGGGATGGTTTAGTGTTTTATAGTTAACCAGAACTTGTTGATCCGAGAGGGATGGGGTGGGGGGTCATTTACCTACTTTACTAAATGACATGACAGAGGGTGTTGCGTCGTTCCTAAAAATGTAAACTTATGAATATTCCAAAAAAAGGTTTATTGTATGCTATGTTTGAGAGGTTTTTTTGACATACAGGGTGTCTCAGAAAAAAATTACAACGTACATTTAGAGGATTGTAACTTTCTGAATAAGTGTCAAAATAGAACAACTCAAACGACAAAATAAAGGCAAAATAGTTTGCTATACTTTAAAGAAAACCGGACGTGCTCAAACGACAAAATAAAGGCAAAATAGTTTGCTATACTTTAAAGAAAACCGGACGTGATTCGGTTCAGTAATTCCAGAGAAATTAGCAATTACGTAGTATAATTAGTCTGGGAACACTTTCATCCAAGTTTGCTCATATTGAGTGATTCAGACAGCACATACATGAAATCATTACTTCTCTACAAAATGACATGGATTAACGTATACATTATACATACTTAAGCCTATCAACCATTGACATTTCAGTATTGTAAACTCAATAAACTATGAACATTGATGTAACCAAAACCGGAGGGGTGGCGTCGTTCTAAAAGCCCTCTCCCCGTCTTATTTTAATACATTAATATAGGGCCTTTGTATGTTTGAGGTAGGTATAGGCTAAGGGATTTGTAGGTTACATCCGGAGCTGGGGGGGGGGTGGACTTAAAGGCGGTAAAAACTGGTCTTGTTTAGTGTTTTAGTTAACCAGAAGTTGTTGATCCGAGGGGGGGGGGGGCATATACCTACTTTACTAAATGACATGACAGAGGATGTTACGTCGTTCTTAAAAGCTTACATTTAGAATATTCCAAGAAAGGGTTTATTGTATGTGTGAGAGGTGTTTTGGCATGTGGTAAAAACCAGACATTACTCGGGATGGTTTGCATAGGCAGTAAAAATCGGAGATATTTCGGGGCATTAGTTAATAAACCAAAAAATTTTGGTTCGGTGCAAATAAAGTCGTTCTTAAAGGCGTAAATGTCAGCATTTTTCAAACAAGGTCTTCAAAAAGACTGGCCGAGACGCCAAGGGATAACGATAAAGTAATTATTTTAGTATGCTGTTCACGTTCACATCAAAATTAAGGATTCCAAATGTTTTAATTATTTTTAAAATATTTTAGATTTCCCCCTCCTAAATGAATCTGAATTATGTTGTAGTTTACCGTAGATTATATCAACAATGTTGAGGAATAAAAATATTTAAAAAAATAGGTAAAATGATTAAATGCGCAGTCCCATTCAAGATGGGTTGATAAATTAGATTGTGACCACTTGTTCCAAAATAAAGAAAGTAATAGATTAATCGAATTAATAATTACTAAGTCAAAGTCGCCTGTTCTCTTGTTTGGATCATGACCAAATTAATTTGTATCTTTCAACACGGAGTGATTGTTCTAATCTCGCCCGGTCGTTCCCGATCGATACTCACCAATGAGTTTACTTTACAGAGCTGGTACAAATGACAACAACTTATACAATATACGTAGGTTTGCAAATGTATAGGTACACAAATCTATACAGTTTCTCTTTCAAGACATGAAATCAAGCGGCGGGTGCGGAGGAGTTAGATGATTGCTTTTTAGGGACATTAAGTGGTGTTGACAATTTTAAATGTTTACAAATTTACTTCAGAATTCAAGATGAACATTAAACATTGCCATTATTGTTGTTTCTATTAACAAAAACTCAGCCAAACTTGATTAAAACAATATCATCGCTATTTATTGAATAACGCCCGCTAGGCAAATATGGTTCGCGTTATGTATCACGCGTACTACAGGGGGATACTGTCGGACGTAAACTGCTGGTTGCGGCTCTACCAGCATTTTTGAATCGACGTTTTGTTGTACAAAGAGGGTTGGTTTTCTTAATCCTTATAGGTGTAAGTTCATGCATGTAATACACATCTCCTAATGTCCCTTTAAACAAGAGTTATAGGCTGAAGGCCCCTGTCGAGGATTGAGAAACAGGTTTGCTTTTTGAGCGGTTTTGGTACGGTATACAAAATCATGGACAACTTACCTTGTATTATGTCACAATGTTTAGTTATGGGACATTGAGTATGTCCTCATGAATTCCGTTTCCATCTGTTGACATAATCGCTAATTGTTAACGTGTATCGCACTACTTTCGAAAGGTAACCATGGTTATCATTACTTGTGTATAGTTGTTTATGATACATGTATGTAAATCCTGGTGCAATGCACTCGTTGGCTTGAATGCGTGTATGATTCCTTAAAATGCAGAACGATAGACAAAAACTATAAACAATTTTATGCTTGTTCTGGGACGGGATTGAACCTTATCGTTTAGTAGATGTACATACTGCAATTTCATTGGATAACACGTATGCAATCTGATCCATATCGTGTAAAGTCAAACCAGAAACCACACGATATATTCCATATCGTCGATTAACCGCGTCACCAGATGGCGCGGTATGATCGGGAAAGATATTACGTGTATATAGCGATTGATTTGCGTCTGTGCAGGTGTGTGGAAGATGTGCTTAAAATATGACACGTACATAATAAACAAATAACATAGCGGATGATTTAAACTCAACCGAGTCGATTTCTGTTACATTCTGAGGCCGAAATAGACCGCAGAATAGACGGCCTCATGTGATATGACATGCCAAACCATAGGTATTTTTCCGTACCGTATTGTGTGAACATACAGGGGATAACTATTAGTATTGTTTATTGACAATCAATTAGATACAGAGTATGTCTCCATCTGTTGACACGAAATTACCAATCTGTAACGTTTATCGCACTGCTTTTGAAAGGTTACCATGGTTATCATTGATTTGTTATGTATTTATGCATAAATATCTATTCCTGGTGAGATGCACTCATTGGTTTGAATGCGTATGATTCCTTTGAATGAAAAGACGATAGATAAAAACTATATGCACACTTTGTATGCTCGTTCTGGTAGGAGTAAGTGTAGAACAGCCTTTTATTTCAGAGGAGGTAAGTTTATTTGATGGAATAAAAAGGCTGTTCCGTCAAATACTCTCTCTGAAATAAAAGGCTGTTCTACACTTGCTCCCTCTAAAAAAGCCTATTACATCAAATAAACTTACTGGTTCTGAAATTCCATCAAATAAAATTACTCCCTCTGAAATAAAAGGTTGTTCCATCAAATAAACATACCCCTAAAATAGCTATACCATCAAATAACCTTACCACCTCCTTTATTTCAGAGGGAGTAAGTTTATTAGATGGAATTTCAGAAGGAATAAGTTTATTTGATGTAACATCCTTTTATTTCAGAGGGAGTAAGTGTAGAACAGAGTGAGTTAGTTTATTTGATGTTACATCCTTTTATTTCAGAGGGAGTAGGTGTAGAACAGCCTTTTATTTCAGAAGGGGTAAGTTTATTTGCTTGAATAAAAAGGCTGTTCCATCAATAAGTTTATTTGATTGAATAAAAGGCTGTTCCATCAAATATTCCCTATGAAATAAAAGGCTGTTCTACAATTACTCCATCTAAAATAAAAGGCTGTTACATCAAATAAACTTTCTATCTCTGAATTTCCATAAAAAAACGTACTCCCTCTTTATTACAGAGGGGGTAAGTTTATGTGATGGAATATCCATTTCAATGGTGAGCCTAAACGCCTATAAAAACTGTATCAGATTAAAGTGTGTCAGTGAGTCAGATAAAGTATGTCAGGTTACGGAAACACCCGCCTAATAACCGCCTAATAACCGCCTAATAGCGCGGTAGCCACGCGACCCTGTGCAGTAATATCATCATTTCATAAGCCTCCAATAGCTAAATAGCGCGGTACTTACACGACGACCCAGTGCAATAATATCATGATTTGTTAAAATCAGTCAATAGCTAAATAGCCTAATAGCGCGGTAGTCACGCAACCCAGTGCACTAATATCATCACTTGATAAATTCCTTCAATAGCTAAATAGCCATATAGCCGTGCGTTAACTACGCGACCCTGTGCCATTATATCATAAATTGTTAAATTCCTTCAATAGCTTAATAACCTAATAGCGCGTTAGCTACGAGACGACCCAGTGCAATAATATCATCAATTGTTAAAATCAGTCAATAGCTAAATAGCCTAATAGCGCGGTAGTCACGCAACCCAGTGCACTAATATCATCACTTGATAAATTCCTTCAATAGCTAAATAGTCATATAGTCGTGCGTTAACTACGCGACCCTGTGCCATTATATCATCAATTGTTAAATTCCTTCAATAGCTTAATAGCCTAATAGCGCGCTAGCTACGAGACCCTGTGCAATGATATCATCATTTGATAAATTCCTTCAATAGCTAGATAGCAAAATAGCGCGGTAGCCACGCGACCCTGTGCAAAATATCATACTTTGATAAATTCCTTCAATAGCTAAATAGCCTAATAGCGCGGTAGCCACGCGACCCTGTGAAATATTGTCATAATTTGTTAAACTCCTTCAATAGCTGAAAAGCCTAATAGCGCGCTAGCCACGCGACACTCTGCAATAATATCCTCATTTGATAAATTCATTCAATAGCTAAATATCCTAACAGCGCGGTAGCCACGCGGTAGCCACGCGGCCCACTGCAAAAATATAAACTCCTTCAATAGCAGTAGCCACGCGACCCTGTGCAATCAATTGGTACATTCCTTCAATAGCTAAATAGATTAATAGCGTGGTAGCCACGCTACCCTGTGCAATAATATCATCATTTGTAAATTCCTTCAATAGCTAAATAGCATAATAGCGCGCTAGCCACGCGACTCTGTGCAATCACATCCTCATTTGATAAATTAATTCAATAGGTAAATATCCTAATAGCGCGGTAGCCTCGCGACCCTGTGCACTAATAAATTATATTAGCAAAAGCTACTCGCCAAATGCATTATGCAATAGCCGACGCTATTGGTAATATATTTAGGCTCCTTATTTACGCTATTGCGATATATCAATTTTGAAAAAGGAATTAGCCACATTAGCACCTTGAATTATACATTATACATTAACACAAACTACTTGAAAAATGCATTATACAATAGCCGCCGCTAATCGTGAGATATTTTGGCTACTTACGCTATTGCGATATATCAATTTCGAAAAAGGAATTAGCCTCATTAGCACCTTGAATTATACATTATTCACTAGCACAAGCTACTTGAAAAATGCATTATACAATAGCCGCCGCTAATCGTAAGATATTAGGCTATTTGCACGCTATAACGCTATCGGGCTAGTTAGCTTTTTATTGGCGAATTTTCCAATTATACACCTTAATAGCTTCATTATCACTATCAATTATACACTATACATTAGCCTTCGCTAATTTCCTATTTACACGGCTATTTGCGACAGTGTATGATCCCGCACCTTAGTGTCCAGATACTGGTATACCAGTATCGTTCAATTAGAAATGTTGCAAGTATCACCCGATACTAGTACGATTTTACGAATCAAGAATCAAGCGGTACTGGTACACATGCTACCAGTGTATTTTGGTCCCAAAGTTGAACGATACTGGTACATAATTTTGTTCCAGTATCTATCGCCCGATACTGGTACATTTTATATGTTCCAGTATCGGACCACAGTATCGTCCAATAGCCTACTGGCTGTTCCAGTATCGGAAGATACAGTACATTCAAGAATCTGGTACACTTTTTCCCATGTTTGTACCCAATTGCAGAACTAGCAAAAGACCCAACCATAACCTTACCATCTATATTCATAAGTACCTTTTAAAATCACTAGACCAGTCACCCTTCTCTCCTCGTGTCTGGTTCTCTTTTGCAGGTGCCGTGCCTGATTTCCGTCTTTCTTACGGTCGTGTGCTGAACAGAAAATCAAAAGTTATTTGTGTCAATAGAAATGTTGACCAACTCACTAAGGTAATGAATAGAGGTTGTCATTGGAATGGATCAGCAGCCATCTTGTCGGAAATACTAAAACTGTGTGTAAGATTTTCAGAAAGAAGACACACCTGTTTCATGATGTGTATTTTGTGAACTGGATGTCATGCAACAATTTGATTGAATGTAAAATAGGCTGAGTGTGAAGGATAACCTTTATTGCTTTCACAAAAATATATTTCAAGGAATGAAAAAAAGTATTACAAATGATTATTACATTTTAATTAGGTACATGAGCATGAGCGTTACATCATTGGTGAAGAGGTGCTCCCCTTTCATAGGGATAAAAAACTGAGAACAGAAACCACCGATACAACTCTGTGTAGTAGCATTGTGTTTTGTGGCATGTAGAACACCATATTATTTGGAAATCTTGACATATGTCATGGGAACTTACCTTACCTTGGCTTGGTGAAAATGGTATCCATTTGATGGAACCCTAATCACCCACTTTGGCTCCATA
This sequence comes from Ophiura sarsii, assembly GCA_035610835.1. Classification (NCBI taxonomy): domain Eukaryota; kingdom Metazoa; phylum Echinodermata; class Ophiuroidea; order Amphilepidida; family Ophiuridae; genus Ophiura; species Ophiura sarsii. The sequence goes on from CM069449.1 coordinate 19,445,431, forward strand.
CGACTTTTGGCTCTTTCCCAACAATTAAATCAAAAGATTGCTGGTAGGCCTTTTTCAAGGATCCAAGACCTGTTCATTCAGAGACGAGACAATACCTACTTTGAATTATTGCCCATGCTTCCAGAAGTGGAGGATGCAACGATGTAAATACGTCAAGGGAAGCTTCTTCAAGGGAATGTGATTGTAGTTTTTGAAATTGTTTGGCCATCTACAGAAACATAGACCAAGTGACAACACATTTTGATCCGCCCCCGCAGTAGGTAAAGCGCTCGCCCAGCTTATTAAGTGAGGCATACTCCATTATGCTGCAGATTTGTGGTTTGTAAACAGTGGATCTGCCTTCAGCCTTCAATTTATTTGCAACCTTACGAAGAGCGCCAAGCTTCTGGCCAGCTTTATTGAAACATAATTGATTGGCACATGATATTCATACATTTTCAATTTGTCTACAAAAAAAAATCCTTACTAAAATATTCTATGTTTGTGCAGTGGAGTGGATTCAGGATAGGGGGAAAGATGACCTAATGGCAATATTTTCTTATGCCGCATATTTTGTTTAATTTCCAGAACACTGATGTCTTCTGGAAGGCTACCCTGCCCATCCATGGTGACCCTGGTAGTTTTATCGTGGCCTTTCAGCGTGGTCTTACGGGATACAAGTGTAATCCGGAATGGGGGCAACTTCTTAAACAGAGGGATGATGAAAAAGAGGCGGCCAATAAGTAAGATAACTTGGGCTTCGAGTGAAGGGTTGGAGGGAGGGGGTCATCCATAGTCCCTACTACGCGCATCATAATCCGTGGGTCTCCAGTAATAAAATAAAATCGACAAAAGCATTGGGGTCTAAACATATCTGGCATAAAGGGTGTAAAACGTGCATTTCAAATGTTATATCTCATCGTGATTGCATCACAAACCTATATGCTTTTCCCGTTGCAGCAAGAAAGCTGATGACCCGGTAGATCAATATCTGAACCCGTTGAAGCTATTACACGAGTTGGACGAGGTGTTGGACGATAACAGCATCTTGGTGGCTGATGGAGGAGACTTTGTAGGAAGTGCTGCATATATCCTGAGGTGAGATATCATTGTAAATACACCTAGCACATACAGTCTTTGACCAGGTGCTTTGAGGTTGGTTAATTCAAAATATATAATCGGTACCATAAACCTGAGATATACATTAAATGAGCACATTTTTTCTCCGCAGTTTGGTACCTCATTCAACAAAATCGAATGGATACTTTTAAAGTGGCGATTCAATGACCGCGCATAACAACATCAAAGTTGCACTAGGTATAGGGAATCATTGATTTGTGTGACAGTTATGACAGTAATCGCACACAATTCAATGAATACCTAGTGCAACTTTGCTGTTGTTAAAGTATCCATTCGATTTTGTTGAATGAGGTATCAAACTGAAACTGCGGAGAAGAAATTTGCTAATTTAATGTATATCTTAGATTTATGGTACCGATTATATATTTTGAATTAGCCAACCTCAAAGCACCTGGTCAGGGACTTTATGTGTTAGGTGCACATTTCCATGATGTATTTCAACAACTCCCCAATACCTGAACACTTTCCACGCGGCAGACGACATTCCATAATGTCACCAAATGTTTCGAAAATGTCAAAATTATTGAATTTCATCATCATATTTGGAATGATCATGATAGATGCATTACAATAAGTACAAACATGCCTAATATTAGTTCAGTAATTCTTGAGATCAGACTTTGAAAGTTTTGAAGGATATTTGACAAATCTGTCTTGTTTATATAATGGTAAAACCAATAGCTGTGTGTAAGGTGTTTTACTTAAAAGTACAGTAGCAAAGTATTGTTAATTTGAGCTAAACCGCGCTTGTACGGGGTGTCTAAAAAAAACCATCCACGTGTTTACCCAACTTATTAACCATGAACTTCTAAAATTTGGTATAACAATTGTATACATACTGATAGACTAAACGCTAAGCTTTCATATGCCGTTTATTTCATCTGATTTGGTTTTGTCAATCTTGAGATATGCCCAATTAACTAAAGCTACCTAAAATCGACTTTGTGCCACTTTAGAGTTTGCAATGAATAGAAAGGGTTACTCCGGAGAGGAGGTGGTGTGGGGGATTGTTACCACCTCTACAAAATCCAATCCGAAATGCAGAGTATGCCTATTTGGGTACCATGGTATAGCTAGAGGCTCCCTCTATCCATACATACCAAAACAAGTACAAAATACCACGCATGACGTCACAATGAACCCCGTCACCAAACATGGCCGACCTCAAAATCCCACCGTAATAGCTGGACAGTGAAATATAGGCCAAAATAGAAATCTTCGCTAAAAAAGTTCCAAATATCGGAATTTCACCCGTTTTTTTGCTTATAAGTGAGGGGTGTTTCTAACATAGGCCTATGCTATAATATTCAGGACCATACAATTCAAATATTTTTCAAAATGGCGATTTAAAAAATTGTAAGGTGGCAACCCCTTTCCCCTACTAATAGACTTTGACGGCTTACCCTACCCCGGGTAAGACGGCATCCTCAATTTGTTTTCGTCAAAATGAGCTCAGGGGATGTAAAAGCGATCACCTGTACGCCCTAGGTCACTGTTCTTTGCGTTTTAGCGCAATCGGCGACCACCCTCCCTTAGGAGGACGAGGGTTTTAATGCTTATCTTAAGCATTCTTCTGTAAAAGTGGCACAAAGTTGATTTTAGGTAGCTTTAGTTAATTGATCATATATCAAGATTGACAAAACCAAATCAGAAGAAATAAACGGCATATGAAAGCTAAGCGTTTAGTCTATCAAAATAATATCAATTGTTACACCAAATCCTATAAGTTCATGGTCATTAAGTTGGGTAAACACGTGCACGGGTTTTTTGAGACACCCTGTATGGAAACCAGCACGAACCATACAGGTGTTTGTACACGCCACACGATTGCAGCTGCAGTGTGTGTTGTCTTGGAATGATTGCTGTTTACATCGCAAAAATAGCTATTGACCTAATAACGATGTGCAATGTGCTATAGCTGCCATGTGGTTTCCATAACAACACTGTTTACATCAACTTCTGAATCTAAACATAACTTGATTGTTATTTTAATTTGGTCCTTTTAATTGTTATTGAAAATAGTTTGAATGCAATTGTTAAAAATAAAGTACAATTAAATTGTGTTCTTCAATCATGAGAATGGAGTTTTTGAAAATAGCAGGAAATAAAAGGAAAATGGTGATTTTTTTTGTTTTGAAAAAGCGCGTGGAATTGGGCAAAACAGACCAAAAAACAGGCTGAAATTAAATAAAACTGCGTACATTTTGACTACCACAAGCAGGAATTCCTGCTTTTCCTGAAGATTCTCATGCTAGGTTCTTACTTGCATTGTATATTTTTGAAATGGCGTTCAAATGCTTGGTCGTTGATGAAAGGGATTCAATCATGTTTCATCGTAAATAAATGTGCAGCACCAATCTACAACTTGTCTTACATTTGTGCTCTTAAATCAAATCGGCTACTGCCGCGCTGTGCTTCATTTACTCACATTCTATAATTTATTGCTCCAGACCAAGCAGAAAACTGATATTATCTTGTATATCGTATCATATATAATATTTTCCATTTTTTCTCTCTCTACCACTAAATACAGACCAAGAGGCCCTCTCTGCTGGCTGGACCCTGGTGCATTCGGTACTCTGGGAGTCGGAGGCGGCTTCGCACTCGGAGCCAAACTGTGTCGTCCCGACGCCGAGGTGGTCATACTCTATGGCGACGGTTCACTAGGATACAGCGTGGCGGAATTCGACACATTTGCGAGACACAGTCTGCCCGTTATAGCGGTAGTCGGGAATGACGCCTGTTGGACCCAAATCTGCCGGGAACAAGTACCAATTCTTGGCTCCGCTGTGGCATGTAACTTAGCAGTAAGTGATCAACTATTGATTTGTTTTTGCGACAACCCCCCCCCCCCCCCCCCCCCCCCTCCCCACACATGTTCGATGAGTGGAAGGACCTTTTAAGCGGGGTCGGTCAGTGGGTGTTTTTTACGGATGACACTTAATATCACCAACAACTTTTGCCATTCTTTTAAATACTTGCAATTTTTGTCCTCTTAAACGTCAGCAATTGGGGTAAGTATTCATTTGTACAGGAAACAGTTTCCTCCCAATTTTTATAGGTCTGGGTCGGTCAGGCCCGTAGAATAGGTGTTTGTTATTGTCTTTTAGTGAACTTTTTTTGTGATTGTCTGTGGATCTTTTCAAATAGCATACTTGACAGATGTTATTTTTTCAAAATAAATCAAATTGTATTCGGTTTTTTTCATCACCCTCAATTGAAAATTAGTATTGCCCATAATGCACTGACACTATACTTTGATCAGTTCCAAATTGGCGAGAAATATTCTCCTCGCGTAAAAGTATTCCAAGCGACCGCGACTAATTATGGCCACACGCACGTAGTTTTGGCCGCTCGCATGCGTTGCGAATATGATGCACACTGCGCGTGTTGCCTTCAGCTCACCCGTTTCTTTCTGTATTCATTCGCTGCTGTAACAAGGCTTCGCCACTTTCGAACTGATCAAACTATAGAATAAAAATTGCTCAGTTAAATAAATCTGTGTGTGCCTTTCTTGCAGTTCCTCGATTACCAGACTGTTGCCGAGGGTTATGGCGGTACCGGCTACAAGATGACTAACGAGACCCCGGCGGAGATGGTCGAGATCTTCAAGAAAGCCAAAGCGGACTGTAAAGCCGGAAAACCGACCCTCATCAACTGTTTTATAGGCAAAACCAATTTCAGGGACGGTTCCATATCAGTGTAAAAAAGGGCGGTTCCATATCGGTATGAAAAAGAGCGGCTCCATATGGGCATAAATAAAGGCAGACGGGAGATGGTATGTTTGATTTAAAATTGGATAGATTGAGCCCATATGTTTTGGTAGAGCTATGAGTGTTTAAAAATATTGTGCGAGACACAAACAAATGAGGCTGACAAAGGTAAAGTCACTTACAGGGTGTTGTGTACTTGCAATAGTTTATGCAACATGAATTGTGAAATGTGAGAAATAGGGATATTGGAGTACATTATATGAGGCGATGAAAATTAACTTGCCTGTTTGTAATTTTGTAATCATAGCTTGAAGTTACTTGAACTTGAAGTTATTAGGCATGAAAAATGGTATACATTAGAGAAAGCTATGGTTCAAAAGACCAAGACAAAATATGATTTTAAATTGTGCACTTTGCTTTTCCACACCAGTGGCGTAACTTGAGGGGGAGGGCATTTGTCCCCCTACCAGAAGGCTTGCCCCCCCCCCCCTCCCCCTTGTTGCCTCCTAAATGAAATGTCAACATATTTGTATTAAATTATAAATATTTATAATTTGTTTAATACCCGCCGTGTATGCCTATTATTTCTATCTTTGTATTATATACAAAAGACGGTCCGTTATGCCCCCTGCCCACCCCCCCCCACCCCCCCCCCCCCCCCCCCCTCATGCCCCTCCCAAAATTGAATACCCTAGTTACGCCACTATTCTACACACAGCAAATGATAAATGATCAGATTACGCCTAACTGGTAGTGACATATCTCTCCGATAATGTGGTGGGGGATCAGTGATGTTTACATTGATCAATGCAGCCCATGTACACCTAACACGAAGGCCAGGTGCATTGATGTTGGCTAATCAAAAATCAAAAATCGAAGTGAAAAATCTAAGATATACATTATATGATCAAATTTCTTCTCCGTAGTTTGGTACCTCATTCTAAAAAATCGAGTGGATTAGGTTTGAAGATATGATTGTGTCAATTATCATATCAACCAACAAAATTGTTGCACTTAAACATTGGGTTTCTATTGGATATCATTGCTTAGTGTGTGATTACGCACTGAAAATGTGTGTGTACAGACTCCTTTTCGATACCTGTTGCCCATTTATCAGTTAGTAAGATCGAATAAAAAATACGAAATTTTTAAACTCGTGCGGCGAATTCATGGAGGCCGCCGTTTTTAAAATTACGTCATTATTATTGCTGATTTTCTTGAATGGAGTGCCCAGTTTATCAACAAATAAACTAAATTTGATTTAAACTCGATTCTAGATGATATTTTGTGCATTCAATTGACCCCGAATAACAAATGACGACATTTTTAATGACAAAACCACCTCTTACACGAACACATTTGTTACATTTTTTGGGGTTAAAATCACTTTTGACTGCTTTTTCCGTCGATAGATTGTTCTTTCCCTCGGTGAAAAGTTAGTAAATACATTTACAAGTTTCACAAGTTTTACCTTAACACCCCCTGAATTAATAGAATTTCCCCGTAACCAAAAAAAAAAATTGCTATATACTTAACTGTGTACATCCGGGACACTACTGTACTTTTAAAACAAAATGGCATAGGAAACCAATTATAGTGCAACTTTTGTGTCGTTAGTCGTGGTCATTAAAACAATCATAACTTCAAAACAATCCACTCGATTTTTTATGAATGAGGTACCAACTTTTGGAGAAGAAATTTGTGCTCATTAAATGTATATTTCAGATTTTTGGTACCGATTATTGATTTTGGATTAGCCATCATCAAAGTACCTGGTCAGGGACTTTTTGTGTTAGGTGTATATCTGTCACACTGTCCCAAGTTTTCTATACATTATAGTGCAAATGCTTCTTTCTTGTTCTTAGGTTTGTTGTTTCCGTAACAGTTCACTACTCATTGCAAGTGATATCTCAAGTTAAAGAGGGAACATTGATTAAAGGATAATGACTGCGTATCAGTTTGTTAATAAGAGGTAACTGTGAAGTATAAAAACATTTTCACTTTAGATCCAAGGAATTGCATGAGGGGTGTAGCCCCGAGGGAAATTCTGAGGTCCCAAAGTAAAATATTTGATTGAAAGGATTGAAAGGTCACACCCATTACAAACCGATAAATCTGATCAAAATATGTGCAAGCAAACCACCACACGTCGCGTAACTACTTGTTGTGCAAATACGCCATACGTCCGTTAGTGACCTGCGCTTATGTGTGCGTACCAGTAAAGGACGGTAGCATGTATCGTGTATATTCATGAGGTTTTTAATACATATCAATTTGAACTTGATACAAGATTGAAGCTATACATTTTAAATGAATGAGACATTCTTCACTGTCAGTACTGTTTGAGTACCCTATTGGTTAAAGATATGCTACTACTTATCTATTTTAAATGTAAGTTCCAAAAGCTATGCAATATATCACTTGATTTTATTATACATTTTTGTGAACATTTTGTATATATTCATATTATCGTTAATTTTAACATAGCAAGAAAGTAATTGATATAAAGTCATGGTACGCTTGCATGTTATACAGGGGGTATAGTCTGATAGTGATGATCAAAATCATCCCCATAATATCCGAGACCTGTATTCTTTGGAAAGGCCTAAATCTCAATTATTTGGGGAATTACAATCATCTATTTTTATTGTCAAACTCCCCTTTTTATGGTCACAATCTTCTATTGCAATTAAGAGACTTATAATGTTATTAAACGAGGGACTTTTCAGAAAATCCTGTGAGTTCAATTCAGTCTTGTTTTTTTCTTCTTTGAATATTAAACACATTGTAAGTTTTAGTTGGTATTCAGCTTCTTCTGGCCACATTTTGCCTAGCTGTATCATGTATTAGGAATTCAGACAAGCTTCAGCTGCTAATTACTTAAGCACATGTTGGATACCATTTATGGTATGGGGAAAACCCAAAGAAGATTTCTTAAGCAACACCAGCATGATTCACTTTCATCACATGACCTCTGTTTTCTGTCACTACTGGTCAGGTTTTAAATTAAGAATAAATAGCAGGTTTTCCAGTGGATAACCATGTTATGAAATAAAGTTATCCGCCAAATTGTTTCGGTTGGACGCCTATAAGTAACCACGGTTCAAATATTCAAAAAGAATGGTCATTCGACGGATAACCTACATTGAAATTTAGATTATCCACCAGCATTTTGTGAGCCCTGATTACCGCTTAATTTGAACGCTGCTACTGGTACCCATTGACATTACATTGCAATGAAAGGCTTATAATGTTGTTAAACGACAGTCTTCAAGAAAATCCTGCTACAAGTAGTACATTTGATGTGACTTCAATTCAGACCTCTCTTGTTTTTCTTAAAGACCCTTTATTTTTTGAATAACACGTTTTAGTTGAGATTCAACTTCTTTACATATCTGTGACCAAGATGCTGGTACTGTTGGTCCTGTTGGTACCGTAGAGGAGCTAAGCGTGCTGGATTACACAAGAAATCTTCTTTGGAGACAACCCTTCTGAGAACAATGCATAATAAATCTTCTTTGGAATAGTATATTTATTGTATCTCTATGCAGCCCTTCAGGGTGCACTACACTAAATGGGGTTTCCCCTACCCTTAAGGACGGTGTTTAAAACTAAAATAGGAAAGTATGCATCACAATATCCTCAATTAAAAAGACTTGATAGTAATAAAATTGCGTACATGCCTATGATTGTTTATTAATTATGATTAATGGGACATCACCTACATGCACCCTGACTATAAACTGTGAATATCATCTAGGTAAATTTTGAGAGATCTTTCAAATTTGTGCTTTTTACTGGAAACATTGGCGATTACGGCGACATTTCCAAGCTCCTCAAAGGGGTAGTCAACTCCATGGGCATATTTTGGAAAAACGAGCTGGTTCACCTACCTATTTTTTTCACTTTTTGGTGAGGAAATGTGATCATATTTAAGAAAAAATGACACTACGTGATCCAACTTCGCAATTTAGTGGTCTAAAACAGAGTTTTATATCAGTGTTTTTATACATATCCCTATGGAGCTCTACAGGGTGTCTCAGAAAAAAATTACAACGCTCCTTTACGTGATCGTAACTTCCAAAATAATAATCAGAATAGAAAAATTTAAGCTGCAAAATTAAGTCCAATTAGTTGGCTATAATTTTTAAAAAACGCATTCAATTCAGCTCACTGGTTACGGAGAAATTAGCGATTATATAGAGGTAGGTGAAGAACCCTCCTATCCAAGTTTGCGTAATATACTGATTTTCATTTGCGCAGGTATGGTTTTCTATTCTCAAATAATGTAGGTAGCACCATTGAATACCTTGATTAATGCAATTCTTCAAATCATTAGAGTACTTAGCAATAATCCATCGAGACATTCATAATAAACACAATACAACAACAATACAACAACAAACAATACAACAACAATACAACTTGTTGTATCGAGGGCCCACATTTCTTCCCTGGAAATATTACAGCAGCTGCATATCTTAATATGCTTGATCAAGTTGTGACTCCTGAACTCCACCGTTTGTATGGACAAGGGCGTAATGGATCTGTTCCACGGCTCTGGTGGTGCCAAGATGGAGCTCCTGCCCATAGGGCTAATGTTGTAAGGAACAGACTTCTTCAAATCTTTCCGAACCGAGTCATCGGCTTAGGACATGGTGTTGAATGGCCTCCACGTTCCCCTGATTTAACGCCATGTGATTACATCTCAAGGCAAAGGTTTATATGACTTCAAGAGCTACAGCAAAGAATCCAGAATGAAGTAACAGCCTTACGCAGAACCAGGATAGTCCGTCGTGCTGTTCACCATATGTTAGAAAGAGCACAACGCTGCATACGTCTTAATGGACATCAAGTGGAAGGCAGGTCTGCTGGACAATGAGCATTGTGTTGCTGCTCCATAAACTTTCGGGCAAAGTTTTAAATAACTTAAGATGAAGATTTGTTATATTCTAATATGACCAAGTTGAAAATATGAGGAAAAGAAACCTCGATAAACCTATGCGCAATACTTTATGTTTTAGTTAAATAACCTAACTTACCATCATTTTATTCTCAATTGTGATTACAGATTGAATTATCGCGCAAAATAGGCGATAGAAAATTTCAACAATTGCAACTTTTATCAAGTTTTAAACCTTAGTGCAAAAATAACCACGATAACTTTCATGTGCAATATTATGTTGAACTTGGTTAGCAGCTGGCATATTAAGAAGAATGACAAACAGAGAACATTAAAAAAGTTATGATCATTATCTTCGAGAGAAGTATCGATTAATTTCGTGTGTGTGCTGTCTGAATCACTCAATTTGAGCAAACTTGGATGGAAGGGTTCTATACCTACCTTTACGTAATTGCTCATTTCTCCGTAACCACTCAGCCGAATCGAATGAAATTTTCCCTCAATTATAGCCAACTAATAGGACTTTATTTTGCAGTTTAAATTTTTCTGTTCTGACTATTATTTTGGAAGTTACGTTCACAAAACGGAGCGTTGTATTTTTTTCTGAGACACCCTGTGGTATCAAACTTGCAAGTTGTACAATAACAACATTATCATTTACCCCCAACCAGTTGTGAGGTCTACATTAAAAAAAAGATGCACGTGTTACAAAAATCTATTAATGTTTGTCTCATTAAACATGTTGAGTAATGGAAAAACACTTTTCCCGACACGTTAGGCTTAAAATTTAAACCAGGACATGTGCAATTTTTAAGGAAAGTGAGGCGAGTCTGTATTAAGATGTTTAAAATACCGATGTTTAGAGAGTAAAAAAGTGAGCCAGGTAAAAATCCTAAAAGAACTTGTTGTACGTTTAAGACATTATGCAATTCAATGTGTTTTCAGAAATTCATGGGGCCTAAATGTACTGCAAAAAACCATAGTATACAGGACATGTTTCGCTTGACCTATGTTAGACAAAAGCCTATACATTATGTTGTCAAGCGCATCAGCTATGTTTGTATGGTTTCTGTGTGGGTAGGCCTAATGTTTAGCCATGATTTTTCTTTTTTAGCAGATTACTAGGACGATTGATAATTTTAAACACCTTTGATATTTGCAAAAAAGCACAGAATCTTAAAGATAAATAATATCAGTAAGTTGAAGGCGATGTTCTATACTTTTTTGCCCAGGAAAATACTGTACTATTATAACATTTAGGTATACAATGTTTGTCTTATGAGTTTTTAAAGTAGAATAATATGAACATTTTGCTTATAATTGTCTAGCTATGTTTTGTAGCACTGTTTACATATTAAATATAGCTAACAAGTTATAAGACAAGTTGACACGCGAAATTGTGTAAATGGTGAAACATAGTTATTGTATAATGAAAAGATAGTCAGGAGGGGGTACTCGAATAGTGAAGAGGGTAGGGGTGTGCGGCTGGGCACAGGGGCACCAAGGGCCCCAAAACATGGGCTTACCGAACTGAACGGTCGCCGAAATTGTGGTCTCAGAGAACTAAATTCTTATACAAATTTGTGTCTTTTAAACTGAATTTTCGGGCAAACATTTTGCATTATAAACTGAAATCAGGCAAAATTTGAGGCTACATAACTCAAATTCATAAGATTTTAACACACTATTTTATGGTTAAATTTGGGGTCTAAGGGAACTGCCAATGGATGAAAAGGGAGTCTTATGGAACTGTCAGTGGATGAAAAGGGGGTCTTTTAAGGAGCGGCCGAAAGGCGTGAAAAGGGGTCCTTGGCTGCCGCACATACCCATAATATGGCCAATATACGTAGCAAAACCGTTATTTTGGCATGCTAAATAGAAACTATACACGCTTGGCATGTAAACACAAAGATAACAATTTAAGCGAGCTATGCATAAAACGTAGGGTTTGCTGAAGCATATCATATATTGTTTATCCCAAGGAGTTTGAGGGTGAACTCCGGGGGTGAACTATTGTTAAGATAATTGACCGGCATGCATGTATATTTACTTATAAAGTAAGAGAAATGTGCAGTGCCGGATGAAATGATATGATTTCATATAAATGTCTCGGAAGTTCAATACTGAAACCAATGTGCGAGCGTAATTAGATGTTTTCATTTTCTTCTAACATTTCTATCAATGTTTTTAGTGTAGGTGACATGGGACAATTTCAGATTTGATGAGCAGCTTCCTCTATTGTTTCGTTCAAAGCCAAATGTTCATTTTTAGTTACGTTATTGTCATTGTGTACATTTGCTTTGATAAGATATTCACCTAAGTTTTTGGATTTTGGTGCGTCAAGAGAAAAAATTGGAGGACAAGGAAAGATTTTACACAGGTTTTGATTCGAAGATATGAGATGCCAATGTAACAAGAGATTTTGCTTGATTTTTGAATTACTTCTGTGAGGGAAGTAATGTGCAGAAAACCAGAGGTATTTCATTTTTGCTTTCGAAACATCCTCAAGGTATTTATTTCGTTGTGTATAAGAAATAGCTGCTAAGCAAAAGTCCATATCAGTTTCTTCATAACCTCGTTCAATAAGTTTAGATTTGAAGAAATCAAGTTTGTGGGTAAAATCAATTTCACTGCTGGAATTTTGGATATGCGGATCGTCTCACCCTTGACCATGCCATTAAAGCAAGCTTTTGAGTGAGATGAATCTCTTGATAGATATTGGAATGTATAGTCGCAATTAAGGTTTAGTGAAGCATTTTATATCTAGAATCTGTGAGTTTCTATTGTCAAGTGATGCTTTATTTACCAATCTCTTTCCATCGTCTAATATAACATTTAATGTTAGCAAAGGTTATTAAGTTTGTGGCCTGATTGCTGGATAGACTGGTAATGCCACCATATACTCAGGGGATGGGGGTGGGGGCATGGAAGTTTTCTGAAGAAAAACAAACTTTGCTTACTATCCATGAAAAACCAAAAATGCCCATCAGCCAGGAAGAAGAAAAAAGTTGACCCATGCTGATAGTTTTAAAAAAATCCTACTCACCCAATTCAATAAAGAAAATCATTAAACCTAAAAATAAAAGCCTTTGCGTCTTCGCCTAAAAACAACAACTTGTCACCTTTGGCGGCTATTAAGAAATGTCCACCCAACCCTAATGTTCATGCCCCCACCCCCACCCATTCCCCCTGAAAATCGAATGGTGCATATGTATAGTGCGTCCCTTTTATAACATTCAGAAATATTAAAATAATTATAATACAGGGTGAGTCAAAAACAATTTTACTCAACTTCAGCGATTTTTTTTAGAAAAAAACATTCGTTTGTTTTCGAAACAATTTACTACGGTATAGAGACAAATTAATTAGCTTTAATATGAATTTTATCTGGTTTAGATTGGTTGAGGGAAACTTGTTTTACGCTGTTTTGAATAAAAGTAACCAACTGCTCCGACACAAACTAAAATTTGACGGGGTTTGGTAATGTGTGAGAGGGGGAGGCACTCAACTTATGTACCAGCTATAGTGTTTATGATTGGGGCTTCGGAATTCTTGACGAACAATGGGATATTAAGAACAGAATAGGCCCAAAGAAGTGTGGGGCTATTGTGGCCTAATGTGGCTTAATGGGGACAAGAATAACAAACTGGATGACACCAAACTTCTTCTTTTTGGTAGGGGTCAACATTGTGGCTTTTATGTAAACATTGCCTGCAATAGTTTAATTTGTTCTGATTTATACATTTTAGTTCAATTTTACTAAGCCTAGGCCTATTATAGGCCTACTTTAACTTATTTTCAATTGTTTGGGGAAATGGGTTGGGGCACAGAGAGATTTCCCAAAAATAATTGAAATTCAATATTTTTACCTTGTTTAGATAGATAATATACATAGAAACCATCTCATGAAAGATTTCTTTAAAAAGAATTCAGTAAAAATGAAAAATAAAGACATTTTCTCATAATTTCTGATGGTATAATAGTGCTTTTTACTTTCTTTGTATTTTGGTTAAAAGTCACCACCAATTGTATCATGGAGGTCATGACTAAGCATCACATAACAATCCATAGGGGGTCTTCAAGTTTATTTTGAATAAACATGAATCAAATTAGTAAGAAGCCATCTGTGACCTTGAATTTGGGTAGTTTCTATATGATCACATCGAACTCAAAACGCTATAAATCAATGAATTTCACATGAAATACTGCAAATTAAGCTCTATAATTTTGGGTGGTAAGTGTATACTATACGCATTACGAATATGTGAAAAAACCCAACTTCCGTGAACAAATTGAGGGCTCCCTCCATGAAGGATCTCATAATGCCCCTTTAAGCTGAGTAAGGGGGGAGGGGACACTGTGGATGGAAAAGGTCTTTATTACCGGGCATATGCGCCCCTTGCACCAGCCCCGTGTTCCCGGTAATAACAGGTTACGGTACCCGTCAAGGCTGGGCCGATCCCGGGACTGCCGGTGGGGGTGTGGGGGTGGTACTCATACGGTATACGGGGATGTGGAGCTCTAATCATGGGGTATGATTTGTGCTGGGAAAACCCTTATAATGGGGTCACTTTTTACAAATGGTTCTATTTTCGCAAAAATTCGGGCTACTTTCTCGCGAACATTTGCGAACATTTTGGCTATTTTCTCTATAAATGTGCGAAAATTGCGTCTATAATGATGAAGCCGCAAATCCTTAGAAATAGGTACCGTTTTTTTCTTCAAAATCACCCTTAGAAATGGGTAGGGTTGCGGCACACCCCGACCAAACCAACCCCCCCCCCCCCCCCTTCCCACCACCACCACGGGCTTGTAAAACTGTATTTTAACATGATTTTAAACACAGGCGAAATACGTTTACACAGTTGGTGTGTAATGTAGTTTTTAGGTCTATATCATTGAAGTTCAACTTGTGGTGGTGGTGGGGAGGGCGGGGGTGTTAATATTTTGATTATTTGCAACCAACGGGTCTGACATCTGTTTAGTTTTGAGATATTGTATAGCTAGCCAATTAAGGAGAGGGTCACCACCGTAACCTCTTTGAATAATTATTATTTATTATTCTTATCTCTTTCGTTTTTCTATTTAGTTTAAATGTTGTTCATAAAAAAAACCATTATGGGGTCCTATCCACCTAATCCCCCGACCACTCGGAACGAGATTTGCCATTTTTGTATCGTTTTACAATCCACGGATTTGTCTCTTTAGTTTGAGATAATTGTTGCTACCCAACAATAATAATATAAACAGGCATTAAAGACGCATTTTAAACCACAAGCAGTGGCGTAACCAGCGGGGGGGGGGGGGGGGGGGGGGGGGAGGCAGTTGGAGCCCCCCACTTGGAACCCTTGTCCCCTATATGAAATCAATCGGAAACTCAATGCGCCGCACAAAGATAAAATCAATAAATCAAAAATTAAAAATCAAAATTAGCAGTTAAGAAAACGCTTTACTATTCGAGAGTGGTAGCAGTCCAATTATTATGGAGAGGAGTACCCCCGGGATATCTGGGACAATATTTTTTTTTTCCAATTCTCTTTCATCTATTTCAGAACCGCTGAGTCATAACAATTTATTGTTAGTATTAACTTATAATCTTAACCCGTTTACGGGTAGGTGCACCCCGGGGACCAATTTATGTTAACGATAAAATGATTTGTTATTATTTCATATTTGGTAACCAAATAGTCATAACATTTCTTATTTTGAAGCATTTGCATTAGTTATTTATTCAAGTCTTTTAATATTTGTACCCGTAGGGAGTAGCACCCCCGACTTAATATTTAAGTATTTAATTCTTCCATTTACCCATTCATATGACATCATCCGGTGGTCATACATGTTTTAGTTTTCGAGTTATTTATACTTGAAAATACCCAAATATTTTGAAGTGGCACCCCCGGAGTCATAGCCAAAAAAACACAACTATGGTCATGTGTTTTAAGCTCGCCTCCTTTCGCGTTACACACGGATTTTGGCTTTCGCAACATGAATTTAACTTTACACATTTATATTTGCTTGTATACCTCCTGAGGTAGTAAAAGTATACATTTTCTGAAGGGAAATTGCATGAGGAAACCAAATATGTCATTAAAATTATAGTACGACCAAGAACTAAAATGGTATGATCGGAAATGTTCGGAAAAATATCAGAGTTTTTTAATTTTTAATTTGAGATCCATATATTTTGTATACCTATCCCTATCATTATTTTGTTTACATATTTGAATTCCTCATGAAATTACCCATTAGATGATATATTTTTGTCAAAGTTACTACGTCGGTTTGGTAATTATACCGGCTAGTGAATATCTCAAATTTTTATTTTATATATTTTTAGAATTTTCAGAAATATTTGTTTAAGGATGAACCCTTCCCTGATATAAACTGCATTTCTGAATTCCTCTAGTTACAAGCTTTCCAAAAATGTATACTTTTGCTATCATAGGTTGAAAACTTTTTCTGTTATAGTCATTTTTATAAATCCGGTAAATTGAGGCTGATTATTCATGTTGACTGTGTAGCGAATAGGAAGAAAGCTGATGATCATTGTCTTATCCATAATTAATTAGTTGTTAATAATAGTTGACAAGTCTGTTGAACCACACACTTAATGACTACTAAGTATCCTTTGAAATGGGACCAAAATTGTGTTTTTAACATTAGGGGATGACTAGTTATTGTAAAAAGAACAAAGCATGGGAGTATCCCCATTGAGTTTGTACGAGGGTCGTTCAATAAGTAATGAAAGTGATCATGGTATGGGATGCATGGGTGATTCTATTGAGGGATAATGTGATCAATATAAAGTATGAACCTTTATCTTTCAAACAATACAGTTTTGGATTTATAAGTGTGAACTAAGACGTCATTGCATTGTCTCAAAGTAAGTACACTTGGGACACTGCTAAGTCAGTTATTTGGCAGGAAATTTGAATTGTTTGTATAAAACATGTGGTAAGAAGATTGCATAACATGACACCAGAAGCAGGTAAATCCCATTTTTTTCGCGTAAGTATGATTAAAAAGACAATAACTTTAATCCCTGTGTAATTTGATATATGTAGTATAAGAGGAAAAAGTAAGGAGAGGCAATCAAATAAAATGTATACAAATATCAGTATTTCAAATAGCCAATTTTCATTTAAAAATGCTCAATCAGGAATCACTAATATTTCGGAAAATCAAACAAATTAGGGAAAATCCAAGCAATTAACTAGTTTGGGAGATTCCATATGATAGCTAACTAATTATCTGAACTTATTCGCATGGAACCTGCAGAAAATATGCGCATGCGCAGACGGCAGATAATTTTGAACAGGGCCACAAATGGCTAAAATCATGAAATTTACCAGATAAAAGCTTGCTGTGCCTTCAAATTATAATCAGAAATAATGAAAAATGCTTAAATCAATGTGTTTAAATATTGTAATAGTCAAAATAAAGTTATACATGAATGTATCAATCAAAGATGGCTGCCACCACCTCTCTCACTACTGCTATCTTTAGAGCTACTAGATATGTATTGTTAAAGTAATCGTCGCATAATTTCAATGGTTTGAGGAAATTTTATGAACAGCTCCTCTTGAAATCCCCACTATCATTGCTTTACATCCCACAACAATTTACTAAATTATAATCCCTCCATTGTTCTTTATCCTTTGTTGTTTTTTATTTCTAAAGTGGACCACGGCTGTTTGATCGCTGTGTTATCCAAGGATTCTAGATAATAGGGAAGTGCACTTGCTCCCATTTTCTATTGTGCTTTGTTCAAGGAGTGTGAACATTACAACCACAGATTCAGTTACAGATACAGAAAATAGTGTTCCCTTTGAAATTGCAAGGGAAAAGCTGTTTTCCCATCCGGACTAGGCCTAACTAGGCTAAATAATAGCATAACATGTGCCCAGATTAGCTTTTTGGATAAGATATCACATTTTGGGTTACGCATAAGATCAACATTATTAACCGGTCAAATGGCAATCAATTTAACACCAAAAATGGACTAGGCCTAACTAGGCTAAATAGCATAACATGTTACTCGACTGAGGTGGACGTACACGACCGAGATGGACGTTCATGACCACGGTGGACGTATACGACTGAGGTGGACGTGAACGACAGGATGTACACAATGAGGTGGATGTATATGATGCGAAAGTTTAGAACATGTACTTGGCCCTGTTCAATTAATTGTCTGTGCATGTGTAAACGTCATTTCTAAGAATCAAATTGATTAGCCTACTATTTATTTAGTGCTGCAATATTACTAATGCGGCATGCAATGATGTAACTATTCCGTGGAAAGTAAGTTAGACAACTAGGCCTATAAAATCAAAGATTCAGGATTAAAGATCCATTGATAACAATTGTAACTAATTTAGGAATACTTCTCCTCATTGCTAACGGCAGCCTTGTTGCTGCATAGACTGCATTGTATTACATGAAAGTACTTTCATAATTGTAATAAGCTTATTTGATGATCTACTCACCAGCGCTGCTACTCACTGAACATTCCATCCGTAAATCATTGTTGACATTTATACGCAGTCACACATTACCAATGAGTTGCAAAACATGGTGGTACTTATTCTGTGAGGCAAATGTTATGGCTTAAATAGCTAATTTCTTTCATAAATTGAAGGAACCGGGCCACTGTATAGCCTGTAAGTCTCACACAGCGGCCATTTTTGATCTCAAATAAGCACTTAGTCCAGGTTTAAACCTACCCTCTGGAGGGCCTATAGTTAGGCCCTGGTTTAGGACTTTTGAGCAGGACTTAGGCCATGGCTTAACTTAAGCCACCTTTGGGAATATGAATCTGGGTTTAGACCAGGTTTAGGCGGAGGTTTAAACCTAGACTAGCTTAGTCCAGGTTTAAACCTCCTTTCAGAATATCAGCCATTGTGTTTATGTTATTGACATTACATAACCAAAGGTATCTAACAATCCAAAAGTGTATTGTTTGAAAGACAAAGGTTCATACTTTGTATTGATCACATTATCCCTCAATAGAATCACTCATGCATCCCATACCATGATCACTTTCATTAATTATTGAACGACCCTCGTACAGGCGGCACCCCTTCCAGAAACACCCCTTCCAGCACCACCCCTGGTCCCCAAACATCAAACAGCTGTATCTCCCTTTCTGTATTAGCTATACCAATGCCATTTTGCAGGCAGATAGCTTGTTATTAGGGCTTTAAAATGATACCAAATTTGTTGAGATAGCTTTTGTGGTTTTAAAAATATTTGAGGAAAATGACAGCATGAAGCTAAAAAATGTAACGGCACCACCCTATTGGGAGGCGAGTTCATAACGCGTGACCCTATAGTAGATTCAGAAACTCTGGCGCATCGGTATCGATTGTGGACCTCGTCCATTGGGCGTTAGAGGAACCCATTTTGACCAATGATGAAACAGCGGTACTTTTATAGATGTTATTATCATGATTATTTGCGCTCCATAATCAAATGCTATACATAG
This sequence comes from Ophiura sarsii, assembly GCA_035610835.1. NCBI lineage: Eukaryota > Metazoa > Echinodermata > Ophiuroidea > Amphilepidida > Ophiuridae > Ophiura > Ophiura sarsii. Next base: position 19,464,656 of record CM069449.1, read on the forward strand.
TAGTGTGGCTTTATGAATAGGGCTGATCATATACCTTTACAATCACGACAACCAAAAACTTAATCCAGCAGCTTCAAATGTGTTATCACTTTGGAAGCGGTTACCACAATAAAAACAAATCGACCATCATCGACCGTATACAGGTTTCGAATGAAAAATAGTATGTATGTCATTTACTTACTATGCGTGTTTGTTAATTAATTTCTCATGGTGATTCGAAATATATGATGACAAAAGCCAATAAATTAAATGCATTTTGTAAAACATGTTGTGAATAATTGCGTGTGCATAACCGCGAGGCGTGGAAAGTGTTAATCTATTATACTCTATATTTGCCTAAAAATCTCAGTCCTTCATAATGTTTGCTTCCTCCTCCGTTTCTTTAGAATACTCATATTGCCACAAGCTAGTGGGTATTTATCGCTTTGTTTACCTCCTAGAGTAAATATTATTTTATGTTATTTAAAAATTACTATCAAATTAGGCCTATAGCACAACCAAACTTAGCACTTTCCAACGGCTAGGCACAGAGGCGTAACAGCCGCCCCCCCCCCCCCCCCCCCTGAAGGTGCTCAGCCGGAAATTCAAACATACCCACCAGGAAAAATGGTGGGAAGGGAAAATAGCAAAAGAAGGGGGAAAGGGAAAGAAAAGAGTGAATGAAAGGAAAAAGGGAGGAAAAAGCAAAAGGAAAAGGAGACAAGGTGAAAGAAAGAAAAGAAGAAAGAGAAAGAAAGAAAGAAAATTTTGCAGTACAAAAAGCACAACAGACAACAAATTCTTGACTGTTGGACTGTTGTGTTTTTTGTACTGCGAAATTTTGTAACCATGCGAAATTTGTGACCTTGCGTAATTTTGTGTCCGTGCGAAATGTTATGACTGTGCCCCCCCCCCCCCCCCCCCTCCCCCCCTGACAACCAACCTCTGTTACGCCCCTGGCTAGGCAGGCAGCGTACGAACAACAACATCCCAAAATTTCACAAAATGTTTCAAAAGATGTCAAAATTATTGAATTTCAGTACCATATTATTTGGAATCACCATGATAAATGCATGGAAAAAAGTACAAACATGCCTAGTATTGGGCCAGTAATGATTGAGGTAGACTTCGAAAATTGTGATCTGTTTTGTGTATATAGTAAAAAAATGGGTACCCTAAAAATATAAATAGCCGCGTGGAAAGTGTTAATATAAAAATGTTGGTTAAAAGTACACACAGAACGGACACATTTTAGCAAGCTGTTTCCCATAAATTGAATATGTTGGGGTAAAAGCTTGTTTAAAGCCAGGAGGACCGCCTTAGATGCCCCCCCCCCCCCCCCCTTCCCTAAGATTTTGCCTACCTAAGACTAAAAGTATGGGTAAAACTAAACCATTCTGGCATACGCATACGTACCAAGTTGGCCTAACTTGGTAAGCGATTTTGTAACCTACATTCACATAAACATTATAACATTCAACGGTGAAGTTAACATTTTTGTTATTTGTAACAGTGCGGTTTAGTAAACTGCGTCGTATTATAATTATTTTAATATTTCTTAATGTCTAACAGTAGTTCTTCCCCCTAACATTCTGTCATAGGGACGCACAATGCACCATTCGATTTTCAGGGGGATGGGTGGGGGTAGGGGGCATGAACATTGGGGTTGGGTGGACATTTTTTTTCGCCGCCAAAGGTGACAAGTTGTTGTATTTAAGCGAAGGAGGCAAAGGATTTTATTTTTAGGTTTTTAATGATTTTCTTTATTGAATTGGGTGAGTCAGATTTTTTTTAAAACTCAGCAGTGGGTCAATTTTTTTTTGTTTTTCATGGATAGTGGGCAAAGTTTGTTTTTCTTCAGAAAACTTCCATGCCTCCCCCCCCCCTCCCCTGAGTATATAATGGTGCGTTCATGGCATTACCAGTCTATCCAGCAATCAGACCACAAACTTAATAACCTGTGCTAACATTAAATGTTTACATTAGACAATAGAAGGAGATTGGTAAATAAAGCATCACTTGACAATAGAAACTCACAGATTCTAGATATAAAATGCTTCACCAAACCTTGTGACTATACATTCCAATATCTATCAAGAGATTCATCTCACCAAACAGTTTGCTTTAATGGCATGGTCAAGGGTGAGGCGATCCGTTATATCCGAAATTCCAGCAGTGAAATGGATTTTACCCACAAACTTGATTTCTTCAAATCTAAAACTTATTGAAGAAACTGATGTGGACTTTTGCTTAGCAGATATTTCTTAAAACGAAATAAATACCTTGCGGATGTTTCGAAAAGCAAAAATGAAATACCTCTGGTTTTCTTCAAAGATTACTTTCCTCACAGAAGTAATTCAAAAATCAAGCAAAATCTCTTGTTACATTGGCATCTAATATCTTCGTATCAAAACCTGTGTAAAATCTTTCCTTGTCCTCTAATTTTGTCTCTTAGACGCACAAAAAACGTAGGTGAATGTCTTATCAAAGCAAATGTACACAATGACAATAACGTAACTAAAAATGAACATTTGGCTTTGAACGAAACAATAGAGGAAGCTGCTCATCAAATCGGAAATTGTCTTATGTCACCTACACTAAAAACATTGATAGAACTTTTAGAAGAAAATGAAAACATCTAATTACGCTCGCACATTGGTTTCGTATTGAACTTCGTATTTATATGAAATCATATCATTTCATCCGGCACTGCACATTTCTCATTAAAACCTACTTTATAAGTAAATATATATACATGCATGCCGGTCAATTATCTTAACAATGGTTCACCCTCAAACTCCTTGGGGGTAAACATTATATGATATGCTTCAGCAAACCCTACGCATACATCGAGAAGTGTTGTTGTATTCTATCTACTGCCTGCTTTGTTGCATTGTTGTAATATGTTCTAATATCAAAATGGGTAGCACACATCCAGAAGTGCTGTTGCATTATATCTACTGCTGGATTTCTTGCATTGTTGTAATATGTTCCAATATCAAAATGGGTAGCACACATCGAGAAGTGTTGTTGTATTCTATCTACTGCCTGCTTTGTTATATTGTTATAATATGTTCTAATATCAAAATGGGTAGCACACATCCAAAAGTGTTGTTGCATTATATATACTGCTTGCTTTGTTGCATTGTTGTAATATGTTCTTATACCAAAATGGGTAGCACACATCGAGAAGTGTTGTTGTATTCTATCTACTGCCTGCTTTGCTGTAATATGTTGCATTGTTGTAATATGTTCTAATATCAAAATGGGTAGCACACATCCAGAAGTGTTGTTGCATTATATCTACTGCTGGATTTGTTGCATTGTTGTAATATGTTCATATATCAAAATGGGTAGCACACATCGAGAAGTGTTGTTGTATTCTATCTACTGCCTGCTTTGTTGCATTGTTGTAATATTTTCCAATATCAAAATGGGTAGCACACATCGAGAAGTGTTGTTGTATTCCATCTACTGCCTGCTGTGTTGTACTGTTGTAATATTTTCTAATATCAAAATGGGTAGCACACATCGTGAAGTGTTGTTGCATTATATATACTGCTTGCTTTGTTGCATTGTCGTAATATGTTCTTATACCAAAATGGGTAGCACACATCGGGAAGTGTTGTTATATTCTATCTACTGCCTGCTTTGTTGCATTGTTGTTATAATTATGTTCTTATATCAAAATGGGTAGCACACATCCAGAAGTGTTGTTGTATTGTATCTACTGCCTGCTTTGTTGCATTGTTGTAATATGTTCTTATATCAAAATGGGTAGCACACATCCAGAAGTGTTGTTGCATTATATCTACTGCTTGCTTTGTTGCATTGTTGTAATATGTTCTTATATCAAAATGGGTAGCACACATCCAGAAGTGTTGTTGCATTATATCTACTGCTTGCTTTGTTGCATTGTTGTAATATGTTCTTATATCAAAATGGGTAGCACACATCCAGAAGTGTTGTTGCATTATATCTACTGCTTGCTTTGTTGCATTGTTGTAATATGTTCTTATATCAAAATGGGTAGCACACATCCAGAAGTGTTGTTGCATTATATCTACTGCCTGCTTTGTTGCATTGTTGTAATATGTTCTTATATCAAAATGGGTAGCACACATCGGGAAGTGTTGTTGTATTCTATCTACTGCCTGCTGTGTTGCATTGTTGTAATATGTTCTTATATCAAAATGGGTAGCACACATCCAGAAGTGTTGTTGCATTATATCTACTGCCTGCTTTGTTGTATTGTTGTAATATGTTCTTATATCAAAATGGGTAGCACACATCCAGAAGTGTTGTTGTATTCTATCTACTGCCTGCTTTGTTGCATTGTTGTAATATGTTCTTATATCAAAATGGGTAGCACACATCAAGAAGTGTTGTTGTATTCTATGTACTGCCTGCTTTGTTGTATTGTTGTAATATGTTCTAATATCAAAATGGGTAGCACACATCCAGAAGTGTTGTTGCATTATATCTACTGCTTGCTTTGTTGCATTGTTGTAATATGTTCTTATATCAAAATGGGTAGCACACATCCAGAAGTGTTGTTGCATTATATCTACTGCCTGCTTTGTTGTATTGTTGTAATATGTTCTTATATCAAAATGGGTAGCACTCATCCAGAAGTGTTGTTGTATTATAATAATAATAATAATAATGAACATTTATAATGCGCGCAAATCTGCCGAAGCACTCATGGCGCAGTGAACAATTAAACAAGAGAAACAATGAAACCAGAGCAGAGAACATTATACATATACAAATAATGCATAAAAAAGCAACAATTATACAATGCAATAAATCACAAAATTAATTGAAACAGCTTAATTATACGCAATATACATCAGATGAGTTTTGAGGCCAGTTTTGAATGATGAGAGAGATGAACAGGCACGGATATGATTAGGAAGTGAATTCCAGAGCCTAGGTGCAGCAATAGTAAAGGCTCTGTCCCCCCATGACCGATACGACTTTTCCATAACCAGAAGATTTTTTGATGTGGAACGCAAGCCAGACCGAGACGGTTTATACAATGCAAGAAGTTCAGTGATGTAGGCTGGAGCAAGTTCATTTATGGCACGATAAGTGAGTATGAGAAGCTTATATTGCACTCTCAGATGAACTGGTAGCCAGTGCAAATCAAACAAGATTGGGGTTATGTGAGAAGATGGTTTTGTGCGTGTGATGAGACGTGCAGCCGTGTTTTGAATTACTTGTAAACGATGAATCTGATCTTTAGGAAGTCCGTGAAGGAGAGAATTGCCGATGTCTAATCTGGAAGTGATGAAGGCGTGAACCAGTTGTTCTGTTGTCTTTGAGTCCAGAAATTTCCGAATTTTGCCCAGGCTTCTTAATTGAAAAGAAGCTGATTTGACAATGGAAGATATGTGCGAAGTTAGAGTCATTGATGCATCCATAATGAAGCCAAGGTTGCGAACTTGTTTCACTGGAGCAATGGTTGAGCTGCCTATATTAATGTGAATGTCAGAAAGCTTGTCTAACATGTGTTTGGAGCCAAATAAGATGAATTCAGTCTTGCTATCGTTGAGTTTGAGAGAATTATTTTTCATCCATTGACGGATCTCCTCAACACATGCTTCAATAACATGAATTGCATCAGTGGCAGCTGTCTGGTTAGCGTCAAATGAAAAATAAATTTGGGTATCATCAGCATATATGTGGTATTTGAGGTTGTATTTCTGAAAGATATGACGGATTGGTGCGGTGTAAATGACGAACCATTGTGGTCCCAGTACGGAACCTTGGGGCACAGAATAGTTCAGTGTTACTGGCTCAGACAAGGTGTCACCAATTTTAACATGTTGTATCCTATCCCGTAAGTACGATTTACACCATTTCAGTGCTACGCCTGACACACCGATGTTATTTTGAAGCCTTTGCAGTAGGATATTATGATCCACAGTGTCAAACGCAGCACTGAGATCAAGCATCACCAGGGCAGTTATTTTGCCATTGTCCATTGCACGCAGAATGTCGTTATTAACACGTAGCAGCGCTGTCTCGATGCTATGATTTGCACGGTAGGCTGATTGGAAAGGATCTTGCAATTCCCAATCATCAATGACAGTCTTAAGGCGAGATGATGCAACGCGCTCGATCATTTTTCCAAGGAACGACAAATTGGCAACTGGCCTAAAATTTTTGAGTTCCTCTTTATCAAGACCAAGCTTCTTTAGAAGAGGTCTTATATATGCTGTTTTTAGAGCACTTGGAAAAATGCCTGTTGAAAAAGACATGTTAATTATACGAGTTATTGATGGAACAATGTCATGAACACATTCTTTTATGACCCATGTTGGTAGAGGGTCTAATTCACATGATTTGGTAGGTGCACTCATTAGCATTTTTAACAACTCGGCATCAGTGACTGGTTCAAAATCAGTAAGATGAGGAACACAAACTGACTTTTGTATGTCATTAGATGGAAACACAACACTCTCATTAAAACCACTTCGTATACTCTCAATCTTACCAACAAAAAACTGTGAGAACCTGTTGGCAAGCATTTGATCAGAAGTACAACTGGGAAGAACAGGATCTTTACTTTTGTGCAAGAGATTGTTGACAACACGAAAAAGACCTTTCTGGTCACCATGGCACTGAGCAACAGAATCAGAATAATAGGCGGTTTTAGCCTTCTCAATCATACTTATGACCACTTGCCTTTGTTCACAGTAAGCTTGACGGTCAACCACGAGTTTCGACCTGCGCCATTTATGTTCAACTTCCCTTTTCGGCATTGAACCACGGTGTATTTGGTCTTACAAGAACACGACGTGTTTTCGCAGGGGCAAATTTGTCAAGAAGGGAACTCAAAGATTCATACTTATTCACACAAATATCAACATCATCTTGACCAAAGTCAATTTTAGAAAGAGTCATAGATATATCACGAGCAAAAACTTTGAAGTCTATAGCCTTTAGATTACGTGTGGTGAAAGTCTTCCACTGAAGTGGGGCCTTTTCTATTCTCAGAGCACAAGATATTACAAAATGATCCGAAAGACCAAGAAAAACACACTCATTTGAAAATACATTTTCAGTTTCACGAGTTATTAACAAATCCAAGGTATGACCATGTATGTGAGTGGGCTCATTTATGTGCTGTTTTAGCCCGCAGGATGAGAGTAAGTCCATAAATTGTCTAGCCTCTGGATCGTCAAGATCATCAACCCAAATGTTAAAGTCCCCACAAAAGAGTATATCAGAGGGATGTAACTGGTAAGCTTCAATCATGGCAGTGAATTCTTCCAAGAAAAATTTGAAGGGCAGTCGGCGTCCACTTCTGTCTTTCACAACTTCGGGTCTATAAATGACTACAATTCTTAAAGATCGGGATTTATTTGAGATTTCGGCATGAAAAGACTCGAATGATTCAAATGTCCGATAGTTCTGGACTCGAACATCGAACGAGGATTTATATAAAAGGCCAACACCTCCTCCATTTCTGTTCGGACGTGGAGAGTGGGTTAATGTATAACCAGCAGGAGTGATGTTTCCAAAAACGACATCATCTCCTGGTTTTAACCAGGTCTCGGTTATTGCTACAATTTCATAGTTGTTTTCTAGGACTAAATCCACAAACTCAGTTGTTTTATTTCGGATGGACCGAGTATTTATGACACACAGTTTTGCTCGAGCTGGACTTGCACTAGGATTTGTCTGTAAGCGCTGTTTAACATACTTTCCAGCACGACAACCCCTGCGTGTAGGACGTGGGTTTAAATTTAGAGCCTTGATGTTTAACCATGTGTGTTGAGGAAGATGTCGATTCGGTTGATTGTTTAACTGCAAAAGTTGATTTCTTGAGTACTTTGTAGTTACATTTTCTAAACTCCTATCTTCAAAGTCCTGGCTAGGTCCAGGATTTGCATGAATGTCACCACAAGCAAGTAATTCATGCGTATAAGTTATACTAGAGTTTTGATATAGTAGAACTGGTTTTCCAACATATTTGTGATGATGGATTAACCATGATGCTGAAAACCTTGTTGCAATTGTATTTATGGTTAAACCGGGCAATTGATGCTTTAGCCCACAAAAGAGAAGGGCAAGAAGTAAGTACTTAGCTAGCATGGTGAATGAGGTGGTATTGTTCCAGTTATATAAACAGTGATGTAAACTGGTAGAAATCCATTATGAAAACTCATTAAGTACTTCAAAGTACTGGCTAATATTGTATACCCATACACAACACCAAAAAACCATTTTTTGGTTAAAAACGAGGAAAGTAAGAGTTTCTTAGTTCCATAAAGTAGCACATAATGTTCTCTGGTAGTTGCAAAGTAGGATGGTAGAACTTTTGTCACGGAAAACCGCTCTTAAGGTGGTACAAAGAGCAAGAGTTCTAAGAGCTCAAACACTGTGCTGCCAAGCGGCGCTCAGTGTATTACGTATATATCTACTGCTTGCTTTGTTGCATTGTTGTAATATGTTCTTATATCAAAATGGGTAGCACACATCGAGAAGTGTTGTTGTATTCTATCTACTGCCTGCTTTGTTATATTGTTATAATATGTTCTAATATCAAAATGGGTAGCACACATCCAAAAGTGTTGTTGCATTATATATACTGCTCGCTTTGTTGCATTGTTGTAATATGTTCTTATACCAAAATAGGTAGCACACATCGAGAAGTGTTGTTGTATTCTATCTACTGCCTGCTTTGCTGTAATATGTTGCATTGTTGTAATATGTTCTAATATCAAAATGGGTAGCACACATCCAGAAGTGTTGTTGCATTATATCTACTGCTGGATTTGTTGCATTGTTGTAATATGTTCATATATCAAAATGGGTAGCACACATCGAGAAGTGTTGTTGTATTCTATCTACTGCCTGCTTTGTTGCATTGTTGTAATATTTTCCAATATCAAAATGGGTAGCACACATCGAGAAGTGTTGTTGTATTCCATCTACTGCCTGCTGTGTTGTACTGTTGTAATATTTTCTAATATCAAAATGGGTAGCACACATCGTGAAGTGTTGTTGCATTATATATACTGCTTGCTTTGTTGCATTGTCGTAATATGTTCTTATACCAAAATGGGTAGCACACATCGGGAAGTGTTGTTATATTCTATCTACTGCCTGCTTTGTTGCATTGTTGTTATAATTATGTTCTTATATCAAAATGGGTAGCACACATCCAGAAGTGTTGTTGTATTGTATCTACTGCCTGCTTTGTTGCATTGTTGTAATATGTTCTTATATCAAAATGGGTAGCACACATCCAGAAGTGTTGTTGCATTATATCTACTGCTTGCTTTGTTGCATTGTTGTAATATGTTCTTATATCAAAATGGGTAGCACACATCCAGAAGTGTTGTTGCATTATATCTACTGCTTGCTTTGTTGCATTGTTGTAATATGTTCTTATATCAAAATGGGTAGCACACATCCAGAAGTGTTGTTGCATTATATCTACTGCCTGCTTTGTTGCATTGTTGTAATATGTTCTTATATCAAAATGGGTAGCACACATCGGGAAGTGTTGTTGTATTCTATCTACTGCCTGCTTTGTTGCATTGTTGTAATATGTTCTTATATCAAAATGGGTAGCACACATCCAGAAGTGTTGTTGCATTATATCTACTGCCTGCTTTGTTGTATTGTTGTAATATGTTCTTATATCAAAATGGGTAGCACACATCCAGAAGTGTTGTTGTATTGTATCTACTGCCTGCTTTGTTGCATTGTTGTAATATGTTCTTATATCAAAATGGGTAGCACACATCAAGAAGTGTTGTTGTATTCTATGTACTGCCTGCTTTGTTGTATTGTTGTAATATGTTCTAATATCAAAATGGGTAGCACACATCCAGAAGTGTTGTTGCATTATATCTACTGCTTGCTTTGTTGCATTGTTGTAATATGTTCTTATATGAAAATGGGTAGCACACATCCAGAAGTGTTGTTGCATTATATCTACTGCCTGCTTTGTTGCATTGTTGTAATATGTTCTTATATCAAAATGGGTAGCACTCATCCAGAAGTGTTGTTGTATTATATCTACTGCTTGCTTTGTTGCATTGTTGTAATATGTTCTTATATCAAAATGGGTAGCACACATCCAGAAGTGTTGTTGCATTATATCTACTGCTTGCTTTGTTGCATTGTCGTAATATGTTCTTATACCAAAATGGGTAGCACACATCAGGAAGTGTTGTTGTATTCTATCTACTGCCTGCTTTGTTGCATTGTTGTAATATGTTCTTATATCAAAATGGGTAGCACACATCCAGAAGTGTTGTTGCATTATATCTACTGCCTGCTTTGTTGTATTGTTGTAATATGTTCTTATATCAAAATGGGTAGCACACATCCAGAAGTGTTGTTGTATTCTATCTACTGCCTGCTTTGTTGCATTGTTGTAATATGTTCTTATACCAAAATGGGTAGCACACATCCAGAAATGTTGTTGCATTATATCTACTGCTTGCTTTTGTGCATTGTTGTAATATGTTCTTATATGAAAATGGGTAGCACACATCGAGAAGTGTTGTTGTATTCTATCTACTGCTGGCTTTGTTACAAAGCTTGATGCCATCATAAAAATGGGTAGCACATAAATCTTTTTGTCTTAAAACTAATTACGATTACTGTCAATTTTTCTAACATTAAATGGATAGCACACATTCTGAAATGTTATTGCATTTTATCCAAATGGGTGGCACATTGATCATACCAAACACACATTTACCGCCAGCTTCCGAATTGGTAGCACATGTACATATACTTAAGTATTACTTGAAATACATATTGCTCAATTCAACATACCACCTACTACAGTATTGCTTTTCAACCAATATCACAAATACTTTCATTTCGCGACAGCGATTTGATTGCTTAAGTGTCATGGTTAGATAGGTAATTTCTTTAGTAAATTGACAACAATGCGTGGTATCACGACCTATGGCATTTTGCATAAAAGAAAATTTGATAATAGAGAAAACTATTCAAGTCTATTTTTAATCGCGTGAGGAGCAAAGTCGCATTTGGTCAAATTTCACTTAGGTATATTTTTAACATATTTATAAACAATAGGGTCGATTCAGTGAAACAGGGTATTGAAATCCTTGGCCATATGATTGTATAAAACAGACTTAAGGTAGAACTGCTTATCAATAATGAACATTAATTTGGGTTTTATACTAAGTTTACGTTACGTATCGTTGACCTATTTACAATTCTTTAGAAATAGAAAGTTCACATTTGTTATATTTTACAAAGTATCCTAAATAGACATATCTGTTGCGTGTGTATGGTTATTAAAGCATTCAGAATATCACTACGGAATTAACAGTTGACAATTGAATGATAGTGAAACAAATTTGATTCACGTGAACATTTGAACTTCTTTGGAAATTTGGAAAAAGAAAGTCTGTGAAATTATGCTTCAACTATTTTAACACCTGCAGACGACAGTTCCGAAATTTCACAAAATGTTTCAAAAATGTCACAATTATAGAATTTATCACCATGTTTTGAATAACCATGAGAAATGCATTTAAATAAGTATAAACATGCCTAGTATTGGTTCAGTAATTCATAAGATAAGACTTTGTGAGTTGGGAAGGATCTGTGTTAAGTCCATGGTAACACTAACTAGTCACGTAAATTGTTAACCAAGGCTGTTGCATCTCAGTTAAATATTGCATGACGGAAATCAAATTAATACATACGTCCAAGTAACCATTATAATATTACTATTGATACAGATTCTGGCAAATTATTTGTTAATAATGGTAAATATTCCTAAACGGATGATGATAGAACATGCGAGGGCAAGCTGACATGCATATATTATGAGTGTTTTAAGATTTTACATAGGATGACAAACTGTAAATCGCCGGTCAATGATGGTATATCCTGAGACAAATATTTAGGTTGACCCAATACACAAGTCTGTTGCAAGCCAGTATCCCCAAGCCGTTTTCGTTCGCGGAGATGATTACAACACTAGCAAAAAGTAGTATTATCAGATTATAGCTTATACGACTCCCCCACCCCGAGATTCTAGCTATGATATATATAAATACCAAACATATTGAAATGCAGTGACATTCTACACAAATAACTTGCAGCATGCTATAATACGGTATTCTAGGAATACGGGAAATAATCTTACCAGACTAAAGGAAAAAAAGTATCTTTTATGTAAATAATTATTTCTATTTTATTTTTCAACATATGGACATGCAATTGTCTTACTGTTAAAACTGTTAAAACCAGCAAGTAACCAGCTTTGGTAACAGTGGGAACAAAATTTGGGTAGTGATAATACCAGGTAATACTGATGCAAAGGTCAACAGTTAATATTATGTAGCGCATGAAAATATTCCTGTCATTTTATTGGTGGAAACTGCATCACGTGACATAAAATAGTTTCACCTTTTCACCCAAATAACAAATAGTACATTTTGATGGGAGATTTTGGACCTGGCTGTCAATAGTACATTTTGATTGGAGCTTTTGGACCTGGCAGTCGCCCACTTTTTCCCCGACTCGCCCACGCCCCACGCCTACGCCCATATCCCTACCTTCAATTCGTGAGACGGTGAGAAAGTAAACAAAACGCGTCGTCTGCTGTTCCTGCGCTCCCGGTTGCACTGTATTTTAAATATTTTATAGTACAGTTTTGTTTTATGAACTTGGGGAACTAATGATTTCGGACTGATGGGGAGCTCAACTCTGCTAAATTAGCTGAGTACCGTATCACTATCACTGATGGTTGATGAAAATGTGTAAAATGACAGAAATATTTTCATGCGTTATATAAAACAAATATTTAATGATCATATCTCGGTGACTGGAGGCCGTGGGACTTCTATTTTCTCTCGACCTCCGGTCTCGGGAAAATAGTAGGCCCACGGCCTCCAGTCACCTCGGGGCCAATAGTTTGCACCATTAAATATTTGTATAATGTGACACGGCACCAACATCATTTTTTTTTGCGAGGAGCGAAACTTAAGGGAGTGATCATAAATACATTGGTGGGACGGGTTGGGAAAAATGGAGGGGGTTCAGAATAAAAAATGTCACCCACATTTTTTGGGGGGCGCTTCGCATAAAAAAATAAATCACATTGTCCGCACTTTGCGCAAAAAAGTACCCACAATGTTTACAATTACATTAAATTACTGTAATGACATACAGGGGGGATCAAGAATAAATAATCACCCGATAAAAAGAAAACAAATATGTCCGAGGCTCAACAATTTCCACCGCCCCCCCCCCCCCCCCCCCCCCCTCCCACCAAAGTATTTATGAACACTCCCTTAACGAAGGAAACAGAAAATAATTGGGGAAAGGGGCGCGCACAAATTATGGCTTTTGACTCTTTCATATTAACATTAAACTGTTAAAGACCAGATTGTGGATATAATTTTACATGAAAAGTCAACGTTTTCGATTCTTTTCGGGATATTGGGCCGGGATATTGGGGTGATCCGACATCGCGACTGATGGGGGGCCGGATTTTCGGGGCTGGCAAGCTCCATTTCCCGGGCAGAAATGATCAACCGACTAGAATTTCCCTGTAGGGGAAATGTCTTTGTTTTAGCCCGGTAACCACGCTTCCGTTAAAGAACAATCCACATTTGATTTAGGAATTAATTAGGATTAATTATGTATACGTACATAAGTACGTATACCGTATCATTGAAACGAAAAGCGCCAAGCGGGTCGAGTCGAGTATAAAAGCCAAACAATCTTTGTTTTAAAATCATTTCAATGACCTGGGCTTTTCCTTTTTCTTTTTTGTGTTTTCCTTTTCCCATTCTCTTCCTTTTCCCTTTTTTCTCTATTCTTTCTCCCCTTTTCTCCTTTTCTGTCCCCTTTGTTCTTTGCATTCTCGATGTTGTCGCTCATCTTTTGTCAGGG
>CM069449.1:19478648-19554942 GCA_035610835.1 Ophiura sarsii
TTGGACCATTTTTGTTAAAACTGGGTGTGTTTTTTCTTGCTCGATTCGCGCTCACTTTTTCAACAGGTTTCAACATCATAATGGGTCTGAAAACACACCAAATATTCTTAATATTATGTGGGGACGTACAAAACGTCATACTGGACCATTTAAGTGTTAGAAATGTCAATTTGTGCGTACATATCGCGTGCATGTTTCATTATTCAAGCTTAACAAGATGGCATTGCAAGACAGTTTCCCATGACCATTTTAGTTCAAAAACTGACAAATTTTGCGCGCTCCGCGCGCATATTTCCTACAGGTTTTAACATTATAATGGCCCTCAAACCATGCCAAATATTCTAAATATTATGTTGGGGACGTTAACAACGTCATACTGGACCAATTTAAGTGTTAGAAATTTCAATGTTTGCGTACTTCGCGCCAGTGTCCGAATTAAGGAAAAAAATATGGTTGCCCGCCGGGCAACCTAGCAGAAAATTATGGTTGCCCGGCAGAAATGTTGGTTGCCCGTATTGTATGCATTTATTTTGTTTAACTTAGTAATCTACACCCAATGCGATTATGCGCCGCGCTAGAAGTTACAGTTGTGATACTGTAAACAATTGTGACAGTAATTTGAAACATGAATATGTTACTATAGTGCAACAGAGCATAACTTTCCAAATATTGAATTATGAATATAGTGCCTCCTGATTGTTGTACAACAATGAACATTTCAATCCTAAGTAGGTGTATCATAGATAATTAAAACAGCTTTGTTTTAAAGTACTATTTCGTGTCCTTGTATGATTATCAGCATTGTTACATTTCTTATTAAACCTGATTTCGGATTGGCCAATACTTGATTATCCATACACGCTAATCCAACCAGCTACTGCCTACTTCCTTTCATGGCCTTGACTATTAAAACATTTCTATTTTATTTAGACTTAGTGCAGGCCTTTAACACGATACCTGTTTGTACACCCGTGCATGTCAGCACACGGTCACTATAAAGTAACATACACCATTATGACTGCACACTGGCGAATTGCATTTCAAGTTTCTTGCAGCGCGAATTTTAAACCACTGGTCCCCTAGCACGGGCATGTCCTTGAATATGCCTTCCATTGTTTACGTGCATGGCTGCACAAGTATTAATATACTTTTGCCAAGTCTGTGTATAGTTGTATGAAATAGTGGTTACATGTGGTTGTTTCTCTTTTTAAATATACTACATGTTTGGAGGACGATATTTTAAATGCTAAAGGGATATTGAATTATCTGCTCAGACCATTCTTTTAAGCACACATTTACCTTTAATTTGATACCATGCAAGTCTTGTTTGGATACACAGTATTACTTAATAATTTCAACGAGTTTGGTCATTAATCAAGCTTAATTAAGACAGATGTTGGGGTTTTTGTAAAAAGTAAAGATAAATGTGAACTTTTTCTCAGACAGTATTGTTGGCAATGATGGGAACTTCATTTCCTGTAACTTTGGTGTTAATAGCATTTATATTTTTTGCTGGAAATTCCAAAAAGCAAAATGTTAATGTATTTCTTTATAATATGCTAATCATATGCAAATAAGGTCAAACCATTTTTTTTCTCTATGAAATTAAATCACCAAGCTGTATTCTATAATATGATATTGTCTCCTTGTCTTACATTATGTTACTTTTTAAATTAGAGCGTAATTTCAATAACATGCACTTTTGGAAATTTATGCTCTGTCGCACTGTAGTAACTAGTAATCACATCACAGTCACGCACACCATCATCATCTCGTATTACCAGGGAGCTTATATAATGGGAGAGGAAATTCGAATAGCAAAATTGAAGCCTCCCCATATATGGGCATGTGGGCGTGAGTACGCGCGATGTAACTCTTGAGATGACGGCGAACACTCATTAGCATACTTTAGACGCGTGATGTAACTCTTGTAACTTATTAGCATACTTTTTAGACGCGTGATGTAACTCTAGGAACATGGCGCTGTCACGCTAGAGGCTTCAATTTTGGCAACGGGAGTGGCACCGGTCTGGTATTACTGCTACATGTAATAGTATACAGACTAAACGGCTACCACGCGTACGGTATAAATAGGATAAACGGCCGAGTGCACCAATGACGGGTAACTTAATAGGGAGGTAAGCTACCTCCCTAGTAGTTATGCTCTAACTGTAGCATAACTTACTAACGATGTAATTCTTAGAGCATAACTGCCGAGTAACACCAGAATAGCAACTAGCGAGGTAAATATCCACATTAATCAGCATCGTCCCCTTACAAAATTAATTGGCGCATATACATGTATATGCCAAGTGTTAACCTATAGTTTACTGTAAAATTCTGAAGTGAATGGTCCTCCGTAGTATTAAAACGTGTCGTCACTCGCTAGGTCATAGGTGAGTGTAAATCAAGAATCACGTGGAGTCGGTCTGCGATCCGGAAAACAATGATGCCATTTTATGGCAAAAAATTTCGAAGTTTGTTTACCGCTTTTTCAAAAATAAGGACTATTATGACATTACAAACATATTTTGGGCGAGGGGCACATACAAACATTGCACCAAAAAGCACAATTTTAATGACAAACACAAGCACCCGATGGAAACCATTATATACAATTATAACACATCTCATAACACAAATACCTCCGTGGCGTGGATACCTTGTCCTGCGATTGTTAACCGCAGAACCTCGGTTCGAACCCCAGACCACGCACTGCACGATATGCTTTTTTTTTTTTTCGTTCTTCTAGTTTTACCCTTCCACTCACAATAATGTTGAACTTGGCTTTATCAGTTTTTAATTAATAAAAACAATAACAAGTTTATTTATTTAGTCATTATTTAAGATCCTTGGACAATTAGTACATTTTGGTCAAAATATGACCCAAAGTCGGTGCGATTAGTGTTTGAATGGGCAAAGGAGTTGATGTAAATTTTGACTAAAAAAAATCACCAAATTGCATGAATGGATTTTCAAAAATATAAAATCTTTCAGCTTATGAGGGGTCACATTCCACATCAAATAGACACCCCCTGTGCATGCAAGCGCAATTGGTCCTTCAGCATCAGCGAATCATCCCCTCTAATGTTCACAACAAATTTACGCTACTGCTAGAATTGACTGACTTGTGGCATAAAACGTTATGCCCCAACTTCTTACTCTTGGGTCCGGTCAGGTATAACATTTAGCATAAATTACCCGCTAGTTACTAGCCTAGTAGCTTACCCCGCATTGGCGCTCTCAAAATGTTGGGTTACGCCTCAGTTACTAGCGAGGTAGCGCTATTCTTCAGCTACCCGTCATTGGTGCACTCGGCCGTACATGTACTAATATAGTCCTGATTTCAGGACTGTCGATTTTATTTTAATACACTGACCATCACCACAGCGCTGATTAACTCCACCATAATTTCATGATTCCACTGACCAAATAGTATCCATTGACCGTACCCCCTCTATCGTTCAAATCATAGATCCTGCTCACATCCAGTAACCGCTCACATTTACTGACCAGGGAGTTTTGGCTCTCCGGCCGCAGGCCGGAGAGACAAAAGGACAGACTGACAACCCGGTATACGACCAGGTACAAGCATTACAAGACAGATGATGCCTCTACAGTTATAATAGTAAAGGGATCGTCTAAGGCTCTATAGATAGAGCTAGTACTAATAAGGCCCAAATGAGATCATGGAAGTACAATGATAGATTAATATTTTCCGTATGAAACTTGGATTATAAAATTATTATTTAGCTGATTTTGTTTCATTCACAGATCTGTAAAATATTTAAATTCATGTGCTAACTTCTAGTAAGATGTTTGGTTGCCCACCGGGCAACTGCAAAAGTAAATGTTGGTTGCCCGGTGTTTAATTTTGGTGGTCTCGGGCAACCGGACCACCAATTAACGCGAACGCTGCTTCGCGCATTAGTTTCAATGTTTCATTATTCAAGCTGGAATGTCAATTTTTGCGTACTTCGCGCATTATTTTCAATGTTTCATTATTCAAGCTTGACAAGGGGACAAGATGGCTTAAGGACAGTTTTCCATGACCATACTGGACCAAAGTTTTAATGCAAAAACCACACCAAAATTTAGCTAAATTTAACTAGGTTTACCATAGCTAATACCACAGATAAACTGCAAACTGCGCTGGCGAAAACACACGCGAAAACGAAATATTTAGCCTTTTTAGCGATAATTGCGCTCAATTTATTCTTCTTATATCTGAACAGCCAACATCGATTTTGGTTAAACATGTTATTGTTAGGCGAAATTGCATGAAAATGCTAATGCCACGTACACTTATTTAAAACCTGGTTGAAATCAAGTGTCATTGACAAGGTGCTCTATCAATTAAAACTCATTCAATATTTGACGGCGTATCCAAATTCTATGATGAAAGGCATTGGAAGATCTGCTATCTTCTTCATAATTTGTTCATAATTGGTTTGTTGTTGCTCAGGACATATTTAAACTTATTTAGTTGTGAGCGACTATCACAGCGCCTTATAAACTAATTGTGTCACTAACATTACTAAAGGCCTTATAGCGTACTGATCATTCTGTTCATCAAAATATATATCTTCGACCCCTGTGAACATTTCAAGAATTTAGTGAAACATGACAAACATGGAATGAGATTTGGAGAAACTGACTTGCGACATGATCTACCCTACATTTGTTAAAAATGCCCACCCCTTCATATCATTGTACCATGTATGAAGTTCATCATCATCTTTGATTATTACTGGTCCAAGGTATTATTTGGAGTTATTTTAGTTGCTGCCCCTAAATTGTGATACACATTACCGTGTCCCATCCCAACTCACAAAAGTGTCAATACCTATTATGTGCCGGTAACATATTTCGCAGTATAAAACCATAACATAGTTAGATAGGTAGAAAAGAGTAGTAGAAATATCTTGGTAACAAATTGACAATAACATCTACTATAGCAGTGGCGTACCCAGGGTGGGGGTCCAGGGGTGCGGTATCCCTCCTGAAATATCCCCATCGGTAAAAACGACAACCCCCCCCCCCCCCCCCCCCCCCCCCCCCCCCGTCTGTAGAGTTGCGATGACCATGCGGGTTTTTTGTGGCCGGTTATGCGGACAACTTTATCGCCCCACCCCCCCCCCCCCCCCCCCCCCCGCACTTATTACGATTTCCGCTGCTGACGGGGAAAGAATTGTGCAAGTTTTACGATTCTTTTTGGAGAAATTGTCGGTACATCATGCATTTCGTCGGTACAACTATGGTTGTGCCCCCCCCCCCCCCCCCCCACCTCCCCCCCACCCAGTTTCCAAAAGCTGGATACGCCTCTGTACTATTAGTAATGTAGTTGTGATGCAAGCAAGTCGTATAACTATAACTGCATTTTCAATTATAATGTAACTTATGTGACCAAACCTCTCGCCTTACGCCTTTGTCTGTGGATTATAGACCGTGTTTCGAGCTTTAACAATGACAAAGAAAGCCTAGAAAGAGCTAAAAAGAGGTAAATTGTCCTTAGCAATGCTTTACCAAAGAGAAAGGCGAGAACACTTTATAGGCAAAGGCTTAATTAGTTTTGTCTGGGTAGGAATAAGGATGACAGCATAATGTGATGAACACGTCAAAAAAAGGCCAATATATTTTAGTGTGACACGCTGTATACATAATCATAAAGCAATTATGTTGATATAAGGCGACAAAAATACCATGTTCTACGAGCCCGATCGGCCATTTTATACACAATGATTTACCAGAGAAATAATATTATCTAATCGGGAACAATGATAATGCTTAACCAGAACTATTCACACATCACACTTTCTAATTTCCAAATGAAAAACGAAACGAAATTGAGTTACTGATATTAAAGAAATCTGTTGACTCTTACGGATGAGTGGGGGGGGGGGGGGGGGGGGGGGGGGGCATTGTTAGCTTTCTTTAATCTTTCCTATCTCAAATTTTAAAAAAGTCAATTGAGGGGCGCCGCCAATAGGAATTAATCATAGATGTCGGTGTCATGTACACACATACACATTTTAACATTGGTAAACTATATATATAGGGAGAGCGGGAAGAAATGACAATCTTTCCATTTATACCTTTTAAGTTGTATATGCCTCCCATGTTTTCAGTGTCGCTTTATCATATTGTGTGTATTATCATGATTATGCTACGCGTACAATTTAGTCCTATCATAATGGACGCATAATACATGTAAATGATGTGTTGGCCTATAACCGCTATGGCAAGAGCGTGTAAATAAGATTGTAAAATGTATTTTACTTTAGAAAAATACACACCTCATCAAAATAACCAATTGTATTACTTAAAAACCGACCAGAACTGTTTACCTATCCCCTCACTATTCATGAAGCATATCATAATGTGAAGCCACAAATAAAAAGGGGCGGGAATTTGAAAGTGAAGCCATGTGCTCATAGAGCATAGTTCGAGCTTAAAAATGACACTAAATCACTGTAACAAAAGGCATCAAGGCATCCAGATTTTATGCAGTGAAAATAACTCCTAATAAATAAATTCTTAATAATGCTTTCTTTATTACTTTATCTTGGCGTATATCTTGAAAAACACACATACGCAAAGCCCCCCCCCCCCCGCAACTTTTTTAAATGCTGCAGTACGACTGAAAACTCTTTTCTTTAATTAAAGTTTCATCGTTAATTTAAGCCTGATTAATGCGGCGCTCCTTAGTCAAAAATAAATTCCTACTTTTGGCATGGGAAACTTTAAAAATATACTGCGAGCTTCAAGAACTTACATTGATTTCCGACAGCACTTGAAGCCCACATTGCAATTCGCTTGAATGCGCAACTACTAATACAGTATTAATACCAGATAGTGCCGTA
Organism: Ophiura sarsii; assembly: GCA_035610835.1. Lineage (NCBI taxonomy): Eukaryota > Metazoa > Echinodermata > Ophiuroidea > Amphilepidida > Ophiuridae > Ophiura > Ophiura sarsii. Next base: position 19,485,512 of record CM069449.1, read on the forward strand.
CTTATATAATGATGAACTATATTTAGGCACGTTTAGGGCTATGTGCTGATTAACCCGACGGTATAGGTGAATCCGTAACTACATCTCGGTACTTACGCTGTAATGACTTATTTAAGACGTAATGTTTTGGTGAATTTCTAAGTGAAAATGTGCCCCACTCTCACCATTATCATATTCTTAAATGATTGTATTTATTTATGTTTAAAGTAACCCATAGAACAAACTTTTTATTTTGCCTGTCATGTCTGTCACCCATGACCTAAGTGTTAAAGAAACATTAAAAACGAATACCATAAGACCATTGTTTTGGGGATTGGGCGTCCTTAATACAAAATCATAAGAATAATTGGTCTTACAAGGGTATCTAACTGGTTAAAAAGTATAATAATATCAATATATAGGTCCAAACCAGACATCTGGTTGTAGTGCGAAAAACAAATGTCTATTATAAAAGAACGGAAAACAAGGGAGGAGCTACAATCAAGGAAAAAAGGTTGGCACACTTTGTCCCAATTAAGGAAAAAAGTGCCCCTCTCCCCCGAGGCAATGTTGATCCGAGCCACATGTCATCAGAAGCTTTGGCAGCTCTCTCAACATTGATTGATGGGGGTGGGGAAGGATGAGAGAGAGAGGGGGAGACCTCTGCGTGCTGTTAAAGAGTGCTATGTCCCAAGTCGGTTCTCTAATTGTGAGCACAGTGATAGTTGTATTAAATTGTATCAAGTGTGCCAACTATTATTTTCCTTGATTGTAGAAGCACGGTTTGCACCGCGCAGTATTTATATACTATTATACAACTTTTTCACACTAAAGAAAAATGGGAAAAGAGAATGTAAATCAACTAAATTTGACATGTACAATGTACAACTGAAGTATCCAATCGACAGATTATCTGTTACATAAATATAAGCCAAACAAAAGTTGGATTACAGCTCTACTATTTTGGATTTTAAAACATGTTAACAAAGCAAATACTGGATATGAGTTACTAATGGTCTAACACATACACGGCCGCGCATAAGTATTTCCCCCTCTGGAAGCTTGCAAGTTATCACTGTGTTGTCGACAAAGTATTAAACCATCAGACCTAATTACCATTCCATTGTGTTCATTGTATATTTTATACCAATAATTCATGTTTCCTATTCAGATTCATGATTTTAAAAAAGCTTTACAATTCATGATTTTATCGGGCAAGTCAAAATTCCAATGTAAAATCGCCGTAGTAAATCACCTCATGAATATCAATTAGCTCATTATCGGCAGTGTAACGCTATAGGAAATTTTCAACTGAGATCAACTGGTGATGGAAAACTCCGTGTGCAGAATTTTATAAATGATAATTGGCATGCGCAGTTTATTGGAATACCTTCAGAAGGAACCATTCCAGCTTTAAAAAGTTATTTTTGTGACGACGGTTTATGTTTTTGGCAGATATTCATCTTTATTTAAGGCACATCTAAAATTATTTTCAATACATTCGGGCTGAAATGGAGAACCAGCAAAATTTACAAAGAGTACATGCACGTAGTTCATTGACCTAATTGCTCCAGTGACCTAACAAACCACGTTATCAATAGAATGATTCAAAGCAGAGTTTCCCACTATTTCATCTTCACAAAGGACCGCTCAATAAACAACATACCAAGGCATAATAAATCCTTTTTCTACTATGCCACCGTCTCTTCTCAATCCCAAACAATAGGGAGCTAGACTATCCTATTCAAATCAGATGAATAGGATACTTATTGTGTCCATACTCTAACAGTACTTATTGTATCTGTACATGCTATTAAATCATGGCCATGATTGCCAACATCTTATATACCTATAAGTAGCGGATTACATTTTTATAACCTTATATTTGCCCGACTGGGAAAGGAGGGTGCCTGGAGCCTATTGGGGGCTAGGAGACCGATACGAGAGTCAGATGGGCTCCTAGACCCCCGAATGGGAAGCGAGAAGCGAAGGTATGGCTCCAGACTACAGCTAGAGCTTCCTAGTCGTCCCTAAAACCTCCTTTCCAAAGGTGAGGGATGGGTGGGCTACTAAAACCCACCAGAAACTGGAGAAGTCCGTTTTCTCGGCATTGTTGTTCTCGGTAACGTGTAGTATCTACAGTGAGTGTGAAATACGTGTAAACTTTACATAACCTGCACTGCGCGGCATCGCGGGTTGAAGGTGGTGTGCTAGGGCTTAGACGGGACTTGACCCGCCTGACACATCTAAAATAACTCAAGTTAACTCTTTATAGTTAACTACCATTATTGTATCTGTACATGCTATTAAATCATGGCCATGATTGCCAACATCTTATATACCTATAAGTAGCGGATTACATTTTTATAACCTTATATTTGCCCGACTGGGAAAGGAGGGTGCCTGGAGCCTATTGGGGGCTAGGAGACCGATACGAGAGTCAGATGGGCTCCTAGACCCCCGAATGGGAAGCGAGAAGCGAAGGTATGGCTCCAGACTACAGCTAGAGCTTCCTAGTCGCCCTAATGTATGGCCAAAGAGGTGTAATGTATATAAGACAAAGAGAAATATATAGGAATATAACAACCCATTATTTTAACAGGGATATTTGGTAATCCATTTACAGTCAAGAATTACATACTACGTACCCTATAACATTGAGCTGGTAGATCGAAGGTCCAGGTAGGTTCGGATGGTATTACTGGTGGCCTGCACGACCCAAAGGTAAATTGCATGGTTGCAAAGCTCCACAAAGGGTTTTGGGGATACCTGCAAGGGTGGCCTGTGGGGTTGTAATGTAAATTTGGTATGCTGAGCTGGACCACCTACCCAGAGCTTTGATCAACCAGTCCGGAACGCCCATTTCAGCTGCCGTTGTGGCTGCACCGGCACGGAAACTATGAGACGAGTAACGATGGGCGTCTGTGCCTGCCACGGTTAAAAGCTCTTTAAGTCTAAGATTAAACCAGCTTGGTGTAATTGGTTTACCCCCCTCATTAAGGAAGACCGGGCCTTGAGGAAACCGATTCAGACGATATGGCAGATACGCCTGCATAGCTTTAACAGCACAAATGTGTGTTTCCGATGGACTGATCCGAATAAGTGAACCCTTGCCAAAAGGGTCAGTTTTTGATTTAAGTAGATGAATCACTAGACTGTTAGGTGAGACTGACACGTCATTAGTGTTGATGTGATTTCCACCTGACGAAGGCAAGAGTTCGCCAACTCGGAAAAACCCAAAGAAAGCCACCGTAAAACAGGCCCAAAGGCATAGCTGGTTGAATGCACTAAGGGGTGACCTGACTAGGCTTTCTTGCAGAGAATTTAGAATAACAATTGTAATGGGTAGGCGCGTATCCCTAGAGCCCTGACTACGACGCATACCTCGCAGTGCTCTCTGTACCATTGACATTTGTTTAAAATCAAGATGGTATCCCCTCAGTTCATTCGCAAAATATATGCCTGCTAGGTATGTCTTAGCCGTGGAGAAGCTACACATTTTCTCAGACAAGGCGGCAACAAATACAAATAAGTGGTACTCTACTGTCGGGTACGGCGACACTTGGTGACAGGAACAGAATTGCTCCCACTGTGTGGCCCCTGTATATAGGTGTGCCTTGAATTAGGAGCAATACTGATGTATATGAGGTCGGCACCCTCTTGCATTAACGATGCTAAGTAGGGAGTAGGTCCGTCAGGATGCTGCCAGGGACAGTTGCTGGATAGCTGTCCGCCTGTGGTGCCAACTGGTGAAACCGGTCCTGCAAATTACGAGAAATGAGGTCCGCAAAAGTATTAAGGCGGCCAGGAATGTGTGACATTGCTACATGATAGTTAGTATTGGCTGCCTTGAAGTGCAACTGGCGAACCAATGCCGTTACCTGCGGGGAGCGCGAAGAGCCCTTATACCATATATCAACAACCGCTCTATCATCTGTACGGAACATTATCCTGCGCTCCGTCCATTCATGGCCCCACAGTCTGGCTGCTACCACAATAGGTAACAACTCCATCCAAGTGATATTCAGCTGAGGATTTTCCATGATATGCGCAGGCCATGGAATGAAAAACCACCGACCACCGTAGTAAGCACCGGCTCCTACCGATGCTGCAGCATCCGTGAATAGCTCGAGTGTATCAGCCGAGGTCCATTCTGGTGATATGAACCGCGCCTGACCATTCCACAAGGGTAGGAATTTGCACCACCAAGCGATATCCTCGCGGGCTTCGCAGTTAAGGTCAATCCTGTGGTGTAGCTTGGTTACAGTCATGGAGAGGTCAATTAGGCGACGGAAGAAGATCCTGCCAGCCGGTATACATTTGGCAGCAAATGAGAGTTTACCGATGAGGGAGAGTAATTGGCGCTTTGTACATTTCTTGACAGTATGCCATTGGCATAGTTCCCGGTGGAGTTCTCCGAGTTTGTCTCCTGGCAGAGATAAAATTTGATTGGCTGCATCCAGCTGGATTCCCAGAAACGTGATACTCTGAGTTGGCCCTTCCAGCTTTTGCGGAGAGAGGGGGATATTGAGTTGACAACAAATACGCTGGAAGGCTTTGAATGTTGCCCCACATCTTGTCATGTTGTCCCCACACCAGAAATCATCAAGATATTGTACTAAGCCATTGGAGCCAGTGTCTTTACTAAAGATCCAAGCTAGAAGGTTAGCTACGCGATTGAAGAAAAAAGGTGACGAACGGAGACCAAAAGGTAGTCTGGTGTGGAAGTAGAAGCAGCCTTTCCATTGAGAGCCTAAGAGGTGCCAATCTTCCTTGCGAACTGGAACTATTCTGAAGGCGTCCTTGATGTCAAGTTTACACATGAATGCATTCGTGCCCGCCCTTTGAAGGATAGCGATAGCATCATCAACTGTAGAATATTGAAGGCTGAAGACATCTTTGCTAATGGAGTGGTTGACACCTTCGTCTAGGCGTGATAGATCCGTGATCATTCGATAACCACCTGACTTCTTCGGAACCACCCCAATAGAGTTAATGACGAAGTGCTGGAAGGGGGGAGTAGAAAATGGCCCTTCAGACCACTTGGAGGTAATTTCTTTGGATATTGTGTTATCTATAACCTCTGGATTGTTAAGGGCTGATACCATGTTTTTCGTACAAAGGTTGATATGGGGACCTCTATAGCCGATGTCAACACCATGATGAAGAGAGGAGCAAACATCCCGAATCAGATCCTGGTTGGGGTGGTCAACAAGCAGCGCGTGGAAAGCCGGGATAGTTATAGGCGTTGAGGGATATAGTGAATTGATTACTGTGGAATCTGGTGCCGAGGTTAGTAATTGGACGGCTGGGGTCTCTTTTTCCCCTGGCCTGTGGAGTTTTTTGAACCCTTAGCTGGATCCTGAATACGTTGCCACTGAAGTGGGTGGGCCACCATGCATGCGTGTTGTTGTGAGCAATGCATGCATATGTGCTGCCGGTTGTACGGGCATGGGTGGGTACACTTATTAGCGTTGAAGTTGCGGAAAATTGCGTTACTTATGCTGCGTGGTATCTTTGAAGACATTGACGTTGTGGTCTTGCTCAGCTTCATGGCATCTGCAACGTGCGTAGTGACTGCATCTTGATCTGGTCTATCCCATGTAAGGTGGGGGTACCGAGCTATTTTCTTTCGGAATTCCTCATCATACGCGATGCAGTTGGCGACCGGGTATGTGGTGAATTTGGAAGCCATGAAATGCATGTGGTGAAACATACCCACTGCCAGGTTGGGAAAGTAGAAGCAGTGGTATGCTGAGAAAAGAGCAAATGCCTGGAACCACTCAGGAGGGGTCGTAATGGTGGCACCTACTCTTGTTAAAGTTACGGATGTTGAACCATCCTCTAACACTGCAATCTTAGTGACGGTGGAATCTGAAGGAGATTTTGGCAGCACCTTGGGGAGGTCCATAAACTTGGACCTGCTTTGAATGATGGCCAGACACTTGTCCTCAATGAATGGGAGGTGTAGCTCGGGTGGTGGTGGTGCTGCAGAGTGATTGGTAGTGTGAAGGTAGCTGTGAAGGAAATCATGAGCCAAGTTAGCAAATTGGGGACCCCAAAATAGGCATGGAACACTATTCGAGTTAACGATAGGATTATCAGTTCCCAGGAGTGAGGATTGCAGCATGTATATGAGGGCCCTGCGTGTTGCCTTGTATCACCCATGCGATAACTGCACACCGATGGGGTATACGCAGCGCTCTGGTCGTGTGCAAGACATAGGATGTTTCGAACTTTGATACTGTTGTATGCTCGTAGCTCTTGGTTTACGTTTCATTCGTTCTCATTTGTTTGTTTGATGTTAATATTTATTTTATTTTTATTACCCTTAATTGAAAAAAAACCTTTCAGCAGTTACCTTTTTTTTATCTTTTTTTTAATTTTTTTTAAAGAGAACAGAGCGATCAATGTATATGTCATTTAAATGCACCTGCTAGATTAGCTCTTGGGGCAAGCCGAGTACCTGCGAGATGAATGCTTACCTTGAGTGATGGAAGCTGCCGGCATTGGTTGGTTCCATACAGGTGCCCCTGTAGGTGTATGCCATTGTGGGTACGGGCTAGGTGGCTGAGTGAAATAGAAACAGCAGTACTAGCTGTCGTTAGGTATGTACGCTTACTCACATTGAGAATGTGATGCGATAATATAGGGAGTATACCGAGTGATTTATTGGGCATTTAAAGTTGTGAGATCGTCTGATTTGATGGAAAACCAATGAATAGTTACACTCTGTAAATATTGACGAGGCTTAAGTGTTACAAATTAAGATTAGGGTTTGCAATGTGCCCCATCTTAATGTTGTTGCTGTTGCTCCCCCCACCCGTCTATACATATAAGCTTACTTTAACACGAGAATCCAAGCCACAGGGGGTACCTAACCATATAGCACCTGGGGGAAAAACGTACCTGCACGACTTGTTGTTGAGCCTGTGGCGTGGCCATTGGGGCAGTGTTTTGATAGCTTGTGGTTGACGGTGCTGGTAGTGTGGTTGAAGCCGGCGTAGGAACTGGTGCAGGCAGATAGGGATAAGGTTGGGTAGGCTGCCATAAAGGTACCTGCACATGTGGTTGACTTAGTTGTGCCCATTGCAGGGGCTGGTATTGCTGCTGCGGGGGAAGTGGCAACACCTGAGGACTGGTGGTGGCATTAGTCGTGGTAGTTGTTGTTGAGGATATGGTGGCAGCAGTAGTGATGGCAGCAGTAGTGGACTGCCGGCTGCGAGTAGCTGTGCCTAAAGTGGGAACATGATAGTGAAGGTATTAACTAACGTGGTTAGCTATGAAAACTTTCAATTCTATTTACTTATGTAGTTGAACGACACATTACCATAGCCCTGTATCAAAACGATAGAATACGAATTACACGCTGGCTGTATACACTTATGGAGGGGTCAATAAGTTAAACTGATTTGAGGTACTGGGGCACCGAGTAGCGTATGCATAACAGTAACCGTGGTTATACGGCCATTGTCCCCGCAGTGCCAGGACACTGGGTTATAAATGACGTATTGGCTATACGGGGTGTTTGCAAGTGTGGTAGTCTGTGAGTGGTAGCAAGGCAGTGATGCAACCGCGGACGCGGGGTCAGGTAGCCAGACTGTGATAGAACAGCTGTGCCGGGGCACTGGGTGACATGAATACTGTCGGAACACTGTTTGTGGTGAAGTCATATGCAGTGCCGGGGTATGTGATATGATTGCCTAGACGTGGCAGTGATGCAACCGCGGAGGCGGGGTCAGGCAGCCAGACTGTGATAGAACCGTACAGTGCCGGGGCACTGGGTGACATGAATAGTGTCGGAACACTGTTTGTGGTGAAGTCATATGCAGTACCGGGGTATGTGATATGACTACCAAGACGTGGCAGTGATGCAACCGCGGAGGCGGGTCAGGCAGCCAGACTGTGATAGAACCGTACAGTGCCGGGGCACTGGGTGACATGAATAGTGTCGGAACACTGTTTGTGGTGAAGTCATATGCAGTAGCGGGGTATGCGATATGACTACCAAGACGTGGCAGTGATGCAACCGCGGAGGCGGGGTCAGGCAGCCAGACTGTGATAGAACCGTACAGTGCCGGGGCACTGGGTGACATGAATAGTGTCGGAACACTATTGTGGCAGTGATACAACCGTGAATACGGGGTCAGTCAGCCATTCCGGGATGCGAATTTATTAACCGTAAACAACATTTGGCCAAACACTGTATACAGTGTATTATCAACATGTAGACTATCGCTTTATTCCGTTAAGGTATCAAATGTTGTTTACGGTAATCTCTTCCGGGATGGAGTGCCGGAGCACTCAATTATCATGACATAATACTGATATATAGCAATAGCATAACAGCCACCATGGACACACTCTGTAATAGGAATGCAAGCTAGTGGCACGTACAAGAAAACCACTGAAAGTGAGTCTGATGATACTGTACTGCTATTGCTAGCCTTAAAGATAAAATAGACCCGCAGGGGGTGTATAATGACTGGCTTGTCGGACCATCCATCTTAGAAAAACCGACAGAGTCAGGCTAAAGGTAGATCTTCCCACGGGGTGGTTTATCATACACACCACCCTTGTTCAGGCGAGATCTAAGTTGTGGATAACAACGGGGCCTATTTTGTGATGGCAAGAGTGAGCGAGAGAAAACCATGAAAACCATGCAATAACAAGCCAGCCTTGCATTGTGATCAATGCAATGTACTGTCACTACAAAAATGAATCACCGGAAAGTACACTGACATTGTAAGTGTAATGCTAAAATGACAATGAAATGTCTGTCTAATACTGGCAATTACAATGAGATTAGACATTTAAAATAGGATTAGTGGGAGGATAATCCTCCTTAAGCCTGAAATATCAAGGAAATAATATTTTTAGCGTTACACCCGAATCCCTCAGCGATTCAACATTGCAGTGTGCTCGTTTTGTATTAAGAGAGTGGAACACATACATCCCATTGTTAAAACAATACTCTGATCATACTCTGATCATACATGTTGGTTTATATATGCCAATTTATGTAATTTTACCATTTTTGGCGGCTAGTTTGGCGGCTATCTTACACTTTTAGAAATTACTGTAAAATGTACAGTAAAATACTGTAAAAAAAAAGGGTTTACAAGTGACAGTATTTGGCTGTAAACATCAGATGCCCCATGTTAGTTCACTTTGTTATCAGTATGTAATTGTTTGAGTCCGTTTAGCTTGCCCCGCGCCACTGACTGAACTTGTCATCACCGTTCTCTTCAATGTTGACAATGTGTGTACATATACATGTAAGTATTGCAATCACAATGTTCGTGATGGTAAACAACTGAATTACATTGAAATTAATTGTATTGGCTACAAAAAGGTCTCAACCTTAATATTAGTCATATATTGTTTATGGATCTAAATGCGCCGCATGTTGATTAATCCCAAAGAAGGAAATTCCTTTTTTTACTACGAGCACTCAAAATAATTCGAGCGTGAGTTTCACAGTACTTATAAGACTATTTCGGCTCTATATAACCGTATTGACATCGCACATTCAATCAGTTACTGTCCGGCGAACATTTGGAAAGTGTTATAATAGCTTTCCTATGAAATAGTGAAGATGCCGCTTTCATACTGCGATTTTTGTCTTTGGTTCTTAGAACCCGGCCGGAGACAATGGCCAGTCTTGCCAATTTACTTTCACCCATACTTCCAATCCCACCACCACTGATTGAAACAAATATTGAATAACAGTTGCTGTCGATCCACACAATGGCATACCATGATCACACTAGGATTTGGAAATATTTCGAATCAATCAAATGTTCATTTCTGACGATCCTGTTCAATTTGAAAACATCCAAAAACGGTAGATTTCATTTCGGGAAATGTGAACGATAGGCTTACGTTGATCAAGTTCCCAAGATATATGTGATGAGGGTTATTTAAATACATGCCGGACGTTTTACGGAAGACCCTTTCCGTCACCGTACCGTTCTGCTATCTATTAAAGATGATTCGGCTATGGTCGGATGGGCTTATGATAAATTATCACATTGAATCTTTTAGGTCGGCTATGAAGAACACACCTCCAAATGAATGGTTAACGTTGGACTTTTACAATCTACATTTCAGTATGACATACTTCATAATGATATCGTCAACAGTTACATTATAAAACTATGACGCCAAATGCTCGGTGAATCGTCAAATATCAATTTTTATCAAGCCTGGGAAATTACGGTATTTGTACTCTATAACCTAGGCGCAGCATGAGTGGGAGACTGTTAGAAATTACTGTAACATTTACAGTAAAATCCTGTAAAAAAGTTTAAAAAGTGACAGTATTTTGCTGTAATTTGGAAATACCGCAAAATACTGTATTTATATATATTTTGAAGATTTAAAGCATATCAACGTCACTGTACATTTTACGGTAAAAAGCTGGCAGCAAGGATGCCGACTTTTTACCATACAAATACTAGTTTTACAGTTACGCAACGTACTCAACAAAGTCTACATTGGTGGACAGGCTGAATAAGCTAGTTTTAGGTGTTTTTTTTATTCTCTACACGTTCCCAAGCTCTGTATTAACCCCAACAAATATGTATATTTTCAAGTGTTTTTATTGAATTATCTTTTTACATTATATACTCTAAATTTGACGGTAAAAAGTTTGCATCCTTGCTGCCAGCTTTTTACCGTATATTTACAGGTTTTCTTAACACTAGCGTATCTGATGAAAACGTACAATAAAAACAAAAAAACTGCATTGTTTTCTATTGATGATATCATGTGGGTAGATTTTTAAATCTAGCACATTTGGATCCAAATCTAAGTTTAAAAACTCGGATTTGGAAGGCATTGGCAATTCGTCGATGAATGATGTAATGAAATGGTTAAGTTCAACAGCCAATATGACATTGCTGTCTACTGACACGATATCGAACATGTCATTCCAACCGCGGTGGTAGACACTTAAACTCGGATTTGGTAGAAATTATAGATAACTATTTGTCCGATGAGTGGGTGACACAGTGAATGATGGACCATAGAGACCAAAGTTAGATTTTGAAAAGAAAGGATTGTCTCATCCCATCCCTTTAAACGACTTCATGATTGCGAACGAGCAGTCTTAGCTATATAGTCAATGAATGTACCAACGTTAGAATAACAGCCCAGAATAACAGACGAGAGAATAACTTTGCTTATTGCAATAATCTGAACACTTTCCACGCGGTAGTCGTCTGCAGACGACAGTCCTACTAAACTTCACTAAAAGTGTTTAAAAAATGTGAACATTATTTGATGTCACGGTCACCATATTCGGAATCATTATGAGAAGTGCATTGTGTACATCAGTGATGAATGGCGCGTGATATTATTAATATTATTCACTATTTAGAAAGTCTATCGGCGTAAAGATCAACTCTGACTTCATTTTACCAATTACCACTTTGTCAAATATTTTCACGGCGAATTTAACGTGTTTTGTGTGTAAAAATATAAAATATTGAAAATTGGGCCTACTTTCCGATATTAAAGGGACATTAATGCTTAATGACCTGTTCGGATAACATAATGTTTATCTTGTGCAACGTATTTGTATATTTATTCTGTAGTTCAAGTGTAAATTTATCTAATAATTTCAGTTTTTGATAGCACTCTATGAACAACCGTGTCCATGCGCATGAAAACATATTCGTATATACCATGACTAAAATGTGTGCGCTATGGAATGACATCACACATATGGGCCATTCCACAAAAATGGGACCACTCGGGGTTTTGTCATTCTTTGACCCGGGAAATCTTACTGCAAGTATATATCACAAATGTTCATTAATATTATGGTAAAAGTCGACGAGTTATACTCAGAACACCATGGTTTGCCATACTTTGAATGACATTACTAGTATCAGGTTCATTTTTATACTGAAAGGCCCTCAAAACCACTAAAACACTGTTTCCCCAGCTCGATGTCTCAATTGTATGCTGCTGAATTTAATTCTCAATTCAAGTTTTTGAAAGATTTTGGTACGAGAAAATGTAGCAAACGTATCAAAATATAAAGGCATTTAGTTCTGCCTACATTAATCTTAACGTGCACTTTTGATATCAAATGAACTTTCCCCGAAATGTGTGTAACTTCCGATATCCGTACGCCTATAGCATTCCAACATAAACTGAATGTACTAAATTTGCAATCGTTTATGAACAATCCCGTAGCAAACCCACCACGCTTTTAAAATTATATCACTTCGAAATTAATAATACAAAAAACCTGACTTTTATATAAAACATTGTGCAATACACAACCTGGATCGGAGTCAATCAAAATCATTAAAATTGATATCAACTTGTTCAGAATGAAAAAAAGATATCATGTCAATCGAACAAATTACCGGGAGGCCCCATCTTTGCGTAAAATCACTAGTTAGTATGCCTATAGTCCGTATTTTTTTTTATCGAATGCGCGTTTTAAGGCCTACACACTCAAGTAAATTCAATTTTGTTTCAGTCAAATAAAACCGCAACTTCCGCCCACCCCCGTCCTACACTGTACAGATTTGAAACCTACGCATAGATTTGGGTGAAACTGAACCTTTGCGTTACCTATGCATTAACACTTTGATATCTTGTTCAGAATAAAATGTTGAATAAACCAGCCAGATATCATGTCAATCTGATCTTCACTATATTCCGGGTTTGTTACGAGGGTTTTCAATACCAAGAAATTGATAGTAACAATCTGCGAGTACAATTCGTTTTGCGCATTGAAGCAAATTATAATGCTATGAAACGATTGAGAGGTAAAACCGATGCGGATTGAACCTCGCAGCGGCCCGGAATTGTATTCGCGTGTCGTGGTGGTGTAGGCCTAAATGCTAAATGAAACTAAAACAAATATTTAAAACGTCAAAGTATTTTAACTATAAGCATTTGACTCATTGCCTTTGACTCAATGACTGCTAAACAGTTAAATGTAACTATATTATGTGATCTTTTCTAGGAGACGCCCTCAATCCTCGATTTTTTTGAGAAGCAGATTTGTCGTACGTGGACGTGTCTACCGACAATTTTACTTTCTCTATATCTATTTTCGGGGCAATTTCCCACCCATCAATATACCATTATTTTAGAAAAGCACTAATTTTTGCACAAATTGGGTGCTTTTTACAAACAATTCCTCAAAATACACCCAATTTATGCCAATTGGGCGCTTTGATCTGTGATGAACACACCCCATCGCTATACCAATTGTTGCAACAAAAAACACCTAAAAGGCAGGCACATACACGTATAATATCATAACAATGTAAGAACCCCCCCCCCCCCCCCCCCCCACACACACACACGATATAAGAATAGGTTATCAGTAAGGTTGAGAAATCGCGCAAATTCCGAATGTTTCACAACTGAAGGAGATTCTCCAGGAGAACACTCGATCACTATAGTATCAACATGTGTTTATCACACATTCTCACTATAGACACACTGAAGAATTAAAAACGATAGGCCTAGTCCTGTAATTCATGGTAGCTATATTACGAACACTATAATTAGACATAGTCGGGATGCGTTTGGCTCTCCGACCGTCTGTTGCGATTATGTCAACGATTATGTGTATCAGTGCTATGGCACTTATAAAACTCGCCCATTGCTTGTGTGGTAGATTTCGATCACGACAGGAGCATGCGCAGATGCGATTTTTGTGTAAGTGGTCTGTGATTTTGTCAATATTATATTTTTACTGTGATTTGTCGATCTGCATTAAATGCAAAAAGTAACAACGCCACCGGCTGGACTCGAACCACCAACCTTTCGGTTAACAGCCGAACGCGCTAACCAATTGCGCCACGGAGGTGATTATTTACTAGGCTGTTTTGGTTTGTCATGTTCACCCGTACACTTCCCCGTACACTTTCTTGCAAAGTCGGGCATCGTTTTTTCTCAAATGTTGCTTGCATATTGCCTTTGCTGTCGCCTTTAATACATGTGCTGTCACTTGAACTTGGAACCAACGTTTAATTTGAACTGTCTATTTTCAATAAAAAAATACTCCAATACGGGGAAAAAATCAGAAAAGCTCACAGACAACAAATAAGAACATCATTTTACTCGACCTAGAATTTCAATCAACGGATTTCAATCATCGGCAAAACCCGATGATGTGAGTGACGTCATTTAATGAGCTCATTAGCATAATTTATGTCCGTGAAATATACAATAGGGTTTTGGTAGTGTATGGTGCAATGTAGGCCTATGTTGTCGACGACGGCGTACGGCGAACAACAACGGGCGGGTGGGCACATCATCAACCGTTACTGAAGTACATGTAGTCATATAGACTGGTGCCTTCGAGTGAAAATATAGTGCTACGAGGGTGTCCTATTTGAAAACTCGCACAATATATTGACTCCTCCCCCTGAAGGTAATCCATACGATAATCCCTAGAAAACGCTAAAAAGGCGAGAAAGAATACAAAGGGCAATATGCCGCGATTACAACACACTAGGAAAGACCGATATTTAGGCGAGAAATGTATTAAGATCTAGCTAGAAAAGGGTAAAAAGGCGAGAAATATTTGGGCAAAGGCGAGATTTAAAGGCATGATTTAGGTCAATTTTAGCTCGGTAACTAAGGAAATCTAGCTATATGTTGACTAGATCTCGCCTTTTTTCTAGGCTAGATTTAGTGACATCACCAAGTGCTTGTACCGCAGATGCGCTTAACCCTGTATGGGTTTAAAACTCAATGATCCAACCACGAATAATGTTATAGCTTAGTGGTAGAGCGCTCGTCCGGTAACCGAGAGGCGGTGGGTTCGAGTCCCCATAGTTATTTTTCGCGTTTAAATCTGCTACGTCTACGATCTGTTCAACCTCTCACGCATAATTATATATATATATGGTCGAATCCAACGAAAAGTGTACACGTAATGTGCAGGCCTCTAATAAAATAATCTATATCTTGACAATTTTATTTTTGTGATATACGTACATGTATCCGCCTCGATGAGACGGTTTGCGCCATGTATAATATGACCAACTTAAATGCACAATTGGGCGTATACGAACAATAAACCTGCAATTTTTTACCCTTTTTACAAAAAAATTGTTAAGTTTTTTTTTGTTAGACATAACCATTTAGATGAAAACGGGTGGAAAGTCATGTGGGTATTTCCATTGCTGCATATATATACTGTGAGAAATGTGTTGATCTCCATACGCTTAGAGCATGTCATGCCGAAGTTAATAGTTATAGAGTGAGATAGAGATACGACTCGGACGAAGCAAGTAGGCAGTAAAATTATGTTCAAGCTTTCGACTTTATTGTCTTCTTAAGGATACTACAGAAAACAAAACAGATAAAACATGTAAATAATAAAAGTTTTACATATATGGTTATACTAACGCGCGCATTACAATATAATTAAAGTATATGTAAAAATTCAAAGTTTAGACCTTACTCTGAGTTTCATGCTTAACGCAATCATCAGACGACTCCCTTTCTCGGAAGGTCTAAACTTTGAATTTGTATATAGCTCTTCCTTTATTGGAATTGAGCACTCTGATTCGAAAGATAGTCTGCCCATGAAATCGATTCGATATTCATGACTTTATATATATATAGAGTGAGATAATATATATGACTCGGACGAAGCAAGTAGCAGTACAAATATATTCAAGCTTTCGACTTTATTGTCTTCTTCAGGATACTACAGAAAACAAAACAGTTAAACAAGTAAATAATAAAAGTTGTACATATATGGTTATAACAACGCGCGCGTTACAATATAATTAAAGTATTAAAAAAAGTATAAAAAGAGTATAAAAAGAGAGGAAACGAGAAACTCACGTGTCTACGGTGTCGTTGCAAGACAAATTAAAGAATAACAAATGTAAACAAAGACATTGGAAGTGCGTACAAATGTGAATAGAGCGCTGATGCAAGAAAGTCTTTAAAAAGGAAACTACGTACACAATTTTTGAGTAGATACTTGGTTGCATGTCTGCAAGCCGTGACAAGTTCGTTGCGTTTGTTTAGGGTGGCCATTGACGGCTTGCACATGATGAAATATTTTTTCAGTATGCACAGATTACATCTCTTGGTTGCACTGTTGCCTGTTTAAGGATTTTCCATGATATTTGGTACTCCACATTTTTGTTCATTATTGAGTTCCCAGATATATTTGCTGAGTTCGGTGCTGTATTTCTTGGCTTCTGTTTTAAAAGTTGTCTTGTGATTTGCAAAGCGTGTCTTGAAGGTGTTTTCAGTTTGTCCGATGTAGGTTTGATCTGGGTTATTGTCGCTAGGTTTGACCGTTGCTTGGTATATAACGGATTTCGTGAGACAGTGTTCAGTTAGGGGACAATCGTTCGGCTTTCTGCAGTTGCAATTACTTGGGTGTTTTCTGTTCGTGATTGCTGCACTTGGATAGGGTTGATTTGTTATGTCCGTCAATGTTCTGTTTTATATTACTCATACAGCAGTAACTTATTTTTAATGTGTTTCTGTTGAAGATTTTATGTAGGATGTGGGTATGTGGGAATTCTTCATCAACGATCTTCAGGAAAGTTTTGCCGATGTTGGTAGAAACATTTCTACTGTAGGGTGGGTTATACCACATGATGTTTCTGCGGCCTTTTTCCGGTTGGTTGTTGGGTGTTTAGTATTAAGCTGTTAAGCATTGTAAAGCCGGCCTTTTTATATCGTGAATAAATAAATTTTAACAAAATGACATTACACAATCACAAACCAGAATTATAATATATTGACGAAAAGCACAAAATCCATGGTTTTAATGTAGCCATAGAGTTCGTGATATTGTAATATTGTTATACCAAAAGAAATCAAAGAAATCTTATTAAAGCGTAATATTTCATCTTCATCAATGAATCAATATTGCTGTCTCGAACATATAAAAAATGAGTACCCTAATGCACATCAAACATAACAATAACGTTGAAAATCAGCCCGCATTCGTGTCCATGCATTGTCTCATGTAAAATCCGCGCGTTTTGATAACAATTTTAAAGTGCATACATGGAACAAGTTTGATTTCATCACATTTTGGGGAAATTCACATATTTTCCATTAATAATGATCGAATTGAATTAAATACAAAATAGGTTAACAATAATTATATACAAATCAAGCACCCTATTAATTCTATTTTTGGATACAGCTCAATGGGCACCGTAGTGATGCTAATATTGCTGGCTTGCAGAAGGAATCTTATTTGTTGCCCGATGGGATTAACAAGGTTTTTTATTTATTTCTAAGGGTCGTCAAACGTGAACCCTTATTTTCCAAAATTAGGACCCTTTTGCCTTACGAGAGGGGGAATTTCTTAAAGTGGAGCTTTAAACGACATTTTCGTCTTACTTGCACCAAACGAAAACACCACTTTTAACCAACATCCAGACATTTTAATGGTCATGTCATGTCATCATGTGGTTACAGTCACTTATCACAAAGAGCTCACTGTAGCGTCTGTACTGCAATTCTGTTCGCCAAACTCTCATCAAAAGGACGAATGGCATCCGCTAGTATGTTTTGCAATTGTTCAGGTTCGCATTCGGGTAATTTACGTCTCCATGTTTCTAACATCTTGTATGCTGCCCACCACTCCGGCATTTCGGGGCTGATGAATGCCTGGCATTCTTCAGGTGTGAAGTGAAGCAATGCTGCTATTTCTTGCCATCTTGGTCGCATATCTCTAGCCACTCGTTTGAGGAATGGACCCCAATCGCTTTGGGATTTGGTCAGCGAGGTTGTTGTAGTTGTAGTGCTATCCTCCACTACGACTAATATGCAAGGTGATAGCAATGGCATTTCTTTTTGCAATTTTGTGTCGCGTTTACCCGTAGTAGGCCTACGTGTACGTGGGATAGCACCGATTCCGGGGCTACAAGATGAATTCTGATGGAACTGTCCTGCGCCTTCCGGAGATGGACCGCTTGCACTCCCGATGCTTCTATTATCAACTGCTGCACATGCAGCACCTAATTGTTCAAGCTGTGTTTGCTGAAGATGAGAAGAGGAATGATAGCACTGTCCTTGAAACGAATCACTTGCACCCTTGTTACTTATAGTATCAATTGCTGTGCAGCCCGCTTCCACTTGATTAAGCCGTGGATGAAGTTGCTGAGGCGATGTTTGCCGAAGATGAAATGGCTTTTGACTTCCATTTTCCCCATGAAGGCCCGAACGTTGTCGTGGATAGTTTAGTTTGGTTTGAAGCTGTTCTTGCTGCGCAAGTATCTCTTGTTGTTTGAACCTTATTGCCTTAGCATTGTCTTGTTTGGCCATGGTATCAAGGAAATTAATTCCGTCAACTGTATTTTGATTGCCGTCTTGCTTCAGATCAAAAGCCCCTTCAAATTTATTTGCGTGTTCTCGTCTATCATTCTGTCGGAATGTAATCTCGCATCTGGCGCCTACACCCCCCGTCTGTATATTATGATGAGAAATATTCCCAATCAAACCACCAACCGGGGTCCATTTTTTCTCTGGAAAAATATGCTTAGAACACACCTTCAGACAGTTTCCGTTGGGCCTCAGTGGAAAGGATGACGGTCTGGTACACATACCGCTTTCTTCATCGTCATTTTCTGCCTCTTTTACTAATTTCTTGTTTGCATCGTCTTTGGTTTTCAAGGCGTATACCCTTAATAGAACAGTGTCACTTGCAGCAAACGTAGTTGCAGGATGCATATATGCTAATATGTCAAGCTGTAGTTCGGGATAAAGCAAGTTTCTTACCATTTCTATCGGAATTGTAAGGAAATCATAGAGGGAAAAATGTCGCACTCGAATCTTGATTTTATTGCCATCGACTATGACCTGGGGGTCACCATTCTGTTTATCATCGGAACCATCAAACACTTTTTCCCATCGAGATACAGACGATGATCTGCTCTTTGTCTTGCACCACACCTGCAGACGTGCCTTTGTGATATTTATAACCGAATGGGGCACAGCGATTGTGACAGGTTTATGGAAGTTCTGTCCATCCGGTTCACAGGATATCACTGGTCCGAGAACCAGTTGATTATCTTGAAACGGTGGATGGGGTTCATTTGTATCTACAGTAAGAGATATGACAACGCCAGGGGCAGACAGAGCATTTTGTGGGATTTTTATAGACATATCCAAATCTTCCAAGTTTACCTCACCGCCTTCGTTGTCAATGTACTTTGACCGAGTATAAATTACATGTTTTGGTGGTGTTTGTAAATCTTCATGTCTGGTGGATAAAACAGCATTTTCTTCTGGTGCTTCTTGTTCCGAGTTCGTAATTAATTCAGGTATCAAATCTGTGTCCGATGAATCTAGGGAGATAAATTTCGTTCTTCGTTAGAAATGTCACTATTTACAGGCTGTTTACGTATTATGCTTTTTACACGACTTAAAAAGAAGTAAAAAGATAGAACAGAGAGTCACAATGGACAAATGTGAGAGAGCACACGGTGGAGTACTACGAACTAGTCGAGCACAAAATGGCAATAGAAGACACGGGAAAGTACAAAGTTATAAAGTACGATATGGGAGAGCCCAATGTGGCAAAGGATGAAATGGAAGATCATAAAGTGACAAAGGATGATTGGGAGGACATACAGTGACAAAGGACGTGAGAGCACAGGGTGATAAAGGACTAAATGGTAGATCACAGTAGATGGCAAAGTACGACATGGGAGAGCATAAAATGACAAAAGACAAAAGACGACAAAATGGGAGACGACAAAATGGCAAAGAACGAAATAGAAGTGGCCTATTACGATTTTGGAGATCACAAAATGGCAGCTAAAAGGACAAAATGGAGACAAAAAAGTGACCCCCACGCCACCTTTGACAGCAAACTGAGAAGATACCCTTTGAAGGTATGGTCAGTGGCCCCCTTCAGACCATGTTTGATTTTGTGATATATT
This sequence comes from Ophiura sarsii, assembly GCA_035610835.1. NCBI lineage: Eukaryota > Metazoa > Echinodermata > Ophiuroidea > Amphilepidida > Ophiuridae > Ophiura > Ophiura sarsii. Next base: position 19,505,407 of record CM069449.1, read on the forward strand.
GAGTATGATACACACAAACAAAATGGTATATATTACATGTATTATATATAAGAAACAATATTCTGAGAACCTAACTGGAATGGATGGAATATGTATAAACCGACGAATGTAGCTGTCAAGTCTCTTATAGCCTTGTGTATTTACTAATGCTCCTTCTCCAGAATGACAATCTTGTTCATAGTTACCTTGTGAATGCATATTTGACTCCGGCTTAGTCTTCTCCTGAAGATCACAATCACCCTATACAAATATAATATGTCAAACATTGTTAAAACAAGCTCGACATTCGTGTAATAAACACATCACAAAAAGAAAGTAACCACTTTTTTTCGAGACACCCTGTGTTTAATTCCTTGGGCCCTAAATAAATTCAAAATATGGAAAAGAACAAGAAAATTCTCTCTCACATTTTGATGCCAGCGTTCGCATTAAGTGGTGGTCCGGTACCGGTAGCCCGGGACCAACAAAATTACCACAGGGCAACCAACATTTACTTTTGAAGTTGCCCGGCGGGCAACCAACCATCTTACTAGAAATTAACACATGAATTTAAATATTTTACAGAACTGTGAATGAAACAGAATCAGCTAAATAATAATTATATAATGCAAGTTTCATACGGAATATATCAAGTTCAATTTTGTTGTGGTCGAGACTCTCAATCTCAATATGTTTATAGTAAAATAGCTCCAAGAACAGAAACTTCTGAAACTGAAAGAATAAAAGTTTAAAAATAACAAGATGATGATGGTGTGAGTGACTGTGATGTGATTACTAGTTATAACATATACATGTTTCAAATTACTGTCATAAATTGTGTACAGTATCACAAATGTGACGTCTAGCGCGGCGCATAATCGCATTGGGTGTACATTACTAAGTTAAACAAAATAAACACATACAATACGGGCAACCAAAAATTCTGCCGGGCAACCATGATTTTCTGCTAGGTTGCCCGGCGGGCAACCAGATGTGTTTCCTTAATTCGGACACTGTTTGATGCCTCATTAATTGTCACAATAGCTCAAGTATTGATGAAGCTGTGTCTATTTAAATACGAAATGATGCAGATTCCATTGTTGCACTTAGCCCTATACCCATGAAAAGATCGTAAACAGTAAATCTAAAGTGTACCACTTCCTTTTCTCTATGAAAAGAAAATCATAATCCGAATATCTCAATTTGTCAATTGTTAAAACTAGACTATCATCATCTAGTAAATAGGTCATTATTGATTATTGGCAAACACTCACTGGATGATAATTCTAATAACAGACAGTTTAGCGTTGCACTATAAATGTGACGTGTTCTACCGAAACCAGACAGAATTGGGCAGAGCTTAAAACTGAGAAATAGCCCAAAACCTAATTAGGGTTTTTTGGGGGGAATTTTAGTTTCTTGTAGATAATTAATCTTCAGAGTGTTTATAACATTATTGTGAGAGTTTCATTTTGTTGTGATGACAAGAGATGATAAAAAGTGATTGGGTATCATTTATAAACACAGTTCACACATGATTTCAAGGCTAGGGTAGAGCAATGAGGACAAAAACAAAAAGTAATGAGGGCCTCCCCGTTTTTATGATGACGCCCAAAGCTTCACCAATGGGAACTTAGCACCATAACAAATTTGTGACAAATAACAAATAATAAGGGCCTCCTAACGATTTGTTAACAAGTCCGGACGAGAAACACATTATTTTTTGTTAGTTGGCCTTACACAAAACGATTTTGTGCTGTGCGCCCATAGGGAAAGTGCACCCATTATATTAGAGCGAGCGCCCGTACACCAAATCAATGCGCAAGCTCAATAGTTCCGGACGAGGACTAAAAACATCAGGTTTTGCCAGTAATTTCATCTTATAATATGGGGATTATACTATCGTGCAATCTGATCTTGAGGAAGACCAAACAAGGGGAGTTGACCATATCAAGCCGGGAGGTTACACAGCTGTGCACAATTTGTTCAGTGGCATGAGGATTTAAGTGCTTTCTTATTCTATTAATATTTCTGATATGAAATGAAGCAGAACGAACAATATTAGAAATGTGAGCATTAAGAGACATTGATGATAAAACACACCTATATTACGAGCCTTTGTTGCAGGTGTGATGTCCGCATCACCAATTGTAATATATGGGACGTCGAATAAGATTAAAATGATTCCTTAAAAAAGTTGCGTATTTGTAATGGTAGTTAAGGATGAGTTGATCTTCACTTTATAATAAATAAAAAAGTAATTTTGTGGCATATTATGCGATTTTTTTCAAAGTGACGCCATCTATCCTTGAGTTTACCCTAGTGGAAGTAGATTTTCTTTCAGATTTGCATTTTTGATCACATATCGTAAATATATCGTCAGTTATAGAGCGTTACGCATCCTAATTACGTCGAAATCATGGTTTGAAAAGGTTGAAATAAACTGTCGTGGTCTTCGCACGGCAACTTATTTTCTGAGGGTTTTTTGTTTCGTAAATAGAATACCAGGGTTTGACACCGTGTCAACGTCGTTTGCAGTATCCGAATACGACCGCATCTGTACACAAGTGAACAAAGTAGTGCGGAATGCTTTTTTATGATGAAAATCGAAAACATATGTTGAAAATGTCATTAAGTAATTTGCACTGTGATTTAGTAAAGTTATGAGATTTGTCTACGGTAAATACAATCAAGATCGATTGATTAGTACGGGAATGTATTTTCTGATAGTCAAATATCATTATAAGAGAGGAACAGACATGTGTAGAAGTTTGAAAAAACATCACATCATATTCATTTAAAAAGAAAAAGTAAGTATATAATCAGTGCAACTGCAAAAATCATGGAGAAAGCCCCCTGCGAGGCAAGTGTCAGGTCATATCAATTGTATATTAAAAAAGTAGTTTAAATTGTCCAGGAATATTTTCATTTGCTTTGTTTTAGCATTGATAAATATTTTGTATACATCTTAATTCTTAAATTATCATTTTATCGTTAACACTAGAGCGCTATTAGCCAATCACGTATACATTGTATTCAGTTTGACCTAGGCCTATGTTTTGGGGTGTTTGGGGGGGGGGGGGGAGGGGGGGATTATATGATGAACATTTTCGAAAGATTAAAGGGCAACCTTTGAGTTCCTTGAATATAAATACAACTGCAACACGCATGTTGTGTAATTGAATATGATATATAGCGATACAATAGTCAGTTTCGTTTCTAGTCCCTTCATTCGATTGTTCCTTGTATTAAACAATTGAATGGTGTTTACCAGCATTATAATACAAAAGGTAATGCACACACTATTATAAACTCAATTCGTAAACATTCAATAATCACAGAATAAATATATGCGAACGTTGTTGCTGGGCATGGCATGCATGTACCAATACAATGGCATTGGTTACATTCAATTGGAATATGCAATACTGATTATAATATGAATGTACGATGGGGTATCAAAAAGTTCTTGACATCACCAAGAAATAAAGGAGCCAGAATTTTGTTTTTTGATATGTGACCCTTCAGACATCTTTAAAAAGTCACTGTGCAAAGTCACACATTTCTCCCACTTTTTAGTATCTGTCTACAGACCGCCATTGTAGAGATCCTCAGATTGACCGCCATTGATTGATCCTCAGATCACCTTAGATTGCGTTATTCAACAAAACAGCAATAAATAGTGTAAAGTGTTGACAGTAAGGGGTCAAAGTCATTACAAACCAGCTTGGTGACAATAATCTTATGGGTAACATGGGGTGTACACAGATTGACCTCTAATGACCCTACATGACCTTTGACCCTTTTTGTCAAGACTTTAAACCATTTATTTCTGTTTTGGGAATAACGCAATCTGAGACAATCTGAGGATCAATCAATGGTGGTCAATCTGAAGGTCTCTACAATGGCGGTCTGTGGACAGGTAATAAAAAGTGGTAAAAATGTGTGACTTTGCACAGTGACTTTTTAAAGATGTCTGAAGGGTCACATATCAAAAAAAAGTTTCTGGCTCCTTTATTTCTTGGTGTTGTCAAGAACTTTTTGATACCCCCTCGTATATACCTCATCTTTGATGGTTGGGTCGGACTTGTGCTCCAATATAACTTCACAAATTCCAGATCCTTTTGCAAACTCTGCCGCATAATGTAACGTAGTCTTACCAACCTATGATATATAAGATTATAACACTCATATTACGTAATTCATTCTAATAATCACATGCGGACATTCGTCAGTCTCACACACATGTAGCCATTCTTTCAAGATATACATTTTTGTTTACCTACTAATAAACTTTCCAGTATTTTAACGTCGAATAAGATAAAACAGTTCCCTATAAAAGTTGCGTAATTTTAATGGTAGTTATGGATGAGTTTATCATCACTTTAAGAACCCGGAAATATACATTTATATTTTTTTTCAAAAATGCAATATTGCAGATTTGCATTTTTGATCACAAATTGAAAAAAATAGTGTAAGTTACAGAACGTTACGATTCCTAATTACGTCGAAATCATGGTTTGAAAAGGTTGAAATAAATTGTCGGGGGGTGCGCCCGACAACTTATTTTCTGAGTGATTTTTGTTTCGTTAATAAAATACCATGGTTTGACACCGTGTCAACGTCGTTTGCAGTATTTCCGGCTACTATCGCATCTGTACACAAGTGAACACAATAATACGGAATACTTTTTTATGAAGAAAATCGAAAACAAATGTTGAAAATTCCTTCAGTAATTGAAAGCAGATTTGCATCGTGATTTAGTAAAGTTGTGATATCTTAAAACGGTAAATCAAGTCAATATCGATTTATGAGTCCTGGAATGTCTTATCTGATAGTCAAACTTCATTATAAGAGAGGAACAGAAATGTGTAAAAGTTTGAAAACAATCACATAATATTCATTTAAAAAGAAAAAGCAAGTATATAATCAGTGCAACTGCAGAAACGACGGAGACTGCCCCCTGCGAGGCATGTGTCAGGTCAAATTGAATAAGAAAAAAAGTAGTTTACATTTTCCAGGAACATTTTCAATTGCTTTGTTTAAGCATTGATAAATATTGTGTATACATCTTAAATTATCATTTTTTTTCGACATTTTAACGACATCCACGTTTTGGGAAGTTGACTTGACGAGATAATTTATCTCACCATGACGACATCTACTTTTTATGAAATCAACATGTCCAGATACTTTATCTCACCATGACGACATCATCTTTCGCAGAAGTCAACTTGGCAAGATAATCTATCTCACCATGACGACATCTACTTTTTGCGACTTGACGAGAAAGTCTATATTGCCATGACGACATTCACTTTTTATTAAGTCAACTTGGCAAGATAATCTATCTCACCATGACAACATCTATTTTTTGTGAAGTCGACTTGACGATAAAGTCTATATTGCCATGACGACATTCACTTTTTATGAAGTCAACTTGGCAAGATAATCTATCTCACCATGACAACATCTACTTTTTGTGAAGTCGACTTGACGAGATAATCTATCTCACCATGACGACATTTATTTTTTGTGAAGTCGACTCGACGAGATATTGTATGTCACCATGACGACATCTACTTTTTGTGAAGTTGACTCTTCAAGTTAACCTATCTCACCATGACGACATCTATGTTTTGTAAAGTCAACTTGACAAGATAGTCTATATCATCATGACGACTAATAAAACTGTAGCCATCTAATGGCACTTTAAACGCTCCGTAGTGTACCAGCATTATAATACAAAAGGTAATGCACACACTGTGATTATAAACTCAATTCGTGAAACATTCAATACTCGCAGAATAATTATATGCGAACGTTGTTGCTGGGCATGGCATGTATGTAGCAATAAAAGAGCATTGGCTGCATTCAATAGGAATATGTACTACTGATAATAATATGAATATATATACCTCATCCTTGATGGTTGGGTCGGACATGTGCTCCAATATATCTTCACAAACTCCAGATCCTTTTGCAAACTCTGCTGCTGAATGTAACGTAGTCTTACCAGCCTATCATATATAAGTAATGCACATAAGATGTATACACTCATTAGGTAATCCATTTTAATAATCACAGAAGAATTACATGCGGACATACGTCAGCCTCACAACATGTCGCCATTCTTTCAAGGATACATTCTTTTTTTTACCTCTAAACCATCCAGTATTTTAACGTCGAATAAGATAAAACAGTTCCCTATAAAAGTTGCGTAATTTTAAAAGGTAGTTATGGATGAGGTTATCATCACTTTAAGACTCCGGAAATATACATTTATATTTGTTTAAAAATTGCAATTTTGTTGCATATTATGCGATATTTTCGAAGTGACGCCCTCTATCCTTGAGTTATACTCTGGAAGCAGATTTTCTTGCAGATTTGATCACAAATCGTAAAATATTGTAAGATACAGAGTGTTACGATTCCTAATTACGTGGAAATCATGGCTTGAAAAGGTTGAAATAAACCGTCGGGGTCTGTGCCCGACAACTTATTTTCTGAGTGATTTTTGTTTCGTAAATAGAATACCAGGGTTTGACACCGTGTAAACGTCGTTTGCAGTATTTCCGGCTACTATCGCATCTGTACACAAGTGAACACAATAATACAAATGGTTTTTTTATGATGAAAATCGATTTAGTAATTGGAAGCAGAATTGCATTGTGATTTAGTAAGGTTATGAGATTGTTCTGCGGTTAATACAGTCAAAATCTAGGTTTGAAGAGGTTCAAATACACTATCGGGGTCTGCGCCAGACAACTTTTTTTCTGAGTGTTTTTTTGTTTCGTAAATAGAATACCAGGGTTTGACACCGTGTAAGTTGTTAACGCCGTTTGCAGTATTTCCGGCTACAATCGCATCTGTGCACAAGTGACCACAATAATACGGAATGCTTTTTTATGATGAATTTTTAACATAAAATATGTTGAAAATTCCTTAAATAATTGGAAGCAGATTTGCATTGTGATATTTGCAAAATTGTCATATTTAGACATTTAAGGTGTTTTTTTGTGGGGAGTTGCTAATGTTTGCATCTAATTAATGTTTAAAGACCACTGATACTAGAAACCAATGTTTACACATTTTTAAAATCACCAATGGCGGCCATATTGGATTTTTAAAATGGCGGCCAAATTGTAATTATATTTAAACTATTTTTAAACAAAACATGACATGTGGTCACTTTTTAAAGCTTATGTGTTGGTAGAATTGTCATGTCTGTTGCCCCTAAAGCAGGACTAACTAGTCCTGATATTAATTTCAAAATGGCGGCCATGACTAAGGGGTTATTTAAGATGGCGTCCAAAATGGCCGCCCAAACTGGTCAAATCTCATAACATGACACAGCAATCAAAATGTATGGTTTAAGTATAGTTTTAATAGTGGGATACATATGTATTAGACCACTAGACACTCATATCCAGAATTGTTGCTTTGTTCACACACCTAAAACCAAGATGGCCATTACAATGGCCGCCATAAACTGTTCAATTCCATAAATTGGCATAAATGAACCAACGTGAAGTTTGAATTAGACCACTTGAAACTCATATCTAGTATTCTTGCTTTGTTAACATACTTTAACACCAAAATGGCCGCAAAAATGAATGGCCAAAATGGTCAAAATGTAATAAAACAACATAATATCAACCGAAATGTATGATGAAAATATGATGTTAACGATGGGATGTATGTGTTAGACCACTAGTAACTCATATCAAATATTTTAGCTTTGTTAACATAGTTAAAATCCAAAATGGCTTCCAAAATGGGTCCTAAAATGGCTGCAAAATGGCTGCAAAAATTGGTCAAATTCTATTAAATGTGATAATATCAACCAAAATATATAATGAAAATATAGTTTTAATGATGGGATGGATGTATTAAACCCCTAGTAATTCATATCCAGTATTTTTGCTGTGTTAACATACTTAAAAATCCAAAATGGCCCCCAAAATGACTGAACAAATTGTAGGAATGTCATAAAATTGGATAATACCAACCAAAATGTATGATGAAAGTATAGTTATAACATTGAGATGTATGTATTAGACCACTAGTAACTCATATCCAGTATATTTGCATTGTAATAACATACTTTAAATCCAAGATGGCCACCAAAGTGGCCGCTGTAGTCTACATAAGTGTATGATAACCCAGAATAGATATTGTAAGCGTGTAATTACATTACCAAATAGTATGTTATTTTAGATATAAGGCCCACCTCTGTGACAGTTTTGATTCTGTATAACTTTCCAAAATGGCTGCCAGAATGGTTAAGTTGATGTTAAATGACCCAACAAAATTGTTTTGTATTGTAAATGACCATATTATGTAATGCCATTGCCAACACCCCAAATATAATGGGACAGCATTCACTATATGTCTATTATAAAGCCTAGGGGCTGTAGATGTAGTTTGAGTATTTAAAATATCCAAGATGGCTGCAAAAGGTTAAAATAACTGAAAAGCAGTTTTAGTTTATTGTTAGTGTTACAATAGATATGCCCAAATTATTATATCTATAGGTTTTAATCTACCTAGTAAACATATTTGTATGTGACAATGTATGATATAATGGTATAGAGTTCATTTATTTCCACTTTGACCATACCGGGTGGTTCAAAAAAAAGTTAACCCAAGTTCAAGGTAATTTTTCAACCACATTTACAGTTTCAGAGAATTTGTGTTTGCTAAGTCTTGATCAGCAGTAATTTTTGAAATTATCCTGAAAAAATGGTACATTTATCTTGGTTGGTTCTTCAGATATGGTTCATTACAAAAAGCATGCACAAAACTGCCTTGTCCACGGGAGCGTCCTTTGTAGAGATGAAATGCACAAAGTGGACTTACACACGATTGGTCACAAATTGTAAAAATGGAGAAAAAGAAAAAAAAGAGACATCTGAAACATCTGTCTGGTGCTTGACATTATCTACTTACTTACCTACGTTTCCTTGCTGAATGTGAATGACACATTTAAGCAAAGAGATTGGGATACTTTGTCAGGGCGGGCATTTCAATTCTGAAACTAGAGCATGATGTTTTGTTGAAGACAACAACTAAATGACACTCCCGTGGACAAGTCAGATTTGTACATGTTTTCTGCAATGAACCATATCTGAAGAATCAAACAAGCTAAACGTGCCATCTTTTCAGGATAATTTCAAAACTTACTGCTGATCAAGACTAAGTAAACACAAATTCTCTGAAACTTTAAATGTGGTTAAAAAATTACTTTGAACTTAGGTCAACTATTTTTTGAACCACCCGGTATTTTGATCAATGGGTGGCCACCTGTGGTAATTGTTTTGACCATTTAGAGGTAATTGTATTGACCATTTAGAGGTAATTTTAATGAAGGACAGAAGAGGAGGGGGGTTGCTGATATTAAATGCTGATATTATTAGTTTCCAAATGTAGATGCTCATTCGATAGACACAATCAGGCATTCGATAGATATACAATTTGAAATTGTATACAAAATCCAACAAAATATGCGTCAATCAGGTTTATTTTTTTTCTCTTTTTATTTTTTTCATCTGCTATGACAAATCAAATATACAAAAGATATATGATTACAAATCAGTTAGAATACACAATGTGTGTGGATAACTATTAGAGTAACATCGATAAGTAGACTATATCTCGCATAAATATGGTTATTATGCATAAAAACAGGATGACGTACTAAAACATACAATAAATTACAAAATATAATATATTTACATTATACAAAAAGCATGTGGAAAACGTCCCATTTTTTTAGGTAGAGAGTATTCTTAAGAGATTTTTTCCACATGTGTCTTTCAGTGTTATGGTACTTAATGATATCATGTTGGATATTTTGAAATGACGGTTTTGAACCATTGCACCTATTTCTGTATACAGCAAATTTCGCAATCAACAAGATGTTATTGAGACCAGTATGTTTACTAATGAGGAATTTGCCAAAGAGAATGTCATTATCGCACAGCGAAATCTTAATTTTACATTTACATAGTATCCATTCCTCGAGCTTTCTCCAGATGGTATTAGTAATAGGGCACATACAGAATATATGATGAATTGTTTCCTGGACCTGATAGCAAAAAGAACATCGATCGTCGCTGGAAACCTTTATCATCTTAAGGAAGCAGTTTGTGCTCAGGATACGCTGAGTTATTCGAAACTGAAACCATCTTAGCTTGATATCCCCAGTGCATTTAAATGGCGCGTTGCAGATATTTTTCCATTTGTTATCGTCGATGTACTGAAGTTTTTGCGACCATTTAAGCTTGGCTTTATTATTGGAATTGGGTAAAAGGATTTTGTAGATACGCCTACAGCCCTTTTTGTCTTTCAATAGAATATCAATGTTTATAGGAATAAATGGTTTAGCAACCGGCTTAGCGTTAATAAACAATGACACATTTCTAAAACTCTCAATAATAGTACGTCTGAGCCCATGGTACTCAAGAAAGTTAGTTCTAAGATTAACATATTTTCTCCTAAGTGCCTCCAAAGAGTAAAATCCTCCCTCTGGGTCCTAGAGATCGTTAATATAGAGAATGCCATTTTGAACCCAACTGGAATAGAAAACAATATTTCCACCAATTTTAATCTGAGGATTGTTCCAGATACATGACCGTAGAACTTCGCTGCACTCGTTTAGCTTTTTGTGTTGCTGAAACGAATTCCAGGAAAGAAGAACTTCCTTCCAGAAGGTATTGCTCATCTTATTAATAGCATTGGTCCACCTACTGGTGCCACAGATAAAGTTACTCATGTCCTTCAGCTGTGAGAAATGCAGAAACATGATAACAGCTTTATTGGAATTACCAGCCCTTAAAAGACATCTAATCCATGATATTTTCAGAGCGTTGAAAAATATACCAACTTGGATCATTTTTGTTCCCCCTTCGTCATAATCGCCACACATCTGGTCCCTGCCAATCCTATCCGTCTTGCCTTTCCATATAAAATTGAAAAACATATTGTTAAGCTCATGTATCAAGTTGCAATCTGGATTGGTAATGGCCAGAACCAGATGACTGAATCTCGAGATAAAGAGGGACTTAACCACTGCTATTCTACCCAGAACTGTCAAGTATCTCTTCGACCATTGTTTCATCGATTTGCGAATATCATCAACAATACTAGAGTAGTTTAATGCTGGCATCTCATGCAGATCAAGACTGAAATCAACACCGAGCATGGAGAATCTATTTCTAACCCAGTTGAGATGGCTACAAGTACTTAGTGGCAGCTCCTTCCGCTTAGAGCCTATCCAAACAACATTTGTTTTATTGCTATTTATACGTAACCCAGACACATCCGCAAATTGATCAAGAACATTTAAGGTTTCTACAAGCGACCTCTCACTACCGTCAAGAATAAATGTGGTATCATCGGCGTATTGTGTGATTTTAAACTCCTTGTTATCAATAACAATGCCCTTCATATCATGGTTGTTTCTTGCCATCGTCGCAAGTACTTCAGCACACAGTAGAAAAAGGTAAGGCGAGAGGGGATCGCCTTGACGGCAACCCCGGTTGACAAAGAATCTATCAGACATATTGCCGTTAATAAGCAGGCTAAATTCAGCATTGTTATAGAAAAGTCTAATCCATTTCTGAATTGAAGTACCAAAGCCATGCCGCTTAAGAATTTTGAAAATGAAACTATGAGAGACAGTATCGAAAGCCTTTTCAAAGTCTATAAGAAGCAGCATCCCAGGTATTGATTTCTCTTCAGCGTGAAAAATGATATCATGAACTATTCTAATGTTTTCACCGATAAAACGACCAGCCATAAAACCATTTTGATCGTCCTCAATAAGCTTTGGGAGAACACCCTTAACTCTATTAGCAATGCACATTGAAGCGAGTTTATAAATTGAGTTAAGTAAAGAGATTGGTCTCCAATTTTTTAGGTGTTGTCGCGGCTTATTGCCTTTCGGAAGAAGCGTAATAACACCCAAGTTTTGAAAATGTGAAAAAGATCCCCTATCAAATGCACTGTTCAGCGCACGAATGATGAATGACGAAAGATCTTTCCAGAAAAACTTGATGAATTCAACTGTGAAACCATCCGGACCTGGTGTTTTGTTATTTTGCAACGATTTAAGAGCATTGAGAACTTCATCATATTCAAGGACACCATCAATTTGGCTGGATTCGTTCAGGTTTATGTAATCTTTGTTTAGAGGAGAAAATTGAGATCTTTCACATGAAAGGTTAATCGATCCACAAGAGATCAGAACTCATACCACCGTGTTGACATTGCCCGACCGTGCGAAGAAAGATAAAGACGAAATGCTGTAATTGTATAATTATAATTAGTCTTTTAATTAAATGTATATGAATAATTAGGCTCGTATCGCAAGTCATTATAATATCGGATGCCAGATTGAGAGAAAAAAAATCCTGGTGCCACAACCGCCAGAGGGCAATGAAGTGAAAATAGGTTATTGTAAAACGTGATTTGTTTATTATACTTGCGTATATTCATACACTTATATACAACTTATTTCCGGATAAGAGTGACGGGATTGAATAAAACAACAGATTTACTGAACATATAAACATAAACGACTACGGGTTTCTTTGATATCCAGTCTGTTTCACTTCTAAGAGACAGTGACGTCACTACGTCATTCAATTATTGCAGTAGATAAACACGCGCGTATACACCGAGGCACTGGCGTATATACAAACGCGTAGAAATACTCATATGGTCGAATCCAACGAAAAGTGTCCACGGCTAGATTTTTAGGGTTCAGTTTCAATATGCTTCATTCTCTTATTCCTTTTCTCAACTCAAAGTTAACATATCAAGCTTGTTTGGAAAAAAGTGCCATCACTAATCTCTCTAATTGACCACGTGGCGGAATGATGAAGTTGAAGGTACACTTCTCAATGTTACCTACAAATACAAGTACCATATTTTGATCAAGTGATGATTATCCCACCTATTTACATATTTCATTTAAATTTGTGATTGTATTGTATTCAGAAGATGCTAATGCTGATAGAAAGTGATCATACTATTTTGTCTAGGTGCTCATTTTTTGTTTACATTTTAGATTCACGCAGTTAGGTAGCATTTGCAGACTCTCAATACTTTGAAACATGAGTCACTTTGTGTACTTTCACCAAGATGAATTTAATGAACATTTGTTTTCATGTACCTCAAAGAGGGGGAATGACCCTTTCTGTAAAATTTAGAATTTTGAGCATGCGCCCAAAACCTAAGTACATAGAGGAATGTGGAAATTTGGTATTCGAAGGTAACAGGTAATGTATACGTAGGTAAGAGAAGTAAAACTGTAATAAATTAATGTTCTACTTAATTTATGTTATATTTTGGGGTGAAATAACTATGCAGGGCTGTTAACAATTTAAAAAAAAAAATAAACATGTTAAAACATGTTTAAATCCTAATATTATGAACATATTCCCAGTAGTATACTTTAAATAGATACTAGAATATTAATTTAATGTTGAAAAAAATATACAATATCTAACTGTCAGTTGTAATTTTGAAAAGGTTTATTAAGAACAATATATCAGGCAACATTGTTAAGCATTGCTATAAGAGAAAAAACATGTTAAGACTTAAAACACGGTAGCTTACATTGCAATAATCAAAGTATTCGTAGGTAACACATTTGTTCTCAACTTCAACTTCGTTGACTAAGAACAGTTGGATTTGTTGATTTGACATAGGTTTAAGGGCAAAATTGTACTCGACGTAGTTTTTCATGCCCTGAATCGCGTGTGAGGGGAATGTCGTATCAAAATGGTGTCTTGATTGACTTTATAAGTAGATTTAAAAAATGTGCACTCAGCGCTGCTTTTACAAAACAATCAGAATTGCGTAATATTCAACATCTTACTATAAATCTGGAAACGGTGTATGTTTGTTTGGGTGTTTGTGTGTTTGTGTGTTTATTTGTTATCCTTATTTCTCCGTTAGTTGTGATCAAAGTGGCGCCTAATTTGCATGAAAGATAGAGGAAATAACGGGAATGGCTCCAAAAAAAGCAAAAAACCTCTCAGATTTCGCTCATAAATGCCGCTAGAATTGAACAACATTGTGCGTTGCGCGTACTACAGCGTAATCTTACCGTGGTAACGCATCGCGTGCATGTTTGCGCAAGGGCTGACTGCCGCGCGGCACACGCACCCCTACACATGGCGCAGAAGCCACACGGGAAATGGCTATTATAGGCCTGTGTTGGTAGGGTAAGTACCAGGAGGGGGAGGGGCGGTGTAAAACCACGGGAAATGGTTTAGGATAGGCCTAGGGTTATAATGGTACTAGTAGCGTTTTGCGGGGGTTAATGAAGCAACCTGATTTCTTTACTTTAAGTTGGCATGCCAAACAATCTAAGGGACCGAGGGTTAATGAAGTAGCCACTGGAAATGGTTTAGGGAGGGTTGTGATTATAAATCAAACTGGTTGGGGTGTGTGCATGGAGGGAGGGGGGGGGGGGGCGGTGGGCGTAAAACCACGGGAAATGTTTTAGGATAGGGTTAAGAGTTAATGAAGTAGTCGCGGGAAATGGTTAGGGAGGGTTATGATTATAAATTCACCTGGTTGGTGTAATTGCAGTGGGCAATTGTAGGGGTTTATGTGGTTTTAAAAGTACCGAGGGTTAACTTGATGCGGTTTGAGAGGTAGGGGTTAATAAAGTAGACACGGTAAATGGTTTAGGAGGGATATGGTTATAAATCAACCTGATTGGGGTGGGGGTTGTAGGGGGTTATGATGCCTTTAGAAGGGATATGGTTATAAATAAACCTGGTTTGGGGGTGATGTAGGGGGTTTATGTGGTTTAAGAGGTAGGTAGTGGTATAACCAGGAGGTTTATGTGGTTTCAGAGGTAGGTAATGTGGCATAACCATCTAGCGGGGACCCGAGCGTAGCGAGGGTACGCCGCTAGTTTGAATAAAACAGCAAGATTAACGAATTAAACATTAAAATAATATAAAACCATGTTCCTATTTCTAAGATATAAAAGAAAACACCCTAAGCATCAATAACCTCACTAGTGATAGACATATACTGTTATTATTCTTGATGTTAAAGGCATATTGAATAGAATTAACCTTTTACACATGCTAATTATGGCAGAAAATGTTTTATTATGCTAACGTATCTGATCATCCAATTTTGTTAGTGTCTTTCTTGCTTGACTTTCAATTATTAAGAATGTGCGTTTAACTTCTACAAAACAGTCAGAAGTGTGTAATATTTAACATCTGATTTAGGGCAAGATGATGACAACATACATATCGTTCTGGGTTAAAATTTCGTGAAGGTATAGTTAAACAATCAATTAACTCGTTAGTAATACTAATATAATTACTGATCTAATTTGGTAAAAAGCATGTTCATCATTAAAACTAAACATGATAAAAACTGAATTAAGAAACATCTGATCATTCAGCCTCGTGATCATTCAGCCTTGTAATCTCTACTTAACAAGTTTAGTGGTTCTTGATGTATTCTGCGTGTAGTTAGTTCTTTAGGTCTCTCATGTCGCGAGGATAAATATCTAATAGAAATTAATTACTCTATGTTTATTATATAGGACATTCTAGAATGTTAAGAATGAACGTTTCAGTTTCAGAGTGTGAATCCAAAGTATTGGATCGAATCAACTATTGAATAGTTCACCGAGCCATCTTTAATTAGAAAGCGAGCGGTTTCCTTTAAGCAAACAGTTTGATTTGCCTGTAATTCATAGTCTTGAATGTCAGGTTATTTGTTTTAAGCAATAAAACAACCGGTTGCCTTCCTCAATTTGTTCTAAATAAAGGAGGCAAGTGAGGTCTTCTGGAAGTTATCATTTTGAATAGCTGTTTTAAACACGAAAGCCAGATCACTTTTTTGATTCATTTAATATATACTTTGAAATAATTTCATATCAGACCGTATATAAGTTTAATATGAGCCTAACATGTTCAAAGTCTAGAACATTCAAATATTTTGCCTTTCAGTCCACAACGGAATAAAGCACATACAACTTTCAGCACTGAGACATTCAGTTGTCAGATTAGAATTAAGATATAATTTCCTAGTTTGGAATTTGTATCATTCTGAATGTCGTACATAGTCAGTCTTTATCGAGTTTCAACCGGAGACAGACCCCGTTTGACATAGAATCACCATTATGATATATTTTGTCAGATGTAGACAAAATAGGAATTTTATGTTTAGAAATTCAATGTTGTTTGATTTAACAACACTAATCTAATAAGTTTTGCCACGACAGAGATATTGTCGGGCATATGCCTTTCATTATGATTTTGTTTTAAAAATCAACCACTGCTTAGTTCAATTACACTAAGAAATAAATGTCGGAAGCATTATTCATGAGCATTTTTTTTTAAATTTAAGACTGAAATCAGTATAGGCATACCCTCGATTCCCTCACACCTTTAAAAAAAATGAAAAGGTTTTACTAAATTTCTTGTTCACTTAAAATACGTTTCGGTGACATTACACAACCTGCCAGAGCAAAAATGAAGCAAGTTATTTTATATTGTTACACATGAATTCCATTTTCAAATACAACTACAATAATGGCCAATATTAGGTACCTCAGTAGTCACTGCTCTGCAATTCCTGGGGTAATTGGTTAACTACGCATACATTATATCGACAAGCTGGTTTAAAACAATATTACGCACCAAACAATATTATTCCCGTCTTATACATTCCTACATAATATTTACATAATATTAGGTGCGAATGAAAGCGACAAACAATGCAGGAATTGTACCATGCCCATTAACTAATATATAAGTTACCTACGAATACAAAATGGAATATGAAAATATTGATTATGAAACCGAAATTTCATGGATGTTATGTCTAAATGTATCCATTTTAAGACGATCAACGTGTAATATATGGATATAAATATCATTCATTCACTCTAACACCAACAAAAAATATGTTCTCGGCAAAAACAGTGTGATTACACCATGCATTTTATTTAAATCAACACCTCCCATTTTCGTTTAATAAGGAATATCATTTTTTACCCCTCCAAATATAAATATAATAATATATCCAGTCAGATTGTATGATTGCGCACTGCTTTTATGTAAAATAAAATAGTTTAGGGCCAATATGCACTGTGTATATTATTGATTGTTGCCTACATATACATGTTACCTCCGAATACAGCATGAAGTCATGCACGAGATGCTGTCACTGAATATTTTTATGAACATTAATCACCCCCATTGCGATTTAAATCAACTGTCAGATGATGTCTTTGCATGAATAGCATACAAAAGTACACTAATAGGAGTAATAAGATTGAGACAGAGGGAGGCTATATAATCAACTTTTAAGACAACAACATAATTATTGATGCACTTGTACACAAAGTACAGCATTTTGTGAAAGGTTACTAATACAAAAGATGAAAGTTTGATGCAAAACTTCTCCGTTGCTTGCCGAACGCAGCGCACATTTCTACTTTATTCCAGTCGCTACAAGTATGTTATAACAGAGGGAAGTACCCCGGTATCGTTATTTGTATTTGAAGGTAACAGTTCATATTTCAAATTTGCCTACGAATACAGCCTTTTTTTGCTGATATTTCAAAAAATGTTGTCTTCAAAATGATAAAACTTGTCGCACATGTACATTGTATCATACTTCGCTAATTCTATAGATATCATTCACTAATCTTTGTTTATATTAAAATGGCAGTGTTTTAAATAGGTATTCGGAGGTAATGCATTTTTTTACCAAACAGATGGTTTCAGCTTTTAAAATTTCTAACAGCTTTATCAAAAAATCGAGTTGAATGGGGACAATGCATTTACGTATTTAACATATTTAGGCTTCCTTACAGCACAAATTACTCTACCTCAGGCGAATTCTTCCCCGAAAGTGAGATTTAACAAAACATATATTTGTAGGTAACGTCAACACTTACCACAGCAAAAAAAATCACAACAATTCAGGGATTGATCGAAAGTAACCACAAATTAAAAGAGGCATTCTTAAGATATCCACAAATCAAACAGGCAAAATTATTTCCGCTTAAGCTCGTTTTCATCTAAACGGTTATATGTCTAACAAAAAACCTTAACAACTATTTTGTAAAAAGGGTAAAAATAGCAGGTTTATTGCTCGTATACGCCCAATTGTGCATTTAAGTTGGTCATATTATATATGGCGCGAACCGTCTCATCGCGGCGGATACGTATAACACACACAAAATGTGTCAAGATATAGATTATTTTATTAGAGGCCTGAACATCACGTGTACACTTTTCGTTGGATTCGACCATATACGTCGCTGTCTAGAAGAAGTAAACTATACTATAATGACCTCTAATAGTAGACCTACCGTGCGTAAACGACGATGTGAGGATAACGCTTTCCTCTTGTATGCACAGATAATGACGCCAACCACAAACACAACTCCAATCGAGCCGCCTATCGTTCCAGCTATTATACCTTTTAGATTTCCTGTAAAACATAAACAATATAATGATATATAAGATGAGTTTTGACCCATTGTTGTCTTTCATCATAAAAAACCATAAACGTTTACCAGAAAAATCCCCAAATAAACATAATAATAAACAAACCAAAACACATACAAAATAAAAACCAATTAAAAAAACAAAAACGGTTTCCTAATTTGATCCGGGAGGGAAGAGGAAAATCAATAACTATCGCCGAATTAAAAAGTAAAGGGCGGGGCGTTGAGAGATGGCGAGGGGACAAAACAGGAACAAAACAGGAACACAAATTCCCTTATTCTTTACTTGTCTTTGGATAGTGAATTAATTATAGAGGGCTGGATACAGGGCAGTATAACTGGACACAAGTCCTTTTGCAAAACATTAGTCATGGACGGAAGTCCTTTTTTGCATAACATCTTGGACTTCTGCATTGAATTATATATTATGAGATGTAACGTCTTTTTCAACAAAATACCCACATTGCTAGAAATAACTTATTATATTATATATTGCCGGTTATAACTCTTTTTTTTTTAAAGTTGACGTAAGCCCTTTTGCATATCAACTCTTCAATCCACTGAGCTGTTCTATTCTAACAACATTGTAACAGTTTTTATAACAAATATGTCTTCGTTTATTTTTTTGAATGGCCACCAAAATGGTGATTCATTTTATTATTGTTTTATAGTATTATACACTGGGCCTAAATATTATTAAAAATAAAAGTGGTCATAGATAAACGTTATTATAATAGTATTTTTAGCATTTTTCTGCTGCAAACCGTCATTTAATCATTTTAAAACCAATGCATGCATACAAGGTCAATGCAATGGTGAATGGGCATAACATCACTAAATACTTAATCCTTAATATGTTTTGTCAATTCCAGCAAAATGCTGTAGCTTAGCCTAAATAGGTTAGCCTTAATAAGCATGATGGCTTTATGAAATACAGAAGACACAAGTGGTAGACTAGAGACATTAACTACAGAGCCTTCAAGTGACAGAATTTAACTATTAAACTAATCATCCATGACTGAATTTTCCAAATACCAGTAGGCCAATAATAACATATGGTTTGGTTGTCCTCGACCTCCCTATCTTATTTTCCGTCAGTTCTAAAACCTCGCAACCTTATTCATAGTCAAATTACCCGCTCATGCTTAACCGATGAACATACATGTATATCTATATTGTATCAGTGCATGTGGCGCTGGATTTGACTACAGATATGTCATATATACTATCACGTTCTTCCAATTTAATGGTTAGGCAGACGGTGCGTTCCCCTGAACAATATTATGTATTGGTCAATTGGTATTCTGTGCTCCCACACTTAGAGCGTGTTTCTGCTGGGGAAGAAACCACTAATAAGCGCTAAGTTTGCCCAGTAGAAACAGGCAGAACCCGGCAATAATCGGTATTTTTGGTAATTCCAAAAACCTTCACAAACCAGGTTTGGAACCGGCAATAATCGACAATAATCGGCAATAAACCCAATAGAAACAGAAAGGCGATTAATATTAGTGGTTTGCGCAGTGAACCGTGTCAGGCTGGGTTATACACATTATAAAGCATTCTTTTTCAGGTGCGGAGGCATTATTTGGTATTACAAAAGGTCAAATGTCGTGGCCCATCGACTAGGATCGAGCTCAAGCTCAAATAATAATTAGCTTCATCAGTATATGTGGCGTCAAGCTCAAATAATAATTTGCTTCATCAGTATATGAGGCGTCAAGCTCAAATAATATTTGCTGCATCAGGATATGAGGCGTCAAGCTCAATTAATAATTTGCTTCATAAGTATATGAGGCATCAAGCTTAAATAATAATTTAATTCATCGGTAACTGAGGTTCACATTTATAGGATAAGTTGGTTCATCAGTATATGAGGCGCACTTAAATAATAGTTTGCCTCATCAGTTTATGCGGCGTCAAGCTCAATTAATAATTTGCTCTATCAGTTAATTTGGCGTCAAGTTTAAATAATAATGCTTCATCTGTAAACGAGGTTTAAATTTATATGATGAGTTGCTTCATCAATATATGAGGCTAGTGTTGATGGTCTACACACGATAAGTCGTGTAAACGATGCACTGGGTAGTTCGCTTCATTTGGATATGAAGGTTCTAGTTAACACATGGAAAATGGTTTCAGTTATATAGAAGGTTACTGTTTTGGCACTCTCCCGTTCAGGCTGGTAGTTCAGGGGTGAAGCGATAACAGGACCGCGGATAAATTTTATGTTTTTATAAATTTGGCAAAGATTAAAAAATATTTTGTTTGAGGTTAATTAACTTGCCTGGTAAGGCGAACAACTCATAGGCAGTTTTGTAGCGATGAGGACTGTTCCACTAGACTATTAGGTGTGGTCTTTTACACCCTTGATCAGTCTTGTAGTTCAAGGGTAACTGCAATAGGTCAGCAGCAAAAATCAAGGATCAATTAAATGATGCATATGACCAATATCTTCAGCAGAATCACATCATACTTGGTAAATAATATGAGACCTCAAGAAGAGCTATAGACAATAGAGTAGCATAAATAGCTCGGATTCATAAAAGCAGAGCCTCTTCATCAGTCGAGCAGTTGAAGTGGATAGTAACAGAAAATTAAAACATTTCATGAGGGAAGCAGTGGTCATGCCTTGATACATATATTAAAGTAAATCGTAGTTCACAGTAACATAGTTCAAAATTAGGATAAAGAAATTCTTCATCAGTTTAGTTGAAGATAATGATGCATATATTCTTAGTTTGGATATCAAATTATGGGCTTAGTTGTTCTCAACTTTTTGAATGGCCACGTGCTTGCATAATTAAATTGTAGTAGTAGTCCTTAGTTATGTGGAGGACTTTTAGTACAGTGAGAGGGTGGAAGGAGGTGCCAGAGCACTTGATCTTGATGTTATGGAATGGCACCTCGGCCTTTGAGCCATTTAAGTTTATGTACAAGTTTTGATTCTATGTATCTCTGCAATAAACATCACCGGTATTGCATATCTTTGCGTTCGTGTATTAATTGTGTCGATCTAATGAAAATATTCATGTGACAAAAATACTCTAAATATTGTAACTAAGGGTAAGAAATGCACAACAATGCGTGTATTTCGATGGAAGAAATATTTAGTGGTGTGCCCCCGTGTGGACGTTGTGGAAGCGAAACACTACCGTTGCGCTCAGCATTTCCGGCAAATTTGAGTACGATAATAGTTCCTATTTGATGGAATGATATGAGCAAAATTGGCACCAATTGTTAACGTTTTGTGATATCACATTTGGGTTTCACGGATTTAATGTACACCTGAAAGACAATATGAAATAAAATTGAAAACAGAAAACCGCATTCAAATACCTTTTTTAATTTTTAATTTTTGATATTTTGTGAGAAAACATTTTAAAAATTAACAACAAGTTTGTTCGTTTGCAATTTTCAAAACAATAATCCCATACATTTTACATTTTCTTCATTGCATTTCATTAAGGACATTCCTATCAATGTTTTACCATGATAAAAGAACCATATTTCTAAAATTGTGGCTTAAAAAATAGTGAATTATATTCTCTCTTTCATGTTCTGCACTTAACTCATTTTTTTCAAAAAGTGAGTTTGGAACTAATCTCTTCATTTATTAATTTGTTTATTTATTTACTCATTTATTTATTTACCTGTTTATTTATTTGCTTGTTCATTTATTTTACTGCTGGTTTTTGTTCATCATATTTTTATATGATGTATTCATATTGTACAGCGCATTGGTCTTTTGGAAATGCGCGATATAAATCCATATAATAATAATAATAATAATAATAATAATAATAATAATAACGACAAATCCGTCATTAGGGAGACATGCGTATAAACGGTCATTAGGGAGACATTTTACATAAAGTCATGTATTAACCATATTTGGCACTAAATATTTCACTTTAATGGTCTAAAATGTTAAGAATGATGAGTTAAATTCATGACGTGCACTTTTTTCCCGAAAAGTTAAGGAACTTCAGATATAATTTAATTTAGTGTAATTTTTGTCTCCCTAACGTAAGTCGAAGCATAATATGGACTTAGGGAGACACGTCTCCCTAATGACCGTTTAGGATGAAAGTATTATTATTGAGAAAAATACGGAGAAGATGAATATAACCGGCAGGGATAAACTTAATTGTTGAATATGTATACACACGGTGACCGTGTGGCCGTACAACCACCGTGTGGATAGTTCGCTGCGAAAACTAAAGTTCGTGCAGCTGCCGTGTAGATAATGGTATTTCTCTAGATGCAAGCTAAATACATAGAAGCTGCCTAAGTAGCTGCCTTAGTCAAATATCTCTATGAGCACGGTCAATTATTGAAGGACTGTACGCACGACGATCGTATGGCGCTTCAACCACCGTGTGGATAGTTCGCTGGGAAAATAAGGCTTGGGCAACTGCCGTGTAGGTAAATTTATATCTCCAAGTGCAATGCGACTTCATATGCTATACATACCAGCTGCCTTAGTCAAATCTCTATATACACGACTGTTTGTGTCACATCCGCAATGTATAGAGCCAATGTACACATCTTGCTTAGACCCTGTAAAGGCTATTTACACAGCAGCTGCTAGGTAGATAAAGTCGAATCTCTACATGTACACGCATGTACATTTTTGGTGGCGCTACCGTGTAGATAGCTCACTGAGATTACCAACTACTACGTGGCAATTACCTATTCATTCATGCTATGCGAAAGATGAATAAAGAAAAGCTATCTACCCGGCAGCACGACGATCGTATGGCGCTTCAACCACCGTGTGGATAGTTCGCTGGGAAAATAAGGCTTGGGCAAATGCCGTGTAGGTAAATTTATATCTCCAAGTGCAATGCAACTTCATATGCTATACATACCAGCTGCCTTAGTCAAATCTCTATATACACGACTGTTTGTGTCACATCCGCAATGTATAAAGCCAATGTACACATCTTGCTTAGACCCTGTAAAGGCTATTTACACAGCAGCTGCTAGGTAGATAAAGTCGAATCTCTACATGTACACGCATGTACATTTTTGGTGGCGCTACCGTGTAAATAGCTCACTGAGATTACCAACTACTACGTGGCAATTACCTATTCATTCATGCTATGCGAAAGATGAATAAAGAAAAGCTATCTACCCGGCAGCTCATGTCAAATTTTTTGGTGGCGCTACCGTGTAGATAGCTCACTGAGATTACCAACTACTACGTGGCAACTACCTATTCATTCATGCTATGCGAAAGATGAATAAAGAAAAGCTATCTACCCGGCAGCTCATGTCAATGGATAGCCAAAGCTCTAGACACGCACGGCCATCGTGACGCGTGTTACACTATCGCCATGTAGCGTCCTAAAATACTAATAACATGTATGCAGCTGCCTTAGTCAATCTCTATATGCACGATTGTTAATCCCAGAAACCGCCGCCATTATAATATATAGCTTGCTGAGACTATAAGGCTATCTACACGGTAGGTATTAGATAACATGTATTATTGGTAGTTATCTATTTTATTTTGTTCTTTATTTCTGTCTCCCTAACGTAAATTAATCATAAGCATAACATGGGCGATGGATGATTATTGGCATTGACCAAACACAAACTTACTCATCGTGCAATAAACTAAACATTATGTTCGACATCTATAATAATATTCCATTGTGTCTTAACATTAGTTTTCGCCTAAATCTGTAATTTCGACCCCGCGGAATGTAGTACAACGGTCATTTATCACTGGTGCTCCCAGTGGAAAAAAGGAATGTTTTTATTATGGTTTGCTCAATACATCTTAGTTTCACCCACTCACTCCGCATTCAAACTCTGAATACAATAATTGTATGCTACAATTAACTTTGAACCGGGAAAATATACTCTATAGGATTATTCTTATATGTTTGTGAAAAAAACAAGTAATAATAATAACGACAAATTCGACCTTAGGGAGCCATGTGTGTTAACGTACTTTAGGGAGATATTGTACATAAAGTCATCTGTTAACCATTATTTGACACTAAACGTTCCACTTTAATAGTATCACCCACTCAATCCGCATTCAAACTCTGAATTCAAAATTGAATGCTAAAATTAATGTTGGACCGGGAAACAATACTGTATAGGATTATTTTTTTGACATTTATGTGACAAAACAACTAATAATAATAACGATTAATTTACCCTTAGGGAGACATCATGCATATAAACGTACTTTAAGGAGTCATTGTACAGTCATAAAGTTATTCTATTAACCATTTGTCCAGCAGAACAATCAAGCTAGTCATGCTGAGCCAGACTAACCATGAGCTAGCCAAGGCGGCCATAACTTATCCAGCAGGCTTGACTAGTTTAAGCTAGTCCAGCAGGCTTGACTAGTCTGCTCGACTAGTTTAAATTTATAGTCCAGCCTGTGCCTGACTAGTTTAAGTTTTCAGTGTAAACGTTCCACTTTTATAGACACAAATGTTTAATATTATGAGTTACATTCATGACAAGCACCTTTCTTGCGAACAGTTAAGGAATTTCAGATATAATTGTATTTGTTCTTTATTTTTGTCTCCCTAACGTAAATTAATCATAAGCATAAAATGGGCGAATGATGATTATTGGCATTGACCAAACACAAAATTACTGATCGTGCAATAAACTAAACATTGTGTTCGACATCTATAATAATATTCCATTGTGTCATAACATTTCGCCTAAATCTATAATTTCGACCCCGCGGAATGTAGTACAACGGTCATTTATCACTGGGGCTCCCAGTGAAAAAGGAATGTTTTCATTTTGGTTTGCTCAATACATCGTAGTTTTACCCACTCACTCCGCATTCAAACTATGAATTCAATCATTGTATTCTACAATTAACTCTGAACCGGGAAAATATACTCTATAGGATTATTCTTATATGTATGTGACAAAACAAGTAACAATAATAATAATAACGACAAATTCGACATTAGGGAGCCATGCGTATACACGTACTTTAAAGAGTCATTGTACATAAAGTCATCTATTAACCGTTTGTCCAGCAGAACAAATCAAGCTAGTCATGCTCAGCCAGACTAACCATAAGCTAGTCAAGGCGGCCATAACCTATCTAGCAGGCTTGACTAGCCTGCTTGACTCGTTTAAGCTAGTCCAGCAGGCTTGACTAGCCTGCTCGACTAGTTTAAAGTTACAGTCCAGCCTGTACCTGACTAGTTTAAGTTTTCAGTGTAAACGTTCCACTTTAATAGACACAAATGTTTAATATTATGAGTTACATTCATGACGAGCACCTTTCTTGCGAACAGTTAAGGAACTTCAGATAACATTTTATTTGTTCTTTATTTCTGTCTCCCTAACGTAAATTAATCATAAGCATAAAATAGGCGATGGATGATTATTAGCATTGAGCAAACACAAAATTACTCATCGTGCAATAAACTAAACATTATGTTCGACATCTATAATAATATTCCATTGTGTCTTAACATTAGTTTTCGCCTAAATCTATAATTTCGACCCCGCGGAATGTAGTACAACGGTCATTTATCACTGGTGCTCCCAGTGAAAAAAAAGAATGTTTTATTTTGGTTTGCTCAATACATCATAGATTTGACCCACTCACTCCGCATTCAAACACTGAATTCAATAGTTGTATGCTACAAATAACTTTGAACCGGGAAAATATACTCTATAGGATTATTCTTGTATGCATGTGACAAAACAAGTAACAATAATAATAATAACGACAAATTCGACCTTAGGGAGACATGCGTATGAACGTACTTTAAGGAGTCATTGTACATAAAGTCATCTGTTAACCATTAGTTGACACTAAACGTTCCACTTCAATAAACACAAATGTTTAAAATTATGAGTTATATTCATGACGAGCACCTTTCTTGAGAAAAGTTAAGGAATTTCAGATATCATTTTATTTGTCGTTAATTTTGTCTCCCTAACGTAAATTAATCATAAGCATAAAATGGGAGATAGATGATTATTGGCATTGACCAAACACAAAATTACTCATCGTGCAATAAACTGAACAGTTATGTTCGACATCTATAATATTCCATTGTGTCTTAACATTAGTTTTCGCCTAAATCTATAATTTCGACCCCGTGGAATATAGTAGTGAAAAAAAGAATGTTTTATGTTTGGTTTGCTCAATACATCGTAGTTTTACCCTCTCACTCCGCATTCATACTCTCAATTCAATAATTGTATGCTACAATTAACTTTGTACCGGGAAATTATACTCTATAGAATTATTCTTATAGGTGTGTGACCAAACAAGTAGTAATAATAATATTTATAATAATAACGACAAATTCGGCATTAGGGAGACATGCGTATAAACGTACTTTAAGGAGTCATTGTACATAAAGGCATTCTATTAAGCATTTGTCCAGCCGAGCAAATCAAGCTAGTCATGCTGAGCCAGACTAACCATAAGCTAGTCAAGTCGGCCATAACCTATCCAGCAGGCTTGACTAGCCTGCTTTTTTCTTTTTTTTTGTATATAAAGCGCAAATGCGAACAATAGCCCAACAGACATTAACAAGGTTAATGACCAGAGTGATTAAAAATCAAACTGGTAACTCTCGAAAGAGATCTCTGAAAGGCCAATCAATTGGTTCACTGCAACTCAGAAAATATGCATAAAACAAGACACACAAATGGGCAGAGGTTAAAAATGCCAATGAAAGTGACATAATAATAAGATAAAAGCCCAAACATAGACAATGCTTGACTAGTTTAAGCTAGTCCAGCAGGCTTCACTAGCCTGCTCGACTATTTTAAAGTTATAGTCAAGTCTGTGCCTGACTAGTTTATGTTTTTCAGTGTAAACGTTCCACTTTAAAAGACACAAATGTTTAAAATTATGAGTTACATTCATGACGAGCACCTTTCTTGCGAACAGTAAAGGAACTTCAGATAACATTTTATTCTTCGTTATTTTTGGCTCAATACATCATAGTTTTGACCCAATCACTCCGCATTCAAACTCTGAATTTAATAATTGTATGCTACAAATAACTTTGAACCGGGAAAATATACTCTATATGATTATTCTTATATGTATATGACAAAACAAGTAACAACAATAATAATAATAACGACAAATTCGACCTTAGGGAGACATGCGTATAAACGTACTTTAAGGAGTCATTGTACATAAAGTCATCTGTTAACCATTATTTGACACTAAACGTTCAACTTAAATAGACACAAATGTTTAAAATTATATGAGTTATATTCATGACGAGCACCTTTCTTGAGAAACGTTAAGGAACTTCAGATATCATTTTATTTGTCGTTATTTGTGTCTCCCTAACGTAAATTAATCATAAGCGTAAAATGGGAGATAGATGATTATTGGCATTGACCAAACACAAAATTACTCATCGTGCAATAAACTGAATAACGATGTTCGACATCTATAATATTCCATTGTGTCTTAACATTAGTTTTCGCCTAAATCTATAACTTCGACCTCGTGGAATATAGTACAAACGGTCATTTATCACTGGTGCTCCCAGTGAAAAAGGAATGTTTTCTGTTTGATTTGCTCAATACATCGTAGTTTTACCCTCTTACTCCGCATTCAAACTCTGAATTCAATAATTGTATGCTACTATTAACTTTGTACCGGGAAATTATACTCTATAGGATTATTCTTATTAATGTGTGACAAAACAAGTAGTAACAATAATAATAATAACAATAATAACGACAAATTCGACATTAGGGAGACATGCGTATAAACGTACTTTAAGGAGTCATTGTACATAAAGTCATCTATTAACCATTTGTCCAGCCGAGCAAATCAAGCTTGTCATGCTGAGCCAGACTAACCATAAGCTAGTCAAGTCAGCCATAACCTATCCAGCAGGCTTGACTAGCCTGATTGACTAGTTTAAGCTAGTCCAGCAGGCTTGACTAGCCTGCTCGACTAGTTTAAACTAATAGTTAAGCCTGTGCCTGACTAGTTTAAGTTTTCAGTGTAAACGTTCCACTTTAATAGACACAAATGTTTAAAATTATGAGTTACATTCATGACGAGCACCTTTCTTGCGAACAGTTTAACTTCAGGTAACATTTTATTTGTCGTAATTTTTGTCTCCCTAACGTAAATTAATCATAAACATAAAATGGGAGATGGATGTTTATTGGCATTGACCAAACACAAAATTACTCATCGTGCAATAAACTAAACAACATTATGTTCGACATCTATAATAATATTCCATTGTGTCTTAACATTAGTTTTCGCCTATTAAATCTATAATTTCGATCACGTGGAATGTAGTACAACGGTCATTTATCACTGGGGCTCCCATTAAAAAAAGGAATGTTTTCATTTTGGTTTGCTCAATACATCGTAGTTTCACCACTCACTCCGCATTCAAACGCTGAATTCATTGCTACAATTAACTTTGAACTGGAAAAATATACTCTATAGGAGTATAGAGACATGCGTATGAACGTACTTTAAGGAGTCATTGTACATAAAGTCATCTGTTAACCATTATTTGACACTAAACGTTCCACTTTAATAAACACAAATGTTTAAAATTATGAGTTATATTCATGACGAGCACCTTTCTTGAGAAACGTTAAGGAACTTCAGATATCATTTTTTTTGGTCTCCCTAACGTAAATTAATCATAAGCATAAAATAGGAGATAGATGATTATTGGCATTGACCAAACACAAAATTACTCATCGTGCAATAAACTGAACAATTATGTTCGACATCTATAATATTCCATTGTGTCTTAACATTAGTTTTCACCTAAATCTATAATTTCGACCCCGTGGAATATAGTAGAAACGGTAATTTATCACTGGTGCTCCCAGTGAAAAAAGAATTTTTTTCTGTTTGGTTTGCTCAATACATCGTAGTTTTACCCTCTCACTCCGCATTCAAACTCTGAATTCAATAATTGTATGCTACAATTAACTTTATGCCGGGAAATTATACTCTATAGGATTATTCTTATAGGTGTGTGACAAAACAAGTAGTAATAATAATAATATTTATAATAATAACGACAAATCCGACATTAGGGAGACATGCGTATAAACGGTCATTAGGGAGACATTTTACATAATGTCATGTATTAACCATTTGTCCAGCCGAGCAAATCAAGCTAGTCATGCTGAGCCAGACTAACCATAAGCTAGTCAAGTCGGCCATAACCTATCCAGCAGGCTTGACTAGCCTGCTTGACTAGTTTAAGCTAGCCCAGCAGGCTTGACTAGCCTGCTCGACTAGTTTAAAGTTATAGTCAAGCCTGTGCCTGACTAGTATAAGTTTTTCAGTGTAAACGTTCCACTTTAATAGACACAAATGTTTAAAACTATGAGTTACATTTATGACGAGCACCTTTCTTGCGAACAGTTAAGGAACTTCAGATAACATTTTATTCGTCGTTATTTTTGGCTCAATACATCATAGTTTTGATCCACTCACTCCGCATTCAAACTCTGAATTCAATAATTGTATGCTGCAATTAATTTTGAACTGGGAAAATATACTCTATATAATTATTCTTATAAGTATGTGACAAAACAAGTAACAATAATAATAATAATAACGACAAATTCGACCTTAGGGAGACATGCGTATAAACGTACTTTAAGGAGTCATTGTACATAAAGTCATCTGTTAACCATTATTTGACACTAAACGTTCCACTTTAATAAACACAAATGTTTAAAATTATTAGTTATATTCATGACGAGCACCTTTCTTGAGAAACGTTAAGGAACTTCAGATATCATTTTATTTGTCGTTATTTTTGTCCCCTTAACGTAAATAAATCATAAGCATAAAATGGGAGATAGATGATTATTGGCATTGACCAAACACACAATTACTCATCGTGCAATAAACTGAACAATTATGTTCGACATCTATAATATCCCATTGTGTCTTAACATTAGTTTTCGCCTAAATCTATAATTTCGACCCCGTGGAATGTAGTACAACGGTCATTTATCACTGGTGCTCCCAGTGAAAAAAAGAATGTTTTCTGTTTGATTTGCTCAATACATCGTAGTTTTACCCTCTCACTCCGCATTCAAACTCTGAATTCAATAATTGTATGCTACAATTAACTTTGTACCGGGAAATTATACTCTATAGGATTATTCTTATAGGTGTGTGAAAAAACAAGTAGTAATAATAATAATAATAATAACGACAAATTCGACATTAGGGAGACATGCGTATAAACGTACCTTAAGGAGTTTTTGTACATAAAGTAATCTAATAACCATATGTCCAGCCGATCAAATCAAGCTTGTCAAGCTGAGCGAGAATAACCATAAGCTAGTCAAGTCGGCCATAACCTATCCAGCAGGCTTGACTAGCCTGCTTGACTAGATTAAGCTAGTCCAGCAGACTTGACTAGCCTGCTCGACTAGTTTAAAGTTATAGTCAAGCCTGTGCCTGAATATTTTAAGTTTTTCAGTGTAAACGTTCCACTTTAATAGACACAAATGTTTAAAATTATGAGTTACATTCATGACGAGCACCTTTCTTGCGAACAGTTAAGGAACTTCAGATAACATTTTATTTGTCGTTATTTTTGTCTCCCTAACGTAAATTAATCATAAGCATAAAATGGGAGATGGATGATTATTGGCATTGACCAAACACAAAATTACTCATCGTGCAATAAACTAAACATTATGGTCGACATCTATAATATTATTCCATTGTGTCTTAACAATAGTTTTCGCCTAAATCTATAATTTCGACCCTGTGGAATGTAGTACAACGGTCATTTATCACTAGTGCTCCCAGTGAAAAAAGGAATGTTTTCATTTTGGTTTGCTCAATACATCTTAGTTTCACCCACACACTACGCATTCAAACTCTGAATTCAATAATTGTATGCTACAATTAACTTTGAACCGGGAAAATATACTCTATAGGATTATTCTTATATGTTTGTGAAAAAACAAGTAATAATAATAATGATGATAATAATAGCGACAAATTCGACTTTAGGGAGACATGTGTATAAACGTACTTTAGGGAGATATTGTACATAAAGTCATCTGTTAACCATTATTTGACACTAAACGTTCCACTTTAATAGTATCGCCCACTCAATCCGCATTCAAACTCTGAATTCAAAATTGAATGCTAAAATTAACGTTGGACCGGGAAACAATACCGTATAGGATTATTCTTTTTCAAATTTATGTGACAAAACAAATGATAATAATAACGACAAATTCGACATTAGGGAGACATGCGTATACACGTACTTTAAGGAGTCATTGTACATAAAGTCATCTAAACTGCTCACAAAAAGTTAGGAAACTTTTTTAAATCAAGTATAGTTTTATTATGTGGTACCCTCTTGTATTATGTTGCATATCAATGGAAAGCTGAAGTGTTCTTCTTTAAAATGATACCAAATGTGCAATGATGACATGTCGCTGGACTTGGCCACATTAATGAGAATGAGACAAAGTCACAAATCAAATGTGCCAAAATTAGCAATTTTGTGTTACTGTGTGAACAAACAAATTGACACTGTAATGAAAACAAGCAAGACATCTCAATCTTAAAACGTTTACCGTGTCTTAGACATTTTTACAAGCTGTAGGCCTAAACCTTCCATCACTTACCTTCATGACCTTCCAGCCGTTAACCTAGTCTTGCAAATACCCAAACAATGATTTCTAAAGAGATGAGTGTTGGGGTGTGTGTGTTGTGCTCACTGGTGCAAATCTTTGTGTAAACCATTCATGGTTCTCAAGCATGACCGGTTTGATTATTGATCATTACCTATTGACTGTTTAGCACAGATAAAGGTAATTTTGGCACATTTGATTTGTGACTTTGTCTCATTCTCATTCATGTGGCCAAGTTCAACAACATGTAATCATTGCAAATGTGGCATTGACCAAACACAAAGTTACTCATCGTGCAATAAACTAAACAACATTATGTTCGACATCTATAATAATATTCCATTGTGTCTTAACATTAGTTTTCGCCTATTAAATCTATAATTTCGATCACGTGGAATGTAGTACAACGGTCATTTATCACTGGGGCTCCCATTAAAAAAGGAATGTTTTCATTTTGGTTTGCTCAATACATCGTAGTTTCACCACTCACTCCGCATTCAAACTCTGAATTCATTGCTACAATTAACTTTGAACCGGAAAAATATACTCTATAGGAATATTCTTATAAATGTATGTGACAAAAAAAGTATCAATAATAATAATAACGACAAATTCGACCTTAGGGAGACATGCGTATAAACGTACTTTAAGGAGTCATTTTACATAAAGTCATCTGTTAACCATTATTTGACACTAAACGTTCCACTTTAATAAACACAAATGTTTAAAATTATGAGTTATATTCATGACGAGCACCTTTCTTGAGAAACGTTAAGGAACTTCAGATATCATTTTTTTTGTCTCCCTAACGTAAATTAATCATAAGCATAAAATAGGAGATAGATGATAATTGGCATTGACCAAACACAAAATTACTCATCGTGCAATAAACTGAACAATTATGTTCGACATCTATAATATTCCATTGTGTATTAATGTAGTACAACGGTCATTTATCACTGGGGCTCCCAGTGAAAAAGGAATGTTTTCATTTTGGTTTGCTCAATACATCGTAGTTTTACCCACTCACTCCGCATTCAAACTATGAATTCAATCATTGTATTCTACAATTAACTCTGAACCGGGAAAATATACTCTATAGGATTATTCTTATATGTATGTGACAAAACAAGTAACAATAATAATAATAACGACAAATTCGACATTAGGGAGCCATGCGTATACACGTACTTTAAAGAGTCATTGTACATAAAGTCATCTATTAACCGTTTGTCCAGCAGAACAAATCAAGCTAGTCATGCTCAGCCAGACTAACCATAAGCTAGTCAAGGCGGCCATAACCTATCTAGCAGGCTTGACTAGCCTGCTTGACTCGTTTAAGCTAGTCCAGCAGGCTTGACTAGCCTGCTCGACTAGTTTAAAGTTATAGTCCAGCCTGTGCCTGACTAGTTTAAGTTTTCAGTGTAAACGTTCCACTTTAATAGACACAAATGTTTAATATTATGAGTTACATTCATGACGAGCACCTTTCTTGCGAACAGTTAAGGAACTTCAGATAACATTTTATTTGTTCTTTATTTCTGTCTCCCTAACGTAATTTAATCATAAGCATAAAATAGGCGATGGATGATTATTAGCATTGAGCAAACACAAAATTACTCATCGTGCATTAAACTAAACATTATGTTCGACATCTATAATAATATTCCATTGTGTCTTAACATTAGTTTTCGCCTAAATCTATAATTTCGACCCCGCAGAATGTAGTACAAGCGGTCATTTATCACTGGTGCTCCCAGTGAAAAAGAAATGTTTTCTGTTTGATTTGCTCAATACATCGTAGTTTTACCCTCTTACTCCGCATTCAAACTCTGAATTTAATAATTGTATGCTACTATTAACTTTGTACCGGGAAATTATACTCTATAGGATTATTCTTATTAATGTGTGACAAAACAAGTAGTAACAATAATAATAATAACAATAATAACGACAAATTCGACATTAGGGAGACATGCGTATAAACGTACTTTAAGGAGTCATTGTACATAAAGTCATCTATTAACCATTTGTCCAGCCGAGCAAATCAAGCTTGTCATGCTGAGCCAGACTAACCATAAGCTAGTCAAGTCGGCCATAACCTATCCAGCAGGCTTGACTAGCCTGTTTGACTAGTTTAAGCTAGTCCAGCAGGCTTGACTAGCCTGCTCGACTAGTTTAAACTAATAGTTAAGCCTGTGCCTGACTAGTTTAAGTTTTCAGTGTAAACGTTCCACTTTAATAGACACATATGTTTAAAATTATGAGTTGCATTCATGACGAGCACCTTTCTTGCGAACAGTTTAACTTCAGGAAACATTTTATTTGTCGTAATTTTTGTCTCCCTAACGTAAATTAATCATAAACATAAAATGGGAGATGGATGTTTATTGGCATTGACCAAACACAAAGTTACTCATCGTGCAATAAACTAAACAACATTATGTTCGACATCTATAATAATATTCCATTGTGTCTTAACATTAGTTTTTGCCTATTAAATCTATAATTTCGATCACGTGGAATGTAGTACAACGGTCATTTATCACTGGGGCTCCCATTAAAAAAGGAATGTTTTCATTTTGGTTTGCTCAATACATCGTAGTTTCACCACTCACTCCGCATTCAAACTCTGAATTCATTGCTACAATTAACTTTGAACCGGAAAAATATACTCTATAGGAATATTCTTATAAATGTATGTGACAAAAAAAGTATCAATAATAATAATAACGACAAATTCGACCTTAGGGAGACATGCGTATAAACGTACTTTAAGGAGTCATTTTACATAAAGTCATCTGTTAACCATTATTTGACACTAAACGTTCCACTTTAATAAACACAAATGTTTAAAATTATGAGTTATATTCATGACGAGCACCTTTCTTGAGAAACGTTAAGGAACTTCAGATATCATTTTTTTTGTCTCCCTAACGTAAATTAATCATAAGCATAAAATAGGAGATAGATGATAATTGGCATTGACCAAACACAAAATTACTCATCGTGCAATAAACTGAACAATTATGTTCGACATCTATAATATTCCATTGTGTATTAATGTAGTACAACGGTCATTTATCACTGGGGCTCCCAGTGAAAAAGGAATGTTTTCATTTTGGTTTGCTCAATACATCGTAGTTTTACCCACTCACTCCGCATTCAAACTATGAATTCAATCATTGTATTCTACAATTAACTCTGAACCGGGAAAATATACTCTATAGGATTATTCTTATATGTATGTGACAAAACAAGTAACAATAATAATAATAACGACAAATTCGACATTAGGGAGCCATGCGTATACACGTACTTTAAAGAGTCATTGTACATAAAGTCATCTATTAACCGTTTGTCCAGCAGAACAAATCAAGCTAGTCATGCTCAGCCAGACTAACCATAAGCTAGTCAAGGCGGCCATAACCTATCTAGCAGGCTTGACTAGCCTGCTTGACTCGTTTAAGCTAGTCCAGCAGGCTTGACTAGCCTGCTCGACTAGTTTAAAGTTATAGTCCAGCCTGTGCCTGACTAGTTTAAGTTTTCAGTGTAAACGTTCCACTTTAATAGACACAAATGTTTAATATTATGAGTTACATTCATGACGAGCACCTTTCTTGCGAACAGTTAAGGAACTTCAGATAACATTTTATTTGTTCTTTATTTCTGTCTCCCTAACGTAATTTAATCATAAGCATAAAATAGGCGATGGATGATTATTAGCATTGAGCAAACACAAAATTACTCATCGTGCATTAAACTAAACATTATGTTCGACATCTATAATAATATTCCATTGTGTCTTAACATTAGTTTTCGCCTAAATCTATAATTTCGACCCCGCAGAATGTAGTACAAGCGGTCATTTATCACTGGTGCTCCCAGTGAAAAAGAAATGTTTTCTGTTTGATTTGCTCAATACATCGTAGTTTTACCCTCTTACTCCGCATTCAAACTCTGAATTTAATAATTGTATGCTACTATTAACTTTGTACCGGGAAATTATATTCTATAGGATTATTCTTATTAATGTGTGACAAAACAAGTAGTAACAATAATAATAATAACAATAATAACGACAAATTCGACATTAGGGAGACATGCGTATAAACGTACTTTAAGGAGTCATTGTACATAAAGTCATCTATTAACCATTTGTCCAGCCGAGCAAATCAAGCTTGTCATGCTGAGCCAGACTAACCATAAGCTAGTCAAGTCGGCCATAACCTATCCAGCAGGCTTGACTAGCCTGTTTGACTAGTTTAAGCTAGTCCAGCAGGCTTGACTAGCCTGCTCGACTAGTTTAAACTAATAGTTAAGCCTGTGCCTGACTAGTTTAAGTTTTCAGTGTAAACGTTCCACTTTAATAGACACATATGTTTAAAATTATGAGTTGCATTCATGACGAGCACCTTTCTTGCGAACAGTTTAACTTCAGGAAACATTTTATTTGTCGTAATTTTTGTCTCCCTAACGTAAATTAATCATAAACATAAAATGGGAGATGGATGTTTATTGGCATTGACCAAACACAAAGTTACTCATCGTGCAATAAACTAAACAACATTATGTTCGACATCTATAATAATATTCCATTGTGTCTTAACATTAGTTTTCGCCTATTAAATCTATAATTTCGATCACGTGGAATGTAGTACAACGGTCATTTATCACTGGGGCTCCCATTAAAAAAGGAATGTTTTCATTTTGGTTTGCTCAATACATCGTAGTTTCACCACTCACTCCGCATTCAAACTCTGAATTCATTGCTACAATTAACTTTGAACCGGAAAAATATACTCTATAGGAATATTCTTATAAATGTATGTGACAAAAAAAGTATCAATAATAATAATAACGACAAATTCGACCTTAGGGAGACATGCGTATAAACGTACTTTAAGGAGTCATTTTACATAAAGTCATCTGTTAACCATTATTTGACACTAAACGTTCCACTTTAATAAACACAAATGTTTAAAATTATGAGTTATATTCATGACGAGCACCTTTCTTGAGAAACGTTAAGGAACTTCAGATATCATTTTTTTTGTCTCCCTAACGTAAATTAATCATAAGCATAAAATAGGAGATAGATGATTATTGGCATTGACCATACACAAAATTACTCATCGTGCAATAAACTGAACAATTATGTTCGACATCTATAATATTCCATTGTGTCTTAACATTAGTTTTCACCTAAATCTATAATTTCGACCCCGTGGAATATAGTAGAAACGGTAATTTATCACTGGTGCTCCCAGTGAAAAAAGAAATGTTTTCTGTTTGGTTTGCTCAATACATCGTAGTTTTACCCTCTCACTCCGCATTCAAACTCTGAATTCAATAATTGTATGCTACAATTAACTTTATGCCGGGAAATTATACTCTATAGGATTATTCTTATAGGTGTGTGACAAAACAAGTAGTAATAATAATAATATTAATAATAATAACGACAAATCCGACATTAGGGAGACATGCGTATAAACGGTCATTAGGGAGACATTTTACATAAAGTCATATATTAACCATTTGTCCAGCCGAGCAAATCAAGCTAGTCATGCTGAGCCAGACTAACCATAAGCTAGTCAAGTCGGCCATAACCTATCCAGCAGGCTTGACTAGCCTGCTTGACTAGTTTAAGCTAGCCCAGCAGGCTTGACTAGCCTGCTCGACTAGTTTAAAGTTATAGTCAAGCCTGTGCCTGACTAGTATAAGTTTTTCAGTGTAAACGTTCCACTTTAATAGACACAAATGTTTAAAATTATGAGTTACATTTATGACGAGCACCTTTCTTGCGAACAGTTAAGGAAATTCAGATAACATTTTATTCGTCGTTATTTTTGGCTCAATACATCATAGTTTTGATCCACTCACTCCGCATTCAAACTCTGAATTCAATAATTGTATGCTGCAATTAATTTTGAACTGGGAAAATATACTCTATATAATTATTCTCATAAGTATGTGACAAAACAAGTAACAATAATAATAATAATAACGACAAATTCGACCTTAGGGAGACATGCGTATAAACGTACTTTAAGGAGTCATTGTACATAAAGTCATCTGTTAACCATTATTTGACACTAAACGTTCCACTTTAATAAACACAAATGTTTAAAATTATTAGTTATATTCATGACGAGCACCTTTCTTGAGAAACGTTAAGGAACTTCAGATATCATTTTATTTGTCGTTATTTTTGTCTCCTTAACGTAAATAAATCATAAGCATAAAATGGGAGATAGATGATTATTGGCATTGACCAAACACACAATTACTCATCGTGCAATAAACTGAACAATTATGTTCGACATCTATAATATCCCATTGTGTCTTAACATTAGTTTTCGCCTAAATCTATAATTTCGACCCCGTGGAATGTAGTACAACGGTCATTTATCACTGGTGCTCCCAGTGAAAAAAGGAATGTTTTCTGTTTGATTTGCTCAATACATCGTAGTTTTACCCTCTCACTCCGCATTCAAACTCTGAATTCAATAATTGTATGCTACAATTAACTTTGTACCGGGAAATTATACTCTATAGGATTATTCTTATAGGTGTGTGAAAAAACTAGTAGTAATAATAATAATAATAATAACGACAAATTCGACATTAGGGAGACATGCGTATAAACGTACTTTAAGGAGTTATTGTACATAAAGTAATCTAATAACCATTTGTCTAGCCGATCAAATCAAGCTTGTCAAGCTGAGCGAGAATAACCATAAGCTAGTCAAGTCGGCCATAACCTATCCAGCAGGCTTGACTAGCCTGCTTGACTAGATTAAGCTAGTTCAGCAGACTTGACTAGCCTGCTCGACTAGTTTAAAGTTATAGTCAAGCCTGTGTATTTTAAGTTTTTCAGTGTAAACGTTCCACTTTAATAGACACAAATGTTTAAAATTATGAGTTACATTCATAACGAGCACCTTTCATGCGAACAGTTAAGGAACTTCAGATAACATTTTATTTGTCGTTATTTTTGTCTCCCTAACGTAAATTAATCATAAGCATAAAATGGGAGATGGATGATTATTGGCATTGACCAAACACAAAATTACTCATCGTGCAATAAACTAAACATTATGTTCGACATCTATAATAATATTCCATTGTGTCTTAACAATAGTTTTCGCCTAAATCTATAATTTCGACCCTGTGGAATGTAGTACAACGGTCATTTATCACTGGTGCTCCCAGTGAAAAAAGGAATGTTTTCATTTTGGTTTGCTCAATACATCTTAGTTTCACCCACACACTACGCATTCAAACTCTGAATTCAATAATTGTATGCTACAATTAACTTTGAACCGGGAAAATATACTCTATAGGATTATTCTTATATGTTTGTGAAAAAACAAGTTATAATAATAATGATGATAATAATAGCGACAAATTCGACTTTAGGGAGACATGTGTATAAACGTACTTTAGGGAGATATTGTACATAAAGTCATCTGTTAACCATTATTTGACACTAAACGTTCCACTTTAATAGTATCGCCCACTCAATCCGCATTCAAACTCTGAATTCAAAATTGAATGCTAAAATTAACGTTGGACCGGGAAACAATACCGTATAGGATTATTCTTTTTCAAATTTATGTGACAAAACAAATGATAATAATAACGACAAATTCGACATTAGGGAGACATGCGTATACACGTACTTTAAGGAGTCATTGTACATACAGTCATCTATTAACCATTTGTCCAGCAGAACAAATCAAGCTAGTCATGCTGAGCCAGACTAACCATAAGCTAGTCCAGTCGGCCATAACCTATCCAGCAGGCTTGACTAGCCTGCTTGACTAGTTTAAGCTAGTCC
Organism: Ophiura sarsii; assembly: GCA_035610835.1. Taxonomy (NCBI): domain Eukaryota; kingdom Metazoa; phylum Echinodermata; class Ophiuroidea; order Amphilepidida; family Ophiuridae; genus Ophiura; species Ophiura sarsii. Next base: position 19,545,387 of record CM069449.1, read on the forward strand.
AGCAGGCTTGACTAGCCTGCTCGACTAGTTTAAACTAATAGTCAAGCCTGTGCCTGACTAGTTTAAGTTTTCAGTGTAAACGTTCCACTTTCATAGACACAAATGTTTAAAATTATGAGTTGCATTCATGACAAACATCTTTCTTGCGAACAGTTAAGGAACTTCGGATATAATTTTATTTGTCGTTATTTTTGTCTCCCTAACGTAAATTAATCATAATCAAAAATGGGAGATGGATGATTATTGGCATTGACCAAACACAAAATTACTCATCGTGCAATAAACTAAACATTATGTTCGACATCTATAATAATATTCCATTGTGTCTTAACATTAGTTTTCGCCTATTAAATCTATAATTTCGACCCCGTGGAATGTAGTACAACGGTCATTTATCACTGGTGCTCCCATTGAAAAAGGAATGTTTCATTTTAGTTTGCTCAATACATCATAGTTTTGACCCACTCACTCCACATTCAAACTCTGAATTCAATAATTGTATGCTACAATTAACTTTGAACCGGGAAAATATACTCTATAGGATTATTCTTATATGTATGTGACAAAACAAGTAACAATAATATTAATAATAATAACGACAAGTTCGACCTTAGGGAGACATGCGTATGAACGTACTTTAAGGAGTCATTGTACATAAAGTCATCTGTTAACCATTATTTGACACTAAACGTTCCACTTTAATAAACACAATGTTTAAAATTATGAGTTATATTCATGACGAGCACCTTTCTTGAGAAACGTTAAGGAACTTCAGATATCATTTTTTTTGGTCTCCCTAACGTAAATTAATCATAAGCATAACATAGGAGATAGATGATCATTGGCATTGACCAAACACAAAATTACTCATCGTGCAATAAACTGAACAATTATGTTCGACATCTATAATATTCCATTGTGTATTAATGTAGTACAACGGTCATTTATCACTGGGGCTCCCAGTGAAAAGGAATGTTTTCATTTTGGTTTGCTCAATACATCGTAGTTTTACCCACTCACTCCGCATTCAAACTATGAATTCAATCATTGTATTCTACAATTAACTCTGAACCGGGAAAATATACTCTATAGGATTATTCTTATATGTATGTGACAAAACAAGTAACAATAATAATAATAACGACAAATTCGACATTAGGGAGCCATGCGTATACACGTACTTTAAAGAGTCATTGTACATAAAGTCATCTATTAACCGTTTGTCCAGCAGAACAAATCAAGCTAGTCATGCTCAGCCAGACTAACCATAAGCTAGTCAAGGCGGCCATAACCTATCTAGCAGGCTTGACTAGCCTGCTTGACTCGTTTAAGCTAGTCCAGCAGGCTTGACTAGCCTGCTCGACTAGTTTAAAGTTATAGTCCAGCCTGTGCCTGACTAGTTTAAGTTTTCAGTGTAAACGTTCCACTTTAATAGACACAAATGTTTAATATTATGAGTTACATTCTAACAAGCACCTTTCTTGCGAACAGTTAAGGAACTTCAGATAACATTTTATTTGTTCTTTATTTCTGTCTCCCTAACGTAATTTAATCATAAGCATAAAATAGGCGATGGATGATTATTAGCATTGAGCAAACACAAAATTACTCATCGTGCAATAAACTAAACATTATGTTCGACATCTATAATAATATTCCATTGTGTCTTAACATTAGTTTTCGCCTAAATCTATAATTTCGACCCCGCAGAATGTAGTACAAACGGTCATTTATCACTGGTGCTCCCAGTGAAAAAGGAATGTTTTCTGTTTGATTTGCTCAATACATCGTAGTTTTACCCTCTTACTCCGCATTCAAACTCTGAATTTAATAATTGTATGCTACTATTAACTTTGTACCGGGAAATTATACTCTATAGGATTATTCTTATAGGTGTGTGAAAAAACAAGTAGTAATAATAATAATAACAAACACAAAGTTACTCATCGTGCAATAAACTAAACAACATTATGTTCGACATCTATAATAATATTCCATTGTGTCTTAACATTAGTTTTCGCCTATTAAATCTATAATTTCGATCACGTGGAATGTAGTACAACGGTCATTTATCACTGGGGCTCCCATTAAAAAAGGAATGTTTTCATTTTGGTTTGCTCAATACATCGTAGTTTCACCACTCACTCCGCATTCAAACTCCGAATTCATTGCTACAATTAACTTTGAACCGGAAAAATATACTCTATAGGAATATTCTTATAAATGTTTGTGACAAAAAAAGTATCAATAATAATAATAACGACAAATTCGACCTTAGGGAGACATGCGTATAAACGTACTTTAAGGAGTCATTGTACATAAAGTCATCTGTTAACCATTATTTGACACTAAACGTTTAAAATTATGAGTTATATTCATGACGAGCACCTTTCTTGAGAAACGTTAAGGAACTTCAGATATCATTTTTTTGTCTCCCTAACGTAAATTAATCATAAGGTATAAAATAGGAGATAGATGATTATTGGCATTGACCAAACACAAAATTACTCATCGTGCAATAAACTGAACAATTATGTTCGACATCTATAATATTCCATTGTGTCTTAACATTAGTTTTCACCTAAATCTATAATTTCGACCCCGTGGAATATAGTAGAAACGGTAATTTATCACTGGTGCTCCCAGTGAAAAAAGAAATGTTTTCTGTTTGGTTTGCTCAATACATCGTAGTTTTACCCTCTCACTCCGCATTCAAACTCTGAATTCAATAAGTGTATGCTACAATTAACTTTATGCCGGGAAATTATACTCTATAGGATTATTCTTATAGGTGTGTGACAAAACAAGTAGTAATAATAATAATATTAATAATAATAACGACAAATCCGACATTAGGGAGACATGCGTATAAACGGTCATTAGGGAGACATTTTACATAAAGTCATATATTAACCATTTGTCCAGCCGAGCAAATCAAGCTAGTCATGCTGAGCCAGACTAACCATAAGCTAGTCAAGTCGGCCATAACCTATCCAGCAGGCTTGACTAGTTTAAGCTAGCCCAGCAGGCTTGACTAGCCTGCTCGACTAGTTTAAAGTTATAGTCAAGCCTGTGCCTGACTAGTATAAGTTTTTCAGTGTAAACGTTCCACTTTAATAGACACAAATGTTTAAAATTATGAGTTACATTTATGACGAGCACCTTTCTTGCGAACAGTTAAGGAACTTCAGATAACATTTTATTCGTCGTTATTTTTGGCTCAATACATCATAGTTTTGATCCACTCACTCCGCATTCAAACTCTGAATTCAATAATTGTATGCTGTAATTAATTTTGAACTGGGAAAATATACTCTATATAATTATTCTTATAAGTATGTGACAAAACAAGTAACAATAATAATAATAATAACGACAAATTCGACCTTAGGGAGACATGCGTATAAACGTACTTTAAGGAGTCATTGTACATAAAGTCATCTGTTAACCATTATTTGACACTAAACGTTCCATTTTAATAAACACAAATGTTTAAAATTATTAGTTATATTCATGACGAGCACCTTTCTTGAGAAACGTTAAGGAACTTCAGATATCATTTTATTTGTCGTTATTTTTGTCTCCTTAACGTAAATAAATCATAAGCATAAAATGGGAGATAGATGATTATTGGCATTGACCAAACACACAATTACTCATCGTGCAATAAACTGAACAATTATGTTCGACATCTATAATATCCCATTGTGTCTTAACATTAGTTTTCGCCTAAATCTATAATTTCGACCCCGTGGAATGTAGTACAACGGTCATTTATCACTGGTGCTCCCAGTGAAAAAAGGAATGTTTTCTGTTTGATTTGCTCAATACATCGTAGTTTTACCCTCTCACTCCGCATTCAAACTCTGAATTCAATAATTGTATGCTACAATTAACTTTGTACCGGGAAATTATACTCTATAGGATTATTCTTATAGGTGTGTGAAAAAACAAGTAGTAATAATAATAATAATAACGACAAATTCGACATTAGGGAGACATGCGTATAAACGTACTTTAAGGAGTTATTGTACATAAAGTAATCTAATAACCATTTGTCCAGCCGATCAAATCAAGCTTGTCAAGCTGAGCGAGAATAACCATAAGCTAGTCAAGTCGGCCATAACCTATCCAGCAGGCTTGACTAGCCTGATTGACTAGATTAAGCTAGTCCAGCAGACTTGACTAGCCTGCTCGACTAGTTTAAAGTTATAGTCAAGCATGTGCCTGAATATTTTAAGTTTTTCAGTGTAAACGTTCCACTTTAATAGACACAAATGTTTAAAATTATGAGTTACATTCATGACGAGCACCCTTCATGCGAACAATTAAGGAACTTCAGATAACATTTTATTTGTCGTTATTTTTGTCTCCCTAACGTAAATTAATCATAAGCATAAAATGGGAGATGGATGATTATTGGCATTGACCAAACACAAAATTAGTCATCGTGCAATAAACTAAACATTATGTTCGACATCTATAATAATATTCCATTGTGTCTTAACAATAGTTTTCGCCTAAATCTATAATTTCGGCTCTGTGGAATGTAGTACAACGGTCATTTATCACTGGTGCTCCCAGTGAAAAAAGGAATGTTTTCATTTTGGTTTGCTCAATACATCTTAGTTTCACCCACACACTACGCATTCAAACTCTGAATTCAATAATTGTATGCTACAATTAACTTTGAACCGGGAAAATATACTCTATAGGATTATTCTTATATGTTTGTGAAAAAACAAGTAATAATAATAATGATGATAATAATAGCGACAAATTCGACTTTAGGGAGACATGTGTATAAACGTACTTTAGGGAGATATTGTACATAAAGTAATCTGTTAACCATTATTTGACACTAAACGTTCCACTTTAATAGTATCGCCCACTCAATCCGCATTCAAACTCTGAATTCAAAATTGAATGCTAAAAAACCGTTGGACCGGGAAACAATACCGTATAGGATTATTCTTTTTCAAATTTATGTGACAAAACAAATGATAATAATAACGACAAATTCGACATTAGGGAGACATGCGTATACACGTACTTTAAGGAATCATTGTACATACAGTCATCTATTAACCATTTGTCCAGCAGAACAAATCAAGCTAGTCATGCTGAGCCAGACTAACCATAAGCTAGTCCAGTCGGCCATAACCTATCCAGCAGGCTTGACTAGCCTGCTTGACTAGTTTAAGCTAGTCCAGCAGGCTTGACTAGCCTGCTCGACTAGTTTAAACTAATAGTCAAGCTTGTGCCTGACTAGTTTAAGTTTTCAGTGTAAACGTTCCACTTTCATAGACACAAATGTTGCATTTATGACAAACATCTTTCTTGCGAACAGTTAAGGAACTTCGGATATAATTTTATTTGTCGTTATTTTTGTCTCCCTAACGTAAATTAATCATAATCAAAAATGGGAGATGGATGATTATTGGCATTGACCAAACACAAAATTACTCATCGTGCAATAAACTAAACATTATATTCGACATCTATAATAATATTCCATTGTGTCTTAACATTAGTTTTCGCCTATTAAATCTATAATTTCGACCCCGTGGAATGTAGTACAACGGTCATTTATCACTGGTGCTCCCATTGAAAAAGGAATGTTTCATTTTAGTTTGCTCAATACATCATAGTTTTGACCCACTCACTCCGCATTCAAACTCTGAATTCAATAATTGTATGCTATAATTAACTTTGAACCGGGAAAATATACTCTATAGGATTATTCTTATATGTATGTGACAAAACAAGTAACAATAATAATAATAATAATAACGACAAGTTCGACCTTAGGGAGACATGCGTATGAACGAACTTTAAGGAGTCATTGTACATAAAGTCATCTGTTAACCATTATTTGACACTAAACGTTCCACTTTAATAAACACAATGTTTAAAATTATGAGTTATATTCATGACGAGCACCTTTCTTGAGAAACGTTAAGGAACTTCAGATATCATTTTTTTTGTCTCCCTAACGTAAATTAATCATAATTAAAAAATAGGAGATAGATGATTATTGGCATTGACCAAACACAAAATTACTCATCGTGCAATAAACTGAACAATTATGTTCGACATCTATAATATTCCATTGTGTCTTAACATTAGTTTTCGCCTATTAAATCTATAATTACGATCACGTGGAATGTAATACAACGGTCATTTATCACTGGGGCTCCCATTAAAAAAAGGAATGTTTTCATTTTGGTTTGCTCAATACATCGTAGTTTCAGCACTCATTCCGCATTCAAACTCTGAATTCAATAATTGTATGCTACAATTAACTTTGAACCGGAAAAATATACTCTATAGGAATATTCTTATATGTATGTGACAAAACAAGTATCAATAATAATGATAACGACAAATTCGACCTTAGGGAGACATGCGTATAAACGTACTTTAAGAAGTCATTGTAAATATAGTCATCTGTTAACCATTATTTGACACTAAACGTTCCACTTTAATGGACACACATTTTTAAAATTATGAGTTATATTCATTACGAGCACTTTTCTTGAGAAACGTTAAGGAACTTCAGATATCATTGTATTTGTCGTTATTTTTGTCTCCCTAACGTAAACTAATCATCAGAATAAAATGGGAGATGGATGATTATTGGCATTGACTAAACACAAAATTACTCATCGTGTAATAAACTGAACAAATATGTTCGACATCTATAATAATATTCCATTGTGTCTTAACATTAGTTTTCACCTAAATCTATCATTTCGACCCCTTGGAATGTAGTACAACGGTCATTTATCACTGTGGCTCCCAGTGAAATAAGGAATGTTTTCATTTCGGTTTGCTAAATACATCTTAGTTTTACCCACTCACTCCGCATTCACACTCTGAACTCAATAATTGTATTCTACAATTAACTCTGAACCGGGAAAATATACTCTATAGGATTATTCTTATATGTGTGTGACAAAACAAGTAACAACAACAATAATAACGACAAATTCGACATTAGGGAGACATGCGTATCAACGTACTTTGAGGAGTCATTGTACATAAAGTCATTCTATTAACCAATTGTCCAGCAGAACAAACCAGGCTAGTCATGCTGACCAGACAAACCATAAGCTAGTCAAGGCGGCCATAACCTATCCAACAGGCTTGACTAGCCTGCTTGACTAGTTTATGCTAGTACAGCAGGCTTGACTAGCCTGCTCGACTAGCTTAAAATTCTAGTCAAGCCTGTGCCTGACTAGTTTAAGCTTTTCAGTGTAAACGTTCCACTTTAATAGACACAAATGTTTAAAATTATGAGTTACATTCATGACGAGCACCTTTTTTGCGAACAGTTAAGGAACTTCAGATAACATTTTATTTGTCGTTATTTTTGTCTCCCTAACGTAAATTAATCATAAGCATAAAATGGGAGATGGATGATTATTGAATTTATTGGCATTGACCAAACACAAAATTACTCATCGTGCAATAAACTAAACATTATGTTCGACATCTATAATAATATTCCATTGTCTCTTAACATTAGTTTTCGCCTATTAAATCGATAATTTCGACCCCGCGGAATGTAGTACAACGGTCATTTATCACGGGGGCTCCCATTGAAAAAAGGAATGTTTCATTTTGGTTTGCTCAATACATCATAGATTTGACCCACTCACTCCGCATTCAAACACTGAATTCAATAATTGTATGCTCCAAATAACTTTGAACCGGGAAATTATACTCTATAAGATTATTCTTATATGCATGTGACAAAACAAGTAACAATAATAATAATAACGACAAGTTCGACCTTAGGAAGACTTGCGTATGAACGTACTTTAAGGAGTCATTGTACATAAAGTCATCTGTTAACCATTATTTGACACTTAACGTTCCACTTTAATAAACACAAATGTTTAAATTATGAGTTATATTCATGACGAGCACCTTTCTTGAGCTTATGGTTAGTCTGGCTCAGCACGACTAGCTTGATTTGCTCGGCTGGACAAATGGTTAATAGATGACTTTATGTACAATGACTCCTTAAAGTACGTTTATACGCATGTCTCCCTAATGTCGAATTTGTCGTTATTATTAATATTATTATTATTACTACTTGTTTTGTCACACACCTATAAGAATAATCCTATAGAGTATAATTTCCCGGCAAAAGTTAATTGTAGCATACAATTATTTAATTCAGAGTTTGAATGCGGAGTGAGAGGGTAAAACTACGATGTATTGAGCAAACCAAACAGAAAACATTTCTTTTTTCACTGAGAGCACCAGTGATAAATTACCGTTTCTACTATATTCCACGGGGTCGAAATTATAGATTTAGGCGAAAACTAATGTTAAGACACAATGGAATATTATAGATGTCGAACTTAATTGTTCAGTTTATTGCACGATGAGTAATTTTGTGTTTGGTCAATGCCAATAATCATCTATCTCCTATTTTATGCTTATGATTAAGTTACGTTAGGGAGAAGAAAAAAATGATATCTGAAGTTCCTTAACGTTTCTCAAGAAAGGTGCTCGTCATGAATATAACTCATAATTTAAACATTTGTGTTTATTAAAGTGGAACGTTAAGTGTCAACTAATGGTTAACAGATGACTTTATGTACAATGACTCCTTAAAGTACGTTCATACGCATGTCTTCCTAAGGTCGAACTTGTCGTTATTATTATTATTGTTACTTGTTTTGTCACATGCATATAAGAATAATCCTATAGAGTATATTTTCCCGGTTCAAAGTTATTTGGAGCATACAATTATTGAATTCAGTGTTTGAATGCGGAGTGAGTGGGTCAAATCTATGATGTATTGAGCAAACCAAAATGAAACATTCCTTTTTTCAATGGGAGCCCCCGTGATAAATGACCGTTGTACTACATTCTATTATTATAGATGTCGAACATAATGTTTAGTTTATTGCACGATGAGTAATTTTGTGTTTGGTCAATGCCAATAAATTCAATAATCATCCATCTCCCATTTTATGCTTATGATTAATTTACGTTAGGGAGACAAAAATAACGACAAATAAAATGTTATCTGAAGTTCCTTAACTGTTCGCAAAAAAGGTGCTCGTCATGAATGTAACTCATAATTTTAAACATTTGTGTCTATTAAAGTGGAACGTTTACACTGAAAAGCTTAAACTAGTCAGGCACAGGCTTGACTAGAATTTTAAACTAGTCGAGCAGGCTAGTCAAGCCTGCTATACTAGCTTAAACTAGTCAAGCAGGCTAGTCAAGCCTGTTGGATAGGTTATGGCCGCCTTGACTAGCTTATGGTTTGTCTGGTCAGCATGACTAGCTTGGTTTGTTCTGCTGGACAATTGGTTAATAGAATGACTTTATGTACAATGACTCCTCAAAGTACGTTGATACGCATGTCTCCCTAATGTCGAATTTGTCGTTATTATTGTTGTTGTTACTTGTTTTGTCACACACATATAAGAATAATCCTATAGAGTATATTTTCCCGGTTCAGAGTTAATTGTAGAATACAATTATTGAGTTCAGAGTGTGAATGCGGAGTGAGTGGGTAAAACTACGA
>CM069449.1:19555042-19783218 GCA_035610835.1 Ophiura sarsii
GGAGAGTTGTGAATCAGAACTTGAATTTTAAAAAAAAATCACACGGTTTTTGTGCAAGTTGATCATACCAAAACACTGACAGAACACCCCCTACGAAAATAAACGAAATTCAAAATTTTATTTTCAATTTTTTTTCTTTTTTCTTCAATTTATTTCACTTTAAATTGTTCTACTCTCTTAACCAAACCAACTTTTTTTTTAAGCGTTCCGTTGTTAAATTGTTCTACTCTCTTAACCAAACCAACTTTTTTTTTAAGCGTTCCGTTGTTATCAGACCGATTTCTTCGGAACGGACTTAAAAAAAAAATTAAAAAAAAAAAAAAGATTCGCGTAGACTTACACTTTTGTATTAGGCCCATATTCAACATGATGCGTCTTCATCAGTGAATTTAGATGCTCGTGCTGACCAGCAAAATCAATGTAAAATCAGAGCATTGAATTACGCGAAACATTTAACGCAATCAGCGCCCGCGACTTAACTGCGATGAGCTTGTAATTAAAAATAATGGTGAAACACCAGTAGGCCTACTCGCTATTAAATTCTGCCTGCAACTGAATATCACACCTACCCCCACCCCAACACCACCCCACCCAACCCACCCACCCACCCACCCAACCACCCACCCACCCACCCACCCAGCCACCCCCACCCCACCACCACCACCAGACCCCCACCCAACTCGACATTTAACTCAATCAACGCCCGCGAATAATGGTCAAATATCAGTAGTCCTACTCGCTATTAAATTCTGCTTGCCACTGACTATCCCCGGGGACTATCCCACCGACCCCTCCCCCTCCCCCAAACATCAACCAACCCAACCACTACCAAACCCCCACCACCACCACCATCCAACCCCTACACAACCCCCACCAAACCAACCCGACATGTCTTTACAGTCTCTCTGTGCCAATTACGATTGCTTGCACTAGAGTTTTCGTCTTTTTTGAACTGTTTTACAATTAGAAGTAATCCAAAATGACATAGTGGAAACAAAGTTGGACTCTGTCGAGTGCAGAATCAAAATATTCACTGTTTTAAGGTTTTGGTGTGCTAATCGTTAATACAGCCCTGTGATAATAGTTAATACTTTGGTGTGCTAATCGTTAATACAGCCCAGTGATAATAGTTAATACTTCCATCTGATAATAGTTAATACTTTCAGGGAAAATTCAGGGTAAACTATCTAAATAAGGTGATGGTGTGCTAATCGTAATACAGCCCTGTGATAATAGTTAATACTTTGGTGTGCTAATCGTTAATACAGCCCAGTGATAATAGTTAATACTTCCATCTGATAATAGTTAATACTTTCAGGGAAAATTCAGGGTAAACTATCTAATAACAAGAGATAGTTTCATGTTGGACTAAATTAAGTGTACTTTTAATTCATATTCGAGTAATCTATGATTATTGTACCGTAACATTTTTTTAAAATAAGGAAAAAATCACTTAAAACATTTTCGCCACGCGGCATGATGTTGTATAAGCAACACATCTTGAAAACTCATTATCTCCTGCTGAACAATGGTATGTTCTATTTTTAAACAAAAAATCTGAATTTTTGTGTTTGTCAATTAAAAAGACCTTCACAATTGATGCCGCGCCAGCTAACTAGGAAGGGCTATATCTTGCTAGGCGTCCCATACGGAATAAACCGTGTACTACGACATGAACGACAACACATTTTAATTGATATGAGCATGTGCACATCAGTTACGGGGACGTCTAGCAAGACATTGCCTAGGAAGGGAGGGATTTGGCGGTGTTTTAACGTATCCTGATGAACGTTGCTTAAGGTATATATAGGTAATGTCGACGGTGTGCGGTGGAAATCTGATGTGGCGTGTTATAGGGGGGGAGGGGGTGGTCGGAGGCGGGGGGGGGGGGGGGGGGGGTGGGGCACTGGCGATGAACGGATGCGCATCTCTGGCCGTAGAGGAAATAATGTTTACTAGGTATCAGGTATGGGTAATAAATTGGCTGGCGGAGGACATTACATACGCACATCAGACTTAGAGGCAATGTTAGCGTGAAGGGGGGGGGGGGGGGGGGGGGGGGGTAGGGCAATCGTCACCGGTGCCGGACCGATGCAAGCGTCGGCTTAGAGGCAATTTCATTTTAAGTTAGGCCTATTGTTAAGCGAGGGGAGAGTTGTGAATCAGAACTTGAATTTTAAAAAAAAATCACACGGTTTTTGTGCAAGTTGATCATACCAAAACACTGACAGAACACCCCCTACGAAAATAAACGAAAATTCAAAATTTTATTTTCAATTTTTTTCTTTTTTTCTTCAATTTATTTCACTTTAAATTGTTCTACTCTCTTAACCAAACCAACTTTTTTTTTAAGCGTTCCGTTGTTATCAGACCGATTTCTTCGGAACGGACTTAAAAAAAAAAAATAAAAAATAAAAAATTCGCGTTAGACTTACACTTTTGTATTAGGCCCATATTCAACATGATGCGTCTTCATCAGTGAATTTAGATGCTCGTGCTGACCAGCAAAATCAATGTAAAATCAGAGCATTGAATTACGCGAAACATTTAACGCAATCAGCGCCCGCGACTTAACTGCGATGAGCTTGTAATTAAAAATAATGGTGAAACACCAGTAGGCCTACTCGCTATTAAATTCTGCCTGCAACTGAATATCACACCTACCCCCCACCCCAACACCATCCCACCCAACCCACCCACCCACCCCACCCAACCACCCAACCACCCACCCACCCACCCACCCAGCCACCCCCACCCCACCACCACCACCAGACCCCCACCCAACTCGACATTTAACTCAATCAACGCCCGCGAATTAATGGTCAAATATCAGTAGTCCTACTCGCTATTAAATTCTGCTTGCCACTGACTATCCCCGGGGACTATCCCACCGACCCCTCCCCCTCCCCCAAACATCAACCAACCCAACCACTACCAAACCCCCACCCCCACCACCATCCAACCCCTACACAACCCCCACCAAACCAACCCGACATGTCTTTACAGTCTCTCTGTGCCAATTACGATTGTTTGCACTAGAGTTTTCGTCTTTTTTGAACTGTTTTACAATTAGAAGTAATCCAAAATGACATAGTGGAAACAAAGTTGGACTCTGTCGAGTGCAGAATCAAAATATTCACTGTTTTAAGGTTTTGGTGTGCTAATCGTTAATACAGCCCTGTGATAATAGTTAATACTTTGGTGTGCTAATCGTTAATACAGCCCAGTGATAATAGTTAATACTTCCATCTGATAATAGTTAATACTTTCAGGGAAAATTCAGGGTAAACTATCTAAATAAGGTTTTGGTGTGCTAATCGTTAATACAGCCCTGTGATAATAGTTAATACTTTGGTGTGCTAATCGTTAATACAGCCCAGTGATAATAGTTAATACTTCCATCTGATAATAGTTAATACTTTCAGGGAAAATTCAGGGTAAACTATCTAAAAATAAGGTTTTGGTGTGCTAATCGTTAATACAGCCCTGTGATAATAGTTAATACTTTGGTGTGCTAATCGTTAATACAGCCCAGTGATAATAGTTAATACTTCCATCTGATAATAGTTAATACTTTCAGGGAAAATTCAGGGTAAACTATCTAAATAAGGTTTTGGTGTGCTAATCGTTAATACAGCCCTGTGATAATAGTTAATACTTTGGTGTGCTAATCGTTAATACAGCCCAGTGATAATAGTTAATACTTCCATCTGATAATAGTTAATACTTTCAGGGAAAATTCAGGGTAAACTATCTAATAACAAGAGATAGTTTCATGTTGGACTAAATTAAGTGTACTTTTAATTCATATTCTAGTAATCTATGATTATTGTATCGTAAAATTTTTTTAAAATAAGGAAAAAATCACTTAAAACATTTTCGCCACGCGGCATGATGTTGTATAAGCAACACATCTTGAAAACTCATTATCTCCTGCTGAACAATGTATGTTCTATTTTTAAACAAAAAATCTGAATTTTTGTGTTTGTCAATTAAAAAGACCTTCACAATCGATGCCGCGCCAGCCAACTAGGAAGGGCTATATCTTGCTAGGCGTCCCCATACGGAATAAACCGTGTACTACGACATGAACGACAACACATTTTAATTGATATGAGCATGTGCACATCAGTTACGGGACGTCTAGCAAGACATTGCCTAGGAAGGGAGGGATTTGGCGGTGTTTTAACGTATCCTGATGAACGTTGCTTAAGGTATATATAGGTAATGTCGACGGTGTGCGGTGGAAATCTGATGTGGCGTGTTATAGGGGGGGGAGGGGGTGGTCGGAGGCGGGGGGGGGGGGGGGGGGGGTGGTGGGGCACTGGCGATGAACGGATGCGCATCTCTGGCCGTAGAGGAAATAATGTTTACTAGGTATCAGGTATGGGTAATAAATTGGCTGGCGGAGGACATTACATACGCACATCAGACTTAGAGGCAATGTTAGCGTGAAGGGGGGTGGGGGGGGGGGGGGGGTAGGGCGATCGTCACCGGTGCCGGACCGATGCAAGCGTCGGCTTAGAGGCAATTTCATTTTAAGTTAGGCCTATTGTTAAGCGAGGGGAGAGTTGTGAATCAGAACTTGAATTTTAAAAAAAAATCACACGGTTTTTTGTGCAAGTTGATCATACCAAAACACTGACAGAACACCCCCTACGAAAATAAACGAAAATTCAAAATTTTATTTTCAATTTTTTTTCTTTTTTTCTTCAATTTATTTCACTTTAAATTGTTCTACTCTCTTAACCAAACCAACTTTTTTTTTAAGCGTTCCGTTGTTATCAGACCGATTTCTTCGGAACGGACTTTAAAAAAAAATTAAAAAAAAAAAAAAAAGATTCGCGTAGACTTACACTTTTGTATTAGGCCCATATTCAACATGATGCGTCTTCATCAGTGAATTTAGATGCTCGTGCTGACCAGCAAAATCAATGTTAAAATCAGAGCATTGAATTACGCGAAACATTTAACGCAATCAGCGCCCGCGACTTAACTGCGATGAGCTTGTAATTAAAAATAATGGTGAAACACCAGTAGGGCCTACTCGCTATTAAATTCTGCCTGCAACTGAATATCACACCTACCCCCACCCCACCCAACCCACCCACCCACCCACCCAACCACCCACCCAGCCACCCCCACCCCACCACCACCACCAGACCCCCACCCAACTCGACATTTAACTCAATCAACGCCCGCGAATAATGGTCAAATATCAGTAGTCCTACTCGCTATTAAATTCTGCTTGCCACTGACTATCCCCGGGGACTATCCCACCGACCCCTCCCCCTCCCCCAAACATCAACCAACCCAACCACTACCAAACCCCCACCCCCACCACATCCAACCCCTACACAACCCCCACCAAACCAACCCGACATGTCTTTACAGTCTCTCTGTGCCAATTACGATTGCTTGCACTAGAGTTTTCGTCTTTTTTGAACTGTTTTACAATTAGAAGTAATCCAAAATGACATAGTGGAAACAAAGTTGGACTCTGTCGAGTGCAGAATCAAAATATTCACTGTTTTTTGTGGTTTTAAAAATATATGAGGAAAAGGACAGCATGAAACTAAAAATTGTAACGGCACCACCCTATTCATGGTAGGCGAGTTCATAACGCGTGACCCTATACTCTAGAAATGCAAATTTATATCATCATAGAACATCATTTTTCGATTAATTTGGCTATTGGAATCAATAGGAACAACATGTCTATAGTTTAAACTTTCCAGGAAAAATATTAATTGCTTTGTTCTAGCATGTTTTCACATTTTTTATAACTCTAATGATCACATTTTTCTCAAATATACCGATTATTATTAACACTAGAACGTTATTTTTGAACAAATCACGTATAAATTGTATTCAGTTTGACTTAGGCCTAAGTTTTTTGGAAAAATATATTTTGATCATTTTTCGAAAGATTATAGGGCAACCTTTGAGTTCCTTGAATAAATACATACCCGCAGCTATTAGAGATAACCCGCAACAAGCATGTTTTGTAATTGAATACGATGATGTAACGAGATACAATAGGCCGTTTCTTGTCTCTACCTTCGATTGTCCCTGGTTTTAATATCAAGTTACCATTTTGAAACTTTGGTACACAATGAATGTTGCAGCCTTGAGCAGGGAGACTTACCAAACACTCAGCAAGCGCTTCTAATACTAATCAAGTTATAATTATTCACTCTGTGTGTTTAATTGCGTATTTAACATAATAAAGTGCTCAAGCCTTTATCCAGTTGAAATGATGTATTGTAACATTGAAACACCTCTAATGCAGTGTGTTATTGAGTGATTGGAATTATGATGTACGTAGCCAGGTTGCAACACCTAATTGTTAGGAGTCTGTACTTTATTAGATTACAATATCAAAGCAGTGGAAATGTATTGTTAAAGCCTGCACTGCTAATTCAATATGCCATTGTGGGAGGAGTTGTACAAATATTAGCTCCGTTTAAGAAACATCTAATTGACAAAGTCAAAGTATCTGTAATTTATCAATTTTGATTGCAACATAGAATGTTTTAAAAAGTATGTATTCATAGTGGATAGATCGCAGGTCTCACGATACGAAGGTTGTGAGTTCGAGCCCCGCTACGGCCAACATGTTTGTATCCTTAGGCAAGGTACTTAGTCTCAATTGCCTCGTGGTTCAGAAGTCACATAGAAATGGTGGTCTCGTGCATCAGAAGAGCAAAATCTGAGCACGTTAAAAGTCACAGACTCCTTCATAAAGAGTAGGGGATCATCCCGGTCTGTGTACACATAAACTCATGTCCCTAGGTTTCAGGGGCACTGTACCGTTAATGCCCGAGGTAGGGCGCTGTGTATAGTATAACAGTATGTATGTATCATAAATTTGAATGAATCAATAAATGGGTAATAGGGGGCACACACAATTTTATGTTTGTGTTCTGTTATTTAACAAACAACAAATTAATGGTTTGGTAGTCAATTTGCTTGATATGGTCTGAATCAAATTCCTGGGGAGTTCTGTTGTCATTTACAAAGGAGCCTCATGCGCTTCCAAGGACATAAAAATGATATTCATTTGAAAAGGAAAAGGGGCCCTAAAATAAGTATAGTGAGCGCAGTATACTGCGCAAATATGTAGCTGAGGACTTGGGACGTAAGACATGAGTGGGACGTGGGGCTTGAGAACGGAGGGACCCCGGATCGAATCCCGGCGGATTCCCGGAGATTTAGTTGGCGTTTTTTCCTTGAAAATCGTGATCCTGGTCAAAAACCCTAAACCAGGGTTAAGGTTAATTTGACTTTCAATCAAAATATAATCTTTAATATAAAGCAGTTTATCAACTCACAGTGTTTACAATTAGACATTCTTATATAGTGGGTGTGGTTTGAGATGTCAGCAGGTATAATTTGATTGTTTTTTGGCTGATTTTCAGCCGACACGCCCATACATTATGAGACAATGGTGCATAGTTTGGGGCTGGGTTTAATTCATTCGAAAAAATAATACCTTCAGCGCGTATATGATCAACGCGTCATCGCGTTAGCGTGCCCTACACAAAGTCGCCGCCGTATGCGTTGTGGGTATAACGCAGCGATGACAGATGCGTGTGTGCTAAAGAACACGATTAATTTGAAGCAGGATGTTGGAAAACAGTTCGCTGGATTCGCCGATTTCATAAAGGGGGAAATTTGTTGTTGTTTGTTTAAAATAAATCTAACAAACTGCGTTATTTTAGGATAAAAGATCAAAATAACCAATAAACTAAATAAGAATGAATAAGAATGAATTTGTGTCGTCGTGTATGGCCGCCTGCGGCGACCATACACGACTCTAAATATGGTACAGCCTATACATTATAAGACCATCGTCTATAGCAAAACAAGAGCTATGTTTTATTCTCTAAATAACAACAAATAGTGCAAACTAGTGCAAATACTTCAATCGTATAGTTAAATATAGATTTATTCCATAATACACATAAGACTAAGGGCTACCCTACTTCTTCTGTAGGATTAAAATCGCTACCTTTGCAGCCTAATGACATTCGCTTTGAGACTGAAAGGTCCTGGGTTCGAATCCCAGTATCAACAGATTTTATGTGAATTTTTTGCTTTCAATTCATATCTCAAATAGGCTATTTCGTGATATAACTTACTCATAGGAAACACCATTCAGCCCTTTTATGGCAAAAGGATGTATCTTATATGTACTTTCCTAATGATATACTTCCTTTTAACATGGATTGTGTTAACTTGGTTCTATAATCCTCACTTAGGAAAAGGTTGCAACTTGTAAAGACAATAAAAGTAATATACTGCCTTTTATCACTACATGATTTATGGAGAAAAAAGCTAACTTTGATCATGTTAAAAGGAAGTATACTGTTAGAAAACTTCATAAGATACATTCTTTTGCCATAAAAGGGCTGCATATTTCTCCATGACATTATGTAACTACCACAGGGTCAGTCAGAAAGTATGGACACTTTTCTCAAAAAAGCGCCACAAAAATTCAAGAGTGCATATATTCAAAACCATTGATTGTGCTATAAAAAAGACCACATATTTATATTTAAAAAGAATTGTTGAATTTGACCATTGCATCATGTCACATCACTTTTAGTAGAGCCATGTATTTTAGAAAGCTAATCCAGGGGATGGTAACACATATTAACCCTAACCCCCCTGAGTGCTAAAAAATGCTAATCCAAAGTCCCTCTCCAAACGCATGCGCCGTCGGTTTTCGATGACGTAGTCAACCGAGCCTATATAATGAGTGCAGTATACTGCACGAATGTGTAGCTGAGGGCCGTGGCTTAGTGTTAGGAAGGTGGGGCTCGAGAACGGAGGGTCCCCGGATCGAATCCCGGCAGGTTCCCGGAGATTTAGTTGGTGTTTTTTCCTCGAAAATTGTGATCCCGGTCAAAAATCCTAAACCGGGGTTAGGGTTATGGTAAAAAAAAAAAGTTTTTTTTTCGTGTTCTATTAACCCTAACCCCCCTGAGTGCTAAAAAATGCTAATCCAAAGTCCCTCTCCAAACGCATGCGCCGTCGGTTTTCGATGACGTAGTCAACCGAGCCTATATAATGAGTGCAGTATACTGCACGAATGTGTAGCTGAGGGCCGTGGCTTAGTGTTAGGAAGGTGGGGCTCGAGAACGGAGGGTCCCCGGATCGAATCCCGGCAGGTTCCCGGAGATTTAGTTGGTGTTTTTTCCTCGAAAATTGTGATCCCGGTCAAAAATCCTAAACCGGGGTTAGGGTTAAGATCCCAATATAATTTGGTCAGTTCCAAATTTGGCTAAGCCTCCTTATAGAGGTTGGCCGAGTGGTCTAGCGCGCTGATCGTCGGTCGGGAGTTTTCTATCAATCAGAGGTTTCAAGTAAGTCGCCTTGAATCCAGGATTCTTTGTTCACCCCAAAAAGTTCCTATCTAGGTCGGAAATTCTACAATCAAATTTTTAATTCAGTGAGGGTTAGTTGTCGGAGTCTCTTTCCGTGGTTCCCTGATAATCAAATTTAATAATAGAATTTCTCCTCTACCCCATTCACTGTGTACAATGTGCAGGTCTATACAGCGAGTGTCAGTTCGCCGTGATTCGGAGAGTCACGTTAAGCCGTTGGTCCAGTGTATTCAGTTGCGTTAAATAGTTGCAGACCTCATGTCCCTAGGTTTCAGGGGCAATGTATCGTTAATGCCCAGCAGGGCGCTGTGTACAGTGGGGTGTAGGGGTGTGTGTATGTATGTATATGATTACAAAAGGACCCGAGCATGCATGAAGACAACAAGCGCACTAATCTATGCATCATATGTGTGTCGCATGCGTGTGACTAAAACCGCGTGCGTGTGGCAATAATTGGTTGAATTACTTTATGTTCTCGGAGATATACAAAAACAAATATTTCTCGGCCAATTTGGAACTGATCAAACTATAGGTATCAATGAATCTGGCGTAAAGCCAAGGCCATACATTTTGGATATAAAAATGACTTAAAATTCACATTACTAGAAATTTGAGTAAGAAAAACATGAATACAAGAAGAAACTGATTTGTAAAAGCTCTCTTCTTTACAAATACATTGAAGAATGGTTAACAATTAGACCATCCAATGGATTGGCTTTAACATAGAGGTCTTTACTAACATTAATGTAACATAATAACGTAATGGTCAATTTGTAAAATTCTTTTTTGAATGAAAGTCAAATTAATAGACTTTAAAGCACTTTATTTGTATGCCAGCTATAATATACCGAAAATTATGAATATTAATTATATGACGAAGCATTTGTTTTGTCGACAAAGAAGGCTGATTTTTCTGAATCCTTACAAGTGTAAGTTCATACATGTAATACAATTGCAAATCTCAGTTTGTATCAACATTGAGGGTGCAGCCTCAAAGACATCACTGAATAAACCATTAATTCTTGTACGTGGTAAAACTCTTGTACATCCAAATTCACTCATTCTGGTGACGTCATTAATTAATATTCATAATGTTTGGTATATCGTCAGCCTGCTTCGATAATTGCCTAACTCATTTTTTCTAGTTCTTAGAAAACAACAAAAGTATGAAACCTGTTACCTTTGTACCTGTTTCTCATTTTGCATTATTGATGGATGGATATTCATTATGTGGGATGTGCATTTGTATTGTTGATGGCCTCGATTGGCGTGCATGGATGCACTAATCCAAATCATATAGAAACAGATGAACACAGCCATACAATAATGTGATTAATGCCATGGATTTGTAAATGCAAATTCAATAATGCAAAATGAGTAACATGTTGGAGTGATCTGGTGGCCCTTTTGCAACAAATCTCTTCATTTATCAACACTTTTGATTGGTCAATGACTTAGATATTATAACAGCATGTGCATAATGTAATGAAGTCATGATTTATGCAAAAAACTCAACTTTGCTGAAAAGTGAGTTAGGCAATTATCGAAGCAGGCTGACGATATGGCTGGCAATCTGGCATACAAGCGCTACCTTTTAGCACTATCATTGGTTTAAATATGTAGGTCTGAAATTTACATGGTCAGTTTTTTCTGATCCACACAGAAGTTTGACTCTCTCCGCCCAATATGACTGGTCATGCGGTGAGACATTTAAATATTATGCAACACTCATTCAATCCGATTCCTGTTCTTGGCTGTATCCTCTAATGGTGGTTATGGAAACTTAAGAAATTTGTTCCAATTTTGGGTATTTGTGTGTATTTTATGTGTATTTATGTGTCAAGTGTGTTTGCAGCACATAACAGAAGAGAACAGTGGGTTTAACTACACATAAATGCACATAAAACAGCCACTTCCTTATGGGAGGCTTAGGGCAGAGGATTAGCAATTATGTGTAAACCTGTGTATTTATGGGGTATCATGTGTATTTATATGTTTCTGGTGGTAAATTGTTTCAATTTATATCTCAAATAGGCTATTTCGTGATATAACTTACTCATAGGAAACACCATTCAGCCCTTTTATGGCAAAAGGATGTATCTTATATGTACTTTCCTAATGATATACTTCCTTTTAACATGGATTGTGTTAACTTGGTTCAATAATCCTCACTTAGGAAAAGGTTGCAACTTGTAAAGACAATAAAAGTAATATACTGCCTTTTATCACTACATGATTTATGGAGAAAAAAGCTAACTTTGATCATGTTAAAAGGAAGTATACTGTTAGAAAACTTCATAAGATACATTCTTTTGCCATAAAAGGGCTGCATATTTCTCCATGACATTATGTAACTACCACAGGGTCAGTCAGAAAGTATGGACACTTTTCTCAAAAAAGCGCCACAAAAATTCAAGAGTGCATATATTCAAAACCATTGATTGTGCTATAAAAAAGACCACATATTTATATTTAAAAAAAATTGTTGAATTTGACCATTGCATCATGTCACATCACTTTTAGTAGAGCCATGTATTTTAGAAAGCTAATCCAGGGGATGGTAACACATATTAAGATCCCAATATAATTTGGTCAGTTCCAAATTTGGCTAAGCCTCCTTATAGAGGTTGGCCGAGCGGTCTAGCGCGCTGATCGTCGGTCGGGAGTTTTCTATCAATCAGAGGTTTCAAGTAAGTCGCCTTGAATCCAGGATTCTTTGTTCACCCTAAAAAGTTCCTATCTAGGTCGGAAATTCTACAATCAAATTTTAATTCAGTGAGGGTTAGTTGTCGGAGTCTCTTTCCGTGGTTCCCTGATAATCAAATTTAATAATAGAATTTCTCCTCTACCCCATTCACTGTGTACAATGTGCAGGTCTATACAGCGAGTGTCAGTTCGCCGTGATTCGGAGAGTCACGTTAAGCCGTTGGTCCAGTGTATTCAGTTGCGTTAAATAGTTGCAGACCTCATGTCCCTAGGTTTCAGGGGCAATGTATCGTTAATGCCCAGCAGGGCGCTGTGTACAGTGGGGTGTAGGGGTGTGTGTATGTATGTATATGATTACAAAAGGACCCGAGCATGCATGAAGACAACAAGCGCACTAATCTATGCATCATATGTGTGTCGCATGCGTGTGACTAAAACCGCGTGCGTGTGGCAATAATTGGTTGAATTACTTTATGTTCTCGGAGATATACAAAAACAAATATTTCTCGGCCAATTTGGAACTGATCAAACTATAGGTATCAATGAATCTGGCGTAAAGCCAAGGGCACACATTTTGGATATAAAAATGACTTAAAATTCACATTACTAGAAATTTGAGTAAAAACATGAATACAAGAAGAAACTGATTTGTAAAAGCTCTCTTCTTTACAAATACATTGAAGAATGGTTAACAATTAGACCATCCAATGGATTGGCTTTAACATAGAGGTCTTTACTAACATTAATGTAACATAATAACGTAATGGTCAATTTGTAAAATTCTTTTTTGAATGAAAGTCAAATTAATAGACTTTAAAGCACTTAACTTGTATGCCAGCTATAATATACCGAAAATTATGAATATTAATTATATGACGTAGCATTTGTTTTGTCGACAAAGAAGGATGATTTTTCTGAATCCTTACAAGTGTAAGTTCATACATGTAATACAATTGCAAATCTCAGTTTGTATCAACATTGAGGGTGCAGCCTCAAAGACATCACTGAATAAACCATTAATTCTTGTACGTGCTAAAACTCTCGTAAATCCAAATTCACTCATTCTGGTGACATCATTAATTAATATTCATAGAGTTTGGTATATGGCTGGCATACAAGTGCTACCTTTAGCACTACCATTGGTTTAAATATGTAGGTCTGAAATTTACATGGTCAGTTTTTTCTGATCCACATGGAAGTTCGACTCTCTCCGCCAAAAATATGACTGGTCATGCTGCGAGACATTTAAATATTATGCAACACTCATTCAATCCGATTCCTGTTCTTGGCTATGTCCGCTAATGGTGGTTATGGAAAATTAAGAAATTTGTTCCAATTCTGGTATTTATGTGTATTTTATGTGTATTTTATGTGTCAAACATGTTTGCAGCACATAAACAAAAGAGAACAGTGGGTTTAACTACACATAAACGCACATAAAATAGCCACTTCATTATGGGAGGCTTAGAGCAGAGGATTAGCAATTATGTGTAAGCTTGTGTATTTATGCGGTATCATGTGTATTGATGTGTTTCAAGTGGTAAATTGTTTCAATTTGCCCAGCTTTACAATACACATGATATACACATAAAATACACATGAGATACACACAATCTTTTGTTCTCTTAACACATCAGGTACACATGAAGTATTTGTGTTCAAAATTTTATCCATACAAACAGCCTATAATGGACAAGTGCAAACAGTTAAAGGTAGGTGTTCCGATTGCTTGCCCGATTTTCAACTTGATGTTTTCTATAATTCTAACTGGCTGGGTGGTTAAGGATGTTCCTATGGTTAATTTTCTGATATTTAAATTGAGCCTGCTAAGCTCCATAATAGGAAAGGCTCCTGGTGAGGATCAATTAACATCAGACATTCTCAAGTTAGGAGGAGAAGAAACTGTAACAATCCTAACCAAACTGTTCAACAAGATCATGCAACTTGAGAAAGTGCCTACCCAGTGGAACGAATCAAAGGTTGTTATATTGTTCAAGAAAGGGGATATGAAGGACATAAAAAACTATAGACCTATCAGCCTGCTGCCTCACATGTACAAAGTCTTTACAAGAATTATTCTTGCCAGAGTTGAGAAACAGCTTGATGAAAACCAGCCCAGAGAACAAGCAGGTTTTAGAGCAGGATTCAGGACATTAGACCATCTTCAAACATTGAGCCAGGTTATAGAGAAGTCGAAAGAATATCGCTTCAATTTATGTCTCGGTTTTGTAGACTATGAGAAGGCATTTGACAGTCTAGACCACCAGTCTCTATTAAATGCGCTGGAAAAGCAGGTCAGTGATGAAAAGTACATCCGCCTAATCAAGGCAATCTATAAGGATCCAAGTGCTAGAATCCACCTGGAGAGCACCACAACCGAAGCCTTCAAAATTCTGAAAGGTGTGAGACAAGGTGTTCCAATCTCCCCAAAGCTATTCACTGCAGCCATGGAGGATGTTTTCAGAAACCTGGATTGGCAAGGTATGGGAGTTATAGTCGATGGTGAACACCTTACCCATCTCAGATTTGCAGATGACATCCTACTTCTCAGCCATGAGCCCCAGAAATTGCAGAAGATGATCCGAGAACTGAGTGAAGAGAGCAACAAGGCTGGACTTAACATGAACATCAAGAAGACAAAAGTGATGATGTGCAACAAGCTGAAAGATTATGCTATAACAGTTCAAGGGAAAACCATAGAAAGAGTGGACAGTTATATATACCTGGGCAAGAAGATTTCTCTGGAAAATGAAACAGCAGGGGAAGTGAACAGAAGGATACAGCTAGCATGGGTGAAGTTTGGTAAGCTCAGCTTTATCTTTCGTGATGAAGAGCTACCTTTGTCACTAAAGCGACCAATTTTCAACCAGTGTATCATCCCAGTGCTATCGTATGGCTCAGAAACATGGACAACAACTAAGAGATTGGAGAAGAAGCTAAAAGTCACTGAGAGGGCAATGGAAAGGATATTGATTGGCGTTACAAGAAGGGACAGGGTGACCAACACAGATTTAAGGAAGAAAACAAAAGTGAGGGACATCATACTGGAAATAAAATCAAAAAAATGGAGATGGGCTGGCCATCTAGCCAGGAGGAAAGACAACAGATGGACTCATAAATTAACAGACTGGATCCCCAGAGCATTCACCAGAGGAAGAGGCAGGCCAAACAGACGGTGGATAGACGACATCATAGAGTATGGCAACGTTACTTGGAAGAGGACAGCTCAGGACAGAGTGAAATGGAAAATTGATGAAGAGGCCTTCCTTCTGCAGTGGAGTGAAATAGGCTAGATAGAGATAGAGAAGCTCCATAATAATCTGAAATTTGAGCTTGATCAGAGGTACCTTTCAATAGAGATGACAATTTTATTGTCAAAAATGAAGCAAAATTGAAGCATTCATTTCTTTTTTTTCTTATTGGTTTTGACCCCCTAGCAAAATAAATAAATCTATGCAAAAATGTTTAATTGATTTGTACAAAAATTGTATCAATGCTAAAAAAGCTGACATTTTGGAAGCTTATTAATCATAGTTTTTAGCAAATTTCCTGTGCTGCAAGACATCTGCATAATTAATTATACTTAATTATCTAAGGAAGCTTTAAGTCATTAAAAAATGAAGCTAATTAATGCACTTAATAAAAAAATTCAAGTTCATGCACTTTACTAAATGTATTGCCACTTGGTATGTAGGCTGTACAACTCTCCTTATTTCCTGTGCTGCAGGAATCTATTAATGAAGTTTTCAATAAATATTTAGAGCGTAACCATGGGAGTAAAAAAACATAAGAAAATAGACTGCCCTCTCTTGGTCAAAAAACAATATAAAACAAAAGAATACAAAATGACTTAAAATGGTTATAACTGTTGATCCGTACACCTGATTCACCTCCAGTAACATACTTTTTTTGTTGTACTCAACCAGCTCTACCTCATACTTCAATATCAAGATTTTTTTGCTAGCCATAGGAACATCCTTAAACATCTTTAGCAGTGATTCATTGCATTTTGGCCGTATAACATCTGAATAGAACATATTTTGCACCAAACATTTTACAGAAATAATGTCAAAAATATGGGGTTTCATCTGATATCAAAATATGTTCATGGGCTAAAAAAAGCTTAAAGCTGGCCTACCACTTTGGTATTTCACCACAGACGAACTGGTCATACACCCGTTCAATTGGTGACAGACAGTACAGAGTTAACATGGAGAAATTGTAACCTTGTTAAATTACCAAGAGATTTGGACACGGCTAGATACCTAAAGTGGTAGCGTGCCTAAGTGATCGGCACATCTGGGATTATGTGATGGAAATGAAGAATGCCAATGTTGCTCAAGGAGTCTTTGGATTGAGAGCTGCATTTCACGGTCCAGAGTCAGTCATCTTTCTCCCAGGTTTTATGTCAGGGAGCTTGATGATCATCTGTCTTTGGGCATGTGTACTGGGTCAGTCATCTTTCTCTCCGGTTCTATTGTCAGGTAACTTGTTGATCATCTGTCTTAGGACATGATCCATGGGCACCCTGGCTTTGTAGAAACCTTTGGAAAGATTCAGCCTCACGAATTTCTTCATCGTCTGTTAAAAAGAAAAAAAACGGAATAAAATAAAATGTAATCAGTTGGGTTGCACTTTATGACCCACACAGAAAGGAAATTGGCATTGCTTTGTAAAACCTTTGGTAAATATAATCAGTTGGGTTGCACTTTATGACTGACACAAAATGGAAAATGGCATTGCTTTGTAAAACCTTTGGTAAATGTAATCAGTTGGGTTGCACTTTTTGACCCACAAAAAAAAGGAAAATGGCATTGCTTTGTAAAACCTTTGGTAAATGTGTAATCAGTTGGGTTGCACTTTATGACCGACGCAAAGAAGAAAATGGCAATGCTTTGTAAAACCTTTGGTAAATGTAATCAGTTGGGTTGCACTTTATGACCGACACAAAAAAGAAAATGGCATTGCATTGTAAAACCTTTGGTAAATGTAATCAGTTGGGTTGCACTTTATGACCTACACAAAAAAGAAAATGGCAATGCTTTGTAAAACCTTTGGTATGTACCAGCCACACACATTGCACCATTCTGTAAAAATGTAGTCAGTTGGGTCGCAATTTATGACCGACCCTGTAACAACATTAATTGTGTGTACAACTTTTAGAAGGATGTCACAGACTTCAATGTCTGCCCGTCAACGTGCCGAGTTAAATGTATCTCAGAAATTGAGTAATTGATGACTGTGAATAAACTTAAACTGAGTTTGACCTTCCTATAGTCTATTTGGCCATAACGAGACAGTGACGTAACTGTGTATTCAAGTAATTGCAGCACATAACACGCGCGCCTACTCGAAGCGCTGGCATATACACACGAGCCTTGAAAGATGGAAGATACATACGCGTGCGTAAAAGTTGCGCCTGTTAAGTTACGTCACTGTCCAGAGGAACCCAAATAGAGTATAAAAGACAAAGCAACTGGGCAATGGACCTTTGCTTTTTTGGTCACATGATCTCTTGAGTTGACCCTCCTATAGTCAGCGTCATAATGCTATGGACATAATTCCAACAATGTGTGCGTTCGTGCGTAAGAGCGCACACGCGTAAACCGGGAAATGCGTACCCCAACGCTTTCAAAATGACCGTACATTCTGATTCAATGGTGAATTTGTCACGGACATGCATGCACAGCTCTTTGCGCATTTCATGCATCTGGAAGCAGCTCCGCGAACAACGACAAACATGACATAAATTGCCTGCTTAGGAGCGTTATTAATTCGGTCTGGTAAACCTATTGTTATCAATTCTGCCCCTCCAAGGTA
This sequence comes from Ophiura sarsii, assembly GCA_035610835.1. Classification (NCBI taxonomy): domain Eukaryota; kingdom Metazoa; phylum Echinodermata; class Ophiuroidea; order Amphilepidida; family Ophiuridae; genus Ophiura; species Ophiura sarsii. Next base: position 19,572,961 of record CM069449.1, read on the forward strand.
AAAGGGCCTAACTAACAATTTCATGTTTTTGAGTTGTGAAGCAAAACGTGTTTTTCTGTTAGCCTCCAACTATGTTTAGGAGAACATATTTGGTGATAACATATTTCATTTTGTCATTCCTTTGTCTAATTTAACGAACCAATTTTTTTTGGAAAAAATGTTTGATTTTCCTTCAAAATGTGAGTTAGGCCCTTTTGCCTAAGTTCTTTGGTTAATAAATGGAATGTAAAACTGACATTGAAGGTGCGTTGTACATATTATAAATTCATTAAGAGATTTTATTAGAAATATTTTAATGAGACAAATAGAAACAAGTGTTTACAAAGTATTTTGGTTAAGTTGTAATACCATTAAATAATAATTTTGGACCATACTTAATTAAATTGGCTCAAAACATGTTTTTGGTGAATTTGCATCAAATTTCAATTAAATCTTATTATTTTCTTATATTCAAATACATTTTTGTGGCTCTCTTCGTGGTGTAGGCCTATATGATAAGAATATGTAATCATTATAGAAATGCTGAAACAAACATAACTGCATTTAATACCATTGGGGTTTTTTTTTTTTTTTTGGGGGGGGTATATTTTCTGACTCCACACTGCCCCCCCCCCCCCCTTCGCCAAAAAAAATTAATAAAAAATCAAAATTCAAAAATATAAGAATAATAATATATATTTTAAAATCAATTTTGCATATTATAATGTGGACCAGCATAATAAAAATGTGCATCTAGACCATTTTTGTTTTGTTTTAGTACTTTTCTAATGCATTGAAGACCAAGAACCCAATTCCCTTCCCAATAATCATATTGCATTATAATAGTACTAAAGCAGCAAACTTAAATAACCTGTACTTCAGTAATTATTAAACTAAAAATTGATGACAATTTGAATCAATTTGATTTATATGAAACAACACCTTTAAAAATAAAATTGTGTTGCATAGTGCAATAAGGCCCTTTTGCTGTGGTTATTGTAATACTTTTACAGCACAGTGTGCAGATCACTCATGCAGAAACCTACCAGTTGATTGCCTACATCCTTTTCTTTCAGTAATCCCTCTATTAATGAATTCATGATTCTCGGATCCAAACAACAAATCGCAAAGGTCAATATTCAACATGTTAGAGTGGGTGGATCGTATGTAGTGCCAGCTGCAAATGTACGCAACTTGGGGGTCATGTTTGATTCCAATCTAACAATGGACTGCCATGTGACAGCAGTATCACGGGCTGCTTTCTGCTCAATACGAAACATTGGCAGAATCCGTCAACATCTAACAAGAGATGCAGCTAAAACCATCATTCATGCATTTGTAACATCCAGACTTGACTCCAATAACTCACTTCTATATGGAATTACAACATCACAACTCTCTCGCCTTCAACGATTGCAGAATATAGCCGCCCGGATTATTACATATACTAAGAGAACAGATCATATAACTCCTGTATTAGCGGACCTACACTGGCTTCCAATTGAACAGAGACTGAAATACAAGATATGTCTTATTATTTTCAAAATCTTACATGATGCAGCTCCTTCTTATTTAACAGAACTTGTTCAACCATATGTGCCAGGGCATCGCGGGCTACGCTCTTCAAAACAAAGTCTTCTTCAGGAAACATTGGCTAAACATCAGTGGGGACAGCGAAGTTTTCAAGTCGCAGCACCAAAACTATGGAATAGCTTGCCTGAATATGTGAAACTGTCAAACTGTGTACATATTTTTAAGAAAAACTTGAAGACATATTTGTACTCTGAAGCATTTGCTTGATGTGACTCTCCTCATCTTTGTTCCTATTCGTGTTTATGTTATTTTGGTTGTTATGCAGAGAAGCGCCATGAGCGTCGCTTGCGGCGGATACCGGCGCTTTATAAATTACCATTATTATTATTATTAAATTCAAGTGGTTAAATGTAATAAGGCCCTTTTACCGTGGTTGTTTAGTGAAATGCCTGATGTTAGGCCCTTTCGACATGTTAAATCTAGAAACTGGAACATATTTTGATAATTTTGGTTTAATATAATATGTAGTTTGATGTATATAATCACATGCGCGCCATAACTCAATTTTGAACATAATGTCAGTTAGGCCCTTTTACCTTGGAGGGGCAGAATTACTACGAGAGGATTGCCTGGTTGTATATTTAAATTTGGGGTGTGTACGAGCGGTTTTCTTGCTAACTGCATGGTTGAGTTTCCATTATGTTGCAAATTACATCTACGCTCATGCCTTTAAACTACTCGTTGCAATACAGCCGGTTGGTTGCACACGATAATTATGTCATATAGCAACCAGCTTTGATGGAAGGCGAATATTTAAATTTGTTGCCGGTTTTTAGGGCAACAATTTATAGCGCTGCTATAAAGCGGGCCTTGTAGCGTAATGATACGCTCGTGTGAATATATAGCTTGAATTTTGTCCATAGCATTTATGACGGTGATTGTAATATTGCACAACATGTTGCAAGGGCACATTGTTGGGTATGAAATAAGGACCAGACTTGTTTGTTTGAATCAAGATACTGAAAATTGATTTCTGTCAATCGAAATATTTGTCAGAAAAGTTAACCCCTAAGAACTACCTGCTGATTGGTCAAAAAGATGGATACATCATTTATTGCACCAATCAAAGACATTGTTAGAATAAGTGTAGCCATGATAAATGTTAGAGAGAAATATTGGATATTCAAACGAATTTGTTTTGTAAATAACCAATCATAAACACTGTTAGATAGGCATGTGGTGCTCATGGGGGTTAAAGGTTAGCGCAAATAAGAGTTAAAATATATTGAATCAACGTCTCACCATCTCTATCGAAGTCATCCCTATCATCATCATCATCCTCCTCCTCACCAGCACCTAACCTTAGAGTTATTGAGTCAGCCGATCTTGTGTCACCACTGGCCCTTTCTTCATCTGATAGAACGAAAAAGATACAACAACATTAATAATAATAATAATGGAAACTTATAAAGCGCAAGTATCCATCAAACAAAGCCGCTCACTGCGCTACAGACAACAGAGAACATGATAAAAAGCAATACAAATGCAGAAACATAATAATATACTACTACATGTATACAACACACATGCATGTGATATACAACATTACAAGTCATTGGCAAAAGCATTTTTGAACAAGTGAGTTTTTAGAGTGGTCTTAAACGATGATAAGCTACAGCAGTTCATGATATGTATGGGAAGATGGTTCCACAGTTTTGGAGCACATGTTGCAAATGCACGATCACCGAAAGAGTTATTAGATCTAGATTCACAGATGAATTGACGATTTGCAGAACGTAGTCCTGTGCGATGAGGTGCGTAATCGTGAAGAAGGTCCGCTAAATATGATGGTGCTAATCCATGGAGTGATTTGAAAACAATAACAAGAATCTTGTAGTCAAGATTAAGTGCAATATGGCTTTATATACCGGATTTGAAAAGAGTTTGAGTACAGCCATGATTTGTTCCTTAAAGCCCCACTTAGACCCCATGCACACTATAGTATATTTGGCCATCACGAGACAGTGACGTAACCGCGTATTCTACTAGTGATTCCAAATATGAAGTTTCTTTTATTTCCATGAACATTTTTGGTGTTAGGAAGGCAAAGTTAGTCTAGTATAAACTCGGAAAAAGAGTACTTTAGGTCCCAATATACAGGTGACTCAAAAAAATTAGGACTCTGTTTCATGACGGTGTAATTCTTATTATAATCATTGGACCATGACCAACTTAGTCTCAATGTAAAGCCCAATTGATTGTTATGATATCCTGAAAATATGAGATCAATCCGATGAAAAATAAGAAAACTAGCATACTTTGTGTAAACCATACGTCATTTACTGTTTTTATACTGAGACTAAATTGGTCATGGTCGTATGATTATAATAAGAATTACACCATCACAGAGTCCTAATTTTTTTGAGTCACCCTGTATAGGATATACCAATCAATCAATCAATCAATCAATCACTGAAATTTATATAGCGCCAGAACCAAAAAAACGTGTACTTAGGCGCTTTAGCACAATGAAATACAAAGAGAAACTACTTTACAAAAGCATGTTCAAAAAGATGACATTTTAAAAGTTGTTTAAGTATGTTGATGGAATCTGCATTTCTGATATGATCTGGAAGCCGGTTCCATTGACGAGGAGCATAGGATGAGAAGGCATGATCAGCAAATGTGATAAGGTGAGTTCTTGGTTCAACCAAATGTGGTGCAGCGACCAGTCTGAACATGGAGCAAGTTTGCAAGATAGTCTGGTGTTTGTTGATGGAGAGATTTTGATGTGAGGACTAAAATCTTGAAATCAATCCTATGCTCAATGAAGGTGAACAAGATCATGAGATATGGGGTCATACTTTCTCTTTCTCATCACCAACCGTGCTGCAGTACGTTGCACATTCTGAAGTCTTTTGATGAGAAAAACCACCAGTGGATATCCAGGGCGTCCAAAAATCTGTTTTGTATATATAGTCAAACTAATAGCTGCATGGAAAGTGTTTTAATTTATATACTCTGTCAGCTCTAGTTGGGAGATGACGTCAACACGTAATCAAGCGGTAGACACTGCACTTTTTGTGTGTGCCACGAACGAATGACATCCTTCTTTGGTTGAAAGGATGCAAACACTGGTGCGTTGTGCTACATTACATTCAATAATTGTGACATTTTAAAAACATTTTGTGACATTTTGGAACGTCGTCTGAAGACGCCTGCCGCGTGGAAAATGTTAACGTAATACCTACAACAATTCATGATTCACCCAAGTTTGATTCTGGCAAGAGAGTGAGTGATTCGAATGAATAGAAAGTCTAATTATATCATACAATAATATGTATGACAGTAGATTGCGAGTGTTACATAAACAAACTGTCTAAATGAATATTATATTTCTTAAAACAAACCTTGACTAGACGTCGTCCCTGGTAGTTTAACATCTTTCCCTGCCCCCATATCCTTCTTTAATTTCTCCAAATGCTGGGCTTTTCTCTTCTCCTCTGATTTCAGCTGTAAAAAAGTACAAGTACATAGAGTTCAAATGAAGTTGAGCAGAAAAGCATTATGTTCCCACTCCCTTAACACTTTTGGACCGGTGATTTGACATTTCGCCGGTAATAAATCATCTAAGGATGTGTTTATTTTCCACTATGTGATCCAATTAAAAGACTGCGAAGGATATAATTATGCCCCAAGGGCATAAACTAACCTTCATAACCCTGAAAATGGGCCACATAGTCAGCGGTTGACAACATATTAGATGATTTATTACCGGCGAAATGTCAAAATCACCGGTCCAAAAGTGTTAAGGGATGGGAACATAATGAGATCATAAACAGTTTTACCTCAGCAGACCTCCCCAAAACATAACATTCCATTGATCTGAATGTTTAGCCTAGGTTTTGTAAATTTAAGTTGTCTATAAACAATGCAATGACTGTTTTTATTGCCTTGCTTTGACGCCATTAAAATAGGCAATTTCATTGGTCTAAAGACAGTAGTGCCCTATTGCACCACACAACAGAGTGACCAATCCCAGGGCTTGTCAGTGAAGTGCGAGTGACAGATGATGCATGACTACAGGATGCAAACATACCATTCCTTTCCATACACCCATGGATGGAAAATGCACAAATACAAATGAGGCCAACATGGAAACTGTTAAGAGTACAAAAAGTGTTAAACAAGTCCACATATGGCAAACAATGAACTCAGATTTCAAAAAACTACTTTTTTATCTCAAAATTGTGAATATTTTGAGACTGGAGCAAGCAATAATTTGGAATTATTACCTTTACTTTTCATTTGATAAGATAATTTTCAGCACTTTATTTAGAAGTTGCCAAAATGCTTGATTCTAGAAGGGCGTAAAACCATAAAAAGTACAATTAGCAGTCATTTCCATCTCGGCAATCCAAGTAAAAGTTTCATCAATGACGCTGGCGGCGCGCTACAGATCAGGTCAATCAAGGTCACAGGTCACATCAAATACAAAACATCACTGACATCCGCAAAAGGAGAATTCTTAAATTTCCCAGAATTTAATTTGAGAATCGAGACTCGCAAATCAAAATTGAATTCCTGCGTGTGAAAGTGCCACAACTATTAAAGAACTTGTCGATTGAAAAAAACACCTTTTAATAAATAATATCAATTTCAAGTTCATTATAAAACACTATCAGTAAAATGCAGATCTGCTTACTAACAATGTCCAATGCACAAAATGAGGCACAAACTTTGGGGTCAACAACTTGATACATCAAGCAAGCAATTCCAGCTCACTCAGCTGCCAGTTTCAACTGAGTTCGACTTCTTCAATTCCTTGCATTGTGTGACAATAATTCAGTAGTCTCATCTTTACAAATCAACAAACTGTACTCTGTGTCGCTCTGGTCCGCAACAATGCTCAGTGAGATAACTGGATTCTGAAACTTATTGGCTGGTAATATTAGCATTTCATGGCTTGCAAAGATCAAAAAAATTACCAGATCGATGAGACGGGAATGACTGATTAACACATTATGTGATTTTGCACAAATGTGACCAGTCACATCAAAAAGGACATGTTGTCAGCATGAAACACAGTTTTGAGATAGAGGCCAATATATTTGGTGAAATATAAAGAAAATAATAGATAAAAATATGCTTCTTCAATTCATATCTTGTGATTACAAAGTCCGACTACCTTCAACATGGTATCATTTCAAAGCTTAAAATGTACTCTTTCAAGTCATACTAATACCTCAGAATTGACTTGGGTTGGGCCTCCAAATTGTCCATTTTGATGTGACGGGTCACAAATATCAAGGCAATGAAATAGCACTAACCTTCTCTCTCTTTAACCTCTCATATTCCGGTTTATAATCCCTGCAACAGAAATACATATGGAACTATTAGGCAACAAATTTAAAAACCACAAGTTTGTTTCCAGTACCAAGCCTGAAAGGTCAAATGCGTTTGTTTATTTTTATATTTTCGCTCAAATTCATAGTGGAGATTCGACACTTAAATAGTTTTATTTAATCAAATCTGTGCATTTTTGTTACTTTTATGCTCGCTAAAATGTGATATTCGCCGCGGATTTTCACTTTCTTGTTTGCCGTATGTGGCGCCAATCACCATCTTGCAACATGTTGGACACAATTTCGACAAAAGATGGCGCCCTAACAATATTTTCCCGTTTTTTTCTATAAAAAAAGTTAAATGCGCAAGAATCGAGCGTCTCAGTGAAATGCGCACGCACTACTGGAAACAAACTTTTTTTTATTTGGCCTTATGAATGTTACAATATGAAAAGGTATAAGAACAGTTAATTAGGATAACGATATATCTAGACCAGGTTTAAACATGTATCTCTTACACAACTTGGCTCATACAGGATGTCCAAGAATAATATATACAGGGAAAGGTGTATATTTAGCTATAAATATCATTGATTCCAACATGTACATAATTAGTTTTCTTAAAAATCGGACGTTTCTGAGTCTGACAGAAAATATGGAATCTTTTGTAAAAATGGTAAATTCCAAGTTTGACCAAAATTACTGACCTCTTTTGATACTCATAAAATCATTGAACCATGTTCGTCACAAAACTCGATTTTAATGATATGCCATGATATGTTGTTGAAGTTTGCTGTTTTTTCTTTAAATTTCCACAACAAAAGTAATATATATCAACTGGGGTGATGTTTTATGAAGCAAATATCGGAATGGTGTGTGTAAATTGTTTTGCTTGAGTGATATATATTATACTTTCTTAAGCGGCAGTTTTGAAGTTTGGTGTGAGTTTTTATCAATTGAAATACAGATTTTCATAGATTTTCATGTTCCCCATTATATTTGGAATGCAATGTTGTTTTTGGATTTTTTCTTTCTTCAAACTCTGGATAAATCAGTCTGGGACCCCCCTATACCATTGTTAACCATAGACATTATACTCTTCCACAACCTCTTACACATATGTCCCTCATTCCATTGTTCAACATAGACATTCTCTTCCACAACCTCTGACACATACTTTGCTCACACCATTGTTAAACTTACACATTATACTCTTCTACAGCCTCTTCCACCGCCACAAAGAATTCATCTAGTCCTTGACCGGTGACTGCAGATACGCCAACCGCCTAGTAAAGAGAAAAGCAAAATGATATTAGCACTAAACCACAGGCCTACAACAAAAGGAAAGCTACAATTTAAATTTATAAAAAAACTGAAAATCAGTGACGTAACTAGAGTGGTGGCGAGGGAGGATGGTGGATTGACTCGCCTATGTCGGTTGAGACTCGGCACTGTCGGTCGAGGTTGGCACTGTCGGTTTTTGAATACCTGTTTTTTTGCGTGCGTTTTTTGTAAAAACACGTCCTAACCCACCTCCCCCCCCCCCCCCCCCCAAAAAAAAAAAATCTGACTGGGCGACAATTTCTTTAATTGGACTGAAAATTAAAATGGAAACTTGAGAATAATCAGCTTAAAATGTTTTCAGGTCTGTAAAAGAATGTTTGCCTCAGAAAAGAGCACACCACTGTTGCTTTGAGTCACGTCACCGCAAGGTTGAAAGGTGCACATCATTCAGGCACTCAAAGAAGAATGTGGGCTATGATTATGCTGGTTCCCTGCACCCTGGATCCCCGGCCCAACTTATCCATAGGTGCAGGTACAGGGTTCTCGATTGCCGTCCGTAACAGTAAGTTCAACACATTGCATTGTCGCTCTGTTATGGCATAAGGTAAATAACGATCAATAACACACTGTAGCTGAGATACCACATCGAACGCTGAATGCATTGTCGCGCTGCCATAGCTACGGCGCGATGGGGAACGTGCTATGACATGCGTGCATGTGCGTGTGAAGTCCGGCGCTGTGGTTAGCGTGGATACACGTGTACTTTGTGCCAATCAGCAAATTTGTTATCATTCTAAGCGTGACGCTGGCTTGATCGAATTTATTTGTGGATCTATTTTTTGTCAATCATGAATATGAATGACTTTTATGCCAGCAAATCAGCTTTGAGTGGATATCAGCGCGTACCTGCATCTATGGAGAAGTTGTGTGGAGTCCATTGATGCAGGGAACCAGCATAGGCTATGATGTGCAAATGCTCCGCTTAGGTGACAAACAAAAAAACCTATTCTACTGGCCCGACCAACCCCCCTTTTCCAATGTTCCCATGTTTGTTTACAAATTGTTTGAAAATTGTTTACAAATTGTTTGAAAATTGTTTACAAATTGTTTGAAAATTGTTTACAAATTGTTGGAAACATTTTAGGATTTGGTGAAGAATAGAAATTGAACCGTTTTGGGATTGTTTTTAAATATACAGTTGGTGCCCCTTTCAAATTGATTTAATTTGCCTGCCCTTTTCATTTCTTATTTCAAGGTCTGAGCTGGTTTTACCCAAAGACCCCCTCTGCCATTCTAATGACCTAAAACTTGGATTTAGTTTTTGGAAAACAAATAGTGGTGACCCGAAGTTAGTGCTTTTGACGCAAAATTATGTTTCTCTAACTCAGTGTAGCCTCAATACGAGAGGTAATGTCTGGGCATATTCTATCATAAGGTGACAGTTCTACTGGCAAACACACCTCTCAGGCAGGGTCATCAGTCAGGCTTTTTTTTCTTTCAATCATCAGTAGAACTGTCACCTTATGATAGAATATGCCCAGACATTACCTCTCGTATTGAGGCTACACTGAGTTAGAGAAACATAATTTTGCGTCAAAAGCACTAACTTCGGGTCACCACTATTTGTTTTCCAAAAACTAAATCCAAGTTTTAGGTCATTAGAATGGCAGAGGGGGTCTTTGGGTAAAACCAGCTCAGACCTTGAAATAAGAAATGAAAAGGGCAGGCAAATTAAATCAATTTGAAAGGGGCACCAACTGTATCCAAGGCCATTATGTACTTTTGAATGGAGTAAAAACAGCCAGAAATTGAGGGCACCAAGGCTACTAGGTGGGGCACGAAGGCAATGGCCCTCGATGCCTTCGATTAATTTAAGCCCTGAACCAGCTGTTATAGATTCATAGTTTTCTGAAAAATTGAAGGTTATGGCCAAGTTGTAATTGAGAGCTAGGGGCTATATGCCAAAACTCTTGACCCTTATTGTCCTCTCAAAATTGGAATGATTGATTGAAGAATAAAACAATGTTGCTTCCCTCATTGAATGACTCTCCCGCCCCCTCTCCCAAATGTGGAAATCCTGATCAATATTCTCCTAGACTCGACCGTTCATGTCTTCCCTATTTTACACATGGCTCCTGCGAGGGTGCTTGAATGTGAAGACAGGGAAAATTACAGTTCCAAAAGTGTGCGCTGATAACATCTTGAATAAACATGAGCTTATTCACACACTATCACGCAGGTTTGTGCATCGCGTATACTTCCTTTTGACATGATCAAAGTTAGCTTTTTTCTCCATAAATCATGTTGTGGTAAAAAGCAGTCAATTACTTTTATTGTCTTCACAAGTTGCAACCTTTTCCTAAGTGAGGATTATTGAATCAGGTTAACACAATACATGTTAAAAGGAAGTATTTCATTAGGAAAGTACATATAAGATACATGCTTTTGCCATAATTCTCAAATCTTACCCGCAGGTGCTGGTAGAACTCATCCAAAACCAAACTCATGGATCTCGTCAGGTTAGAGGCGTACGATGTCTCTTGGGCGAGGGCGTCTTGGAACGCCTCAAAGTCACGCATCCACTCGATGGCAAACTCGCAACCAACGATGTCAATCTGCATGCGGGGAGAAAAGGAACTTGTGTTTATCACTGCTTTGCATTCTGAAAAGCTACATCTCTGTATATAACAATCTGTATATGAAGAGCTTTTTTGCATAAGTGCTTACAGACCACTCCTACATGTTACTCATTTTGCTTATAATTGAGTTTATCAAATTATTGTATGGCTGTCTTCATGACTTTGATTAGTGCATCCATGCACGCCAATTGAGGCACCAACAATACAAGCCACATTCCACATATGAATAGCCATCCATTCAATAATGCAAAATGAGTAACAGGTAGAAGTGGATGTAGGCCTTTTTGTAACACAGCTCTTCATATGACAACACCTGTCGTTGGGCATCTGCAGATGTCAGTGGATAAAAGTCACTGTTTCAACTTGCGCACACCCATGCCCAATAATGGGAATATGAATGAGAAAAAAAATATTCCTGGCCACTTGACATAGACCTCTGTAACAATACAGCATGCTGACAATAATGTACATTAAAAATATATTACAAGTGAGAAATTGGAGGCTGTGTAAACCTGCCTAAATGTTATTGTGATTTTGTTTTGAGTGATATGTGTAGGACATTTTGAAAAGGGAAATTTGTTTCCATACAGCAGGCAGGCTGTTCCAATATCTGTGAGTAGTATTTCAGTCATATTACTGCTATTACTGCTACTCGGATTTGGTTTGGTCGGGGATGTGCCGCTGGAGATTCAAAACCCATACCCATTTTTAGGGGTGATTTTGGCAAAAATGGTACCCATTTTTGAGGGTTTTGTTTCATTTTAGACCAAATTTTCGCAAATTATCGGGAAAATAGACCTAATTTTTGCAAATTATTGGGAAAGTAGACCTAATTTTTGCACATTTTCGCGAAAATAGACACAAATTTTGCGAATATAGACCCATTTGTAAAAGGTGACCCCATTATTAGGGATTTCCAGCACAAAATCATACCCCATGTTCAGGGATTTTGTGCCCAAAAAGCTATCCATTAGAGCGGCACACCCCGTATACCGTCTTGGGTGAGTACCCCCACCCCCCCCCTCGCCCCCCCCCCCCCCTCCCCCGCCGGGTTGCAATAGGATTGCGGATATGGGGCAGGAAAGACTAGGCTTTGGAGGCCAGAATTGCTAGTGGGTTTTCACCAGGCTTTGTGCCACCGAAATGACTCCCCTTGCTCGTCATGGCGGAGAATATAGATTCCGGTGTGCCGGCGCCTTCAAATGAGCAATTTGTCACAGTCACATCAAGAGTCTAATGATTGATGGCGAAGGTGTCAAGAGCTGTAAATCATCTTGCATCGCAACATGTTGACAAGAATAGCGCCCTTTTATGGCAAAAGAATGTATTTTATATGTAGTTTCCTAGCAGTATACTTCCTTTTAACATGATCAAAGTTAGCTTTTTCTCTCAATAAATCATGTAGTGGTAAAAGGCAGTATATTACTTTTATTGTCTTTACAAGTTGCAACCTTTTCTTAAGTGAGGATTATTGAACCAAAGTTAACACAATCCATGTTAAAAGGAAGTATTTCAATAGGAAAGTACATATAAGATACATTCTTTTGCCATAAAAGAGCTGAATAGCGTCACTCTCACAATGTATGCAAAGCTCTTGTTTGGCGACACCCCCCCCCCCCCCTCCCATAGAGACTCCCTGTTTACACCCTCTTGGACTCTTACTATTTGAATGTTTCGAAAAATAGGGGAGGGGCTTATTAGACATATAGGATGATTGAGAGCCAGAAGGTCGTATCTCACCATCGTTTTTGAACATCTGTGATGGATCAAAATTACAATTTCCCAAAAAATTGAGATATTTGAGCCTATACCCCAGGGCCAAGGCTCAAGATAAGCAGCGCTGGGCGATTTTTACCCCTCGGTCCTTCTGCCATAGTGCCCGGTAATGCTGAAAAATAAACAACCAAGCGCTGATATTTTGTTCAAACCAGCACCCGTTGACGATCGGGAAGCTTGCCCAAGACATTGAATTTCGAGTTGACAATGCTGTCACGCTGGATTTAATAAAAAGTTAACTCCTGGTAGACTGAAAGTAGCTCCCGTTACCCAATGAATCCCATGATCCGGGCGCTACTTTTAAAAAAATGTAGCCCCCGGTAAAAAAACTGTTATCTTGAGCCTTGCCCAGGGCCTATTGCCGCAAGACCAAACAGTAATATCATACCTTATTCATGACTACGATGAAAGGCAACTTGTACTTGTAGAGTATACTGAAAGTGAAAACAATGACAAGAATTAAATGAACATTTTCTAAATCATTAAAACGGTTACGGACAAATCGGCATGAATGACATGAAAACCAACTGGATATAACACACACACACAATATGTTCCTCTTAACACTTTCATATTACAGATCAAAGACAAAAGAATACCTTGTTCTACGAGCAATAGGACCTCTCATGTAGGGTCGGACTTTTGGCATTAGGTGACAAAAAAAAACCACCCTGTTTACGGGCCCGACCAACCCACTTTTTGCGAGCTGTCGGGAAAAAAATGTCACAATTGTTTTTGCAGATTTTGGTGACATTTCAGGTAGAGAAAAATTTAAAAACCCACCCGACTGACCGACCCTACTTGACAGGTCCATCCGCCTGTAAAATAGGGGGTCTGTCACCTTATGGGGGTTTTCTTTTTGTATGTTTACCAATATTTCAGACATTTTGATGAATTTTCAATCATTTTTTATATCTTCAAAAACAAACAAAAAATATTTAGAAAATTCGACATAAAAAATAGGTTGGTCGGGTCCGTAGAACAGGTTTTTTTTCTGTGGCCTAACTGGAAACAATACGCTACTTGCACGTCGTGGTTTCACGCAGGTTTGTGCATCGCGTGATGCGGTTTGGCGCGCGCTGAGGGGAGAGCCTCGATTTCATTCTAAAATGGCGATTGCGTGCAAGTAGCGTATATAGAGACGAAGCTGACCATCAAGATCATTTTTCTTTGGGTTAACGAGAGCCTACCAAGAAAGCCAGTGCTCTTACAATTCTCAAAATAGGAGACAAGCTTCCAAATAGACAGTCTTGATGACCTTTTTATGAATAGTATTTCCTGGTCCTGACATTTGATGAGGGTGGGGGGGGGGGGGGGGGCAGGATAAATTTACAGAACCAGGAGCCACTTTGAAAAACAACAAACACACCAATGTAAGGTAGGTCGGTCGAACATGTTTGCCTTTCCTTTCTTTTTTCAGTTTCAATAACAATTCGGCAATTGTGGCGGAATTTCGACAATTTTCGAAGAAATTTATTTTTTGACAATTAAAAAAAAAAATCTGTGGCCTTCGTAAAAAAATGAAGGGTACAACCGTTAGCACCTACCTGCATGCATATAACATATTAGACATAAATGTCACAGGGTTGACACTCCTAGCTGTATCCATGACATACACCACTATGGTAGGGAATGACGATGCCTGGAAGTAAATGAAAATGATAGTGATGTCAACTTTTTCGCATGATTACCGAATGACATGGGCATGCATGAAAGTAAAGCCCATTATGCATCATATGCATTAAAAATGTCCATGTGGCCATCAACATGTGAGCACGTTTGGATTGAATTTGTCTTTCGGCAGCTCGAGAGTTACCCCCTGCATCGCGCTGGTTCCTAATTTTCAATACGATTTATTCCGTCAAAATAAACAATCGGGTTCCAAAGCGTCGGCAACAACTATATTCCTTTCATCTTCGAGCTCCTGAAAGAGAGATTCGTTTGGATTACTTTTTGCGTGTAGAGAGATAAAAACTGACTATTTCTCGCCAATATGGAACTGATTAAACTATAGTAGAGCTATATCAGGCTTCCCAACAGTAAAACTGTGTACTGAATATCGTTCAACCACTGTACCCCGATGCAAACCATATGTGACCCAACATGAGTAAATGAGGCACACTGCAGCAGTAGCTAATTTGATTTAAGAAGACAAATGTGGGACAAAGTCAGAATACGTCAAATTCATAAAAGGTCTTATTTCTGATCTTTGATACATCTTCAGATCTATCCAATCATGAAAATAAGGAGGTAAACTACATTTTAAGGTATTTAAACTTCATTTACTCCATTGATTTGTTAACAAAACCACCTGAAACTTTAAATGCCCAGAACTTGACATTTTGTATTTCATGTTTTGAGACGGCAAGTGATTTTCAATCATCTGTAACTTTGGCATGGAATGTGATCAGTGGTGGAACTTTAGATTTTTTTCCAACTAGCCAGTCGGGCAGGTAACTCACAAAAATTCCACCAGCCCAAAGTTATTTTCATATATTTTGCAGCAAACAATTAAGAGCAATACTACTTTTAAATGATGATACAATTACATGTTTTTGTCTTTTATGTATCCCCGTAACAGCTCTAATACTCTCTATAATCTCCTTTCAACCTGATCTGCTTTATCATCATGACATCGGAGTCGGATCGCTCAAGTTTTTCGAGTACGTTGTCATCTGATCTGAAATTTACCCTGAACTTAGTGTTTTACACTTTGAGCTTCAAAAATGTTACCTGCCAGTCGGACGGGTACCTTTGCATCTTCACCCGCCCGACACGAAAGTTACCCGCTATGGGCGGGCGGGCGGGTCTTATTTCCACCCCTGAATGTGATATAACATTGATTTTTTGGTACCAAAATATCCCTTAACGTATACATAACATCATGATATCAATAACTCAATATGTGACCCGTCATGTCAAAATGGTCATGTTGGAGGCCAGAGTCAAATCTGAGTTATTGGTATGACTTCAAAGAGCTCGGTTTAAGCTTTGAAATTATACCATGTTGAAGCTAATCAGACTTTGTAATCACAAGATATGATTTGAAGAAGCATATTTGATATTGGTATTTTCTTTATATTTAACCGAATATATTGGCCTCTATCGCAAAACTGTGTTTGCCGACAACATATCCTTTTTGATGCGACTGGTCACATTTTCATACTTCCCTCACTGTGCCTCATTCACTAATGTTGGGTCACATATTTAAAAGAATTGACCAATCGCATTGCCCTGAAGATGTGCGCGATAGTTTGCAGGCACATATTCTGCTGATCAATCACTTGCGCTGAGATTAACGTCAGTTTGGCTTCATAATCTGATTAAATAATAATAATAATATACACCTAGCACATAAAATTAAAGTCCCTGACCAGGTGCTTTGAGGTTGGCTAATTCAAAATATATGATCGGTACCAAAAATCTGAGATATACATTAAATGAGCAAATTTCTTCTCCGCAGTTTGATACCTCATTCAACAAAATCGAATGGATACTTTTAAAGTTATGTCGATTTCAATGACCGCGCATGCAACAGAAAAGTTGCACTATGTATAGGAAATCATTGATTTGTGTGTGATTTACCATAGACGGTAAAAATCAATGTTTTACCCGTCTATGGATTTACGCACTGAAAAACTCACAGCTTATCAGCTAAGACTTGTATTCTTCACAGCCAGATACACCCTTTGTCCCGCACATTGCGGTTATCACTAAAGACCCATTCATCTGTCTCGTTCAGATAGCATACAATTATGACAGTAATCACACACAAATCAATGATTCCTAGGCTATACCTAGTGCAACTTTTCTGTTGCATGCGCGGTCATTGAAATCGCCATAACTTTAAAAGTATCCATTCAATTTTGTTGAATGAGGTATCAAACTGCGGAGAAGAAATTTGCTCATTTAATGTATATCTCAGATTTTTGGTACCGATTATATATTTTGAATTAGTCAACCTCAAAGCACCTGGTCAGGGACTTTATGTGCTAGGTGTAGAATGTCTTATCTTCGTGTGATAAAATAACATAATGTGAAGCGATCAAGCGGAATGGGTCGTATGTCGGGTATATTGATTTTGACAAATTCTTATCGTCGCCTTATCAGTTATAGGTACCTACCAGTGTTTCTGAGATGATAGCACCTGAAGCTGACCATGTGAATACTTCTATCTGTCCCGGCGTGTCAAGGATTATATACCTACACATAGAATAAACAGAGACAAGAAATATTGAACATCAATTCTACTCAAGCAGGGGTGTCTATTCTTCTGGAAAACCTTTAACTTATTCCCAGTAGCATAGTGAAAAAAATGTCCCCCTCCCCCACCCCTCTTATCCACCATGCCATTAGGTCCTGACTATAATTCTCCCCTCCCACATCCCTCTTATCCACCATGTATAAGTCTACAAAATATAGAATATTTACTTTGATTCGGTGGTTCTCTTCTCTACAAACTTCATGGCCTAGTCAAATCGGGTGGCAAATAAGTTGAGTGATGTCATGTCTCCATTGGGTACTGACCATAATGCCCCCCTCCCCCGTCGGAAGAGGTACTGGTAAGTCTACAACCTTTGAATACTTACTTTGATTCGGTGGTTTTCTTCTCTACAAACTTCATGGCCTGGTCAGATCAGGTGGCAAATAAGTTGAGTGATGTCATGTCTCCATTGGGTACTGACCATAATGCCCCCCTCCCCCGTCGGAAGAGGTACTGGTAAGTCTACAACCTTTGAATACTTACTTTGATTCGGTGGTTTTCTTCTCTACAAACTTCATGGCCTGGTCAGATCAGGTGGCAAATAAGTTGAGTGACGTCATGTCTCCATTGGGTACTGACCATAATGCCCCCCTCCCCCGTCGGAAGAGGTACTGGTAAGTCTACAACCCTTGAATACTTACTTTGATTTAGTGGTTCTCTTCTCTATAAACTTCATGGCCTGGTCAGATCAGGTGGCAAATAAGTTGAGTGACGTCATGGTCATGTCTCCATTGGGTACTGACCATAATGCCCCCCTCCCCCGTCGGAAGAGGTACTGGTAAGTCTACAACCCTTGAATACTTACTTTGATTTAGTGGTTCTCTTCTCTATAAACTTCATGGCCTAGTCAAATCAGGTGGCCAATAAGTTGAGTGACGTCATGTCTCCATTGGGTACTGACCAAAATCCCCCCTCCCCAGCCCTCTCCTGTCGGAAGAGGTACTGGTAAGTCTACAACCTTTGAATACTTACTTTGATTCGGTGGTTCTCTTATAAACTTCATGGCCAGATGATAATAATAACAATTGAAGTAGTGGCAGATATATTCCCTTCAATTTGGTACCAAATAATTATGACCATGTAGCACATGTACAGTATGTCACATCCCCATTGGGTCCTGTCGGAAGAGGCAGTGGTCTACAACCTTTGAATATTTACTTGAGTGACGTCATGTCTCCATTGGGTACTGACCATAATTCCCCCTCCCCCACCCCTCTCATCCACCATGTGTAAGTCTACAAAATATAGAATATTTACTTTGATTCGGTGCTTCTCTTCTCTATAAACTTCATGGCCTGCTCAAATCGAGCGGCAAATAGGTTGATTGACGTCATGTCTCCATTTGGGTCCAACTGACCATAGTGCCCCTCCCCCTCCCTTACCCCTCTTCCCCACCCATCGTAAGAAGGGCTCGTAAGTCTACAAAAATGTGAATACGTACTTTGATTCGGTGCTTCTCTTCTCTATAAACTTCATGGCCTGTTCAAATCGAGCGGCAAATAGGTTGAGTGATGTCATGTCTCCATTGGGTCCAACTGACCATAGTGCCCCCCCCCCTCCCTCACCCCTCTTCCCCACCCATCGTAAGAAGGGCTCGTAAGTCTACAAAAATGTGAATACGTACTTTGATTCGGTGCTTCTCTTCTCTATAAACTTCATGGCCTGCTCAAATCGAGCGGCAAATAGGTTGAGTGACGTCATGTGTCCATTGGGTCCTGACCATAGTGCCCCCCTCCCTCTTCCCCACCCATCGTAAGAAGGGCTCATAAGTCTATAAAAGTGTGAATACATACTTTGATTCGGTGCTTCTCTTCTCTATAAACTTCATGGCCTGGTCAAATCGGGTGGCAAATAGGTTGAGTGACGTCATGATGCCGCCATTTGGTCCCAGACCGTACTGTTTCATCACCTCCTTGTATTTCACTGTGTCTCGGATATCTGTTGGTAAGGCAAAACAAAAATTGTTATGTTGTCCTCGACCGCCCGCTCGTCAGATTTAGGGCCGCTCCGATTTTTTTTCAGATTTTTTCAGATTTTTAAAATAAAAAACATCAGGTTTTTTGGGGGTTTTTTTTAAGGTTTTTCTTTTTTTTAAACAGTTTAAATGGCATTGAATATTAAATTAAGTGTTTATAACATATATGTGCGACTCTTAGAGTGATTTCAACTTCTTGTTGGCTGAACTTTGAGCTTCCGCTGGTAAAAGAAAATTTAAAATTTTTTAAAAAAAAAACCACCGTCCTCTCTGAAAGTTGTGGAGGACAACATAACAAAAAAAATTTTGGCCTAAAAGTAAAAATGTAAAATAAATAATAAACCAGAAAGCGCGGTTCTCGGCTTTCGCTGTTTGGCAAGGCGGCGATGGTAATTTCCGTGCGGAACCTTATATCAGCCGGCGTAGCTAGGTTTTCATATTGGGGGGAGGGGGGGGGGGGGCAAGAAATGGAAGTGAACCGACAAGATTGTCTGACTAAAGAAAATGTTCGACTTTACACTTATTTTTGCTCTAAACAAGCTTGTATCAACAAATATTACATTTTGGGGACAAATGCACGCATAACACATAATTCCATGATTCCTCTTGTCAAATGAAGCGACAGTGCGCATCTCAACCGATCGTTTTACTCGCGGACTTTCGCGACAAATCTCAACCCAGAAGTGCCGTTATTTGCTTATTTGGCATGAAGGCTATGTCGGAATTGTATGACATTTTGGATTTGGGCTTTGTTGATGATTATCTTTAAGTTATTTGCTCACTTAGTACAGGGTGTCCCAAAAGTCTATGCACGACTTTGAAGCTTTGTATTTCACAAAATATAAGTCATATTGAAAATATGAATACATATTACGAAAGAGGAGATGTGGGAAATAATGTTGATACCAAACATTGGAGTAATATCTGTTTGTAATGCCACCCTAGAGGTAAAATATGTATTACTGCAAAAATATAATTTTATACTTCGGAGGAATAAAGTTCATAAATCCATACCTATTGAGATTAACAAAAAGACGGGTAGTGTTGGTTACACGGAAAATGATCCGTCAATTGTAATATTTATAATTTAACAATATAGTGATCCCATCATAATAACAAACTATATCTGTCCGCTGCTCTAATGTTTTGTTTGATCTGAATCTTGTATGGAAACTTCTTCGAAGTCCTTACGCAAAATTCTGTGAACAGTTGATCTTTAAACTTTTTTCTGCGGAAAGTCGGCGAATAGATCTCTTTGGACTTTTAGCTACTGCATGTCTTATGACATCCATGTGACTTGTATACCACATCGATACAAATCATGCACAGTTCCTGTGTTCAAAAATGTATCCACCAACTTCAGAATGGATATTCTTCCTGGTGCGCGTTTCACTTTGAAAGGTTTTCTGAACTTTTGTTGAGTAAGTTGAACTGAGTTTGTTTCAGCGTAGAACCATACAATTTGTGTTTGCTTATCTATGCTGTTAACCATCTTGAATGAAGACTTTTGCTGTGCAATGTTGTCTACTACGCCTATTTATGTTATGAGTGACCGAGTTTGGTAATAACATTAATGTTGCAAGGTAAGCAGTGAACTGTGACTAATGCTCAACGTTGATTTCATACTGTTAATTTATGCGCACCTGATTTTAGCAACAATGTGTGGTACTTGGTATGGGTAGGTCTGGCACATGGCCAAAAACTTTCAACCAGTTTTATAATGTTGTGGGTTCACCAATAGGTTTGTGTTTGGTATCAAAATAATTTCCCAAATCTCGTCTATCAAAATATGGTTAAATTTATACCATATGATTTATATTTTATGAGATATGACTCTTCAAAAACGTGCATAGACTTTTGGGACACCCTGTATATCGATAGACCTACATCTCTCAATGCCCCTTTAATTAAATCAATTTAAATCATCAAAAGTATGGCTACATGTAAGTTAAGGTGCCTTTCAAGATGATTTAAACCAAGCGTTCATTGTGGTACTAACCTATATTTGCAGGGAAACTGACATGGTGTACAGCCGGATCCAGGTTTATAACGTAAGGAGGCTGCTGTTTTGCATACAGGTGAGCTGTCAATCTCTGGAATGCAAACAAGAAAAACAACTTGTATAAAAATACAGGGGTATATATGCCTGGTCTGGCCTGGACAGGCAAGTAGAGGTGATTAGAATGTTGGATTGCTGGTACTGGATGGGCGGAAGGCAAAAAAAAAAAGTTGCGTTGCCCTCTTCCGGCCGGGTCAAAATTCAGAGAATGTGGGCCGGGGTTGTTTTTTTTTCCAAGATTTTTTTTTGTTTCCACTTTTTTTTTAAGATTTTTTTTTCAAGACTTTTTTTCAAGATTTTTTTTTTCCAAGATTTTTTTTCAAGATTTTTTTCTCAAGATCTTCCAATCTGTAAAAAGTGATGGGCAAGAAACCAAAATATTCACCATTGGGTTGAAATTACATCCAGTAAGCGTTTTCCTTAGTATCTTCACACATGTTGACTGAAATAATAGGTATAAAATCATTGATTTGGTAAAATTGAAGAAAAAAAAGAAGAAAAAAAAAAGAAAGAAAAAAAATCCGGCCGGCCATCCTTCCCGATTTTAGGCTTGTGAGGGCAACACAACTTTTTTTTTTTGCCTAATGCATCACCATTCACACCAACAACGATGACCTATCGCTGCTTCTTCAGTCAGTGATCTCATACAGCATGCCATTATAATTATATAAGTCTAGAGGGCTAAAAATAATAAATGATTAAAAGGTCTACTGGAGTATAGGTCTAGCTAGCTATGAAAACTAGCATGTAGTCAGTTGGCATCATTTTCTTACTGTAGCGGGAATAGGGTGATCCAAATTTAAACCAGTATTTCTTGGAAATTGAAATAGGTTGAACTATTCAAACCAAGCTGCAGATTATTTGGACACTAATACACCTATCAGTTGTAAGACGCACTATACGACCCCCGGGAGAGGTACGTCATGGGTGTGTCGTTTACCACCACATTCTTGACGGAGAGTACGTCAGTGGCAGCCTTTGGTCCGTCAAAAAATTGATGAAGGGTGCGTCAAGGCCCATCACTTTACATGGGTGCGTCACAGTGTACATCTTTTTACGAACAACAACATACGACCTTTAAATATACATTTGTACGCTATACTATACCACTAACCAGGCTCTACTTTAATACCGCAAACATCACTTTTCCGATATTTTATACCGCATGTTCTAAAATGCCTGAAATCACTCGATCGCCATTGAAAGTGTGCAAGAGTTTGGCAAAGGGAAAACAAAACAAGAAACCGACAGACAGTAGACCGAGAATCTTTCATTTTGAGAGTAGTGTCACGTATAAGATAGGGAACAGCAGAGGTATGAGGACAGGCCCCCGGACTTGGATTTGGTCGGGGATGTACGGGAGATTAAAATAAAAAACCTACCCATTTCTAAGGGTGATTTGTGGAAAAACGGTACCAATTTCTAAGGATTTTGCTTCATTTATAGACCCCCGTTCGCAAATGATCTGGAAAATAGACCAAATTTTTGCAATTGCGAAAATAGACCCATTTGGTAAAGATTTTTTGTGTGGAAAACTAGACCAAATTTTTGCAATTCACGAAAAATATACCTATTTTAAAATAGACCCATCTGTAACAAGTGGGGCCATTTTTTATTTTTAGAGATTTTCCATCACAAAATCATACCTACCCCTATGTTTTTTCTAGCAAAAAGCGACTAGAGCGGCACTATCCCCGTATACCGCAGTAATTAGGCGAGTACCACCCCCCCCCCCCCCCCCCCCCGAGGAAAGGTCACACAGAATTTGTCAATCAAGCTCACAGACACAGACATCAACCAACAAACTGGGCAACCAACAAACTGGGCAACCAACAAACTGGGAGATATTTGATTTGAACAAAACAAAACACTCTTAAGAGCCGCCCCGGAAATAAGGCTAATGATGTTAACGGTTAATAAATTTGAGGCCAGGCCCCGGTCGAGCTGATGGAGCCAGCCGGGGCATCCCCTGTCAATGTCGCTTTAATTAGCCAAAACATTGGACCATTGCTAGCTCTGAATGGAGCTATGAAATAAAAACAACTGATTTGTCGTTGTATATTTGTGATCAATATTTTTCCACCTTTTCTGAATAAAATTAGTCAAACTTTTGCTTCAGATATCATGTTTAATGTTCAAATAATATGTAGGCCATCATATGCCTTGTTTACATCTCAATTTCAACCTGTTTCTATTTCCATCGCCCTGTATTACTGCTAACCTACAGTAAAAATAAGACGCCAACTGACGACTACATTAGAAACAAGAACAAAATCCAATCATCAATCATGACATTGACGTTTCAAACTTATATCACTAAGGCCAAATAAATCCCCGCCCGCTTCCTTTTTGCCGGCCGCCTCCTTTTTTCTTTTCTTTTTCTTTAAAAAAAAAAAAGAGTTTATTTTTTATTTTTTTAAAAACCCCAAAACACTTTTTTAACCAAAAAAGTATCGGTTTTTTTTTAATGTTAAGTCAAATAAATGTATAAACATCTGTATTTTGTCTTTCCTTTTGTTTTCAACAAAGTTGTAGCCAATACAAGTCTGAAAATGGTGTTAGAAAAGGTGGCTGTCATTTAAGAAACAACAGCAACTGGAAAAAAGGTCGAAAGCGGAAGTATTTTTTGGGGGGAAATCAGTCCGCCATTTTGGATCCGCCATTTTGAAGAGAAAAAAAGAAAACAAAAAAAAGGGCCTCCTACTTCCTTTTTTTCAAAAACCCTGGACGAGAAACTTGTTTATTTTTTTATTTGGCCTAAACAGAACACTGTAATGAGTCACTAGCTACTGTTACGATTATAAGATGTACTCTCATAATTAAAGGTAGATGTTCCGATTTTCAACTTGAAGTTTTCTATTCTACATGAAAGGTCATCCTTAAAAACGTCGTGTCCCAAAATTTGAGATGCATAGCTAATTATGCCGGTTCTTATTTTAGACGCACAAGATGCTGTGAACTGTACCCATTGAGTAGTACACAAACTATATCGGTGGTAACCACCATTCGCGGCAATTCAATGCTATTTCATCGATTTCTCTGTCATATACCGAATTAGGCCGTCAAATTTCAGTATGATGAATAATGATGAGAAAAATACGAGCTTTCATATGATATGAAAATCTCCGTATGTTTGAAATAATTCTGTGTTACGAAAATGTGATCGGGTCATCTACCTTTAATGTCTAATTATGTATAATATTTTGTCATTTTACCTTCGATAAAGATTCTGTTAGAATCGAAACGTCAGGTCCTCTTATATTTATTACATTTATGTCTAATTATTAATACTAGCATTACTAAATTAATACTATACCTATATTTACTGATATAATAATGACCAGTCCCTTGTATCCATAGTAGGGCCTACCATGCTCTACTTATTCCCTAAGCTAGCATTCCTCTAGTTTGCATGTAACCTCTGATCTCTTGTCCTCTGCACTACCCCCAAACTTGGCTAGCTAGCTAGCTAGCTAGCACTGCCCAGCCCAACCAAATTTCTCTTCAGTTGAGTTTTACATGTACTGTATACCAACTGTGTACTGATGTTTTGTACGTTCTGATGACACATTAAACAGGGCTGTCAACTTTTGGTATTTGCTGGGAGGGAGAGATACAGACTCCAAAAAAAAATCATAAAACATGCACAATTTCCCCCCCCCCCCCCCCCCCCCCCGTCATCAGCTGAAATTCCGATAAGTGGGGGGGGGGGGGGGGGGGGGGGGTGACGATGATCTTTTCCTCAAATCCGGACGAAAATTGCGTGTTCAAAATCGCAAATGTACCGACGGAAGCTAGTATAAAGGTATAAAGGTGTTGATACACATTTTAATTGAGGTAATTTAGTTGATGCGGGAGATTTAGTATGCCATGCGGGAGTGCGGGAGAAAGAGTGTCTATGCGGGAGACTCCCGCCTAATGCGGGAGAGTTGACAGCCCTGCATTAAATTTCATACATAAATGTAATACTTCCAGAGCAGATTCATTTACTGTAATTAGTGAATATGAGTTCAACAACTACACATGATTATTGATTGGACTGGTCCAAAAATGTGGCGTTACGCCGCGCCGTCATAATTTAAATTTCCATGATTTCTGTGTCATGTGTGTAAATGTAATAATAGTAATGTTCTTATTTTTTGGCACAGGATAATCAGCTATTTCCAAGCCGTGTCTCTGATGTATAATATTGCATTCAGTTAAAACTTTGACATTTGTCACATCACTGATGACATCAGCTTTCCTGGTCACATAATTATACCAGTACCGTCGACTGACCGTGGTGCAGAATTTGGAAGACATGACAAATGTCATGATGTCATTCATGAATATAATATGAGCTAACCTGCACAAATGTTGTTTTCCCAGATCCTGCCATCCCAAGTACAATAAGACATGGCGGCCTGTTATGTGTTCCTGCGGCAAATTCGCCACTGTTTTCACTGGGTTCTCCTGAACTATCTGCGTCACGCGACGAGCCAACGTTTTGGTCACTGGAGGTCGCCATTTTGTTTCTTTATTATTATTGTACGGTGTTGCCACATAATTTCGCCAAATGTATACTTTTGGCACCCAACATAAAAGACTCAGAACGGACAGGCTGGCAGGTATGGGCAGCCATTTCAGTCTAAATCCCTATATATAGGAGTGCACCCTCAATTTCCCTGGAAATCAGGTTTTTTACAGTGCGTAAATACTTCCAAGGGCATATTATACAAATATAGACTGATCATGAGGGAAATGGGGTGAACTATTTCCCCAAGGTGATCTGGAGACCGTAAGCGGTAAGCCTACTATTTTCCCGAAGCCGAAGGCTGGGAAATAGTATACAAATATTGAATGCCTGAGCGTGTGATAGTATACAAATATTGAATGCCGGAGAGTGTGATAGTAAAAACTATATCACGAGGTCAAATTTGGATTTTTCCATTACACGAGGCGCAGCCGAGTGTGATGGAACAATCAAAATTGGACAGAGTGATATAGTTTTACTATTGCACGAGCAAAAGGCATTCAATATTTGTATTATATAATGATATCACAAATTTAATACGAGCCATAATGATAGTAAAAACTATCACATGGCTGAAATCAGGCCTATCATTATATAATAAAAACTATATCACAAGGTCAAATTTGGATTTTTCTATTGCACGAGGCGAAGCCAAGTGTAATGGAATAATCCAAATTGGACCGAGTGATATAGTTTTACTATCGGTGTTTTATCATGTATTTATAATGTATTTTTGATGATAATATTATATGTTTTTATATTGTAAAAAATGCGCAATTTGGCCTTTGGCCACGATGTTATTTTATAATAAATAAATTGAATTGAGATGCGGGAGAGTTAAGCCAATTTTTATATTTTGTGTCACCATATGCGGAAGAAAAGTACAAACCTGTAAAAAATTAGTGTAAGTAAAACTTTAGAGTGTTGTTGTTATTGTGAAACAATAACAGTTGGGATAGCAGTTAAAGGTATATTATGTGATCTTTCCAGGGAACGCCCTCAACATCGAAAACAAATAGAAAGCAGATTTTCTTGCAGATTTACATTTCTGATCATAAATCATGCATACATTCCAAGTTACAGGGCGATACTATATTCTTAATTACTTCAAAATCATGGTTTTAGAGTGAAAATAAACTGTCGGAATCCCGACAGTTTATATTTTTCACTCTAAATTCACTCTAAAACCATGATTTTGAGGTAATTAGGAATCGTATCGCTCTGTAACTTGGAATGTATGTATGATTTATGATCGGAAATGTAAATCTGCAAGAAAATCTACTTTCCAAAAAAAAAAATGAATAGAGGGCGCTCTCTGGAAAAGATCACATAATATGCCTTTAAGGCTTATTTATATAAAAGGTTTGAAAAAAATGGTAAAGTGGCTCAACAACTCTCCCTACAGTATGGGAGAGATGAGCCACCATTTCAGGAGAATTGAGCCAGCATGTAAGTCAATGGCTGGTGAAAAAAACAAAATCATATTTCTTCAACTTTTGATTAATTAATCCTTAAAGTAAATATGGTGCTAAATTGTTATTATCACCCACAAAATAAAATGTTCTCTCATTTATTATACATTTTTCACCTTTATTCCAACAATCAAAATGTTACTACATGTTTTCCCTATCCCTATGCTCAACTCTCCCCATGACCAATGGCTCAACTCTCCTATGGTGACCATTTTGTAAATAACCCAATCCTGTCCGGTGTAGAACTTTTGGTAGTTTACAATTAGTTCTCTAAAATAATGGTCATATATACCCCCTTCAATACACAAATTACCACCATTATTATAGTCTAAGTCTTGCTATGGGAAAAAAGACAAAAACATTTATTTTTCTATTTTTCACTCAAAAGTGAAAAAAGGTATCTTTAATACTGAGCACACATGAAGTTTAACACTAAGAATGTCTTATATATATATTGATGCTATATTACAATATATGCCAATAAAAGGAACTATTACCATACACAAGTTTTGCCGGAAAGGCCGCGCAAAACCGACTTAGTGGTGTGCTGGCACGCAACTAATTAGCTCCCCATAGGCTTTACACACAAATGTCGGCCTATTAAAACCGCTCTATTTCAAAACTCCACGAATCAATTTTTGTGAAAATTTGCAATCTTATGCCATAAGGCATAAACGCTAGTTTAGTTAGTTTATAACATATCTGAAAATCAAGGAAAGTTATCCGTCACATTTTTCAGTAAATGCCGCGGAATTGGGAAGTATTAATTTCATCCCCTCATTTTCAGTCCTCAGGCTGGGAAGCACAAATGGCGGTAAATCGTCGGATACAATTATAATCAAGCTCAAATCATCCCGTTTCTTTTACAAACTTCACGTACATATTCCACACAACACATACATGCAACATTCGCGAGGACATCACCAGCTATAATGTGTCGATTTCGCACACTTTTTGTGCTTGATAGGAACTATGGCCGGAAGTGGATTTCTATACTGAATTTATAGTTGTGTGCGCCCATAAGGGTACAACGCACCACCATAACCTTCCGCGGGCCAGGGTGCAGGGGTACTAAAGTCCCTAGAAAAACGTTGATTGCTGCTTCAAATGTGAATATTTTGAACAGATTTCGCCATAGGTCTTAGATTTTGTTTTATTAAAAAGTTGAAACCTTCACGATTGTAATCTGAAATGTAAAAATTCACGAATTATTATTGGGCGAAGTCTTGATCACACGTGTGAAGCGGCCCGAAACTCAGATGAATGTCCCAAGTAACTTTATTTAAATTTAATATCAATATAATTTTAAAAACAATGCTATTTTTAACACTTTCCACGCGGCAGACAAGCGGGGTTAAGCGTTCAAATCGCTCGAACTTGACTAAAATCAGATTTTAATACATTTTTGAACTTGGACCTCTAATTTCAAAGGAACGATGACTATGTATACACTTTTTCATTATATCAGCAAATGTGCAATTTTGTCTTGAATCATATCACGAAATGTGGAGACAATTGCTTTCATATTAAGCTCTGTATGATCCATTTAGCAATGTCGGGTTTTGAGATTTTTTACTAAATTCGCTAAATGGATAATTTAGCGCGCTTCGTTGTCTCAGAATCTCCTGACATGGATTTTTGATTTCAAATAAAATTGTGGTGTTTTCCTAACTCTGAACATAAATCTGAGTTCAAATTGAAATAGCTAACACTTCAAGGGTGCCATTCATAATATCAAATTTTAAAAACAATGCTATTCTTAACACTTCCCACGCGGCAGACAAGCGTGGTTAACACTTTCCACGCGGCTATTAGTTTTACCATATACAAAACAGATTTTCCAGAAATCTTTCCCAACTTTCAAGGTCTACATCAACGATTACTGGACCAATACTAGGCATGTTTGTACTTATTTCAATGCATTTCTCACGGTGATTCCAAATATGGTAATGAAATTCAATACTTTTGACATTTTGTAACATTTTGTCAAAATTTGGAATGTCGTCTGCAGCCGCGTGGAAAGTGTTAAGCG
Source organism: Ophiura sarsii (assembly GCA_035610835.1). NCBI lineage: Eukaryota > Metazoa > Echinodermata > Ophiuroidea > Amphilepidida > Ophiuridae > Ophiura > Ophiura sarsii. Next base: position 19,601,832 of record CM069449.1, read on the forward strand.
TTCAAATCGCTCGAACTTGACTAAAATCAGTACTTTTTTAATACAAAAATACATTTTTGAACTTGGACCTCTAATTTCAAATGTGAACGATGACTATGTAAACAATTTCTTTTAATATTATTTCTATCCACTCGAACCCCTCCCCCCCCCTCCCTCCCCCCCCCCCCCCGAGTTCAAAACATCATAGCACGCCCTATACTAATTGGGGCCCGACTGCACCGATAGGCCTACTGATTTTTTTTTCTTGAATTTTTTTAATTTTTTTTTTTTAAATTGACAACTTTATTTAAATTTAATATCAATATAAGCGATACGCACGGAAGTAGCCTACGAGACACTTCCATGATAACCGGCTAATTGTTGGCTTGGACTGAATTCAAAATATTATTCTCCACGTTACTTTTGAATTTAGCGCCACTTATTATCCATACCGTGATTACTGTTTTATATAGGGATACGTACATGTACATGCACATGTTGGCTCGCGCCGAGCGCGCGCGGCAAGCACCACGCACCTGTTGGCATTGTTAGAAATTCGAATGCGGATAATAGAGCTCGCACCAAAGTACCTGTGATGTTCTTTGCTGTAAATAATGAATTAAACTCTTTTCACTATCTTCAAAATATTGTTTTAAAATAATGTTGCGACTTCAGCATTTTTATAGACTTAATTATTTTCTAATATTTTGACTAAATTTATAAAAATATGTTTTAAAAAAAAAATCACCCAACGTTGCTTAAATTTTAAACAACATTGGTAAATATACTTTGATTTTCATAAATTTAACCAATAATTGTTTAAAATTTAACCAACATTGTGCAAAAATAAGTTCAACAACTGTTGATCGATTAACCGGTTAACTAACAGTTGTTTAAAAGAGCATGTTTTAAACAATTTGTTAAGAAATTACTCATTAAAACATGCTCTTTTAAATAACTGTTAGTTAACCGGTGAATCGCTCAATAGTTGTTTAACATATTTTTGCACAAATTAAAATTGTTGGTTGGTTAAATTTTAAACAACTATTGGTTGGTTAACTATTGGTTGGTTAAATTTTAAACAACTATTGGTTAAATTTATGAAAATCAAAGCTTAGTTAACCAAAGTTGTTTAAAATTTAAAACATGTTGGCTAAACACAACAACAACAAACAACAATTACAACTTAAACCAATAACAAATAAAATTTATGAAAATCAAAGTTTAGTTAACCAAAGTAGTTTAAAATTTAAAACATGTTGGCTAAACAATTTTAAACAACATATTTTTAAACAGTGTTTTAACAGTGTAACAACAACAACAAAAACAACAACAACAACAAACAACAACAACAACAAACAACAATTACAACTTAAACCAACAACAAATCAAATTTATGAAAATCAAAGTTTAGTTAACCAAAGTTGTTTAAAATTTAAAACATGTTGGCTAAACAATTTTAAACAACATATTTTTAAACAGTGTTTTAACAGTGTAACAACAACAACAACAACAACAACAACAACAACAACAACATTAACAACAACAACAACAACAAACAACAATTACAACTTAAACCAACAACAAATCAAATTGATGAAAATCAAAGTTTAGTTAACCAAAGTAGTTTAAAATTTAAAACATGTTGGCTAAACAATTTTAAACAACATATTTTTAAACAGTGTTTTAACAGTGTAACAACAACAACAACAACAACAACAACAACAACAACAACAACAACAACAACAACAACAACATTAACAACAACAACAACAACAAACAATAATTACAACTTAAACCAACAACAAATCAAATTGATGAAAATCAAAGTTTAGTTAACCAAAGTTGTTTAAAATTTAAAACATGTTGGCTAAACAATTTTAAACAACATATTTTTAAACAGTGTTTTAACAGTGTAACAACAACAACAACAACAACAACAACAACAACAACAACAACAACAACAACAACAACAACAACAACAATTACAACTTAAACCAACAACAAATCTCTGTAGGCCCCATTAAACGATGTCGGGTTTTAAGATTTTTTACCAAGTTCGCTAAATGGATAATTTAGCGCGCTTCAGTGTTTTAGAATCTACATGCATTTTGGAATTCAAGTAAAATTCTGGTGTTTGCTGAACTCTGGACATAAATAATAGGTCAAATTCGAATAGCTAACACTTCAATGGTGCCATTCATAATATCAAATTTTAAAAACAATGCTATCCTTAAGCGTTCAAATCGCTTGAACTTGGCTAAAATCAGTTCTTTTTTAATAAAAAAATACATTTTTGAACTTTGACCTCTAATTTCAAAGAAACGATGACTATGTATACACTTTTTGTTTGTATCAGCAAAAGTGCAATTTTGTCTTGAATCATATCACGAAATGTGGAGACAATTGCTTTCATATTAAGCTCTGCATTATCCATTTAGCAATGTCGGGTTTTGAGATTTTTTACTAAGTTCGCAAAATGGATAATTTAGCGCGCTTCGTTGTCTCAGAATCTCCTGACGTGGATTTTTGATTTCAAGTAAAATTCTGGTCTTTTCTTAACTCTGAACATAAGTCTAAGGTCAAATTGAATAGCTAACACTTCAAGGATGCCATTCATAATATCAAATTTTAAAAACAATGCTATTTTTAACACTTTCCACGCGGCAAACAAGCGGGGTTAAGCGTTCAAATCGCTCGAACTTGACTAAAATCAGATTTTAATACATTTATGAACTTGGACCTCTAATTTCAAAGGAACGATGACTATGTATACACTTTTTCATTATATCAGCAAATGTGCAATTTTGTCTTGAATCATATCACGAAATGTGGAGACAATTGCTTTCATATTAAGCTCTGTATGATCCATTTAGCAATGTCGGGTTTTGAGATTTTTTACTAAGTTCGCTAAATGGATAATTTAGCGCGCTTCGTTGTCTCAGAATCTCCTGACATGGATTTTTGATTTCAAATAAAATTGTGGTGTTTTCCTAACTCTGAACATAAATCTGAGTTCAAATTGAAATAGCTAACACTTCAAGGGTGCCATTCATAATATCAAATTTTAAAAACAATGCTATTCTTAACACTTCCCACGCGGCAGACAAGCGTGGTTAACACTTTCCACGCGGCTATTAGTTTTACCAATATACAAAACAGATTTTTCAGAAATCTTTCCCAACTTTCAAGGTCTACATCAACGATTACTGAACCAATACAAGGCATGTTTGTACTTATTTCAATGCATTTCTCACGGTGATTCCAAATATGGTAATGAAATTCAATACTTTTGACATTTTGTAACATTTTGTCAAAATTTGGAATGTCGTCTGCAGCCGCGTGGAAAGTGTTAAGCGTTCAAATCGCTCGAACTTGACTAAAATCAGTACTTTTTTAATACAAAAATACATTTTTGAACTTGGACCTCTAATTTCAAATGTGAACGATGACTATGTAAACAATTTCTTTTAATATTATTTCTATCCACTCGAACCCCTACCCCCCTCCCCCCCCCCCCCCCGAGTTCAAAACATCATAGCACGCCCTATGGTTGCACACCACTAAATACATCTCCCATAGGGTTACACGTGAAATGCACACTTTTAAAATGGATATTTCTTGACGTTATAAGAAACTGGTAACTTGAAATTTGGTTTCAACTTGAAGATGAAAGCCATGACTACTAACTCAACAACTCATATATGGGGGGTAACCGGCATAATTTTGAGCTAGAGCCTTTTCAAAAAGTACGAGTTGAGTTTTCCTGGTCACACGCAATTGTTGATTAAGATTATTGCGTCAGATACCGGAAATGACCTGAACACAAATGTCTCTGTTAAAATATTAAAAGATCATCATTGCATCAATTTTTTTGGACCTGAAGAACGCTGATGTGTCTGTCAAAATTCACACTATATTAATTTCGCCATAACTTGCAGTAAATACCCTAATTTTAAACTGTAATTTACAATAGGTCTCCCGTTTCGGCATAGAAACGGGCTGGTTTTGGACTTTTGCCTCAAAGGGGGTAGGGCCAGACGTTATTTAGTGGTGTGAAACCTGAAGGAGACACTTTTTTTATTATTGCCTCATTTTCTTAATCTTTTGCACTTTACATAATGCGTAGTTGTGATTTTTGATCAAATATACGACTTCAAAGTGGTAAAAAACAGTGAAAGACATTGTGCGCCATATTGGCTATGTCAGTAGAAAAGTAGATTTTGGTTACCATGATCCTCGTCAAAAAGGCATACGCACTATGCTAATCACTTGTTGTAAAACATTTTGCATGGAAGTATTGAAATTACAAGGACATTCTGTGAGGTTGACCTATTCAGTAGACACAGCTTAATCAATTTACCCCCCCCCCCATGCCCTATCCCCCCCCCATATACCCTATGGCCCCCCCCCCCCGCTTACGTTCAACTCTTGCTTCAAATATGTCTTTTTAAATACAATTTAGATCATGTTAGACCCCGCGCCGTTCTGAGAGGGGAGTTTACGGAAGTATGCAAAACTTGTATTCAAATCTTTTTTTCTTCTCACTAGAGCGTAATTCGTTTAAAATTATATTTTTGATATTTAAGAAAAAAAGGTTTTCTCCAAATTTTGTTCCTATTAGCGAAATTTAGACCCTCATATCTTAGCCATTTCGATAAATAAACATGATAAACTTTAAATCGTTTAAAGTAATCATTTACGTCTATGGCACGTGTCCGAGAAGTCTTAATGTCGCAGGGTCTTGCATTAAAAGACAGTGGGGTGGAGAAAATGAGCATTTATACACAGCTCTATGGAGAAAAATTTACATAATCGTCGATATCTCGAAAAGAAAATCATTAATCAAACATAATATTTTTTCAAATTAACTTTTTTGGGCAGGGAATATACGGTTTTCTTCTTTAAAAAAAAAAAAAAAAAAAAAAAAAAGATAAAAAAACTAGATAATGACTTTAATTAGTCAGATTGTAGCTTATTTAACCAAACGGACGGATCTTTCATGATGAAACAGATGTGTATACTAAGAGAACGAAGTGTACGGGCCGTAATAATATGTGTTAGAACCAATTTTAACTAGAAGTCTAGTTATCATTGCCGGTAAGTCAGTTTAGACAGCAATGCAGGGGTGAAGGTCAAAGCGCCTTGACCCTCTGTGAAGGAGACACTTTTTTTTATTATTGCCTCATTTTCTTAATCTTTTGCACTTTACATAATGCGTAGTTGTGATTTTTGATCAAATATACGACTTCAAAGTGGTAAAAAACAGTGAAAGACATTGTGCGCCATATTGGCTATGTCAGTAGAAAAGTAGATTTTGGTTACCATGATCCTCGTCAAAAAGGCATACGGCACTATGCTAATCACTTGTTGTAAAACATTTTGCATGGAAGTATTGAAATTACAAGGACATTCTGTGAGGTTGACCTATTCAGTAGACACAGCTTAATCAATTTACCCCCCCCCCCCATGCCCTATCCCCCCCCATATACCCTATGGCCCCCCCCCCCCCCACCGCTTACGTTCAACTCTTGCTTCAAATATGTCTTTTTAAATACAATTTAGATCATGTTAGACCCCGCGCCGTTCTGAGAGGGGAGTTTACGGAAGTATGCAAAACTTGTATTCAAATCTTTTTTTCTTCTCACTAGAGCGTAATTCGTTTAAAATTATATTTTTGATATTTAAGAAAAAAAGGTTTTCTCCAAATTTTGTTCCTATTAGCGAAATTTAGACCCTCATATCTTAGCCATTTCGATAAATAAACATGATAAACTTTAAATCGTTTAAAGTAATCATTTACGTCTATGGCACGTGTCCGAGAAGTCTTAATGTCGCAGGGTCTTGCATTAAAAGACAGTGGGGTGGAGAAAATGAGCATTTATACACAGCTCTATGGAGAAAAATTTACATAATCGTCGATATCTCGAAAAGAAAATCATTAATCAAACATAATATTTTTTCAAATTAACTTTTTTGGGCAGGGAATATACGGTTTTCTTCTTTAAAAAAAAAAAAAAAAAAAAAAAAAAGATAAAAAAACTAGATAATGACTTTAATTAGTCAGATTGTAGCTTATTTAACCAAACGGACGGATCTTTCATGATGAAACAGATGTGTATACTAAGAGAACGAAGTGTACGGGCCGTAATAATATGTGTTAGAACCAATTTTAACTAGAAGTCTAGTTATCATTGCCGGTAAGTCAGTTTAGACAGCAATGCAGGGGTGAAGGTCAAAGCGCCTTGACCCTCTGTATATAGGTTGCACACCACTAAATACATCTCCCATAGGGTTACACGTGAAATGCACACTTTTAAAATGGATATTTCTTGACGTTATAAGAAACTGGTAACTTGAAATTTGGTTTCAACTTGAAGATGAAAGCCATGACTACTAACTCAACAACTCATATATGGGGGGTAACCGGCATAATTTTGAGCTAGAGCCTTTTCAAAAAGTACGAGTTGAGTTTTCCTGGTCACACGCAATTGTTGATTAAGATTATTGCGTCAGATACCGGAAATGACCTGAACACAAATGTCTCTGTTAAAATATTAAAAGATCATCATTGCATCAATTTTTTTGGACCTGAAGAACGCTGATGTGTCTGTCAAAATTCACACTATATTAATTTCGCCATAACTTGCAGTAAATACCCTAATTTTAAACTGTAATTTACAATAGGTCTCCCGTTTCGGCATAGAAACGGGCTGGTTTTGGACTTTTGCCTCAAAGGGGGTAGGGCCAGACGTTATTTAGTGGTGTGAAACCTGAAGGAGACACTTTTTTTATTATTGCCTCATTTTCTTAATCTTTTGCACTTTACATAATGCGTAGTTGTGATTTTTGATCAAATATACGACTTCAAAGTGGTAAAAAACAGTGAAAGACATTGTGCGCCATATTGGCTATGTCAGTAGAAAAGTAGATTTTGGTTACCATGATCCTCGTCAAAAAGGCATACGCACTATGCTAATCACTTGTTGTAAAACATTTTGCATGGAAGTATTGAAATTACAAGGACATTCTGTGAGGTTGACCTATTCAGTAGACACAGCTTAATCAATTTACCCCCCCCCCCATGCCCTATCCCCCCCCCATATACCCTATGGCCCCCCCCCCCCCCCGCTTACGTTCAACTCTTGCTTCAAATATGTCTTTTTAAATACAATTTAGATCATGTTAGACCCCGCGCCGTTCTGAGAGGGGAGTTTACGGAAGTATGCAAAACTTGTATTCAAATCTTTTTTTCTTCTCACTAGAGCGTAATTCGTTTAAAATTATATTTTTGATATTTAAGAAAAAAAGGTTTTCTCCAAATTTTGTTCCTATTAGCGAAATTTAGACCCTCATATCTTAGCCATTTCGATAAATAAACATGATAAACTTTAAATCGTTTAAAGTAATCATTTACGTCTATGGCACGTGTCCGAGAAGTCTTAATGTCGCAGGGTCTTGCATTAAAAGACAGTGGGGTGGAGAAAATGAGCATTTATACACAGCTCTATGGAGAAAAATTTACATAATCGTCGATATCTCGAAAAGAAAATCATTAATCAAACATAATATTTTTTCAAATTAACTTTTTTGGGCAGGGAATATACGGTTTTCTTCTTTAAAAAAAAAAAAAAAAAAAAAAAAAAGATAAAAAAACTAGATAATGACTTTAATTAGTCAGATTGTAGCTTATTTAACCAAACGGACGGATCTTTCATGATGAAACAGATGTGTATACTAAGAGAACGAAGTGTACGGGCCGTAATAATATGTGTTAGAACCAATTTTAACTAGAAGTCTAGTTATCATTGCCGGTAAGTCAGTTTAGACAGCAATGCAGGGGTGAAGGTCAAAGCGCCTTGACCCTCTGTGAAGGAGACACTTTTTTTTATTATTGCCTCATTTTCTTAATCTTTTGCACTTTACATAATGCGTAGTTGTGATTTTTGATCAAATATACGACTTCAAAGTGGTAAAAAACAGTGAAAGACATTGTGCGCCATATTGGCTATGTCAGTAGAAAAGTAGATTTTGGTTACCATGATCCTCGTCAAAAAGGCATACGGCACTATGCTAATCACTTGTTGTAAAACATTTTGCATGGAAGTATTGAAATTACAAGGACATTCTGTGAGGTTGACCTATTCAGTAGACACAGCTTAATCAATTTACCCCCCCCCCCCATGCCCTATCCCCCCCCATATACCCTATGGCCCCCCCCCCCCCCCCCACCGCTTACGTTCAACTCTTGCTTCAAATATGTCTTTTTAAATACAATTTAGATCATGTTAGACCCCGCGCCGTTCTGAGAGGGGAGTTTACGGAAGTATGCAAAACTTGTATTCAAATCTTTTTTTCTTCTCACTAGAGCGTAATTCGTTTAAAATTATATTTTTGATATTTAAGAAAAAAAGGTTTTCTCCAAATTTTGTTCCTATTAGCGAAATTTAGACCCTCATATCTTAGCCATTTCGATAAATAAACATGATAAACTTTAAATCGTTTAAAGTAATCATTTACGTCTATGGCACGTGTCCGAGAAGTCTTAATGTCGCAGGGTCTTGCATTAAAAGACAGTGGGGTGGAGAAAATGAGCATTTATACACAGCTCTATGGAGAAAAATTTACATAATCGTCGATATCTCGAAAAGAAAATCATTAATCAAACATAATATTTTTTCAAATTAACTTTTTTGGGCAGGGAATATACGGTTTTCTTCTTTAAAAAAAAAAAAAAAAAAAAAAAAAAAGATAAAAAAACTAGATAATGACTTTAATTAGTCAGATTGTAGCTTATTTAACCAAACGGACGGATCTTTCATGATGAAACAGATGTGTATACTAAGAGAACGAAGTGTACGGGCCGTAATAATATGTGTTAGAACCAATTTTAACTAGAAGTCTAGTTATCATTGCCGGTAAGTCAGTTTAGACAGCAATGCAGGGGTGAAGGTCAAAGCGCCTTGACCCTCTGTATATAGGTTGCACACCACTAAATACATCTCCCATAGGGTTACACGTGATGCACACTTTTAAAATGGATATTTCTTGACGTTATAAGAAACTGGTAACTTGAAATTTGGTTTCAACTTGAAGATGAAAGCCATGACTACTAACTCAACAACTCATATATGGGGGGTAACCGGCATAATTTTGAGCTAGAGCCTTTTCAAAAAGTACGAGTTGAGTTTTCCTGGTCACACGCAATTGTTGATTAAGATTATTGCGTCAGATACCGGAAATGACCTGAACACAAATGTCTCTGTTAAAATATTAAAAGATCATCATTGCATCAATTTTTTTGGACCTGAAGAACGCTGATGTGTCTGTCAAAATTCACACTATATTAATTTCGCCATAACTTGCAGTAAATACCCTAATTTTAAACTGTAATTTACAATAGGTCTCCCGTTTCGGCATAGAAACGGGCTGGTTTTGGACTTTTGCCTCAAAGGGGGTAGGGCCAGACGTTATTTAGTGGTGTGAAACCTGAAGGAGACACTTTTTTTTATTATTGCCTCATTTTCTTAATCTTTTGCACTTTACATAATGCGTAGTTGTGATTTTTGATCAAATATACGACTTCAAAGTGGTAAAAAACAGTGAAAGACATTGTGCGCCATATTGGCTATGTCAGTAGAAAAGTAGATTTTGGTTACCATGATCCTCGTCAAAAAGGCATACGCACTATGCTAATCACTTGTTGTAAAACATTTTGCATGGAAGTATTGAAATTACAAGGACATTCTGTGAGGTTGACCTATTCAGTAGACACAGCTTAATCAATTTACCCCCCCCCCCATGCCCTATCCCCCCCCCCCATATACCCTATGGCCCCCCCCCCCCCCCCCGCTTACGTTCAACTCTTGCTTCAAATATGTCTTTTTAAATACAATTTAGATCATGTTAGACCCCGCGCCGTTCTGAGAGGGGAGTTTACGGAAGTATGCAAAACTTGTATTCAAATCTTTTTTTCTTCTCACTAGAGCGTAATTCGTTTAAAATTATATTTTTGATATTTAAGAAAAAAAGGTTTTCTCCAAATTTTGTTCCTATTAGCGAAATTTAGACCCTCATATCTTAGCCATTTCGATAAATAAACATGATAAACTTTAAATCGTTTAAAGTAATCATTTACGTCTATGGCACGTGTCCGAGAAGTCTTAATGTCGCAGGGTCTTGCATTAAAAGACAGTGGGGTGGAGAAAATGAGCATTTATACACAGCTCTATGGAGAAAAATTTACATAATCGTCGATATCTCGAAAAGAAAATCATTAATCAAACATAATATTTTTTCAAATTAACTTTTTTGGGCAGGGAATATACGGTTTTCTTCTTTAAAAAAAAAAAAAAAAAAAAAAAAAAGATAAAAAAACTAGATAATGACTTTAATTAGTCAGATTGTAGCTTATTTAACCAAACGGACGGATCTTTCATGATGAAACAGATGTGTATACTAAGAGAACGAAGTGTACGGGCCGTAATAATATGTGTTAGAACCAATTTTAACTAGAAGTCTAGTTATCATTGCCGGTAAGTCAGTTTAGACAGCAATGCAGGGGTGAAGGTCAAAGCGCCTTGACCCTCTGTGAAGGAGACACTTTTTTTTATTATTGCCTCATTTTCTTAATCTTTTGCACTTTACATAATGCGTAGTTGTGATTTTTGATCAAATATACGACTTCAAAGTGGTAAAAAACAGTGAAAGACATTGTGCGCCATATTGGCTATGTCAGTAGAAAAGTAGATTTTGGTTACCATGATCCTCGTCAAAAAGGCATACGGCACTATGCTAATCACTTGTTGTAAAACATTTTGCATGGAAGTATTGAAATTACAAGGACATTCTGTGAGGTTGACCTATTCAGTAGACACAGCTTAATCAATTTACCCCCCCCCCCATGCCCTATCCCCCCCCATATACCCTATGGCCCCCCCCCCCACCGCTTACGTTCAACTCTTGCTTCAAATATGTCTTTTTAAATACAATTTAGATCATGTTAGACCCCGCGCCGTTCTGAGAGGGGAGTTTACGGAAGTATGCAAAACTTGTATTCAAATCTTTTTTTCTTCTCACTAGAGCGTAATTCGTTTAAAATTATATTTTTGATATTTAAGAAAAAAAGGTTTTCTCCAAATTTTGTTCCTATTAGCGAAATTTAGACCCTCATATCTTAGCCATTTCGATAAATAAACATGATAAACTTTAAATCGTTTAAAGTAATCATTTACGTCTATGGCACGTGTCCGAGAAGTCTTAATGTCGCAGGGTCTTGCATTAAAAGACAGTGGGGTGGAGAAAATGAGCATTTATACACAGCTCTATGGAGAAAAATTTACATAATCGTCGATATCTCGAAAAGAAAATCATTAATCAAACATAATATTTTTTCAAATTAACTTTTTTGGGCAGGGAATATACGGTTTTCTTCTTTAAAAAAAAAAAAAAAAAAAAAAAAAAAGATAAAAAAACTAGATAATGACTTTAATTAGTCAGATTGTAGCTTATTTAACCAAACGGACGGATCTTTCATGATGAAACAGATGTGTATACTAAGAGAACGAAGTGTACGGGCCGTAATAATATGTGTTAGAACCAATTTTAACTAGAAGTCTAGTTATCATTGCCGGTAAGTCAGTTTAGACAGCAATGCAGGGGTGAAGGTCAAAGCGCCTTGACCCTCTGTATAGGTTGCACACCACTAAATACATCTCCCATAGGGTTACACGTGAAATGCACACTTTTAAAATGGATATTTCTTGACGTTATAAGAAACTGGTAACTTGAAATTTGGTTTCAACTTGAAGATGAAAGCCATGACTACTAACTCAACAACTCATATATGGGGGGTAACCGGCATAATTTTGAGCTAGAGCCTTTTCAAAAAGTACGAGTTGAGTTTTCCTGGTCACACGCAATTGTTGATTAAGATTATTGCGTCAGATACCGGAAATGACCTGAACACAAATGTCTCTGTTAAAATATTAAAAGATCATCATTGCATCAATTTTTTTGGACCTGAAGAACGCTGATGTGTCTGTCAAAATTCACACTATATTAATTTCGCCATAACTTGCAGTAAATACCCTAATTTTAAACTGTAATTTACAATAGGTCTCCCGTTTCGGCATAGAAACGGGCTGGTTTTGGACTTTTGCCTCAAAGGGGGTAGGGCCAGACGTTATTTAGTGGTGTGAAACCTGAAGGAGACACTTTTTTTTATTATTGCCTCATTTTCTTAATCTTTTGCACTTTACATAATGCGTAGTTGTGATTTTTGATCAAATATACGACTTCAAAGTGGTAAAAAACAGTGAAAGACATTGTGCGCCATATTGGCTATGTCAGTAGAAAAGTAGATTTTGGTTACCATGATCCTCGTCAAAAAGGCATACGCACTATGCTAATCACTTGTTGTAAAACATTTTGCATGGAAGTATTGAAATTACAAGGACATTCTGTGAGGTTGACCTATTCAGTAGACACAGCTTAATCAATTTACCCCCCCCCCATGCCCTATCCCCCCCCCATATACCCTATGGCCCCCCCCCCCCCCGCTTACGTTCAACTCTTGCTTCAAATATGTCTTTTTAAATACAATTTAGATCATGTTAGACCCCGCGCCGTTCTGAGAGGGGAGTTTACGGAAGTATGCAAAACTTGTATTCAAATCTTTTTTTCTTCTCACTAGAGCGTAATTCGTTTAAAATTATATTTTTGATATTTAAGAAAAAAAGGTTTTCTCCAAATTTTGTTCCTATTAGCGAAATTTAGACCCTCATATCTTAGCCATTTCGATAAATAAACATGATAAACTTTAAATCGTTTAAAGTAATCATTTACGTCTATGGCACGTGTCCGAGAAGTCTTAATGTCGCAGGGTCTTGCATTAAAAGACAGTGGGGTGGAGAAAATGAGCATTTATACACAGCTCTATGGAGAAAAATTTACATAATCGTCGATATCTCGAAAAGAAAATCATTAATCAAACATAATATTTTTTCAAATTAACTTTTTTGGGCAGGGAATATACGGTTTTCTTCTTTAAAAAAAAAAAAAAAAAAAAAAAAAAGATAAAAAAACTAGATAATGACTTTAATTAGTCAGATTGTAGCTTATTTAACCAAACGGACGGATCTTTCATGATGAAACAGATGTGTATACTAAGAGAACGAAGTGTACGGGCCGTAATAATATGTGTTAGAACCAATTTTAACTAGAAGTCTAGTTATCATTGCCGGTAAGTCAGTTTAGACAGCAATGCAGGGGTGAAGGTCAAAGCGCCTTGACCCTCTGTGAAGGAGACACTTTTTTTTATTATTGCCTCATTTTCTTAATCTTTTGCACTTTACATAATGCGTAGTTGTGATTTTTGATCAAATATACGACTTCAAAGTGGTAAAAAACAGTGAAAGACATTGTGCGCCATATTGGCTATGTCAGTAGAAAAGTAGATTTTGGTTACCATGATCCTCGTCAAAAAGGCATACGGCACTATGCTAATCACTTGTTGTAAAACATTTTGCATGGAAGTATTGAAATTACAAGGACATTCTGTGAGGTTGACCTATTCAGTAGACACAGCTTAATCAATTTACCCCCCCCCCCATGCCCTATCCCCCCCCATATACCCTATGGCCCCCCCCCCCCCCCCACCGCTTACGTTCAACTCTTGCTTCAAATATGTCTTTTTAAATACAATTTAGATCATGTTAGACCCCGCGCCGTTCTGAGAGGGGAGTTTACGGAAGTATGCAAAACTTGTATTCAAATCTTTTTTTCTTCTCACTAGAGCGTAATTCGTTTAAAATTATATTTTTGATATTTAAGAAAAAAAGGTTTTCTCCAAATTTTGTTCCTATTAGCGAAATTTAGACCCTCATATCTTAGCCATTTCGATAAATAAACATGATAAACTTTAAATCGTTTAAAGTAATCATTTACGTCTATGGCACGTGTCCGAGAAGTCTTAATGTCGCAGGGTCTTGCATTAAAAGACAGTGGGGTGGAGAAAATGAGCATTTATACACAGCTCTATGGAGAAAAATTTACATAATCGTCGATATCTCGAAAAGAAAATCATTAATCAAACATAATATTTTTTCAAATTAACTTTTTTGGGCAGGGAATATACGGTTTTCTTCTTTAAAAAAAAAAAAAAAAAAAAAAAAAAAGATAAAAAAACTAGATAATGACTTTAATTAGTCAGATTGTAGCTTATTTAACCAAACGGACGGATCTTTCATGATGAAACAGATGTGTATACTAAGAGAACGAAGTGTACGGGCCGTAATAATATGTGTTAGAACCAATTTTAACTAGAAGTCTAGTTATCATTGCCGGTAAGTCAGTTTAGACAGCAATGCAGGGGTGAAGGTCAAAGCGCCTTGACCCTCTGTATAGGTTGCACACCACTAAATACATCTCCCATAGGGTTACACGTGAAATGCACACTTTTAAAATGGATATTTCTTGACGTTATAAGAAACTGGTAACTTGAAATTTGGTTTCAACTTGAAGATGAAAGCCATGACTACTAACTCAACAACTCATATATGGGGGGTAACCGGCATAATTTTGAGCTAGAGCCTTTTCAAAAAGTACGAGTTGAGTTTTCCTGGTCACACGCAATTGTTGATTAAGATTATTGCGTCAGATACCGGAAATGACCTGAACACAAATGTCTCTGTTAAAATATTAAAAGATCATCATTGCATCAATTTTTTTGGACCTGAAGAACGCTGATGTGTCTGTCAAAATTCACACTATATTAATTTCGCCATAACTTGCAGTAAATACCCTAATTTTAAACTGTAATTTACAATAGGTCTCCCGTTTCGGCATAGAAACGGGCTGGTTTTGGACTTTTGCCTCAAAGGGGGTAGGGCCAGACGTTATTTAGTGGTGTGAAACCTGAAGGAGACACTTTTTTTATTATTGCCTCATTTTCTTAATCTTTTGCACTTTACATAATGCGTAGTTGTGATTTTTGATCAAATATACGACTTCAAAGTGGTAAAAAACAGTGAAAGACATTGTGCGCCATATTGGCTATGTCAGTAGAAAAGTAGATTTTGGTTACCATGATCCTCGTCAAAAAGGCATACGCACTATGCTAATCACTTGTTGTAAAACATTTTGCATGGAAGTATTGAAATTACAAGGACATTCTGTGAGGTTGACCTATTCAGTAGACACAGCTTAATCAATTTACCCCCCCCCCCCATGCCCTATCCCCCCCCCATATACCCTATGGCCCCCCCCCCCCCCCCGCTTACGTTCAACTCTTGCTTCAAATATGTCTTTTTAAATACAATTTAGATCATGTTAGACCCCGCGCCGTTCTGAGAGGGGAGTTTACGGAAGTATGCAAAACTTGTATTCAAATCTTTTTTTCTTCTCACTAGAGCGTAATTCGTTTAAAATTATATTTTTGATATTTAAGAAAAAAAGGTTTTCTCCAAATTTTGTTCCTATTAGCGAAATTTAGACCCTCATATCTTAGCCATTTCGATAAATAAACATGATAAACTTTAAATCGTTTAAAGTAATCATTTACGTCTATGGCACGTGTCCGAGAAGTCTTAATGTCGCAGGGTCTTGCATTAAAAGACAGTGGGGTGGAGAAAATGAGCATTTATACACAGCTCTATGGAGAAAAATTTACATAATCGTCGATATCTCGAAAAGAAAATCATTAATCAAACATAATATTTTTTCAAATTAACTTTTTTGGGCAGGGAATATACGGTTTTCTTCTTTAAAAAAAAAAAAAAAAAAAAAAAAAAGATAAAAAAACTAGATAATGACTTTAATTAGTCAGATTGTAGCTTATTTAACCAAACGGACGGATCTTTCATGATGAAACAGATGTGTATACTAAGAGAACGAAGTGTACGGGCCGTAATAATATGTGTTAGAACCAATTTTAACTAGAAGTCTAGTTATCATTGCCGGTAAGTCAGTTTAGACAGCAATGCAGGGGTGAAGGTCAAAGCGCCTTGACCCTCTGTGAAGGAGACACTTTTTTTTATTATTGCCTCATTTTCTTAATCTTTTGCACTTTACATAATGCGTAGTTGTGATTTTTGATCAAATATACGACTTCAAAGTGGTAAAAAACAGTGAAAGACATTGTGCGCCATATTGGCTATGTCAGTAGAAAAGTAGATTTTGGTTACCATGATCCTCGTCAAAAAGGCATACGGCACTATGCTAATCACTTGTTGTAAAACATTTTGCATGGAAGTATTGAAATTACAAGGACATTCTGTGAGGTTGACCTATTCAGTAGACACAGCTTAATCAATTTACCCCCCCCCCCATGCCCTATCCCCCCCCATATACCCTATGGCCCCCCCCCCCCCACCGCTTACGTTCAACTCTTGCTTCAAATATGTCTTTTTAAATACAATTTAGATCATGTTAGACCCCGCGCCGTTCTGAGAGGGGAGTTTACGGAAGTATGCAAAACTTGTATTCAAATCTTTTTTTCTTCTCACTAGAGCGTAATTCGTTTAAAATTATATTTTTGATATTTAAGAAAAAAAGGTTTTCTCCAAATTTTGTTCCTATTAGCGAAATTTAGACCCTCATATCTTAGCCATTTCGATAAATAAACATGATAAACTTTAAATCGTTTAAAGTAATCATTTACGTCTATGGCACGTGTCCGAGAAGTCTTAATGTCGCAGGGTCTTGCATTAAAAGACAGTGGGGTGGAGAAAATGAGCATTTATACACAGCTCTATGGAGAAAAATTTACATAATCGTCGATATCTCGAAAAGAAAATCATTAATCAAACATAATATTTTTTCAAATTAACTTTTTTGGGCAGGGAATATACGGTTTTCTTCTTTAAAAAAAAAAAAAAAAAAAAAAAAAAAGATAAAAAAACTAGATAATGACTTTAATTAGTCAGATTGTAGCTTATTTAACCAAACGGACGGATCTTTCATGATGAAACAGATGTGTATACTAAGAGAACGAAGTGTACGGGCCGTAATAATATGTGTTAGAACCAATTTTAACTAGAAGTCTAGTTATCATTGCCGGTAAGTCAGTTTAGACAGCAATGCAGGGGTGAAGGTCAAAGCGCCTTGACCCTCTGTGAAGGAGACACTTTTTTTTATTATTGCCTCATTTTCTTAATCTTTTGCACTTTACATAATGCGTAGTTGTGATTTTTGATCAAATATACGACTTCAAAGTGGTAAAAAACAGTGAAAGACATTGTGCGCCATATTGGCTATGTCAGTAGAAAAGTAGATTTTGGTTACCATGATCCTCGTCAAAAAGGCATACGGCACTATGCTAATCACTTGTTGTAAAACATTTTGCATGGAAGTATTGAAATTACAAGGACATTCTGTGAGGTTGACCTATTCAGTAGACACAGCTTAATCAATTTACCCCCCCCCCCATGCCCTATCCCCCCCCATATACCCTATGGCCCCCCCCCCCCCCACCGCTTACGTTCAACTCTTGCTTCAAATATGTCTTTTTAAATACAATTTAGATCATGTTAGACCCCGCGCCGTTCTGAGAGGGGAGTTTACGGAAGTATGCAAACTTGTATTCAAATCTTTTTTTCTTCTCACTAGAGCGTAATTCGTTTAAAATTATATTTTTGATATTTAAGAAAAAAAGGTTTTCTCCAAATTTTGTTCCTATTAGCGAAATTTAGACCCTCATATCTTAGCCATTTCGATAAATAAACATGATAAACTTTAAATCGTTTAAAGTAATCATTTACGTCTATGGCACGTGTCCGAGAAGTCTTAATGTCGCAGGGTCTTGCATTAAAAGACAGTGGGGTGGAGAAAATGAGCATTTATACACAGCTCTATGGAGAAAAATTTACATAATCGTCGATATCTCGAAAAGAAAATCATTAATCAAACATAATATTTTTTCAAATTAACTTTTTTGGGCAGGGAATATACGGTTTTCTTCTTTAAAAAAAAAAAAAAAAAAAAAAAAAAAGATAAAAAAACTAGATAATGACTTTAATTAGTCAGATTGTAGCTTATTTAACCAAACGGACGGATCTTTCATGATGAAACAGATGTGTATACTAAGAGAACGAAGTGTACGGGCCGTAATAATATGTGTTAGAACCAATTTTAACTAGAAGTCTAGTTATCATTGCCGGTAAGTCAGTTTAGACAGCAATGCAGGGGTGAAGGTCAAAGCGCCTTGACCCTCTGTATAGGTTGCACACCACTAAATACATCTCCCATAGGGTTACACGTGAAATGCACACTTTTAAAATGGATATTTCTTGACGTTATAAGAAACTGGTAACTTGAAATTTGGTTTCAACTTGAAGATGAAAGCCATGACTACTAACTCAACAACTCATATATGGGGGGTAACCGGCATAATTTTGAGCTAGAGCCTTTTCAAAAAGTACGAGTTGAGTTTTCCTGGTCACACGCAATTGTTGATTAAGATTATTGCGTCAGATACCGGAAATGACCTGAACACAAATGTCTCTGTTAAAATATTAAAAGATCATCATTGCATCAATTTTTTTGGACCTGAAGAACGCTGATGTGTCTGTCAAAATTCACACTATATTAATTTCGCCATAACTTGCAGTAAATACCCTAATTTTAAACTGTAATTTACAATAGGTCTCCCGTTTCGGCATAGAAACGGGCTGGTTTTGGACTTTTGCCTCAAAGGGGGTAGGGCCAGACGTTATTTAGTGGTGTGAAACCTGAAGGAGACACTTTTTTTTATTATTGCCTCATTTTCTTAATCTTTTGCACTTTACATAATGCGTAGTTGTGATTTTTGATCAAATATACGACTTCAAAGTGGTAAAAAACAGTGAAAGACATTGTGCGCCATATTGGCTATGTCAGTAGAAAAGTAGATTTTGGTTACCATGATCCTCGTCAAAAAGGCATACGCACTATGCTAATCACTTGTTGTAAAACATTTTGCATGGAAGTATTGAAATTACAAGGACATTCTGTGAGGTTGACCTATTCAGTAGACACAGCTTAATCAATTTACCCCCCCCCCCCATGCCCTATCCCCCCCCCATATACCCTATGGCCCCCCCCCCCCCGCTTACGTTCAACTCTTGCTTCAAATATGTCTTTTTAAATACAATTTAGATCATGTTAGACCCCGCGCCGTTCTGAGAGGGGAGTTTACGGAAGTATGCAAAACTTGTATTCAAATCTTTTTTTCTTCTCACTAGAGCGTAATTCGTTTAAAATTATATTTTTGATATTTAAGAAAAAAAGGTTTTCTCCAAATTTTGTTCCTATTAGCGAAATTTAGACCCTCATATCTTAGCCATTTCGATAAATAAACATGATAAACTTTAAATCGTTTAAAGTAATCATTTACGTCTATGGCACGTGTCCGAGAAGTCTTAATGTCGCAGGGTCTTGCATTAAAAGACAGTGGGGTGGAGAAAATGAGCATTTATACACAGCTCTATGGAGAAAAATTTACATAATCGTCGATATCTCGAAAAGAAAATCATTAATCAAACATAATATTTTTTCAAATTAACTTTTTTGGGCAGGGAATATACGGTTTTCTTCTTTAAAAAAAAAAAAAAAAAAAAAAAAAGATAAAAAAACTAGATAATGACTTTAATTAGTCAGATTGTAGCTTATTTAACCAAACGGACGGATCTTTCATGATGAAACAGATGTGTATACTAAGAGAACGAAGTGTACGGGCCGTAATAATATGTGTTAGAACCAATTTTAACTAGAAGTCTAGTTATCATTGCCGGTAAGTCAGTTTAGACAGCAATGCAGGGGTGAAGGTCAAAGCGCCTTGACCCTCTGTGAAGGAGACACTTTTTTTTATTATTGCCTCATTTTCTTAATCTTTTGCACTTTACATAATGCGTAGTTGTGATTTTTGATCAAATATACGACTTCAAAGTGGTAAAAAACAGTGAAAGACATTGTGCGCCATATTGGCTATGTCAGTAGAAAAGTAGATTTTGGTTACCATGATCCTCGTCAAAAAGGCATACGGCACTATGCTAATCACTTGTTGTAAAACATTTTGCATGGAAGTATTGAAATTACAAGGACATTCTGTGAGGTTGACCTATTCAGTAGACACAGCTTAATCAATTTACCCCCCCCCCCCATGCCCTATCCCCCCCATATACCCTATGGCCCCCCCCCCCCACCGCTTACGTTCAACTCTTGCTTCAAATATGTCTTTTTAAATACAATTTAGATCATGTTAGACCCCGCGCCGTTCTGAGAGGGGAGTTTACGGAAGTATGCAAAACTTGTATTCAAATCTTTTTTTCTTCTCACTAGAGCGTAATTCGTTTAAAATTATATTTTTGATATTTAAGAAAAAAAGGTTTTCTCCAAATTTTGTTCCTATTAGCGAAATTTAGACCCTCATATCTTAGCCATTTCGATAAATAAACATGATAAACTTTAAATCGTTTAAAGTAATCATTTACGTCTATGGCACGTGTCCGAGAAGTCTTAATGTCGCAGGGTCTTGCATTAAAAGACAGTGGGGTGGAGAAAATGAGCATTTATACACAGCTCTATGGAGAAAAATTTACATAATCGTCGATATCTCGAAAAGAAAATCATTAATCAAACATAATATTTTTTCAAATTAACTTTTTTGGGCAGGGAATATACGGTTTTCTTCTTTAAAAAAAAAAAAAAAAAAAAAAAAAAAGATAAAAAAACTAGATAATGACTTTAATTAGTCAGATTGTAGCTTATTTAACCAAACGGACGGATCTTTCATGATGAAACAGATGTGTATACTAAGAGAACGAAGTGTACGGGCCGTAATAATATGTGTTAGAACCAATTTTAACTAGAAGTCTAGTTATCATTGCCGGTAAGTCAGTTTAGACAGCAATGCAGGGGTGAAGGTCAAAGCGCCTTGACCCTCTGTGAAGGAGACACTTTTTTTTATTATTGCCTCATTTTCTTAATCTTTTGCACTTTACATAATGCGTAGTTGTGATTTTTGATCAAATATACGACTTCAAAGTGGTAAAAAACAGTGAAAGACATTGTGCGCCATATTGGCTATGTCAGTAGAAAAGTAGATTTTGGTTACCATGATCCTCGTCAAAAAGGCATACGGCACTATGCTAATCACTTGTTGTAAAACATTTTGCATGGAAGTATTGAAATTACAAGGACATTCTGTGAGGTTGACCTATTCAGTAGACACAGCTTAATCAATTTACCCCCCCCCCATGCCCTATCCCCCCCCATATACCCTATGGCCCCCCCCCCCCCCCCACCGCTTACGTTCAACTCTTGCTTCAAATATGTCTTTTTAAATACAATTTAGATCATGTTAGACCCCGCGCCGTTCTGAGAGGGGAGTTTACGGAAGTATGCAAAACTTGTATTCAAATCTTTTTTTCTTCTCACTAGAGCGTAATTCGTTTAAAATTATATTTTTGATATTTAAGAAAAAAAGGTTTTCTCCAAATTTTGTTCCTATTAGCGAAATTTAGACCCTCATATCTTAGCCATTTCGATAAATAAACATGATAAACTTTAAATCGTTTAAAGTAATCATTTACGTCTATGGCACGTGTCCGAGAAGTCTTAATGTCGCAGGGTCTTGCATTAAAAGACAGTGGGGTGGAGAAAATGAGCATTTATACACAGCTCTATGGAGAAAAATTTACATAATCGTCGATATCTCGAAAAGAAAATCATTAATCAAACATAATATTTTTTCAAATTAACTTTTTTGGGCAGGGAATATACGGTTTTCTTCTTTAAAAAAAAAAAAAAAAAAAAAAAAAAAGATAAAAAAACTAGATAATGACTTTAATTAGTCAGATTGTAGCTTATTTAACCAAACGGACGGATCTTTCATGATGAAACAGATGTGTATACTAAGAGAACGAAGTGTACGGGCCGTAATAATATGTGTTAGAACCAATTTTAACTAGAAGTCTAGTTATCATTGCCGGTAAGTCAGTTTAGACAGCAATGCAGGGGTGAAGGTCAAAGCGCCTTGACCCTCTGTATAGGTTGCACACCACTAAATACATCTCCCATAGGGTTACACGTGAAATGCACACTTTTAAAATGGATATTTCTTGACGTTATAAGAAACTGGTAACTTGAAATTTGGTTTCAACTTGAAGATGAAAGCCATGACTACTAACTCAACAACTCATATATGGGGGGTAAACGGCATAATTTTGAGCTAGAGCCTTTTCAAAAAGTACGAGTTGAGTTTTCCTGGTCACACGCAATTGTTGATTAAGATTATTGCGTCAGATACCGGAAATGACCTGAACACAAATGTCTCTGTTAAAATATTAAAAGATCATCATTGCATCAATTTTTTTGGACCTGAAGAACGCTGATGTGTCTGTCAAAATTCACACTATATTAATTTCGCCATAACTTGCAGTAAATACCCTAATTTTAAACTGTAATTTACAATAGGTCTCCCGTTTCGGCATAGAAACGGGCTGGTTTTGGACTTTTGCCTCAAAGGGGGTAGGGCCAGACGTTATTTAGTGGTGTGAAACCTGAAGGAGACACTTTTTTTTATTATTGCCTCATTTTCTTAATCTTTTGCACTTTACATAATGCGTAGTTGTGATTTTTGATCAAATATACGACTTCAAAGTGGTAAAAAACAGTGAAAGACATTGTGCGCCATATTGGCTATGTCAGTAGAAAAGTAGATTTTGGTTACCATGATCCTCGTCAAAAAGGCATACGCACTATGCTAATCACTTGTTGTAAAACATTTTGCATGGAAGTATTGAAATTACAAGGACATTCTGTGAGGTTGACCTATTCAGTAGACACAGCTTAATCAATTTACCCCCCCCCCCCATGCCCTATCCCCCCCCCCATATACCCTATGGCCCCCCCCCCCCCGCTTACGTTCAACTCTTGCTTCAAATATGTCTTTTTAAATACAATTTAGATCATGTTAGACCCCGCGCCGTTCTGAGAGGGGAGTTTACGGAAGTATGCAAAACTTGTATTCAAATCTTTTTTTCTTCTCACTAGAGCGTAATTCGTTTAAAATTATATTTTTGATATTTAAGAAAAAAAGGTTTTCTCCAAATTTTGTTCCTATTAGCGAAATTTAGACCCTCATATCTTAGCCATTTCGATAAATAAACATGATAAACTTTAAATCGTTTAAAGTAATCATTTACGTCTATGGCACGTGTCCGAGAAGTCTTAATGTCGCAGGGTCTTGCATTAAAAGACAGTGGGGTGGAGAAAATGAGCATTTATACACAGCTCTATGGAGAAAAATTTACATAATCGTCGATATCTCGAAAAGAAAATCATTAATCAAACATAATATTTTTTCAAATTAACTTTTTTGGGCAGGGAATATACGGTTTTCTTCTTTAAAAAAAAAAAAAAAAAAAAAAAAAAGATAAAAAAACTAGATAATGACTTTAATTAGTCAGATTGTAGCTTATTTAACCAAACGGACGGATCTTTCATGATGAAACAGATGTGTATACTAAGAGAACGAAGTGTACGGGCCGTAATAATATGTGTTAGAACCAATTTTAACTAGAAGTCTAGTTATCATTGCCGGTAAGTCAGTTTAGACAGCAATGCAGGGGTGAAGGTCAAAGCGCCTTGACCCTCTGTGAAGGAGACACTTTTTTTTATTATTGCCTCATTTTCTTAATCTTTTGCACTTTACATAATGCGTAGTTGTGATTTTTGATCAAATATACGACTTCAAAGTGGTAAAAAACAGTGAAAGACATTGTGCGCCATATTGGCTATGTCAGTAGAAAAGTAGATTTTGGTTACCATGATCCTCGTCAAAAAGGCATACGGCACTATGCTAATCACTTGTTGTAAAACATTTTGCATGGAAGTATTGAAATTACAAGGACATTCTGTGAGGTTGACCTATTCAGTAGACACAGCTTAATCAATTTACCCCCCCCCCCCCCATGCCCTATCCCCCCCCATATACCCTATGGCCCCCCCCCCCCCCCACCGCTTACGTTCAACTCTTGCTTCAAATATGTCTTTTTAAATACAATTTAGATCATGTTAGACCCCGCGCCGTTCTGAGAGGGGAGTTTACGGAAGTATGCAAAACTTGTATTCAAATCTTTTTTTCTTCTCACTAGAGCGTAATTCGTTTAAAATTATATTTTTGATATTTAAGAAAAAAAGGTTTTCTCCAAATTTTGTTCCTATTAGCGAAATTTAGACCCTCATATCTTAGCCATTTCGATAAATAAACATGATAAACTTTAAATCGTTTAAAGTAATCATTTACGTCTATGGCACGTGTCCGAGAAGTCTTAATGTCGCAGGGTCTTGCATTAAAAGACAGTGGGGTGGAGAAAATGAGCATTTATACACAGCTCTATGGAGAAAAATTTACATAATCGTCGATATCTCGAAAAGAAAATCATTAATCAAACATAATATTTTTTCAAATTAACTTTTTTGGGCAGGGAATATACGGTTTTCTTCTTTAAAAAAAAAAAAAAAAAAAAAAAAAAAGATAAAAAAACTAGATAATGACTTTAATTAGTCAGATTGTAGCTTATTTAACCAAACGGACGGATCTTTCATGATGAAACAGATGTGTATACTAAGAGAACGAAGTGTACGGGCCGTAATAATATGTGTTAGAACCAATTTTAACTAGAAGTCTAGTTATCATTGCCGGTAAGTCAGTTTAGACAGCAATGCAGGGGTGAAGGTCAAAGCGCCTTGACCCTCTGTGAAGGAGACACTTTTTTTTATTATTGCCTCATTTTCTTAATCTTTTGCACTTTACATAATGCGTAGTTGTGATTTTTGATCAAATATACGACTTCAAAGTGGTAAAAAACAGTGAAAGACATTGTGCGCCATATTGGCTATGTCAGTAGAAAAGTAGATTTTGGTTACCATGATCCTCGTCAAAAAGGCATACGGCACTATGCTAATCACTTGTTGTAAAACATTTTGCATGGAAGTATTGAAATTACAAGGACATTCTGTGAGGTTGACCTATTCAGTAGACACAGCTTAATCAATTTACCCCCCCCCCCATGCCCTATCCCCCCCCATATACCCTATGGCCCCCCCCCCCCCCACCGCTTACGTTCAACTCTTGCTTCAAATATGTCTTTTTAAATACAATTTAGATCATGTTAGACCCCGCGCCGTTCTGAGAGGGGAGTTTACGGAAGTATGCAAAACTTGTATTCAAATCTTTTTTTCTTCTCACTAGAGCGTAATTCGTTTAAAATTATATTTTTGATATTTAAGAAAAAAAGGTTTTCTCCAAATTTTGTTCCTATTAGCGAAATTTAGACCCTCATATCTTAGCCATTTCGATAAATAAACATGATAAACTTTAAATCGTTTAAAGTAATCATTTACGTCTATGGCACGTGTCCGAGAAGTCTTAATGTCGCAGGGTCTTGCATTAAAAGACAGTGGGGTGGAGAAAATGAGCATTTATACACAGCTCTATGGAGAAAAATTTACATAATCGTCGATATCTCGAAAAGAAAATCATTAATCAAACATAATATTTTTTCAAATTAACTTTTTTGGGCAGGGAATATACGGTTTTCTTCTTTAAAAAAAAAAAAAAAAAAAAAAAAAAAGATAAAAAAACTAGATAATGACTTTAATTAGTCAGATTGTAGCTTATTTAACCAAACGGACGGATCTTTCATGATGAAACAGATGTGTATACTAAGAGAACGAAGTGTACGGGCCGTAATAATATGTGTTAGAACCAATTTTAACTAGAAGTCTAGTTATCATTGCCGGTAAGTCAGTTTAGACAGCAATGCAGGGGTGAAGGTCAAAGCGCCTTGACCCTCTGTGAAGGAGACACTTTTTTTTATTATTGCCTCATTTTCTTAATCTTTTGCACTTTACATAATGCGTAGTTGTGATTTTTGATCAAATATACGACTTCAAAGTGGTAAAAAACAGTGAAAGACATTGTGCGCCATATTGGCTATGTCAGTAGAAAAGTAGATTTTGGTTACCATGATCCTCGTCAAAAAGGCATACGGCACTATGCTAATCACTTGTTGTAAAACATTTTGCATGGAAGTATTGAAATTACAAGGACATTCTGTGAGGTTGACCTATTCAGTAGACACAGCTTAATCAATTTACCCCCCCCCCCCATGCCCTATCCCCCCCCATATACCCTATGGCCCCCCCCCCCCCACCGCTTACGTTCAACTCTTGCTTCAAATATGTCTTTTTAAATACAATTTAGATCATGTTAGACCCCGCGCCGTTCTGAGAGGGGAGTTTACGGAAGTATGCAAAACTTGTATTCAAATCTTTTTTTCTTCTCACTAGAGCGTAATTCGTTTAAAATTATATTTTTGATATTTAAGAAAAAAAGGTTTTCTCCAAATTTTGTTCCTATTAGCGAAATTTAGACCCTCATATCTTAGCCATTTCGATAAATAAACATGATAAACTTTAAATCGTTTAAAGTAATCATTTACGTCTATGGCACGTGTCCGAGAAGTCTTAATGTCGCAGGGTCTTGCATTAAAAGACAGTGGGGTGGAGAAAATGAGCATTTATACACAGCTCTATGGAGAAAAATTTACATAATCGTCGATATCTCGAAAAGAAAATCATTAATCAAACATAATATTTTTTCAAATTAACTTTTTTGGGCAGGGAATATACGGTTTTCTTCTTTAAAAAAAAAAAAAAAAAAAAAAAAAAAGATAAAAAAACTAGATAATGACTTTAATTAGTCAGATTGTAGCTTATTTAACCAAACGGACGGATCTTTCATGATGAAACAGATGTGTATACTAAGAGAACGAAGTGTACGGGCCGTAATAATATGTGTTAGAACCAATTTTAACTAGAAGTCTAGTTATCATTGCCGGTAAGTCAGTTTAGACAGCAATGCAGGGGTGAAGGTCAAAGCGCCTTGACCCTCTGTGAAGGAGACACTTTTTTTTATTATTGCCTCATTTTCTTAATCTTTTGCACTTTACATAATGCGTAGTTGTGATTTTTGATCAAATATACGACTTCAAAGTGGTAAAAAACAGTGAAAGACATTGTGCGCCATATTGGCTATGTCAGTAGAAAAGTAGATTTTGGTTACCATGATCCTCGTCAAAAAGGCATACGGCACTATGCTAATCACTTGTTGTAAAACATTTTGCATGGAAGTATTGAAATTACAAGGACATTCTGTGAGGTTGACCTATTCAGTAGACACAGCTTAATCAATTTACCCCCCCCCCCCATGCCCTATCCCCCCCCATATACCCTATGGCCCCCCCCCCCCCACCGCTTACGTTCAACTCTTGCTTCAAATATGTCTTTTTAAATACAATTTAGATCATGTTAGACCCCGCGCCGTTCTGAGAGGGGAGTTTACGGAAGTATGCAAAACTTGTATTCAAATCTTTTTTTCTTCTCACTAGAGCGTAATTCGTTTAAAATTATATTTTTGATATTTAAGAAAAAAAGGTTTTCTCCAAATTTTGTTCCTATTAGCGAAATTTAGACCCTCATATCTTAGCCATTTCGATAAATAAACATGATAAACTTTAAATCGTTTAAAGTAATCATTTACGTCTATGGCACGTGTCCGAGAAGTCTTAATGTCGCAGGGTCTTGCATTAAAAGACAGTGGGGTGGAGAAAATGAGCATTTATACACAGCTCTATGGAGAAAAATTTACATAATCGTCGATATCTCGAAAAGAAAATCATTAATCAAACATAATATTTTTTCAAATTAACTTTTTTGGGCAGGGAATATACGGTTTTCTTCTTTAAAAAAAAAAAAAAAAAAAAAAAAAAAGATAAAAAAACTAGATAATGACTTTAATTAGTCAGATTGTAGCTTATTTAACCAAACGGACGGATCTTTCATGATGAAACAGATGTGTATACTAAGAGAACGAAGTGTACGGGCCGTAATAATATGTGTTAGAACCAATTTTAACTAGAAGTCTAGTTATCATTGCCGGTAAGTCAGTTTAGACAGCAATGCAGGGGTGAAGGTCAAAGCGCCTTGACCCTCTGTGAAGGAGACACTTTTTTTTATTATTGCCTCATTTTCTTAATCTTTTGCACTTTACATAATGCGTAGTTGTGATTTTTGATCAAATATACGACTTCAAAGTGGTAAAAAACAGTGAAAGACATTGTGCGCCATATTGGCTATGTCAGTAGAAAAGTAGATTTTGGTTACCATGATCCTCGTCAAAAAGGCATACGGCACTATGCTAATCACTTGTTGTAAAACATTTTGCATGGAAGTATTGAAATTACAAGGACATTCTGTGAGGTTGACCTATTCAGTAGACACAGCTTAATCAATTTACCCCCCCCCCCCATGCCCTATCCCCCCCCATATACCCTATGGCCCCCCCCCCCCCACCGCTTACGTTCAACTCTTGCTTCAAATATGTCTTTTTAAATACAATTTAGATCATGTTAGACCCCGCGCCGTTCTGAGAGGGGAGTTTACGGAAGTATGCAAAACTTGTATTCAAATCTTTTTTTCTTCTCACTAGAGCGTAATTCGTTTAAAATTATATTTTTGATATTTAAGAAAAAAAGGTTTTCTCCAAATTTTGTTCCTATTAGCGAAATTTAGACCCTCATATCTTAGCCATTTCGATAAATAAACATGATAAACTTTAAATCGTTTAAAGTAATCATTTACGTCTATGGCACGTGTCCGAGAAGTCTTAATGTCGCAGGGTCTTGCATTAAAAGACAGTGGGGTGGAGAAAATGAGCATTTATACACAGCTCTATGGAGAAAAATTTACATAATCGTCGATATCTCGAAAAGAAAATCATTAATCAAACATAATATTTTTTCAAATTAACTTTTTTGGGCAGGGAATATACGGTTTTCTTCTTTAAAAAAAAAAAAAAAAAAAAAAAAAAAGATAAAAAAACTAGATAATGACTTTAATTAGTCAGATTGTAGCTTATTTAACCAAACGGACGGATCTTTCATGATGAAACAGATGTGTATACTAAGAGAACGAAGTGTACGGGCCGTAATAATATGTGTTAGAACCAATTTTAACTAGAAGTCTAGTTATCATTGCCGGTAAGTCAGTTTAGACAGCAATGCAGGGGTGAAGGTCAAAGCGCCTTGACCCTCTGTGAAGGAGACACTTTTTTTTATTATTGCCTCATTTTCTTAATCTTTTGCACTTTACATAATGCGTAGTTGTGATTTTTGATCAAATATACGACTTCAAAGTGGTAAAAAACAGTGAAAGACATTGTGCGCCATATTGGCTATGTCAGTAGAAAAGTAGATTTTGGTTACCATGATCCTCGTCAAAAAGGCATACGGCACTATGCTAATCACTTGTTGTAAAACATTTTGCATGGAAGTATTGAAATTACAAGGACATTCTGTGAGGTTGACCTATTCAGTAGACACAGCTTAATCAATTTACCCCCCCCCCCCATGCCCTATCCCCCCCCATATACCCTATGGCCCCCCCCCCCCCACCGCTTACGTTCAACTCTTGCTTCAAATATGTCTTTTTAAATACAATTTAGATCATGTTAGACCCCGCGCCGTTCTGAGAGGGGAGTTTACGGAAGTATGCAAAACTTGTATTCAAATCTTTTTTTCTTCTCACTAGAGCGTAATTCGTTTAAAATTATATTTTTGATATTTAAGAAAAAAAGGTTTTCTCCAAATTTTGTTCCTATTAGCGAAATTTAGACCCTCATATCTTAGCCATTTCGATAAATAAACATGATAAACTTTAAATCGTTTAAAGTAATCATTTACGTCTATGGCACGTGTCCGAGAAGTCTTAATGTCGCAGGGTCTTGCATTAAAAGACAGTGGGGTGGAGAAAATGAGCATTTATACACAGCTCTATGGAGAAAAATTTACATAATCGTCGATATCTCGAAAAGAAAATCATTAATCAAACATAATATTTTTTCAAATTAACTTTTTTGGGCAGGGAATATACGGTTTTCTTCTTTAAAAAAAAAAAAAAAAAAAAAAAAAAAGATAAAAAAACTAGATAATGACTTTAATTAGTCAGATTGTAGCTTATTTAACCAAACGGACGGATCTTTCATGATGAAACAGATGTGTATACTAAGAGAACGAAGTGTACGGGCCGTAATAATATGTGTTAGAACCAATTTTAACTAGAAGTCTAGTTATCATTGCCGGTAAGTCAGTTTAGACAGCAATGCAGGGGTGAAGGTCAAAGCGCCTTGACCCTCTGTGAAGGAGACACTTTTTTTTATTATTGCCTCATTTTCTTAATCTTTTGCACTTTACATAATGCGTAGTTGTGATTTTTGATCAAATATACGACTTCAAAGTGGTAAAAAACAGTGAAAGACATTGTGCGCCATATTGGCTATGTCAGTAGAAAAGTAGATTTTGGTTACCATGATCCTCGTCAAAAAGGCATACGGCACTATGCTAATCACTTGTTGTAAAACATTTTGCATGGAAGTATTGAAATTACAAGGACATTCTGTGAGGTTGACCTATTCAGTAGACACAGCTTAATCAATTTACCCCCCCCCCCATGCCCTATCCCCCCCCATATACCCTATGGCCCCCCCCCCCCCACCGCTTACGTTCAACTCTTGCTTCAAATATGTCTTTTTAAATACAATTTAGATCATGTTAGACCCCGCGCCGTTCTGAGAGGGGAGTTTACGGAAGTATGCAAAACTTGTATTCAAATCTTTTTTTCTTCTCACTAGAGCGTAATTCGTTTAAAATTATATTTTTGATATTTAAGAAAAAAAGGTTTTCTCCAAATTTTGTTCCTATTAGCGAAATTTAGACCCTCATATCTTAGCCATTTCGATAAATAAACATGATAAACTTTAAATCGTTTAAAGTAATCATTTACGTCTATGGCACGTGTCCGAGAAGTCTTAATGTCGCAGGGTCTTGCATTAAAAGACAGTGGGGTGGAGAAAATGAGCATTTATACACAGCTCTATGGAGAAAAATTTACATAATCGTCGATATCTCGAAAAGAAAATCATTAATCAAACATAATATTTTTTCAAATTAACTTTTTTGGGCAGGGAATATACGGTTTTCTTCTTTAAAAAAAAAAAAAAAAAAAAAAAAAAAGATAAAAAAACTAGATAATGACTTTAATTAGTCAGATTGTAGCTTATTTAACCAAACGGACGGATCTTTCATGATGAAACAGATGTGTATACTAAGAGAACGAAGTGTACGGGCCGTAATAATATGTGTTAGAACCAATTTTAACTAGAAGTCTAGTTATCATTGCCGGTAAGTCAGTTTAGACAGCAATGCAGGGGTGAAGGTCAAAGCGCCTTGACCCTCTGTGAAGGAGACACTTTTTTTTATTATTGCCTCATTTTCTTAATCTTTTGCACTTTACATAATGCGTAGTTGTGATTTTTGATCAAATATACGACTTCAAAGTGGTAAAAAACAGTGAAAGACATTGTGCGCCATATTGGCTATGTCAGTAGAAAAGTAGATTTTGGTTACCATGATCCTCGTCAAAAAGGCATACGGCACTATGCTAATCACTTGTTGTAAAACATTTTGCATGGAAGTATTGAAATTACAAGGACATTCTGTGAGGTTGACCTATTCAGTAGACACAGCTTAATCAATTTACCCCCCCCCCCCCATGCCCTATCCCCCCCCATATACCCTATGGCCCCCCCCCCCCCACCGCTTACGTTCAACTCTTGCTTCAAATATGTCTTTTTAAATACAATTTAGATCATGTTAGACCCCGCGCCGTTCTGAGAGGGGAGTTTACGGAAGTATGCAAAACTTGTATTCAAATCTTTTTTTCTTCTCACTAGAGCGTAATTCGTTTAAAATTATATTTTTGATATTTAAGAAAAAAAGGTTTTCTCCAAATTTTGTTCCTATTAGCGAAATTTAGACCCTCATATCTTAGCCATTTCGATAAATAAACATGATAAACTTTAAATCGTTTAAAGTAATCATTTACGTCTATGGCACGTGTCCGAGAAGTCTTAATGTCGCAGGGTCTTGCATTAAAAGACAGTGGGGTGGAGAAAATGAGCATTTATACACAGCTCTATGGAGAAAAATTTACATAATCGTCGATATCTCGAAAAGAAAATCATTAATCAAACATAATATTTTTTCAAATTAACTTTTTTGGGCAGGGAATATACGGTTTTCTTCTTTAAAAAAAAAAAAAAAAAAAAAAAAAAAGATAAAAAAACTAGATAATGACTTTAATTAGTCAGATTGTAGCTTATTTAACCAAACGGACGGATCTTTCATGATGAAACAGATGTGTATACTAAGAGAACGAAGTGTACGGGCCGTAATAATATGTGTTAGAACCAATTTTAACTAGAAGTCTAGTTATCATTGCCGGTAAGTCAGTTTAGACAGCAATGCAGGGGTGAAGGTCAAAGCGCCTTGACCCTCTGTGAAGGAGACACTTTTTTTTATTATTGCCTCATTTTCTTAATCTTTTGCACTTTACATAATGCGTAGTTGTGGTTTTTGATCAAATATACGACTTCAAAGTGGTAAAAAACAGTGAAAGACATTGTGCGCCATATTGGCTATGTCAGTAGAAAAGTAGATTTTGGTTACCATGATCCTCGTCAAAAAGGCATACGGCACTATGCTAATCACTTGTTGTAAAACATTTTGCATGGAAGTATTGAAATTACAAGGACATTCTGTGAGGTTGACCTATTCAGTAGACACAGCTTAATCAATTTACCCCCCCCCCCCCATGCCCTATCCCCCCCCATATACCCTATGGCCCCCCCCCCCCCACCGCTTACGTTCAACTCTTGCTTCAAATATGTCTTTTTAAATACAATTTAGATCATGTTAGACCCCGCGCCGTTCTGAGAGGGGAGTTTACGGAAGTATGCAAAACTTGTATTCAAATCTTTTTTTCTTCTCACTAGAGCGTAATTCGTTTAAAATTATATTTTTGATATTTAAGAAAAAAAGGTTTTCTCCAAATTTTGTTCCTATTAGCGAAATTTAGACCCTCATATCTTAGCCATTTCGATAAATAAACATGATAAACTTTAAATCGTTTAAAGTAATCATTTACGTCTATGGCACGTGTCCGAGAAGTCTTAATGTCGCAGGGTCTTGCATTAAAAGACAGTGGGGTGGAGAAAATGAGCATTTATACACAGCTCTATGGAGAAAAATTTACATAATCGTCGATATCTCGAAAAGAAAATCATTAATCAAACATAATATTTTTTCAAATTAACTTTTTTGGGCAGGGAATATACGGTTTTCTTCTTTAAAAAAAAAAAAAAAAAAAAAAAAAAAGATAAAAAAACTAGATAATGACTTTAATTAGTCAGATTGTAGCTTATTTAACCAAACGGACGGATCTTTCATGATGAAACAGATGTGTATACTAAGAGAACGAAGTGTACGGGCCGTAATAATATGTGTTAGAACCAATTTTAACTAGAAGTCTAGTTATCATTGCCGGTAAGTCAGTTTAGACAGCAATGCAGGGGTGAAGGTCAAAGCGCCTTGACCCTCTGTGAAGGAGACACTTTTTTTTATTATTGCCTCATTTTCTTAATCTTTTGCACTTTACATAATGCGTAGTTGTGATTTTTGATCAAATATACGACTTCAAAGTGGTAAAAAACAGTGAAAGACATTGTGCGCCATATTGGCTATGTCAGTAGAAAAGTAGATTTTGGTTACCATGATCCTCGTCAAAAAGGCATACGGCACTATGCTAATCACTTGTTGTAAAACATTTTGCATGGAAGTATTGAAATTACAAGGACATTCTGTGAGGTTGACCTATTCAGTAGACACAGCTTAATCAATTTACCCCCCCCCCCCATGCCCTATCCCCCCCCATATACCCTATGGCCCCCCCCCCCCCACCGCTTACGTTCAACTCTTGCTTCAAATATGTCTTTTTAAATACAATTTAGATCATGTTAGACCCCGCGCCGTTCTGAGAGGGGAGTTTACGGAAGTATGCAAAACTTGTATTCAAATCTTTTTTTCTTCTCACTAGAGCGTAATTCGTTTAAAATTATATTTTTGATATTTAAGAAAAAAAGGTTTTCTCCAAATTTTGTTCCTATTAGCGAAATTTAGACCCTCATATCTTAGCCATTTCGATAAATAAACATGATAAACTTTAAATCGTTTAAAGTAATCATTTACGTCTATGGCACGTGTCCGAGAAGTCTTAATGTCGCAGGGTCTTGCATTAAAAGACAGTGGGGTGGAGAAAATGAGCATTTATACACAGCTCTATGGAGAAAAATTTACATAATCGTCGATATCTCGAAAAGAAAATCATTAATCAAACATAATATTTTTTCAAATTAACTTTTTTGGGCAGGGAATATACGGTTTTCTTCTTTAAAAAAAAAAAAAAAAAAAAAAAAAAAGATAAAAAAACTAGATAATGACTTTAATTAGTCAGATTGTAGCTTATTTAACCAAACGGACGGATCTTTCATGATGAAACAGATGTGTATACTAAGAGAACGAAGTGTACGGGCCGTAATAATATGTGTTAGAACCAATTTTAACTAGAAGTCTAGTTATCATTGCCGGTAAGTCAGTTTAGACAGCAATGCAGGGGTGAAGGTCAAAGCGCCTTGACCCTCTGTGAAGGAGACACTTTTTTTTATTATTGCCTCATTTTCTTAATCTTTTGCACTTTACATAATGCGTAGTTGTGATTTTTGATCAAATATACGACTTCAAAGTGGTAAAAAACAGTGAAAGACATTGTGCGCCATATTGGCTATGTCAGTAGAAAAGTAGATTTTGGTTACCATGATCCTCGTCAAAAAGGCATACGGCACTATGCTAATCACTTGTTGTAAAACATTTTGCATGGAAGTATTGAAATTACAAGGACATTCTGTGAGGTTGACCTATTCAGTAGACACAGCTTAATCAATTTACCCCCCCCCCCCCATGCCCTATCCCCCCCCATATACCCTATGGCCCCCCCCCCCCCCCACCGCTTACGTTCAACTCTTGCTTCAAATATGTCTTTTTAAATACAATTTAGATCATGTTAGACCCCGCGCCGTTCTGAGAGGGGAGTTTACGGAAGTATGCAAAACTTGTATTCAAATCTTTTTTTCTTCTCACTAGAGCGTAATTCGTTTAAAATTATATTTTTGATATTTAAGAAAAAAAGGTTTTCTCCAAATTTTGTTCCTATTAGCGAAATTTAGACCCTCATATCTTAGCCATTTCGATAAATAAACATGATAAACTTTAAATCGTTTAAAGTAATCATTTACGTCTATGGCACGTGTCCGAGAAGTCTTAATGTCGCAGGGTCTTGCATTAAAAGACAGTGGGGTGGAGAAAATGAGCATTTATACACAGCTCTATGGAGAAAAATTTACATAATCGTCGATATCTCGAAAAGAAAATCATTAATCAAACATAATATTTTTTCAAATTAACTTTTTTGGGCAGGGAATATACGGTTTTCTTCTTTAAAAAAAAAAAAAAAAAAAAAAAAAAAGATAAAAAAACTAGATAATGACTTTAATTAGTCAGATTGTAGCTTATTTAACCAAACGGACGGATCTTTCATGATGAAACAGATGTGTATACTAAGAGAACGAAGTGTACGGGCCGTAATAATATGTGTTAGAACCAATTTTAACTAGAAGTCTAGTTATCATTGCCGGTAAGTCAGTTTAGACAGCAATGCAGGGGTGAAGGTCAAAGCGCCTTGACCCTCTGTATAGGTTGCACACCACTAAATACATCTCCCATAGGGTTACACGTGAAATGCACACTTTTAAAATGGATATTTCTTGACGTTATAAGAAACTGGTAACTTGAAATTTGGTTTCAACTTGAAGATGAAAGCCATGACTACTAACTCAACAACTCATATATGGGGGGTAACCGGCATAATTTTGAGCTAGAGCCTTTTCAAAAAGTACGAGTTGAGTTTTCCTGGTCACACGCAATTGTTGATTAAGATTATTGCGTCAGATACCGGAAATGACCTGAACACAAATGTCTCTGTTAAAATATTAAAAGATCATCATTGCATCAATTTTTTTGGACCTGAAGAACGCTGATGTGTCTGTCAAAATTCACACTATATTAATTTCGCCATAACTTGCAGTAAATACCCTAATTTTAAACTGTAATTTACAATAGGTCTCCCGTTTCGGCATAGAAACGGGCTGGTTTTGGACTTTTGCCTCAAAGGGGGTAGGGCCAGACGTTATTTAGTGGTGTGAAACCCTATACTAATTGGGGCCCGACTGCACCGATAGGCCTACTGATTTTTTTTTTCTTCTTAATTTTTTTTTTTTTTATTTTTTAATTGACAACTTTATTTAAATTTAATATCAATATAAGCGATACGCACGGAAGTAGCCTACGAGACACTTCCATGATAACCGGCTAATTGTTGGCTTGGACTGAATTCAAAATATTATTCTCCACGTTACTTTTGAATTTAGCGCCACTTATTATCCATACCGTGATTACTGTTTTATATAGGGATACGTACATGTACATGCACATGTTGGCTCGCGCCGAGCGCGCGGCAAGCAGCACGCACCTGTTGGCATTGTTAGAAATTCGAATGCGGATAATAGAGCTCGCACCAAAGTACCTGTGATGTTCTTTGCTGTAAATAATGAATTAAACTCTTTTCACTATCTTCAAAATATTGTTTTAAAATAATGTTGCGACTTCAGCATTTTTATAGACTTAATTATTTTCTAATATTTTGACTAAATTTATAAAAATATGTTTTTAAAAAAAAATCACCCAACGTTGCTTAAATTTTAAACAACATTGGTAAATATACTTTGATTTTCATAAATTTAACCAATAATTGTTTAAAATTTAACCAACATTGTGCAAAAATAAGTTCAACAACTGTTGATCGATTAACCGGTTAACTAACAGTTGTTTAAAAGAGCATGTTTTAAACAATTTGTTAAGAAATTACTCATTAAAACATGCTCTTTTAAATAACTGTTAGTTAACCGGTGAATCGCTCAATAGTTGTTTAACATATTTTTGCACAAATTAAAATTGTTGGTTGGTTAAATTTTAAACAACTATTGGTTGGTTAACTATTGGTTGGTTAAATTTTAAACAACTATTGGTTAAATTTATGAAAATCAAAGCTTAGTTAACCAAAGTTGTTTAAAATTTAAAACATGTTGGCTAAACACAACAACAACAAACAACAATTACAACTTAAACCAATAACAAATAAAATTTATGAAAATCAAAGTTTAGTTAACCAAAGTAGTTTAAAATTTAAAACATGTTGGCTAAACAATTTTAAACAACATATTTTTAAACAGTGTTTTAACAGTGTAACAACAACAACAACAACAACAACAACAACAAACAACAACAACAACAAACAACAATTACAACTTAAACCAACAACAAATCAAATTTATGAAAATCAAAGTTTAGTTAACCAAAGTTGTTTAAAATTTAAAACATGTTGGCTAAACAATTTTAAACAACATATTTTTAAACAGTGTTTTAACAGTGTAACAACAACAACAACAACAACAACAACAACAACAACAACAACAACAACAACAACAACAACAACAACAACATTAACAACAACAACAACAACAAACAACAATTACAACTTAAACCAACAACAAATCAAATTGATGAAAATCAAAGTTTAGTTAACCAAAGTAGTTTAAAATTTAAAACATGTTGGCTAAACAATTTTAAACAACATATTTTTAAACAGTGTTTTAACAGTGTAACAACAACAACAACAACAACAACAACAACAACAACAACAACAACAACAACATTAACAACAACAACAACAACAAACAATAATTACAACTTAAACCAACAACAAATCAAATTGATGAAAATCAAAGTTTAGTTAACCAAAGTTGTTTAAAATTTAAAACATGTTGGCTAAACAATTTTAAACAACATATTTTTAAACAGTGTTTTAACAGTGTAACAACAACAACAACAACAACAACAACAACAACAACAACAACAACAACAACAACAACAACAACAACAATTACAACTTAAACCA
The DNA here is from genome assembly GCA_035610835.1 of Ophiura sarsii. Classification (NCBI taxonomy): domain Eukaryota; kingdom Metazoa; phylum Echinodermata; class Ophiuroidea; order Amphilepidida; family Ophiuridae; genus Ophiura; species Ophiura sarsii. The sequence goes on from CM069449.1 coordinate 19,639,878, forward strand.
ACAACAAATCTCTGTAGGCCCCATTAAACGATGTCGGGTTTTAAGATTTTTTACCAAGTTCGCTAAATGGATAATTTAGCGCGCTTCAGTGTTTTAGAATCTACATGCATTTTGGAATTCAAGTAAAATTCTGGTGTTTGCTGAACTCTGGACATAAATAATAGGTCAAATTCGAATAGCTAACACTTCAATGGTGCCATTCATAATATCAAATTTTAAAAACAATGCTATCCTTAAGCGTTCAAATCGCTTGAACTTGGCTAAAATCAGTTCTTTTTTAATAAAAAAATACATTTTTGAACTTTGACCTCTAATTTTAAAGAAACGATGACTATGTATACACTTTTTGTTTGTATCAGCAAAAGTGCAATTTTGTCTTGAATCATATCACGAAATGTGGAGACAATTGCTTTCATATTAAGCTCTGCATTATCCATTTAGCAATGTCGGGTTTTGAGATTTTTTACTAAGTTCGCAAAATGGATAATTTAGCGCGCTTCGTTGTCTCAGAATCTCCTGACGTGGATTTTTGATTTCAAGTAAAATTCTGGTCTTTTCTTAACTCTGAACATAAGTCTAAGGTCAAATTGAATAGCTAACACTTCAAGGATGCCATTCATAATATCAAATTTTAAAAACAATGCTATTTTTAACACTTTCCACGCGGCAAACAAGCGGGGTTAAGCGTTCAAATCGCTCGAACTTGACTAAAATCAGATTTTAATACATTTATGAACTTGGACCTCTAATTTCAAAGGAACGATGACTATGTATACACTTTTTCATTATATCAGCAAATGTGCAATTTTGTCTTGAATCATATCACGAAATGTGGAGACAATTGCTTTCATATTAAGCTCTGTATGATCCATTTAGCAATGTCGGGTTTTGAGATTTTTTACTAAGTTCGCTAAATGGATAATTTAGCGCGCTTCGTTGTCTCAGAATCTCCTGACATGGATTTTTGATTTCAAATAAAATTGTGGTGTTTTCCTAACTCTGAACATAAATCTGAGTTCAAATTGAAATAGCTAACACTTCAAGGGTGCCATTCATAATATCAAATTTTAAAAACAATGCTATTCTTAACACTTCCCACGCGGCAGACAAGCGTGGTTAACACTTTCCACGCGGCTATTAGTTTTACCAATATACAAAACAGATTTTTCAGAAATCTTTCCCAACTTTCAAGGTCTACATCAACGATTACTGAACCAATACAAGGCATGTTTGTACTTATTTCAATGCATTTCTCACGGTGATTCCAAATATGGTAATGAAATTCAATACTTTTGACATTTTGTAACATTTTGTCAAAATTTGGAATGTCGTCTGCAGCCGCGTGGAAAGTGTTAAGCGTTCAAATCGCTCGAACTTGACTAAAATCAGTACTTTTTTAATACAAAAATACATTTTTGAACTTGGACCTCTAATTTCAAATGTGAACGATGACTATGTAAACAATTTCTTTTAATATTATTTCTATCCACTCGAACCCCTACCCCCTCCCCCCCCCCCCCCGAGTTCAAAACATCATAGCACGCCCTATACTAATTGGGGCCCGACTGCACCGATAGGCCTACTGATTTTTTTTTTCTTCTTAATTTTCTTTTCTTTTTTTTTTTTAAATTGACAACTTTATTTAAATTTAATATCAATATAAGCGATACGCACGGAAGTAGCCTACGAGACACTTCCATGATAACCGGCTAATTGTTGGCTTGGACTGAATTCAAAATATTATTCTCCACGTTACTTTTGAATTTAGCGCCACTTATTATCCATACCGTGATTACTGTTTTATATAGGGATACGTACATGTACATGCACATGTTGGCTCGCGCCGAGCGCGCGGCAAGCAGCACGCACCTGTTGGCATTGTTAGAAATTCGAATGCGGATAATAGAGCTCGCACCAAAGTACCTGTGATGTTCTTTGCTGTAAATAATGAATTGAACTCTTTTCACTATCTTCAAAATATTGTTTTAAAATAATGTTGCGACTTCAGCATTTTTATAGACTTAATTATTTTCTAATATTTTGACTAAATTTATAAAAATATGTTTTAAAAAAAAAATCACCCAACGTTGCTTAAATTTTAAACAACATTGGTAAATATACTTTGATTTTCATAAATTTAACCAATAATTGTTTAAAATTTAACCAACATTGTGCAAAAATAAGTTCAACAACTGTTGATCGATTAACCGGTTAACTAACAGTTGTTTAAAAGAGCATGTTTTAAACAATTTGTTAAGAAATTACTCATTAAAACATGCTCTTTTAAATAACTGTTAGTTAACCGGTGAATCGCTCAATAGTTGTTTAACATATTTTTGCACAAATTAAAATTGTTGGTTGGTTAAATTTTAAACAACTATTGGTTGGTTAACTATTGGTTGGTTAAATTTTAAACAACTATTGGTTAAATTTATGAAAATCAAAGCTTAGTTAACCAAAGTTGTTTAAAATTTAAAACATGTTGGCTAAACACAACAACAACAAACAACAATTACAACTTAAACCAATAACAAATAAAATTTATGAAAATCAAAGTTTAGTTAACCAAAGTAGTTTAAAATTTAAAACATGTTGGCTAAACAATTTTAAACAACATATTTTTAAACAGTGTTTTAACAGTGTAACAACAACAACAACAACAACAACAAACAACAACAACAACAAACAACAATTACAACTTAAACCAACAACAAATCAAATTTATGAAAATCAAAGTTTAGTTAACCAAAGTTGTTTAAAATTTAAAACATGTTGGCTAAACAATTTTAAACAACATATTTTTAAACAGTGTTTTAACAGTGTAACAACAACAACAACAACAACAACAACAACAACAACAACAACATTAACAACAACAACAACAACAAACAACAATTACAACTTAAACCAACAACAAATCAAATTGATGAAAATCAAAGTTTAGTTAACCAAAGTAGTTTAAAATTTAAAACATGTTGGCTAAACAATTTTAAACAACATATTTTTAAACAGTGTTTTAACAGTGTAACAACAACAACAACAACAACAACAACAACAACAACAACAACAACAACATTAACAACAACAACAACAACAAACAATAATTACAACTTAAACCAACAACAAATCAAATTGATGAAAATCAAAGTTTAGTTAACCAAAGTTGTTTAAAATTTAAAACATGTTGGCTAAACAATTTTAAACAACATATTTTTAAACAGTGTTTTAACAGTGTAACAACAACAACAACAACAACAACAACAACAACAACAACAACAACAACAACAACAACAACAACAACAATTACAACTTAAACCAACAACAAATCTCTGTAGGCCCCATTAAACGATGTCGGGTTTTAAGATTTTTTACCAAGTTCGCTAAATGGATAATTTAGCGCGCTTCAGTGTTTTAGAATCTACATGCATTTTGGAATTCAAGTAAAATTCTGGTGTTTGCTGAACTCTGGACATAAATAATAGGTCAAATTCGAATAGCTAACACTTCAATGGTGCCATTCATAATATCAAATTTTAAAAACAATGCTATCCTTAAGCGTTCAAATCGCTTGAACTTGGCTAAAATCAGTTCTTTTTTAATAAAAAAATACATTTTTGAACTTTGACCTCTAATTTCAAAGAAACGATGACTATGTATACACTTTTTGTTTGTATCAGCAAAAGTGCAATTTTGTCTTGAATCATATCACGAAATGTGGAGACAATTGCTTTCATATTAAGCTCTGCATTATCCATTTAGCAATGTCGGGTTTTGAGATTTTTTACTAAGTTCGCAAAATGGATAATTTAGCGCGCTTCGTTGTCTCAGAATCTCCTGACGTGGATTTTTGATTTCAAGTAAAATTCTGGTCTTTTCTTAACTCTGAACATAAGTCTAAGGTCAAATTGAATAGCTAACACTTCAAGGATACCATTCATAATATCAAATTTTAAAAACAATGCTATTTTTAACACTTTCCACGCGGCAAACAAGCGGGGTTAAGCGTTCAAATCGCTCGAACTTGACTAAAATCAGATTTTAATACATTTATGAACTTGGACCTCTAATTTCAAAGGAACGATGACTATGTATACACTTTTTCATTATATCAGCAAATGTGCAATTTTGTCTTGAATCATATCACGAAATGTGGAGACAATTGCTTTCATATTAAGCTCTGTATGATCCATTTAGCAATGTCGGGTTTTGAGATTTTTTACTAAGTTCGCTAAATGGATAATTTAGCGCGCTTCGTTGTCTCAGAATCTCCTGACATGGATTTTTGATTTCAAATAAAATTGTGGTGTTTTCCTAACTCTGAACATAAATCTGAGTTCAAATTGAAATAGCTAACACTTCAAGGGTGCCATTCATAATATCAAATTTTAAAAACAATGCTATTCTTAACACTTCCCACGCGGCAGACAAGCGTGGTTAACACTTTCCACGCGGCTATTAGTTTTACCAATATACAAAACAGATTTTTCAGAAATCTTTCCCAACTTTCAAGGTCTACATCAACGATTACTGAACCAATACAAGGCATGTTTGTACTTATTTCAATGCATTTCTCACGGTGATTCCAAATATGGTAATGAAATTCAATACTTTTGACATTTTGTAACATTTTGTCAAAATTTGGAATGTCGTCTGCAGCCGCGTGGAAAGTGTTAAGCGTTCAAATCGCTCGAACTTGACTAAAATCAGTACTTTTTTAATACAAAAATACATTTTTGAACTTGGACCTCTAATTTCAAATGTGAACGATGACTATGTAAACAATTTCTTTTAATATTATTTCTATCCACTCGAACCCCTACCCCCCCTCCCCCCCCCCCCCAGTTCAAAACATCATAGCACGCCCTATACTAATTGGGGCCCGACTGCACCGATAGGCCTACTGATTTTTTTTTTCTTCTTAATTTTCTTCTTTATTTTTATTTTTAAATTGACAACTTTATTTAAATTTAATATCAATATAAGCGATACGCACGGAAGTAGCCTACGAGACACTTCCATGATAACCGGCTAATTGTTGGCTTGGACTGAATTCAAAATATTATTCTCCACGTTACTTTTGAATTTAGCGCCACTTATTATCCATACCGTGATTACTGTTTTATATAGGGATACGTACATGTACATGCACATGTTGGCTCGCGCCGAGCGCGCGGCAAGCAGCACGCACCTGTTGGCATTGTTAGAAATTCGAATGCGGATAATAGAGCTCGCACCAAAGTACCTGTGATGTTCTTTGCTGTAAATAATGAATTAAACTCTTTTCACTATCTTCAAAATATTGTTTTAAAATAATGTTGCGACTTCAGCATTTTTATAGACTTAATTATTTTCTAATATTTTGACTAAATTTATAAAAATATGTTTTAAAAAAAAATCACCCAACGTTGCTTAAATTTTAAACAACATTGGTAAATATACTTTGATTTTCATAAATTTAACCAATAATTGTTTAAAATTTAACCAACATTGTGCAAAAATAAGTTCAACAACTGTTGATCGATTAACCGGTTAACTAACAGTTGTTTAAAAGAGCATGTTTTAAACAATTTGTTAAGAAATTACTCATTAAAACATGCTCTTTTAAATAACTGTTAGTTAACCGGTGAATCGCTCAATAGTTGTTTAACATATTTTTGCACAAATTAAAATTGTTGGTTGGTTAAATTTTAAACAACTATTGGTTGGTTAACTATTGGTTGGTTAAATTTTAAACAACTATTGGTTAAATTTATGAAAATCAAAGCTTAGTTAACCAAAGTTGTTTAAAATTTAAAACATGTTGGCTAAACACAACAACAACAAACAACAATTACAACTTAAACCAATAACAAATAAAATTTATGAAAATCAAAGTTTAGTTAACCAAAGTAGTTTAAAATTTAAAACATGTTGGCTAAACAATTTTAAACAACATATTTTTAAACAGTGTTTTAACAGTGTAACAACAACAACAACAACAACAACAACAACAAACAACAACAACAACAAACAACAATTACAACTTAAACCAACAACAAATCAAATTTATGAAAATCAAAGTTTAGTTAACCAAAGTTGTTTAAAATTTAAAACATGTTGGCTAAACAATTTTAAACAACATATTTTTAAACAGTGTTTTAACAGTGTAACAACAACAACAACAACAACAACAACAACAACAACAACATTAACAACAACAACAACAACAAACAACAATTACAACTTAAACCAACAACAAATCAAATTGATGAAAATCAAAGTTTAGTTAACCAAAGTAGTTTAAAATTTAAAACATGTTGGCTAAACAATTTTAAACAACATATTTTTAAACAGTGTTTTAACAGTGTAACAACAACAACAAAAACAACAACAACAACAACAACAACAACATTAACAACAACAACAACAACAAACAATAATTACAACTTAAACCAACAACAAATCAAATTGATGAAAATCAAAGTTTAGTTAACCAAAGTTGTTTAAAATTTAAAACATGTTGGCTAAACAATTTTAAACAACATATTTTTAAACAGTGTTTTAACAGTGTAACAACAACAACAACAACAACAACAACAACAACAACAACAACAACAACAACAACAACAACAACAACAACAACAACAACAACAACAACAACCATTACAACTTAAACCAACAACAAATCTCTGTAGGCCCCATTAAACGATGTCGGGTTTTAAGATTTTTTACCAAGTTCGCTAAATGGATAATTTAGCGCGCTTCAGTGTTTTAGAATCTACATGCATTTTGGAATTCAAGTAAAATTCTGGTGTTTGCTGAACTCTGGACATAAATAATAGGTCAAATTCGAATAGCTAACACTTCAATGGTGCCATTCATAATATCAAATTTTAAAAACAATGCTATCCTTAAGCGTTCAAATCGCTTGAACTTGGCTAAAATCAGTTCTTTTTTAATAAAAAAATACATTTTTGAACTTTGACCTCTAATTTCAAAGAAACGATGACTATGTATACACTTTTTGTTTGTATCAGCAAAAGTGCAATTTTGTCTTGAATCATATCACGAAATGTGGAGACAATTGCTTTCATATTAAGCTCTGCATTATCCATTTAGCAATGTCGGGTTTTGAGATTTTTTACTAAGTTCGCAAAATGGATAATTTAGCGCGCTTCGTTGTCTCAGAATCTCCTGACGTGGATTTTTGATTTCAAGTAAAATTCTGGTCTTTTCTTAACTCTGAACATAAGTCTAAGGTCAAATTGAATAGCTAACACTTCAAAGATGCCATTCATAATATCAAATTTTAAAAACAATGCTATTTTTAACACTTTCCACGCGGCAAACAAGCGGGGTTAAGCGTTCAAATCGCTCGAACTTGACTAAAATCAGATTTTAATACATTTATGAACTTGGACCTCTAATTTCAAAGGAACGATGACTATGTATACACTTTTTCATTATATCAGCAAATGTGCAATTTTGTCTTGAATCATATCACGAAATGTGGAGACAATTGCTTTCATATTAAGCTCTGTATGATCCATTTAGCAATGTCGGGTTTTGAGATTTTTTACTAAGTTCGCTAAATGGATAATTTAGCGCGCTTCGTTGTCTCAGAATCTCCTGACATGGATTTTTGATTTCAAATAAAATTGTGGTGTTTTCCTAACTCTGAACATAAATCTGAGTTCAAATTGAAATAGCTAACACTTCAAGGGTGCCATTCATAATATCAAATTTTAAAAACAATGCTATTCTTAACACTTCCCACGCGGCAGACAAGCGTGGTTAACACTTTCCACGCGGCTATTAGTTTTACCAATATACAAAACAGATTTTTCAGAAATCTTTCCCAACTTTCAAGGTCTACATCAACGATTACTGAACCAATACAAGGCATGTTTGTACTTATTTCAATGCATTTCTCACGGTGATTCCAAATATGGTAATGAAATTCAATACTTTTGAGATTTTTTAACATTTTGTCAAAATTTGGAATGTCGTCTGCAGCCGCGTGGAAAGTGTTAAGCGTTCAAATCGCTCGAACTTGACTAAAATCAGTACTTTTTTAATACAAAAATACATTTTTGAACTTGGACCTCTAATTTCAAATGTGAACGATGACTATGTAAACAATTTCTTTTAATATTATTTCTATCCACTCGAACCCCTACCCCCCCCCCCCCTCCCCCCCCCCCCGAGTTCAAAACATCATAGCACGCCCTATACTAATTGGGGCCCGACTGCACCGATAGGCCTACTGATTTTTTTTTTCTTCTTAATTTTTTTTTTTTATTTTTTAAATTGACAACTTTATTTAAATTTAATATCAATATAAGCGATACGCACGGAAGTAGCCTACGAGACACTTCCATGATAACCGGCTAATTGTTGGCTTGGACTGAATTCAAAATATTATTCTCCACGTTACTTTTGAATTTAGCGCCACTTATTATCCATACCGTGATTACTGTTTTATATAGGGATACGTACATGTACATGCACATGTTGGCTCGCGCCGAGCGCGCGGCAAGCAGCACGCACCTGTTGGCATTGTTAGAAATTCGAATGCGGATAATAGAGCTCGCACCAAAGTACCTGTGATGTTCTTTGCTGTAAATAATGAATTAAACTCTTTTCACTATCTTCAAAATATTGTTTTAAAATAATGTTGCGACTTCAGCATTTTTATAGACTTAATTATTTTCTAATATTTTGACTAAATTTATAAAAATATGTTTTAAAAAAAAAATCACCCAACGTTGCTTAAATTTTAAACAACATTGGTAAATATACTTTGATTTTCATAAATTTAACCAATAATTGTTTAAAATTTAACCAACATTGTGCAAAAATAAGTTCAACAACTGTTGATCGATTAACCGGTTAACTAACAGTTGTTTAAAAGAGCATGTTTTAAACAATTTGTTAAGAAATTACTCATTAAAACATGCTCTTTTAAATAACTGTTAGTTAACCGGTGAATCGCTCAATAGTTGTTTAACATATTTTTGCACAAATTAAAATTGTTGGTTGGTTAAATTTTAAACAACTATTGGTTGGTTAACTATTGGTTGGTTAAATTTTAAACAACTATTGGTTAAATTTATGAAAATCAAAGCTTAGTTAACCAAAGTTGTTTAAAATTTAAAACATGTTGGCTAAACACAACAACAACAAACAACAATTACAACTTAAACCAATAACAAATAAAATTTATGAAAATCAAAGTTTAGTTAACCAAAGTAGTTTAAAATTTAAAACATGTTGGCTAAACAATTTTAAACAACATATTTTTAAACAGTGTTTTAACAGTGTAACAACAACAACAACAACAACAACAACAACAAACAACAACAACAACAAACAACAATTACAACTTAAACCAACAACAAATCAAATTTATGAAAATCAAAGTTTAGTTAACCAAAGTTGTTTAAAATTTAAAACATGTTGGCTAAACAATTTTAAACAACATATTTTTAAACAGTGTTTTAACAGTGTAACAACAACAACAACAACAACAACAACAACAACAACAACATTAACAACAACAACAACAACAAACAACAATTACAACTTAAACCAACAACAAATCAAATTGATGAAAATCAAAGTTTAGTTAACCAAAGTAGTTTAAAATTTAAAACATGTTGGCTAAACAATTTTAAACAACATATTTTTAAACAGTGTTTTAACAGTGTAACAACAACAACAACAACAACAACAACAACAACAACAACAACAACATTAACAACAACAACAACAACAAACAATAATTACAACTTAAACCAACAACAAATCAAATTGATGAAAATCAAAGTTTAGTTAACCAAAGTTGTTTAAAATTTAAAACATGTTGGCTAAACAATTTTAAACAACATATTTTTAAACAGTGTTTTAACAGTGTAACAACAACAACAACAACAACAACAACAACAACAACAACAACAACAACAACAACAACAACAACAACAATTACAACTTAAACCAACAACAAATCTCTGTAGGCCCCATTAAACGATGTCGGGTTTTAAGATTTTTTACCAAGTTCGCTAAATGGATAATTTAGCGCGCTTCAGTGTTTTAGAATCTACATGCATTTTGGAATTCAAGTAAAATTCTGGTGTTTGCTGAACTCTGGACATAAATAATAGGTCAAATTCGAATAGCTAACACTTCAATGGTGCCATTCATAATATCAAATTTTAAAAACAATGCTATCCTTAAGCGTTCAAATCGCTTGAACTTGGCTAAAATCAGTTCTTTTTTAATAAAAAAATACATTTTTGAACTTTGACCTCTAATTTCAAAGAAACGATGACTATGTATACACTTTTTGTTTGTATCAGCAAAAGTGCAATTTTGTCTTGAATCATATCACGAAATGTGGAGACAATTGCTTTCATATTAAGCTCTGCATTATCCATTTAGCAATGTCGGGTTTTGAGATTTTTTACTAAGTTCGCAAAATGGATAATTTAGCGCGCTTCGTTGTCTCAGAATCTCCTGACGTGGATTTTTGATTTCAAGTAAAATTCTGGTCTTTTCTTAACTCTGAACATAAGTCTAAGGTCAAATTGAATAGCTAACACTTCAAGGATGCCATTCATAATATCAAATTTTAAAAACAATGCTATTTTTAACACTTTCCACGCGGCAAACAAGCGGGGTTAAGCGTTCAAATCGCTCGAACTTGACTAAAATCAGATTTTAATACATTTATGAACTTGGACCTCTAATTTCAAAGGAACGATGACTATGTATACACTTTTTCATTATATCAGCAAATGTGCAATTTTGTCTTGAATCATATCACGAAATGTGGAGACAATTGCTTTCATATTAAGCTCTGTATGATCCATTTAGCAATGTCGGGTTTTGAGATTTTTTACTAAGTTCGCTAAATGGATAATTTAGCGCGCTTCGTTGTCTCAAAATCTCCTGACATGGATTTTTGATTTCAAATAAAATTGTGGTGTTTTCCTAACTCTGAACATAAATCTGAGATCAAATTGAAATAGCTAACACTTCAAGGGTGCCATTCATAATATCAAATTTTAAAAACAATGCTATTCTTAACACTTCCCACGCGGCAGACAAGCGTGGTTAACACTTTCCACGCGGCTATTAGTTTTACCAATATACAAAACAGATTTTTCAGAAATCTTTCCCAACTTTCAAGGTCTACATCAACGATTACTGAACCAATACTAGGCATGTTTGTACTTATTTCAATGCATTTCTCACGGTGATTCCAAATATGGTAATGAAATTCAATACTTTTGACATTTTGTAACATTTTGTCAAAATTTGGAATGTCGTCTGCAGCCGCGTGGAAAGTGTTAAGCGTTCAAATCGCTCGAACTTGACTAAAATCAGTACCTTTTTAATACAAAAATACATTTTTGAACTTGGACCTCTAATTTCAAATGTGAACGATGACTATGTAAACAATTTCTTTTAATATTATTTCTATCCACTCGAACCCCTACCCCCCCCCCCCCCCCCGAGTTCAAAACATCATAGCAAGCCCTATACTAATTGGGGCCCGACTGCACCGAAAGGCCTACTGATTTTTTTTTTTTTCTTAATTTTTTTTTATTTATTTTTTTAAATTGACAACTTTATTTAAATTTAATATCAATATAAGCGATACGCACGGAAGTAGCCTACGAGACACTTCCATGATAACCGGCTAATTGTTGGCTTGGACTGAATTCAAAATATTATTCTCCACGTTACTTTTGAATTTAGCGCCACTTATTATCCATACCGTGATTACTGTTTTATATAGGGATACGTACATGTACATGCACATGTTGGCTCGCGCCGAGCGCGCGGCAAGCAGCACGCACCTGTTGGCATTGTTAGAAATTCGAATGCGGATAATAGAGCTCGCACCAAAGTACCTGTGATGTTCTTTGCTGTAAATAATGAATTAAACTCTTTTCACTATCTTCAAAATATTGTTTTAAAATAATGTTGCGACTTCAGCATTTTTATAGACTTAATTATTTTCTAATATTTTGACTAAATTTATAAAAATATGTTTTTAAAAAATAATCACCCAACGTTGCTTAAATTTTAAACAACATTGGTAAATATACTTTGATTTTCATAAATTTAACCAATAATTGTTTAAAATTTAACCAACATTGTGCAAAAATAAGTTCAACAACTGTTGATCGATTAACCGGTTAACTAACAGTTGTTTAAAAGAGCATGTTTTAAACAATTTGTTAAGAAATTACTCATTAAAACATGCTCTTTTAAATAACTGTTAGTTAACCGGTGAATCGCTCAATAGTTGTTTAACATATTTTTGCACAAATTAAAATTGTTGGTTGGTTAAATTTTAAACAACTATTGGTTGGTTAACTATTGGTTGGTTAAATTTTAAACAACTATTGGTTAAATTTATGAAAATCAAAGCTTAGTTAACCAAAGTTGTTTAAAATTTAAAACATGTTGGCTAAACAAAACAACAACAAACAACAATTACAACTTAAACCAATAACAAATAAAATTTATGAAAATCAAAGTTTAGTTAACCAAAGTAGTTTAAAATTTAAAACATGTTGGCTAAACAATTTTAAACAACATATTTTTAAACAGTGTTTTAACAGTGTAACAACAACAACAACAACAACAACAACAAACAACAACAACAACAAACAACAATTACAACTTAAACCAACAACAAATCAAATTTATGAAAATCAAAGTTTAGTTAACCAAAGTTGTTTAAAATTTAAAACATGTTGGCTAAACAATTTTAAACAACATATTTTTAAACAGTGTTTTAACAGTGTAACAACAACAACAACAACAACAACAACAACAACAACAACATTAACAACAACAACAACAACAAACAACAATTACAACTTAAACCAACAACAAATCAAATTGATGAAAATCAAAGTTTAGTTAACCAAAGTAGTTTAAAATTTAAAACATGTTGGCTAAACAATTTTAAACAACATATTTTTAAACAGTGTTTTAACAGTGTACCAACAACAACAACAACAACAACAACAACAACAACAACAACATTAACAACAACAACAACAACAAACAATAATTACAACTTAAACCAACAACAAATCAAATTGATGAAAATCAAAGTTTAGTTAACCAAAGTTGTTTAAAATTTAAAACATGTTGGCTAAACAATTTTAAACAACATATTTTTAAACAGTGTTTTAACAGTGTAACAACAACAACAACAACAACAACAACAACAACAACAACAACAACAACAACAATAACAATTACAACTTAAACCAACAACAAATCTCTGTAGGCCCCATTAAACGATGTCGGGTTTTAAGATTTTTTACCAAGTTCGCTAAATGGATAATTTAGCGCGCTTCAGTGTTTTAGAATCTACATGCATTTTGGAATTCAAGTAAAATTCTGGTGTTTGCTGAACTCTGGACATAAATAATAGGTCAAATTCGAATAGCTAACACTTCAATGGTGCCATTCATAATATCAAATTTTAAAAACAATGCTATCCTTAAGCGTTCAAATCGCTTGAACTTGGCTAAAATCAGTTCTTTTTTAATAAAAAAATACATTTTTGAACTTTGACCTCTAATTTCAAAGAAACGATGACTATGTATACACTTTTTGTTTGTATCAGCAAAAGTGCAATTTTGTCTTGAATCATATCACGAAATGTGGAGACAATTGCTTTCATATTAAGCTCTGCATTATCCATTTAGCAATGTCGGGTTTTGAGATTTTTTACTAAGTTCGCAAAATGGATAATTTAGCGCGCTTCGTTGTCTCAGAATCTCCTGACGTGGATTTTTGATTTCAAGTAAAATTCTGGTCTTTTCTTAACTCTGAACATAAGTCTAAGGTCAAATTGAATAGCTAACACTTCAAGGATGCCATTCATAATATCAAATTTTAAAAACAATGCTATTTTTAACACTTTCCACGCGGCAAACAAGCGGGGTTAAGCGTTCAAATCGCTCGAACTTGACTAAAATCAGATTTTAATACATTTATGAACTTGGACCTCTAATTTCAAAGGAACGATGACTATGTATACACTTTTTCATTATATCAGCAAATGTGCAATTTTGTCTTGAATCATATCACGAAATGTGGAGACAATTGCTTTCATATTAAGCTCTGTATGATCCATTTAGCAATGTCGGGTTTTGAGATTTTTTACTAAGTTCGCTAAATGGATAATTTAGCGCGCTTCGTTGTCTCAGAATCTCCTGACATGGATTTTTGATTTCAAATAAAATTGTGGTGTTTTCCTAACTCTGAACATAAATCTGAGATCAAATTGAAATAGCTAACACTTCAAGGGTGCCATTCATAATATCAAATTTTAAAAACAATGCTATTCTTAACACTTCCAAAGCGGCAGACAAGCGTGGTTAACACTTTCCACGCGGCTATTAGTTTTACCAATATACAAAACAGATTTTTCAGAAATCTTTCCCAACTTTCAAGGTCTACATCAACGATTACTGAACCAATACTAGGCATGTTTGTACTTATTTCAATGCATTTCTCACGGTGATTCCAAATATGGTAATGAAATTCAATACTTTTGACATTTTGTAACATTTTGTCAAAATTTGGAATGTCGTCTGCAGCCGCGTGGAAAGTGTTAAGCGTTCAAATCGCTCGAACTTGACTAAAATCAGTACCTTTTTAATACAAAAATACATTTTTGAACTTGGACCTCTAATTTCAAATGTGAACGATGACTATGTAAACAATTTCTTTTAATATTATTTCTATCCACTCGAACCCCTACCCCCCCCCCCCCCCCCGAGTTCAAAACATCATAGCAAGCCCTATACTAATTGGGGCCCGACTGCACCGATAGGCCTACTGATTTTTTTTTTTTCTTAATTTTTTTTTTTTTTTTTTTTAAATTGACAACTTTATTTAAATTTAATATCAATATAAGCGATACGCACGGAAGTAGCCTACGAGACACTTCCATGATAACCGGCTAATTGTTGGCTTGGACTGAATTCAAAATATTATTCTCCACGTTACTTTTGAATTTAGCGCCACTTATTATCCATACCGTGATTACTGTTTTATATAGGGATACGTACATGTACATGCACATGTTGGCTCGCGCCGAGCGCGCGGCAAGCAGCACGCACCTGTTGGCATTGTTAGAAATTCGAATGCGGATAATAGAGCTCGCACCAAAGTACCTGTGATGTTCTTTGCTGTAAATAATGAATTAAACTCTTTTCACTATCTTCAAAATATTGTTTTAAAATAATGTTGCGACTTCAGCATTTTTATAGACTTAATTATTTTCTAATATTTTGACTAAATTTATAAAAATATGTTTTTAAAAAAAAATCACCCAACGTTGCTTAAATTTTAAACAACATTGGTAAATATACTTTGATTTTCATAAATTTAACCAATAATTGTTTAAAATTTAACCAACATTGTGCAAAAATAAGTTCAACAACTGTTGATCGATTAACCGGTTAACTAACAGTTGTTTAAAAAAGCATGTTTTAAACAATTTGTTAAGAAATTACTCATTAAAACATGCTCTTTTAAATAACTGTTAGTTAACCGGTGAATCGCTCAATAGTTGTTTAACATATTTTTGCACAAATTAAAATTGTTGGTTGGTTAAATTTTAAACAACTATTGGTTGGTTAACTATTGGTTGGTTAAATTTTAAACAACTATTGGTTAAATTTATGAAAATCAAAGCTTAGTTAACCAAAGTTGTTTAAAATTTAAAACATGTTGGCTAAACACAACAACAACAAACAACAATTACAACTTAAACCAATAACAAATAAAATTTATGAAAATCAAAGTTTAGTTAACCAAAGTAGTTTAAAATTTAAAACATGTTGGCTAAACAATTTTAAACAACATATTTTTAAACAGTGTTTTAACAGTGTAACAACAACAACAACAACAACAACAACAAACAACAACAACAACAAACAACAATTACAACTTAAACCAACAACAAATCAAATTTATGAAAATCAAAGTTTAGTTAACCAAAGTTGTTTAAAATTTAAAACATGTTGGCTAAACAATTTTAAACAACATATTTTTAAACAGTGTTTTAACAGTGTAACAACAACAACAACAACAACAACAACAACAACAACAACATTAACAACAACAACAACAACAAACAACAATTACAACTTAAACCAACAACAAATCAAATTGATGAAAATCAAAGTTTAGTTAACCAAAGTAGTTTAAAATTTAAAACATGTTGGCTAAACAATTTTAAACAACATATTTTTAAACAGTGTTTTAACAGTGTACCAACAACAACAACAACAACAACAACAACAACAACAACAACATTAACAACAACAACAACAACAAACAATAATTACAACTTAAACCAACAACAAATCAAATTGATGAAAATCAAAGTTTAGTTAACCAAAGTTGTTTAAAATTTAAAACATGTTGGCTAAACAATTTTAAACAACATATTTTTAAACAGTGTTTTAACAGTGTAACAACAACAACAACAACAACAACAACAACAACAACAACAACAACAACAACAACAACAACAACAACAACAACAATAACAATTACAACTTAAACCAACAACAAATCTCTGTAGGCCCCATTAAACGATGTCGGGTTTTAAGATTTTTTACCAAGTTCGCTAAATGGATAATTTAGCGCGCTTCAGTGTTTTAGAATCTACATGCATTTTGGAATTCAAGTAAAATTCTGGTGTTTGCTGAACTCTGGACATAAATAATAGGTCAAATTCGAATAGCTAACACTTCAATGGTGCCATTCATAATATCAAATTTTAAAAACAATGCTATCCTTAAGCGTTCAAATCGCTTGAACTTGGCTAAAATCAGTTCTTTTTTAATAAAAAAATACATTTTTGAACTTTGACCTCTAATTTCAAAGAAACGATGACTATGTATACACTTTTTGTTTGTATCAGCAAAAGTGCAATTTTGTCTTGAATCATATCACGAAATGTGGAGACAATTGCTTTCATATTAAGCTCTGCATTATCCATTTAGCAATGTCGGGTTTTGAGATTTTTTACTAAGTTCGCTAAATGGATAATTTAGCGCGCTTCGTTGTCTCAGAATCTCCTGACATGGATTTTTGATTTCAAATAAAATTGTGGTGTTTTCCTAACTCTGAACATAAATCTGAGTTCAAATTGAAATAGCTAACACTTCAAGGGTGCCATTCATAATATCAAATTTTAAAAACAATGCTATTCTTAACACTTCCCACGCGGCAGACAAGCGTGGTTAACACTTTCCACGCGGCTATTAGTTTTACCAATATACAAAACAGATTTTTCAGAAATCTTTCCCAACTTTCAAGGTCTACATCAACGATTACTGAGACAATACTAGGCATGTTTGTACTTATTTCAATGCATTTCTCACGGTGATTCCAAATATGGTAATGAAATTCAATACTTTTGACATTTTGTAACATTTTGTCAAAATTTGGAATGTCGTCTGCATCCGCATGGAAAGTGTTAAGCGTTCAAATCGCTCGAACTTGACTAAAATCAGTACCTTTTTAATACAAAAATACATTTTTGAACTTGGACCTCTAATTTCAAATGTGAACGATGACTATGTAAACAATTTCTTTTAATATTATTTCTATCCACTCGAACCCCTACCCCCCCCCCCCCCCCGAGTTCAAAACATCATAGCACGCCCTATACTAATTGGGGCCCGACTGCACCGATAGGCCTACTGATTTTTTTTTTTTTTTCTTAATTTTTTTTAATTTTATTTTTTAAATTGACAACTTTATTTAAATTTAATATCAATATAAGCGATACGCACGGAAGTAGCCTACGAGACACTTCCATGATAACCGGCTAATTGTTGGCTTGGACTGAATTCAAAATATTATTCTCCACGTTACTTTTGAATTTAGCGCCACTTATTATCCATACCGTGATTACTGTTTTATATAGGGATACGTACATGTACATGCACATGTTGGCTCGCGCCGAGCGCGCGGCAAGCAGCACGCACCTGTTGGCATTGTTAGAAATTCGAATGCGGATAATAGAGCTCGCACCAAAGTACCTGTGATGTTCTTTGCTGTAAATAATGAATTAAACTCTTTTCACTATCTTCAAAATATTGTTTTAAAATAATGTTGCGACTTCAGCATTTTTATAGACTTAATTATTTTCTAATATTTTGACTAAATTTATAAAAATATGTTTTTAAAAAAAATCACCCAACGTTGCTTACATTTTAAACAACATTAGTAAA
Organism: Ophiura sarsii; assembly: GCA_035610835.1. Taxonomy (NCBI): domain Eukaryota; kingdom Metazoa; phylum Echinodermata; class Ophiuroidea; order Amphilepidida; family Ophiuridae; genus Ophiura; species Ophiura sarsii. Next base: position 19,658,150 of record CM069449.1, read on the forward strand.
ATATACTTTGATTTTCATAAATTTAACCAATAATTGTTTAAAATTTAACCAACATTGTGCAAAAATAAGTTCAACAACTGTTGATCGATTAACCGGTTAACTAACAGTTGTTTAAAAGAACATGTTTTAAACAATTTGTTAAGAAATTACTCATTAAAACATGCTCTTTTAAATAACTGTTAGTTAACCGGTGAATCGCTCAATAGTTGTTTAACATATTTTTGCACAAATTAACATTTTTGGTTGGTTAAATTTTAAACAACTATTGTTTGGTTAACTATTGGTTGGTTACATTTTAAACAACTATTGGTTAAATTTATGAAAATCAAAGTTTAGTTAACCAAAGTGGTTTAAAATTTAAAATATGTTGGCTAAACAATTTTAAACAACATATTTTTAAACAATGTTTTAACAGTGTAACAACAACAACAACAACAACAACAACAACAACAACAACAACAACAACAACAACAACAACAACAACAACAACAACAACAACAACAACAACAACAAACAACAATTACAACAACAAATCAAATTTATGAAAATCAAAGTTTAGTTAACCAAAGTTGTTTAAAATTTAAAACATGTTGGCTAAACAATTTTAAACAACATATTTTTAAACAATGTTTTAACAGTGTAACAACAACAACAACAACAACAACAACAACAACAACAACAACAAACAACAATTACAACAACAAATCAAATTTATGAAAATCAAAGTTTAGTTAACCAAAGTTGTTTAAAATGTAAAACATGTTGGCTAAACAATTTTAAACAACATATTTTTAAACAGTGTTTTAACAGTGTAACAACAACAACAACAACAACAACAACAACAACAACAACAAACAACAATTACAACTTAAACCAATAACAAATAAAATTTATGAAAATCAAAGTTTAGTTAACCAAAGTAGTTTAAAATTTAAAACATGTTGGCTAAACAATTTTAAACAACATATTTTTAAACAGTGTTTTAACAGTGTAACAACAAAAACAACAACAACAACAACAACAACAACAACAACAACAACAACAACAACAACAACAACAACAACAACAACAACAACAACAACAACAACAAACAACAATTACAACAACAAATCAAATTTATGAAAATCAAAGTTTAGTTAACCAAAGTTGTTTAAAATTTAAAACATGTTGGCTAAACAATTTTAAACAACATATTTTTAAACAGTGTTTTAACAGTGTAACAACAACAACAACAACAACAACAACAACAACAACAACAACAACAACAAACAACAATTACAACTTAAACCAATAACAAATAAAATTCATGAAAATCAAAGTTTAGTTAACCAAAGTAGTTTAAAATTTAAAACATGTTGGCTAAACAATTTTAAACAACATATTTTCAAACAGTGTTTTAACAGTGTAACAACAACAACAACAACAACAACAACAACAACAACAACAACAACAACAACAACAACAACAAAAACAAACAACAATTACAACTTAAACCAATAACAAATAACATTTATGAAAATCAAAGTTTAGTTAACCAAAGTAGTTTAAAATTTAAAACATGTTGGCTAAACAATTTTAAACAACATATTTTTAAACAGTGTTTTAACAGTGTAACAACAACAACAACAACAACAACAACAACAACAACAACAAACAACAATTACAACAACAAATCAAATTTATGAAAATCAAAGTTTAGTTAACCAAAGTTGTTTAAAATTTAAAACATGTTGGCTAAACAATTTTAAACAACATATGTTTAAACAGTGTTTTAACAGTGTAACAACAACAACAACAACAACAACAACAACAACAACAACAACAACAACAACAACAACAACAACAACAACAAACAACAATTACAACTTAAACCAATAACAAATCAAATTTATGAAAATCAAAGTTTAGTTAACCAAAGTAGTTTAAAATTTAAAACATGTTGGCTAAACAATTTTAAACAACATATTTTTAAACAGTGTTTTAACAGTGTAACAACAACAACAACAACAACAACAACAACAACAACAACAACAACAAACAACAATTACAACAACAAATCAAATTTATGAAAATCAAAGTTTAGTTAACCAAAGTTGTTTAAAATTTAAAACATGTTGGCTAAACAATTTTAAACAACATATTTTTAAACAGTGTTTTAACAGTGTAACAACAACAACAACAACAACAAACAACAATTACAACTTAAACCAATAACAAATAAAATTTATGAAAATCAAAGTTTAGTTAACCAAAGTAGTTTAAAATTTAAAACATGTTGGCTAAACAATTTTAAACAACATATTTTTAAACAGTGTTTTAACAGTGTAACAACAACAACAACAACAACAACAACAACAACAACAACAACAACAACAACAACAACAACAACAACAACAACAACAACAACAACAACAACAACAACAACAACAACAACAACAATTACAACTTAAACCAACAACAAATCTCTGTAGGCCCCATTAAACGATGTCAGGTTTTAAGATTTTTTACCAAGTTCGCTAAATGGATAATTTAGCGCGCTTCAGTGTTTTAGAATCTACATGCATTTTTGATTTCAAGTAAAATTCTGGTCTTTTCTTAACTCTGAACATAAGGGTAAGGTCAAATTGAATAGCTAACACTTCAAGGATGCCATTCATAATATCAAATTTTAAAAACAATGCTATTTTTAACACTTTCCACGCGGCAGACAAGCGGGGTTAAGCGTTCAAATCGCTCGAACTTGACTAAAATCAGATTTTAATACATTTTTGAACTTGGACCTCTAATTTCAAAGGAACGATGACTATGTATACACTTTTTCATTATATCAGCAAATGTGCAATTTTGTCTTGAATCATATCACGAAATATGGAGACAATTGCTTTCATATTAAGCTCTGTATGATCCATTTAGCAATGTCGGGTTTTGAGATTTTTTACTAAGTTCGCTAAATGGATAATTTAGCGCGCTTCGTTGTCTCAGAATCTCCTGACATGGATTTTTGAATTCAAATAAAATTGTGGTGTTTTCCTAACTCTGAACATAAATCTGAGTTCAAATTGAAATAGCTAACACTTCAAGGGTGCCATTCATAATATCCCAACTTTCAAGGTCTACATCAACGATTACTGAACCAATACTAGGCATGTTTGTACTTATTGCAATGCATTTCTCACGTTGATTCCAAATATGGTAATGAAATTCAATACTTTTGACACTTTTGTAACATTTTGTCAAAATTTGGAATGTCGTCTGCAGCCGCGTGGAAAGTGTTAAGCGTTCAAATTGCTCGAACTTGACTAAAATCAGTACTTTTTTAATACAAAAATACATTTTTGAACTTGGACCTCTAATTTCAAATGTGAACGATGACTATGTAAACAATTTCTTTTAATATTATTTCTATCCACTCGAACCCCTACCCCCCCCCCCCCCCCGAGTTCAACATCATAGCACGCCTTATACTAATTGGGGCCCGACTGCACCGATAGGCCTACTGATATATTTTTTTTCTTGATTATTTTTAATTTAATTTTTTTAATTGACAATTTTTTAAAAATTTAATATCAATATAAGCGATACGCACGGAAGTAGCCTACGAGACACTTCCATGATAACCGGCTAATTGTTGGCTTGGACTGAATTCAAAATATTATTCTCCACGTTACTTTTGAATTTAGCGCCATTTATTATCCATACCGTGATTACTGTTTTATATAGGGATACGTACATGTACATGCACATGTTGGCTCGCGCCGAGCGCGCGGCAAGCACCACGCACCTGTTGGCATTGTTAGAAATTCGAACGCGGATAATAGAGCTCGCACCAAAGTACCTGTGATGTTCTTTGCTGTAAATAATGAATTAAACTCTTTTCACTATCTTCAAAATATTGTTTTAAAATAATGTTGCGACTTCAGCATTTTTATAGACTTAATTATTTTCTAATATTTTGACTAAATTTATAAAAATATGTTTTAAAAAAAAAATCACCCAAAGTTGCTTAAATTTTAAACAACATTGGTAAAATATACTTTGATTTTCATAAATTTAACCAATAATTGTTTAAAATTTAACCAACATTGTGCAAAAATAAGTTCAACAACTGTTGATCGATTAACCGGTTAACTAACAGTTGTTTAAAAGAACATGTTTTAATTAATTTGTTAAGAAATTACTCAACGTTGTTTAAAATATGCTCTTTTAAATAACTGTTAGTTAACCGGTGAATCGCTCAACAGTTGTTTAACATATTTTTGCACACATTTATATTTTTGGTTGGTTAAATTTTAAACATCTATTGGTTGGTTAACTATTGGTTGGTTAAATTTTAAACAACTATTGGTTACATTTATGAAAATCAAAGTTTAGTTATAATTCTAATGGTCCAGGACCATGTTATCGGGCCAGAATCTCATAATAATGAACGGACCTCTCCGGTGCAGGAAGAAGAATCTTGCCTGGTTTACAACCGGAACTACTTTACGGAGTAAAGCGCATCAATCTACGCAAATTTATCATTTTTAAAACTAGGCAAGATTCGTCTTGGTGCCTCTCCGGTAGTGTCAGTCGGGCGGGGTTTTTCTGGTGAGTCTTTTAATTGTCGGGAACATGTTGGTGAATTTTCAACAATCTTCGATTTTTTTTTAAAACAAAAATGACACATTCGTCGATTATCTCAAAATGATCAATATTTCTTTTGTTTTCTTTTGTTGCAGTGGGGCACTAGAATATCAATCCAGGGTTTTAGTCAAGGAGGAGATACTTTAATTGTTTTGATTATTACTACACTATTATATCTTGCAATGTGGAGAAGATCATTTTTTGTTTGTTATTCTTGTCTAAGTTAACTACTGATGCCCTTTTGCCCACATCGATAACATTTCACTTCAAAGCGAGTCTAAATATGACCAGTTAAAAGAAATAGTGGTTATCCATGTAACGGATTATCTAACATCTTGTATGGAATAATAACTGTGTTCTTGATTCTCAGAAAGAATTCACACTTGTTTCATGATAATGTAGGTCAATTTGGTAACACGGTTCATGTAATACACTGGACGTCATGCACCGATTCAATTGAATGTAGAATATGCCGGGTGCGATTCCCCTTGTAGTCCGTTGCGCGTGGCTACGTGGAACCTCTATCGTAAGACCTCATTGACCCATTCATATATCAAAACATATTATATATACTTACACCAAACCGAAAGTGCCTGCATAAACTTAAGGTAATCTTCATTTTGATCCGGACATATAGCTCTTCTGACTCGAGAAAGCGCTTCCGAAGCAAATGGCTTTGATTCTGTATTGTATATAGCCTAGGACATGTAACCGAATAAAAGGGTGTACCTAGACAAAATTGCAACATAAACAATTTTTGATGTAATTGTTTCAAAATGCTCTTCCGAACATTATATTAAAAATCGATAAAATCTGAAGTTGGGGAAAAAATGCTAATATATGGGTATATTTAGCCATATTAGTCGGGTAAATACAGGGGTTACCGTGCAACCCCACCACCCATGACTCCCCCAAACCAACTTTCTTGACTTTTTTCATGGTCCTAAAACATATTCAGGATGTTATCAAAAATAATTTCGTGTTATTCAAGATGGCGTCCAAAATGGCCGCCAAAACTGGTCAAATTTCATAAAATGACATATAGCAATCAAAATGCGTGGTGAAAGAAAAGTTTTAATAGTGGGATGTATGTATTAGACCCGTAAGACACTCATATCCTGTATTTTTTCTTTGTTAACATACCTAAATCCAAGATGGCCACTAAAATGGCCGCCAAAAATCGTAACATTCCATAAAAGTCCATATATCAACCAAAATGTATGATCAGAGTATAGTTTTAACAATGACATGTATGTATTAGACCACTAGAAATTCATATCTAGTATTTTTGCTTCGTTACCAATGTCCGCCAAAGTGAGGGTCAAAATGCTATAAAATTGCACAATATCAACCAAAATGTATGATGAAAACATAATTGTAACAATGGGATGTAAGTATTAGACCACTAGTAACTCACGTCAAGTATGTTTGCTTTGTTAACATACTTAAAATCCAAAATGGCTACCAAAACGGGCCCCATAATGGGTCCCAAAATGGCTGCAAAAAATGTCAAATTCCATAAAATGGGATAATATCAACCAAAACGTACAATGAAAGTATAGTTTTAACAATGGGATGTGCGTTTTAGACCACTAGTAACTCATATCCAGTATTTTTGCTTTGTAGTGACATACCTTTAAACCAAGATGGCTGCCAAAATGGCCGTTGTAAAAATAGTCTATCAGAGTATTATTATAATAATAATAATAATAATAATAATAAAGTTTGATCAATATATTAGATCGAACTCTTTTGCCCATTGGAGCGAAAATTGTTATTGTCTGGAATTGCGTTGGGCAACCATGGTTACCTCCGACCAATCACGGGTCACTTCCGGGTTGTTTTTCATGCCCGCTCCAATTCCAATTCGGTGCCCAACATTTCATTCGCATCTTTGTCTTTGTACCGAGAGGATATCAAAAATAAAAGATAAAATACGTTGTCTTCCGTTCCCGCGAAAAGCGGCGATCTTCTGCTTTGTGTGACTGATTGTTAGCTGATTGGATTGAGTTGTCGGTTGTCATATTTATATTACGGGGCTCATCCTTTCTCTCTTTCTTTCGATCTTCACTCGGAGCAACGATTCTAATTTACAACAAATTGGTAAATAAAACGTATTTTAGTATTTCACATTTGATATTCTTCGTTTTGACAATAATTTATACAAAAACAAAACCAATGGCACCAAAAAGAAAGGCGGCCGATCAGGCCTCCCGTGCCAAATCTGTTCGTGGTAGGGGCCGCGGTCGTGGTCAAACTAATAACGCTCGAGATATTAGCAATGTAGTCAGACAGACTAGGTTGCAATCGAGAACGATGGCGGCCCTGACCGGTAATATGTCTGCAGGCCCATCAAATAACCCGCAAAATTTGCCTGGTCCTTCATCTTCCCAACCTAATTCAAGTTCAACCCGGGGAAATCCACCTACTCGGGCATCCCGTTCTCGTCAGAGAAGCGCTCGTGGGAATTCCGCGAGATCCAGAATTGCGAGTGGCAGTGCTAGAGGCAACTTCCGGGTTCGTCAGCAATCAGCATTTTCCGATGCATCGATAGGCAACGGATCACAACATCAAAATGGCGGCGGTCTGGACGGCGATGAGCTAACGGTGCAAGTCTCAAACGAGGAGCTCAATGATCTGTTCGAAGAACCAGAGGAGGAACCAGCACCAAGGGTGGTATCTAGCCTTTTCCGTGGGCCTTCAACGGCTAGCGCTCCGGTGGTATCGCAACAACAAGAAACGGGTGAGAATGAATTTCCTATCAATAATAGGCTTTTTAATGTTTCCAATTATCCCAATACCAGTCCCGCCAGTAGTAATGATGCCGTGTTTACAAATAATTCGCTTTCAAATTCACTTGCAAATACCGCTAGTAACCTGCCTCTCGCCTCAATTTGCTCCCCCTTAGGCGACGAATTACCACACCACATTAAGGAGAAAATCGTAAAGGGGGAGTTTGTCGAGTTTGGTACTTTGATTGATTTAAACACAAATTTGGCTGATCCTAGTTCAGCGGTTTTCCTTGCGATATGTCTTTCCAAATTGATGCCTCAGGTCAGTTTGTTTTTAAGGAGACCAAAGCGCCTCGCAAAATCACTTCAGTACATAGCTGGACAAGCGCCTTCCTGGTTTTTTGTTCTGTATATTTAAGGGCCCATCCCGAAAAAGCACAACAATTGTTGAAGTACTGTGATTTAGTACGTACTGCAGCTCAGCGATTTGGGGTTGGGGTTGGAGAGATTACGATTTTCAATTCAGGAAACGGATGCAATCTCACCCAGAAAGATCGTGGGGAATAATTGACGGTGAACTTTGGACTCTCCTTGTCGCTGTTCCATCTCCCTTGAATACAGGCAATAATTGGGGGTCTAATTCTTTTCGGGGTTCAAGGGGTTCAAGCTCAAGAGGTTCAAGAGGTTCAAGAGGTTCTCAATCTTACAAACCTCAAGGCCAAGACCATAAGCAAAGTAGCCGTAGACCAGGTGCCTGCTACGGTTTCAACAAAGGGTCTTGTACCCGCTCAAACTGCTGGTACAGTCACATTTGCTCGACTTGCAAAAAAGAGGGTCATGGGGCCAACACTTGTAACAAACGGCAATAAAGAGGTAAATTACTCACAACCATATGTTTCGTGTGCTTCCAGCCCTACCAATTGCATTTGTTGTAAATATCCATCACCCATCAATGTTTCTGAGCTAAATAAATATCTTGATTTATACCCTAATACCGCTGCTGCATGTAGAATTAGGTACGGCTTTTCTCATGGTTTTAAATTAGGCTTTCAAGGTGAACGACGCTTTAGGAAGGCATTGAACTTAAAGTCAGTATTAAAGGATCCCGCTACCGCTCTAACTAAATTACAAAAGGAAGTTACTTTGGGCAGGATGGCAGGCCCTTTTTTGCAGGCCCCCTTTCCTAACCTTTTTGTTTCCCCTATCGGTCTAGTTCCAAAAGCAGAAAAAGGGAAGTTTAGATTAATTCACCACCTTTCACATCCCAATACTCTTGGTTCAAGACTAAGATGCTACTACTCTATTCCTGGCTGTTGGGCTCTTCAATTTTCGATATCTAAGGGTAATCAGTATTTATATAGCGCTTTTTCCGATTTTTGCAGCACATTCACCAAACAGTATGTATAAACTGCTAAGCTATTGCTTTTAGATATGAGACCCACCTCTGTGACAATTTTGATTATGTATGACTTTTCAAAATGGCTGTCAGATGGTAAAGTTGATGTTAAATGATTTCTTTTTTTTAATATTGTAAATGCCTATACTAATATGACTATAATACCCCTTAATCTATGGGACATCATTCGCTATATTTCTATGATAAAGCCTAGGGGCTGTATATCTAGTTTAAGTATTTAAAAATATCCAATTGGTTGCAAAAGGTTAAAATAAGTGAGAAGCAGTAATAGTTTATTATTAGTGTTACATTAGAAATGACCAAATTATTATATATATATAGGGGGCCTATATCTTTTAATCCGCCAAGTAAACGTATTTGTACATGACACGATATGATTGAATGAATTTTGACAATGTACACTGAAAAATAATTTGGTGTCATTTTGACACTCAAACAAGTGTCAAAAAATGGGTCCTCAGTTGGCCACCTAAAGGTGTCAAATTGACACCATTATGGGTGTAAAATATGACACCGTTGGGTGTCATATTCATTTTGACACCTAGGGTGGTTACCTGAGGACCCATTTTTGAAAAATGCCATTACACCCCAAATGGGGTGTAATATTGACTCTCTTAAGTGTCTTATTGAGTTTGACACCTAGGGTGGTTACCTGAGGACCCATATTCGAAAAATGTCATTACACCCCAAATGGGGTGTAATATTGAATCTCTTAAGAGTCATATTGAGATAGCACATGTTTAGGAGCCGGTTAGACTGGTAAGTACCGATCTGCTCCATTTCCAGACATTTTTGATAATAATTATGATACAATTAGCGTAATGTAAGACGTCCGTATAAAAAAGACGACCACTGAGCCAGATGAATCAGGCTATATGTAATGTTGCACACATATCATCGTATGCATGCATGACGAACACACACATAGTACTAGTAGGTCCATGCACTGACACACAGTCCAACAAAATGCTAGTCTCTGACTATGAAATTGTAATTTATTTCATCAGTTAGTTGGCGCAATATTAAACAACATGAACAAGGCTTACATTACGCTAATTGTATCATAAATATTATCAAAAATGTCTGGAAATGGAGCAGATCGGTACTTACCAGTCTTACCGGCTCGTAACATGCAGACAAAATGGCGACGAGAAAACGCATGCGTTGATATGTTGATAGACGCCCAATTTGGTGTCAGAATTACACCAATTGGTGTCAGAATTACACCCAATTGGTATTGGTGTCAGAATTACACCAATTGGTGTCAGAATTACACCAATTGGTGTCAGAATTACACCAATTGGTGTCAGAATTACACCAATTGGTGTCAGAATTACACCAATTGGTGTCATGCTGCTTCGACAACTCTAAAACCCGTGAGCTTTCCCGCCAACTATTGACGCCCTTGGAGTTATTTCAAATAATCTGACACCAGTTTTGGTGTAAATCACTAAATGATCACTGAAAGGTGTCCGTCGGACACTTAACGGTGTCACCGTAAATTATGTGCAAACCCATATCATTGACGATTACACCAATTTTGGAGTCAAAATAACACCTTTGTAAGTGTCATTTACAGTTGACTCCAATAAGGTGTCGCTGTGACACCAATTTATTTTTCAGTGTAATGTTATTAAGATGGCCATCATAATGCATGACCTATTTAATTAAAATTACCTAAATTGGACAATAAAACTACCTCCAAATGTTCAAAACAATTACCAAGGTGGCCACTATTGATCTTGATATGGTCAGAAATAGCTGATTCGACATCATCCAGTACTATAAACTAAATACCTGTATCTAACTTTCCGAGCAGATCGGTCAGTGATGTTATGGTATTAATTATTGACTTGAGAAACCTATATACCTTAAGGCCCTGTCACACCATAACGTATCGCCTCAACGTATGCCAACGTATGCGAAATATCGAAAAATACGTTGGTGTACGTCGGCGTACGCTGATATAAGTTAGGGGTACGTTGGGGATACGTCGTTTACGTTAAGAGCACGCTGTGATACGCTGTGACAATTTGGACCACGAAAAAATATTGAGCATGCTCAAAATTTCTCGACGTACTCAACGTGTGCTTAATACGTTCTGCATAAGTTCCCGGTAAGTTTGTGGTACGTTAAATATACGTTGACATACTCTGACATACGTTAGTGGTACGTTACTCGTAAGTTGGTATACGTTGATGAACGTAGGCTGGGGGAAACGTACAGCTAACGTAGTGATAACGAGTTGATAACGTATATGTGCCGTATGTCTAACGTATGCCTGACGTATTTCCAACGAGTTTCGAGGCCCTGTCACATATCCATAGCGTATTGAACGTATACATAGCGTATTGAACGTATACATAGCGTATGACTAACGTATTGATAGCGTATCACTAACTTATAACATACTTATGACAGCGTATCACAGCGTATGCGAGCGTATGACTAACGTATCGTCAGCGTATCCTCGACGTACAACGAACACGTGGCTTATTATGCCGCTGTAGCACGTATAAATACCGCGCCGATCTCACATTACATCATTCCCGCCGATGTCATCAAGCAGTTAACATGCCTCCCAAGAAGAAGCAAGCAACCAGGGGCCGAGGCCGAGGAGGAAAAAGCAAGAAGGCCAAGACAGACCATGAAGAAGTGAGGATGAGATACTCAAGGGACCCATTTATATACTCAAACCCTCCATAAGTTCCCAAAACGCCGAATGCGCGCTAGCTGTACGGTAGCACTGTCACACCATGGCGTATCGCCTGAACGTATAACAACGTATGCGAAATATCGAAAAATACGTTGGCGTACGTTAGCGTACGTTGGTGTACGCTGATACAAGTTAGGGGTAAGTTTGGGATACGTCGTATACGTTAAGAGCACGCTGTGATACGTTGTGAAAATTTGGAACACGTCGAAATTATTGAGCATGTTCAAAATTTCTCGACGTACTCAACGTGTGCTTAACTTACGTTCTGCATAAGTTCCCGATAGGTTCGTGGTACGTTAGACATACGTTTACAAACGCTGACATACGTTAGACATACGCTGACATACGTTAGAGGTACGTTAATCGTCTTAAGTTATAGGTTGGACATATAGATTTACCCTTCTAGATATTTTAATAGTGATCATCTAGGCTGCGTTTACTTGAACTGGCAACACTTGTCCCGCCGTGTACGAAACTCAATTTCTGCAACGGCATAAGTCACGTGTTCGTTGTACGCCGAGGATACGCTGAGGATACGTCGAGCACGGTAGACATATACGCTACGAATACTTTGGTCATACGCTCGCCGATCGCATACGCTGTGATACGCTGTCATAAGTTTGTTATAAGTTAGTGATACGCTATCAATACGTTAGTCATACGCTATGTATGCGTTTAATACGCTATGGATACGTCCATTCCATCACCGATGTTGACGCAATTCGTCGGGAAGTTGGACGTTCTTGGACGTTCTCGGACTCTGACAATTTTCGAGCTATTTTTTGAATACGTCGGCATACGTTCAGGCCACGTTCAGGCCATACGCTATGGTGTGACAGGGCCTTTAGTAATTGAAATATCCATTCAATACTAGGATCAAAAAGCAGTTACAGTTGGCCAAACCAGTATTTATGGCCAACCATACATCGTGAGTTGTATGAATTTATCAATGAACATAATAATCAGAGATAGTATCCAATATCCTTTCCTTGCTGGTATAATATCTGAAATTAACCGGCTATTTCTGACCATATCAATTGGTGGCCGGCCACCTTGGTAAATATTTTGACCATTTGAAGCGGGTAAATTTATTGACCAATTGGAGGTAATTTTAATGGTCATTATGATGGCCATCTTAATAAAATTACATTGTAAAAATGGAGTCTATACCATTCAATCATACCTTGTCATATCCTTAAAGAGTATGCAAATACGTTTACTGAGTAGATTAAAAGCTATAGATATAATAATGTATTAAGAATGTAACACTTAAACAATGAACTAATACTGCTTTTCAGTTATTTTAACCTTTTGCAGCAATCCGGATATTATATCAAACTCAAACTAGATCTACAGCCCCAAGGCTTTATGATATAGTGAATGATGTCCCATTAGGTATGGAGTGTTAGTATTATACAGTATGGTCATTTACAATACAAAACAATTGATTTAGGTTATTTAGCATCAGCTTCAACCATCTGGCAGCCATTTTGGAAAGTGATACCGAATCAAAATTGTCACAGAGGGGGGTCTCATACAACTAAAAGCAATAGTTTTGCAGTTTAGAATATAATACTAAATTGTATTTGGTGAATGCGATGCAATATTCTGCTGTATTAATGATTAAAGGTAGATGACCCGATCACATTTTCGTAACACAGAATTATTTCAAACATACTCGTATTTTTCTCATCATCATACTGAAATTTGACGGCCTAAATCGGCATAATTACGGAGAAATCGATGAAATAACGTCGAATTACCGCGAATGGTGGTAACCACCGATATAGTTTGTGTACTACTCAATGGGTACATTTCACGGCATCTTTTGCGTCTAAAATAAGAACCATTAGAGCTATGCAATTCAAACTTTGGAACACGACTTTTTTAAGGATGACCTTTCATGTAGAATAGAAAACTTTAAGTTGAAAATCGGAATATGATCGGGTCATCTACCTTTAAGGTGGTACGAATAGCAACCCATACAATAAATATGATGGCTGGCGAATTGTTGAGTGTCCCAGCTGAAAAAGGTCAGACTGAAACTTGGAAACTCATATTATGTTTCCCCTCATGGTGCCAATTTTACCCTCCAGTTTAATAAGCTCCAAATAGGCGAGAAATATTCCGGCTTTTATCTCTCCGCGCGCAAAAGTTATTCGAGTGGACGCACGCGGTTCTGGTTGCACGCACGCATCAGGCATATGATTCACAGTGCGAACAAGTTATGTTTGGCAGCACGGGGCCCCCGCCCAGTGGCTAGGCACAGTGTACGAGTTGACATTAGGTTGAAGATGTCTTTTAAAGATCAGAGAGTTTCAAGAGCCCCTATAATACTAATAGCCAGCGTCATAAAGCTGTGGACATAATTCCAGCAATGCGTGAGTAAGACAGTACGTGCATAAAACCGGAAGCGTAAACCGTGCGCAATTGTTTTTCGTACATGATCCTAGTGAAATTCACTTTTTTCCGTTTTAATACAGAATAAAATGCAAAATTCACTGAATAATTTTTTTTGAACAAATCAACTGATTTCACGAGGATCATGTAAGAAAACAAAATCGCGAATCGGACGCCTTTAAAAAAAAAATGACCGCGAGTGAGCCCGTCCTGATGGGCAATCGTGAAATCGTCGTTCACGCATTTGATGCATCTGAACGTATCTCTACGAACAACAACAAAACACCGTCGCGTGAAATAGTTTGAATATCGTCAATATAGTATTGTGACAGTGTATTTACCGATAAAACATGATAGGCATAATGGCGACGGAAAAAAACCCGCTGTTCTACAGGCCCGATCGACAAGAAGAAAAAAACGCCCGTTCGATCGAAGCTTCTTTTCGTCGCCTCGTGTGTTGTGTTTTCATTCGTAGTAGAGCTAAGTAAGTTGGAGGTCTTAAGGTTCGTTCACACCCGTGTTCACACGACGAGGCGAAGTTTGCCGTGCGATGCGATGCGGTAGCCGGACTTCCGCCGCAATGTACGGCAATCATCGCAGGTCACGCTGGGTCAACGTAGTCACCGCATGTGATGGCATTAGCGCCGTGTGGCAAAATAGGAAAACGTCAGCGTCAACGCAATGCGTCGCAGACTGCCGCAATGGTAGTTAAACATTGTTTTAACTCATTGCGACAACGCACCGCAACGCACGGTAAATAACGAACGAACCTTTACAGTTTCCATTTCGATAAACAAGCAGAAAAGAATACGAATTTTGAGAGATCTATATCCATAGGGCTATTTTATTAGTTCTTAAAACTGATCTGTTAATTATGAGCCATATAAATTTCCCAAGCCCTTCTATATACTCCTGATCCTGTGAGGATTTGTTCAGGTTTTGTCTTCAAATTCTTGATATGTGGTTATCGGTATGAACAACAACTTAAAGTTGAATGATTGCAGAACGGCTTCGCATAATCCTTAGGTTTTGATTTACAAGTTTCGACGAGTCATTTTATTCAAGACTGTATCATTTCTTCTTCGATTTTGAGCGATTCCTAACGAAGATTTTAAGGTCTTCCCACAATGCAATGCCTTTTCACACGATGCATTTGTCGAGCTCTTAAGTTTTAGAAATAAGAAAAAGGAACACTGATAACTAATTTATTCATTGATGTAAACTTGAACTTAAGAGCTCCAACGATGAACGCGCTCTGAAGCCATGATTGTGTGCACATGTCTATCGGAACCGAGACAAATTGGAGACCAGGATTAGGGCATTTGGCAAAAACGCAATGCATTGTGGTGGTGTCTTTAAAATCTTCTTTGAGTCAAACCAGAGGATTAATGTCGCCTATCCGAGTAATATATTATGAATTTAGACATTTATAAACATTTTGAAATTAGATTTTATCGAGAACACTTTACTATTTATTTACTTTATAACATAAAATGACACAACATCTTTGTATAATATCTTTTGCAATTTTTAGTCGTAATTGGCCACTTCCTACCGTTGATGGCGTTAACATAAATATATATGCAGCTCATTGTTGAACAGCCCATCGCCTGTTCAATTTGCTCTTTAGTCAATTGAACATTTCCACAACGGTCGATCTCTGTAGAACGCTACCCACCACCATGATTTAAGGTTCCGCAGTTAGTTTATATTCTGTAATAATAAAAAACCATTAAATGTTAATGATATATTTTTAGGTTTTTGTTTTGTTTCAACGAGGTTGGTCTGCTATAGTTAGGATGAATCCCTATAGGTAAAATTGAAAAAAATTATCAAAGGTCAATAGGTCAATGATTGATTAATTTCATAAAATTTAGAAAATTATTCCGAATTTTACCTTTTTGCCTACCTTTGACCTTTTTGCTTAAAACTCGAGAATAGGATATCAGAGATCGATCAAACTTAATCCATTTTTTCTGAATCCATATGACATACTGAATACCTTATTGTTTACTACTTATTCTGTTCATCAATATATCTTTATTTGTTACAACATTATGGCATGACATTATTGCAAATTCTGTGAAAAGTGGTTTTTACTTTCATGAAAACATCACAAATAGCTTATAGATTTCAACTTTGGATTTGGAGGCTGCGCTCTCAATTTACATAAAAACAGGAATTTCTACATTTCTGCTATTGTATTATATGTATGAGTTTACACCTGTAAGAATTCAGAAAAATATGGGCAAAAGGCTGTTTTTGCGATTTTGTTTCGATAAATAGTTTGAGTGATCCTTGTCAGTCTGAATCATATTCACGTATTCACATTCACTGAGTTACAATATTTATGATTAATTATAGGTCAAATGGCATACGTACCTATAATATACACGACATAATTAATATACATGACATAGTTATTACAGTGAAATCAGTCTACGAAGACGGAGTTCTTTTTCAAATAGGAATAAATGATTTGGGTGGTTACCATATCAATACTTGCTTAATGCACGGTTTGTCAACAGCGATGATGTAGTTAATTTTGTTCTGCTGGTTCGCCTATAAATGAATAGAAACAGAAATACAAATTACACGATACAATGTTAAAATTACGATTTGTTTTGACCTTGCTTGCCATGGAAGTTAGTACAAAATCTAAAGGGTTAGCCATAAAATCGATCACTGACTGCATTATTTTTCGATAATATTTTCTAGTCTGTAGTATAAAATAATTCCTTTGTTAAAAAAATTATCATGAGTTTTACTGAATAGAAAAACACATCATTGTGGTTCTGAGTGCTCAAGACAGAATCCTACTGATAATGTGATGAAATTTGGGATCATCGAAAGCGGGACAAACAGCTCGTTTAGTTTCATACAACTTGATAAGCGGGATTAAATCACAATGAGGCAAACCAATTATGCTTAAGAAATCCTCTTTGGGCTCTGGTAGGACTATTGTATTTGCTATGACTAAAAAAATATTATTCAGTTTGTCACTAGTACTTTCAACCGGCTGACATCGCCTGTAGACATTTTGGATGATCGAAAGCAGAACAGATAGCTCTTTTAGTTCTAGCGGGTACAATACATAGAATTGTTAGTATTAAGGAGGTCCAGTGGTTTCGCAATATAAACTGCTCACAAAAAGTATCGAAACACTTAGAAATGATCCAATATATAACGGCTCGAAAGGGTATGTATTAATCGAAGCAAATAACCAAGTGCATAATTTTGTTCTGCGTATTTTGAAACCTCGATCGATGGGATACGATGTTGCGGAGCGGAGTTATTGTCATTTCAATGGTCGTGGGTCCAGTTTTGAAAGTGACAATCATCCTATAGAAAGAGGTTTGCATTACTGTTTAGAGTGATCAGATTCGTGATTTTCAATAGGGATGAGTGTCACTTTTGAAACTGGACCCACGATCATTGAAATGACAATAACTCCGCGCCGCAACAACGTATCTCAACGATCGAGGTGTCAAAATACGCAGAACAAAATTATACACTTGGTTATATGCTTCGATTAATGCATACCTTTTCGAGCCGTTATATATCGGATCATTTCTAAGTGTTTCGATACTTTTTGTGAGCAGTTTAGTATATTGATAATGGAAAACCTTGTACTTCAGTTGGACTAAATTTTACGTTACCCAAGCAAAAGGGAGTATTAAACCAAAAGAAATATGAAATATATCAAGCGCTGTAACTTTTAATGTGATGTATATAAAAGTATATAGTTGTGGAAATGAAATGTGTCACATAATCCACTTTTGGTATCAAATTTCATTAAAAGTGCGACCAAAATAATCGCTTTTTTGACTCAACAATTTTCGGACAACGTAACAAAATCAGTTTTTGGTAAAAAATACCAAAATTGCACCAAAATCATGGACAAACGGAAAGCTATTTGCTACCAATTCCTCAGTAAAAAAGGTGAATCCATGCTTACAGTGTTTGGCAAAGATTTAATACATGTGTTTCATTCTAAATGTAGAAGGTCTTTAAGAGAAAACTACATACAATCGGATTGATATTACATCAATTCAACTACTTGTGGCAGGAGTTTTTTTAAACCCTCGATTAGCATAGTCATTGACATGTAATGTCGATGGGAACAACTAGTCACTGTAACAATTCATAGAATTGTTAGTATTAAGGAGGTCCAGTGTGTTTGCAATATTATTATGTATATTGATAATTGGAAACCTCGTACTTAAATTGAACTAAATTTAAATAATTTTTTGAAGTGCGACCAAAATAATCACTTTTTATGGCTCAGCAAACTTTAGACAACGTAACAAAATCAGTTATTGGTAAAAATACCAAAATTGCACCAATATCATGGACGAATGGCAGACTATTTGCTACCAATTCCTCAGTAAGAATGGTGAATCCATGCTAACAATGTTTGGCAAAGATTTAATACATGTATTTCATTCTAAATGTACAAGGTCTTTAAGAGAAAACTACATACAATCGGATTGATATTCCATCAATTCAACTACTTGTGGCAGAAGTTTTTTAAAACCCTTGATTAGCATTGTCATTGACATGTAATGTCGATGGGAACAACTAGTCACTGTACTCTTCCATTTAAAATAAAATTAATGTTCACAAATATATCATTCCTTTGTTAAAATACACGAGTTTCATTGAATAAAAACCATGCCATTCTTGTTTGGAGTGCTGGCTGGAGCTGGTAACCCATGGATCATGTGATAAAATTAAAATAAGGCAAACCAATATGTTGCTTAAACCTGAAAATAAAATACCTAAGGTATTTTAGTCTCAGCTTAAACTTTCGACGAGGCAGGCGCATGCAGACGACATTTATTCATAAACTTCACAAAATGTTTCAAAAATGTCAAATTTATTGGACTTCATTACCATATTTGGAATCACTACGAGAAATGCATTGATATAAGTACAAACATGCTTAATACGGGTTCTATCATCCTTGAAATAGACCATTAAGTTAAGAAACAATACATTAAGTTTTTACTTACAACCGGCTGCCATCGCCTGAAAATATTTGGGATGATCGATAGCGGGACAGGTAGCTCTTTTAGTTGTAACGACCCAATCGGGTTTAGTACCTGTTAGAGAACAATTCATAGAATTGTTAGTATTAAGGAGGTCCAGTGCGTTCGCAATTATTATTATGTATATTGATAATTGAAAACCTTGTACTTAAATTGAACTAAATTTAACGTATTTTTTGAAGTGCGACCAAAAAAACATTTTTTTATGACTCAACAAACTTTGGACAACGTAACAAAATCAGTTTTTGGTAAAAAAATACCAAAATTGCACCAATATCATGGACGAACGGCAGGCTATTTGCTACCAATTCCTCAGTAAAAAAGGTGAATCCATGCTTACAGTTTTTGGCAAAGATTGAATACATGTATGTCATTCTAAATGTACAAGGTCTTTAAGAGAAAACTACATACAATCGGATTGATATTCCATCAATTCAACTACTTGTGGCAGAAGTTTTTTAAAACCCTTGATTAGCATTGTCATTGACATGTAATGTCGATGGGAACAACTAGTCACTGTACTCTTCCATTTAAAATAAAAATTAATGTTCACAAATATATCATTCCTTTGTTAAAATACACGAGTTTCATTGAATAAAAACCATGCCATTCTTGTTTGGAGTGCTGGCTGGAGCTGGTAACCCATGAATCATGTGATAAAATTAAAATAAGGCAAACCAATGTTGCTTAACACTTTCGACGAGGCAGGCGCATGCAGACGACATTTATTTCATAAACTTCACAAAATGTTTCAAAAATGTCATATTTATTGGACTTCATTACCATATTTGGAATCACTATGAGAAATGCATTGAAATAAGTACAAACATGCTTAATACGGGTTCTATCATCCTTGAAATAGACCTTTAAGTTAAGAAACAATACATTAAGTTTTTACTTACAACCGGCTGACAACGCCTGTAGAAATTTGGGATGATCGATAGCTTACTTACTTTGTTCTAAAACATCTACTGGATTTGCTTCTGCAGTTTGGACAGCGATACAGAGAAGTGCAACAACGACCAGACATCCTAGTGTGAGTTGGAAATTCATCGCGGTTAATCAGATAGTTGCTTATATGTAAACAAAATTCACCGGGTGGATCTCAGATGAAATGACTTTGTCTACCGATGTGAAATGGAATGCTACTATAGTTCTTCACCGTGTGTCTCCGATAGCACTAAACGAGAAACCATCTCAGTTTATATAGAATATCAAAAAGGACCATCTGGCAGAACTATTGTATGTACCTATTGTATCGAGTTCAAAGTAACCATAATGGTTTTTAGTTTGTTTCTGTTTAGGTTGCGTCAGTATGCTCAGATTGACTGTACATCACTAACGTTGTGCTTCCGTTCCTTGAATTAATGTTATGAATTTTGGTGCACTTTTTCGTAAACATTAATTCATGGACTAACTTCCCCTAACTTTCACAGATTCCACGAATATAATATCGTGGCAAATGTGCACATACACTGCTACTCCCAGCTTCCACAGGTGTCTCCGATTTATCTACAGAACAGTAAACACATACACAAACTAGCCTCCCCCACAACTCAGACACTACGATATATTTATGGTTAGAACCAAGGATTTCCCCTGACCACCATCTTCAGAGTAGTAAAAACACAACCTCCACCTTAAAAAAAACCCGAAAGACAACAACAAAACCCCAAAACAAACACTAAAAATATACACAAAAAACAAGAACCACCCACACACCAAAAACAAAATAAAACAAACAAATTAAAACCAAAAACAAACAAAACAAACAAAACAAAACAAAATACAAAAAAACATACTAAAAAAAGCAAAGCAATTCAAAAATAAAACAACAAAACAACAACAAAACAAACAGAAAACGAGGACGATTTTTCAGAGGCGGATTATCAACATCTTTTAAGAGTTATATGTATCTGTTCTTTAACAATAATTTTTGGTTATACATAGTTTTGCGCAAGTCTTTATTGGATTCTTTCGTTTGGTTCCCTTTCTAAAATTTACCTATTATGAATGCTGCTACTACACTGCAAAGGTTGCTTAAAATACGTTGCTAAAAGTACTTTTATCATCCGTTGGTTGACGTGTTGATTAAAATTCATTCAATATGTGAGTAACTAGAATTGTTCAATTATTGGTGAAAACATGTTATCCAACGGTTGAGCGGTTGCATACTTGAACAACGTTGTGTAAAATGTTGAGTAAATATTTAAGCAACCTTTTTGCAGCGCAGGAATATTGAATAGTCGATTTTTATAGCCAAAAAATACACGACATGGACATATACTGAATAGTTCATGTCATGTGATCTATTTTGCACCAAATGAATCACATAAATATGTTTATGTTGTATATAATATGGACTATTTATACCTTCATACCCTACGTTTGGCAAACGTTCAGTAATAACACCATTGATAAGAGATGTCAGATATCATGTATAACCCTATAGTTTAATAACATGTCAAAATAAATAACAGATTCACTACCAAACGGGAATAGTGTATGTAGCTCTGCTGCATCGCCTAGAATCAAGGAGTATATATAATAGGAGGGGACACTTAGCTCATTTGCATATTTGTCATTAATATGATTAACCCTGCCTTGACCCTATGCCCTGCTGTGAGAGGTCACAGATACCGCCCTCTAACCTGAGAAGGGACTTTTCTTTTGTTCTCATGCACAGCGTTGGCGATGAGCGACCGAGAAGTATAACAAAGGCGTACATAAAACAGATCGATTCGAAGCAGTAATTTATGAATTATGCAACACGTCACACAACGTCCAGTCTAACAATGATTGTGGACCGTATAAATGATGCCATTTTTTGTGTTCGAAAATGTCATCATTTGTTACCGTTCTTTCAAAAATAAGGAGTATAATCACATTATAAACACATTTTGTGCGAGAGTAACATACAAATATGGTATAAAATGGCAAAAATGGCACGATAAAAATCCGTTCGTTATAAATAAATGGATAAATTGTTAAATAATTAAACTATCACCAACCACACTCGTCGATCTCTGTGGCGTGCATCGTAGGCCATGTTGTTTGCAAACGGCAACACGGGTTCGATCCCCGGTGTATCCGTGAATGCCATGATTTTTATATATATTTTTAAACTTGACGGTGGATTAATGTAGCATCATATTTATGTCAATTTTTGTAAATTATAAAGGCCCATGCGTTTATAGTTGTTGTTTTTTCTATCATTTATCTCTTTGATTTATTTAACTTAATAAGTGATTTAATTTGATTTAATTTGAGTTCGGTTTGATAATGATAGCAAAACTTGTTGTAAAACCATTTTACCAGTCAGCGCAAGTTTGTGTACATCACGTTTAGTTTGTTATAGCTAGGTTAATATACTATTTGTAGCTATATGTATACAAGAAGCAAACACATTTCCAAAAACAGAGAAACATGAGAAACGGGACCGTTACTAACGTTAAATGTAATACCATTGCCATGATTACCAATTTAAGGCTCTTTTGGAAATCTGTACAACCGATGAATTTCTAGAAAATCGTTGATACAACTTCACTCAGGAAAGTCAGATCTTGTAGCAAAACAATAAGCTAGCTTTTTAATAAACGAATTGGGAGACGCAATGATGTCGAATCTATGTGGAAAAGGGAATCAGATAACTATTGATAGACTCGATCAAGTCTTGTACCACTGAAGGGTGATTAGAGGTAATACACGTATCGGCGATGGGGAGCTAAAGTTTGTTTCAGAATATAAAAAGAGCAACACCATCAGAATATCTTACTCTGTACAACACACATGTTGATGGATACTCGTTTGAAAATAACCCGCCAGTGTATAGATCATTCTTTTAACGCTTGTATTCAAAGGGTTGCTTGAAGGTCGTGCATTGACTTGATCTGAACAACGAATAATATGGGAGCTAAAACCTTTTGATATGGGCACGCATGAGTAAAGTGGATTCTCTGTATAATAAAACAAGATTTCTTATTTAAGATCTGGAATAAAGGTTACCAGGGGACATTCGCTTCAACGATGCTCCTATGCGTACGTCAACTGAAAGCCTGGTCCGATGGTATGCTCAGAGGCGCCATAGCCAGCACTCGGAACACCATCAGAAACAATTGATTTTGTTCTTTCTTTTGAAGATATGTGCATATTGTCTCATTCAGTAGATAGCGCAATCACATGTGGCACTACTTCAGTAGATAAGCGCATGTATAACCGTGGTGGCAGTGCTAATAGCGCATAGTTACGTGTGCCATTACTACTATTATACGCATATGTCACACTACATTCACACGAGGCGGCATTACTAGGTGTGCTAAGTTAGCACATGTGTATGCGGTGGCGCGCTATCGTCAGTAGATAGCGCATAGTCACATGTGGCAAGTTACTATGTGCTATTTTAGTAGACAGCGCAATGAGCGCATGCGTCACATGTGGCATTACTAGTATTTAATATGTGTGCAAGAATTTTTAATTCAATGTGTGCTACATGTATCCTTCAGCTAGATAGCGCATGTATCACGTGTAAATGTGTGCTATTCAGTAGAATACTAACGTTAGAGACGGTTATAGCATATAATAATAATAATACATTTTAATAATAATAACACACAGCGCATAAAGCAACGGCACTAATGCGCTTTACAAACAAATGATCAATATCTTAAAAAACTACACATACATTAAAACACATGATAAAAAGATTATAAATATATTCAATGCAAAGAACACCTCAAAAATACAAACAAATTTGTTAAAACAGCCATAGGAGAAAAATACAGTCAGCTGCTATTGATAAAAACATTGCGATTTAAAAGTCAATAAAACATCAATTATTACAAGTTATATGCAGTTTAAAAAATGTACGTCTCACAGGGCCGGGCCGGCCAGTGCTCCCGCGCGGTCACAATCAGGTGAGGTGTTTTGTAAAGCGGTATTATTGTGTGTTTTTATTATCATCCAGTCCGGGAACATTAAAGTCAAATCACATCAAACTTTTTTGGATAATGTGTATCGTCAATATCAATATTGTCTGCTTGATCTTACCATGGGATACCAAAGAATGACTCCGCGGCCGGCTAGAACATCGGGAACTTTTCCTAAGGCTTTTATGGAGCCCGGGGGACAGATATACTGTTGATTAGCGCATCAAGAAGTTCTGTCACTTGCATTGCGAGTACATACTCAATAGGAACTTGTCAACGATTTTGGTGGACAAACCAAAGAAATCGCACGCATGCGTAGAAAAAAAATGAAGTCCCCTTCTAGGTTAGAGGGCAGTAGAGAGCCTTTTCGATTTTCAGACGATGCCGGGCGTACGAATATTTGATAGGTTACATTCGGTGGGGGGGGGGGGGGGGGGGCGTTAGGATCCGTCCGCCACCGAATACCGCGGTTTCGTCAATGTTTATACGAACACATTTCACTCCCAGTTTAAAATGTTGAAAAACATCGTGACAGTAACAGCGATTATTTTATACTCTTAGTGAATCTTGTGCGTACAATGATTCTATACATGTGACACCGGTCAGAAGAGATTCATCATTGACTTGTTGAGCACTAACTACACGGTAAAACGAGTCACTATATTTGTATCAATATTTTTCAACTTTTCCGTGCCGATAATACTAATTAGACAACATTTTGGCTTCATGTTAAATCCACGGTTCAAATAACCGATGCCTATAATGGTTATAGCTTAACTGCTATTTTAATTTCCAATAAAAAAAACCTATTTAGTCTTTGGATCGCCTCAAATGAGCTGTCCAAAGCGGGGGGGGGGGGGGGGGGGGGGGGGGGGGGGGGCGGTCTACGAAAATCATACGTAGCCTGTGCCTCCCACGTTTGATTTTGGTAGAAGAAACATAAGTGCATGTGCCTCCTTTCTATACCTGCATCATATGCAAAATTAACACCCGATCGGTATACCAAACTTGGTGAAATGTCTACCGATCAGTAGGCCTACCCTTGTACATACCCTTGTATATACAAACAATAAACAGAAGGTAAGTAGAACATTGGGTTCTCAAAAGTGTAATAAATTAACCAAAATTAACCAAAACCAAAAGTGTATTTTAATCAATAAACCTATCTAACAAAGTACGGGCCATTCTATACCATCAAAGAGGGGGCATAATGAAAACCTTTTTGATTGCCACCCATCGATAAACCAAATTTCGCGAAAAGGCACTCCAAAAGGTAGGCACGTTAATACGATTGTCCCTGTTAATACGTAGTACCACTATATAGTGAGAACCCCGGGTCCAAAGCTATTGGTCGAGGTCTTTAAAAATAGATTGTAACAACATGCAGCAAAACATAAAAACTGGTATTGTCCATCTTTTAGTTTCCAGTAAGTTAATGATTATATTAGCGCAAAAATACCAGGCTCCTTTTATGTTGCAAGTTTCAATGTCATAATAACTTCAAAATTATTGACGATACTGACACTTGAATTTGTTATCCAGCTCCAGCGGTTTTAGGATGATAATAATTTAGTTACAACATGGGATGAATTTTCTGTTGTTATATCAAAATCCATCCATTATAACATTGAAACCAACGGAGATTTAAAAATTACGGCCGTTCGTGTCCACCATCGTCTGGTATTTTCAATTTTCGACTCTACAAATGACGTGTATTTTTTAATATTCATTGACATGATTATTCATTGTATATTCATGACCGTCTCTGCCTTCTATTGTTATAGACAATGAGTGTCCAGGGGTTGGACAAGCTATGAAATACTTCATTCACTTCACTTATTGATAATCAATATACATGTACATGCTAGGTGGAATGTTAGAGAGATCGGGCTGATGTGTACCGTTGAGGAGTGAGTGTTGGGGAGGAGAAGGAGGAATCGCAGTGAGGAGCTAATCTCGCAGACACGCAATGAAATACTTCATTCACATCACTCATTGACGATACATGCTATATATACTCGTCAAAAGAAGTTCCTGGACACTCATTGAAGTTCAAATATTTCACATAAATATTGAATATAAATTAAACAATTGCATGTCAAAATAAGCAGACAATAATTATCTATCATGTCTGTATGAAATTAAGATGTACGCATTCATGCATGGCTGAGCACATTCATTAAGCAATGGTAAGGTGCGTAAAAGAAAATTGCAAGAAATGAGCATTTACAGTCATTTGAATGGAGGGATTATCCAATTTTTTGCAATCTTCTTGCCATTGTCAAGTGAATGGGATCTGCCATGCATGAGTGATCATGTCTAAATTCCATGTTAAGCTGTAAGAGGATTACTTTCTGCTTATTTCGATATACAATTATATATATATAATCATATATATAATTATATATATTCTATTAAATATTAATTTAATTAATTTAAGTGTCCAAGAACTTCTTTTGCCGCGTGTAGATAGAATGTCAGAGAGACTGGCTGTTGTGTACCGATTAGAAGTAAACCGATTGATTTATTTATACTGATAACAATTCATACACTTGTGCATAATATCTTAAAATAAATTAACCACTTCATGGAGAGAAACAGTATAAATTTTCTGTACGTGTGGTATGTTTACTTTGCTATAACCATACAAATGACAGCTTACAAATTACAAGTTATGCACGCTCTACTGCATGCATGCCGAGTGAGTTCAAAACTTCTTTTGCCGCGTGTAGATAGAATGTCAGAGAGACTGGCTGTTGTGTACCGATTAGAAGTAAACCGATTGATTTATTTATACTGATAACAATTCATACACTTGTGCATAATATCTTAAAATAAATTAACCACTTCATGGAGAGAAACAGTATAAATTTTCTGTACGTGTGGTATGTTTACTTTGCTATAACCATACAAATGACAGCTTACAAATTACAAGTTATGCACGCTCTACTGCATGCATGCCGAGTGAGTTCAAAAAGCCCGCGTGTACATGTGTACTCGTGCTTTAACGTCCAAATCGATACTATACGGTGTGCATATTGCATGCGCGTAATCTTGAAATGTGTCCAAAATTTGTGACATCTTTATCAATTTTGAAAGATTTACGGCGCATAGCGATATGTGGGAAGGGGTGGGAGCTGAGTCCATCAGTGTCATTGTTAATAGTCTGTTGATCATTGTCGGACAAAAGTACCCACATTGCATCTTGCACAATTACTGAATACTAATTTATTTTACCCATGCTCAAAACTTGTTATGGCAGTAAACTGAAGAAAATAGATTGTTTTCAAAAATAAGTGCCCCATGAGATCGCATGTGCTTTATTTTGTAACACCCTGTATATGATGTTATTGGCCATATTAAATTTAGTATGTATATCCAGGCAACATTTCTAATTGTAACATGCTCATTTTATGTGTGCTTTATTTCATTTCATTATCATTGCGTTCATCAAAATAAAATCAAAAAGTGAAGAAACGCGTGGATTGAGTACTCGTTCATACATGTGCATTTCGCTTGTAACACCCTGTGTAACATGGTAATTATTGGTCATATGTTTGTGTTTGATGCAATATTATTACAAAACATCAATTTAAAATTTATTATGACACTAACTTATGATAACAGTTAACTTTATTTCAGAAATACGTTTTCACATACTTATAGTATTACAAATTTTTACCACCCTGTATAAGGTATCCTTTATAACTAAAGACAAAAGTGGCATCATTTTTCTTTGTAATACTAGTGTATACTTTTGAATTATGCAGCTTAAAAAAAAGAATTATCTTCAAGGTATGTTAATGACCAGTATTTTTGTAATATTTTTAGTGCATTTCTTGATGTTTGCACCCTATATATTATCTACCCACCCTGTATAATTACCTTGATATTGTCATTGTGAGATTTGGAAATTTGTATGCTTTCAGGAAATGTATACTTTCCTTATACTCCTATGTATAGTTTTAATGCTAAAAATGTTTTAAGCAAAATCCATGTGATTTTTCCATTTTTAGCATATGTCACACAAAGGGGTCCCAACTCAAGGCACACGACCTGAAGGTAAGTGATGAAAGGTTTAGGCCTACAACTTGTAAATATTTCTCAATAAAGTGGACTAAGATCAGTAAAGTTGTCTTGCTTGTTTTCATTACAGTGTCAATTTGTTTGTTCACACAGTAACACAAAATTGCTAATTTTGGCACATTTGACTTTGTCTCATTCTCATTAATGTGGCCAAGTCCAGCAACATGCCATCATTGCACATTTCGTATCATTTTAAAGAAGAACACTTCAGCCTTTTTGTGAGCAGTTTAGTTGCACCTGTATCCAGTAAGAAATCAATTCAACACCGTGAACTTTACCCGTGACATAGAAGCTATTATCATACTCAAAGTCTGAACCTTGTCTAATTTTCTCTTTCATTTTTCTATTGTCTAGAGCAGAACTTCAGGGGTTAGTGGTTAAGGATTAGGTATTAGAGTTTACAGTTTAGGGCAACCTGCTCCTCCACTCCCTTCTCCTCCACTCAACCCCTGACTAATTATGCTTAACAGGCTGTATCAATTAAATTAAAAGTGATAGATTTGTTCTCACTTCAGATTATTAAAGGGTATTAAATGTATACCTTTAAAATAAGACCAAACACAAGTCAATCTGATAAATGGTTACACAAATACAATAGCCTAACGACAAAAAATGAAATAAAATGTAACAAAACCCCTTGTGTATAGGTGCCGAGGTTAAACAACGTGACCTTAAAAAGAAGAAAAAATAGAACAAGAAAACAAGTTACTGAATGTTATATTTGAGAGACAGAGCGAGAGAGAGAAGTATTGATTAATTTCTTGTCAGTGCTGTCTGAATCATTCAATACGAGCAAACTAGGATGGAAGTGTTTTTCGACTACTTTTACGTAATCGCTAATTTATCCGTAATTACTGAACTGAACTAAACGCGGTTTTCTTCAAATTATAGCCAACTAATTTGACTTTACTTTGTCGTTTGAATTGTACTTGTTTACGTCACTTATTCGGGAAGTTACGATCACCTAAAGGTGCGTTTATATTTTTTTGGAGACAACCTGTATATGAAATATACATTTTCAGCTGTTAATGATTCCAATTTAAACAAATCTACATCCGCCCTGAGTAACTTTCCTGAACATTAAAGGGCATTGAGAGATACGTATGGGAGTGCGCCCGAAATCAGTTGTTTGTACCTACGTAATACTTAGGCCTAGGCATATTATACTAACTACCATCTGAAACCGTTTACCTTAATTCGCCGTCTATCATGTTAAATTTCACAATTTTGGTAAATTTTAATGTGATCACATCGAAACTATCACTCACCACATAACTTGCTTCAACCAAATTTCAATCTAGCGCCATTATTAAAGGGACACAATGTCATGTTGATTTTTTTTCTAATTTAAATTAATTTACCATTATTGTTGTTTCTACTATAAAAAAAACCCAGCAAAACTTGATTAAACCAATGTTTTAAATATGTTGGAATACCACCATTGACCATGTAAAATGATGGTTGCGGCTCTATACCAGCATTTTTGAATCGACATTTTGTTGTACAAAGAGGGCTGATTTTTCTTAATCCTTATAGGTGTAAGTTCATACATGTAATACAGTTGTAAAAATATACATATCTAAGTTGTTATCATACATTTTTGTAATTGAGGGCGCTGCCTCTATCGCATCTCTTAATGCCCCTTTAAACCGTTTCCCCATAAATCATTGCACTTTTGGGTTCCTACGTACGTTATCTATTGAAACAATTCATTAATTCCAAATTTCATTTTTCTCGGCAATCTCTCAATGAATTGTAATAAAAATACGATTAAGGATTTTCAACTAGCAGGTGGCCTATTGTATCTAATAATCGGTTATAAATACATTGACAGATAAAAGTCTCTCTAACCTATAAAGCAATGTACTTTTCATGGACAGTTTACAATCACGTACACCTAGCACATAAAGTCCCTGCTCAGGTGATTTGAGGTTGACTAATTCAAAATATATAATCGGTACCAAAAATCTGAGATATACATTAAATGAGCAAATTTCTTCTCCGCAGTTTGATACCTCATTCAACAAAATCTAATGGATACTTTTAAAGTTATGTCGATTTTAATGACCGCGGATGCAACAGAAAAGTGGCACTAGGTATAGGAAATCATTGATTTGTGTGTGATTTACCATAGACGATAAAAATCAATGTTTTACCCGTCTATGGATTTACGCACTGAAAAACTCACAGCTTATCAGCTAAGACTTGTATTCTTCACAGCCAGATACACCCTTTGTCCCGCACATTGCGGTTATCACTAAAGACCCATTCATCTGTCACGTTCAGATAGCACACAGTTATCACACACAAATCAATGATTCCTATAATACCTAGTGCCACTTTAATAATAATGATTATTATTATTAGTATTATTATTATGTTATAATGTCAGAGACTGTTTATCTCAAATTGTATCTGATTGTATCTTTTTACATATTTACTTCCAACTATGAATATGATACCAAAGCCATTGTGCCATGTTGTACTTATTTTGACTATTATAATCATCATAATTTTTTTGATTATTTGAGAATACTCCGGAACAGGAAAGACAACGTTAAAAACTATTTAACAACAATATTTCAATAACGCATCGTTAGCCTTTTTCGATAATTGCCTAACTCGTTTTTTCTAGTTCTTAGAAAAAGTATTAACAGTGAGTTAGGCAATTTTCAAAGCAGGCTGACAATATGTTGAATTGCAACATGAATACGGTAGTGCAGGTTAATTCCAACAGGAGCAGTAACTGTTGGATAGAATTAGGTTGGGATATACCTTTAATGCCTAATACGAGTTAATATGATCCATTTTCGACGCTAGTTTTGCCGTTAGTCATTAGACTTGCTGCAAGTCCTTGGACAGCAAAGATACTCTTACATACAGATAATCTCCTAATATTAGACCTCTACTACTCAGTCTCCCTAACGAAAATACTGACGGATTCTTGGTTTTCTTATACCTATCATACCACCACCCACCACCACTACATGTCCACTCATAGGCTATAGATGAGGTGACAGTTGTTGACATTTAGGACGCCCTCTGTTGGGCAAGAGTTCCTATAGTTTACATAGGCCAGATCAGGTTTTCTAACTAGATTGTGGTGTCACAGCAAATTGTTATCAAAACTATCTTTAAACTTGCTTAGGAATGCTATAAGCTATCGCATTTCACAAAAAAACTAAAACTAAATGAGTTTTACAATTCATTAGAAAGAAATTTCATGTTGTCTTCATTAACTTTACTGTATATTCTGCCTGGAGGGAAACAACAGAGGGTGTCCCATTTGTAAATACATGACATCATAGGTCACCTCATCTATAGGATGATGCTCTGTATCTTTCACTCTTGTTGTCCATCTCTGGGCAGAACATGAAATTAATACCAAAAGATGGCAAATACATCCCTAAATATAAATTCACCTTATCCCACGTTCGCAGGTTGCACATTAATGAGTAATTCCATCCCAAATTTTGACAGAACATGAAATTAGTACCAAAAGATGGCAAATACATCCCTTAAGACAAATTCACCTTATCCCACGTTCGCAGGTTGCACATTAATGAGTAATTCCATCCCAAATTTTGACTGAAATCCCTGTGTAATTCCCAAGTTTACCAACAGAGGGCGCTATTTTCTTAATTGACTGTTATAGTTTTAGTATACCAGTACCCCCGGGGGGGGGGGGGGGGCACTCAACTTTTTTTGGGGTAGGGGTGTGCCGCCCAGGGTCTCACAAAGGGGGGCTAAAGAACTGAACTGAGTGGATTTTATGACGAAAAATAGGGTCTTAGGAACTGATTTTTTTTCAAAAAATAGGTCTTGAGAACTGGCCTATAGTTCAATTTTCGATTTATTTTGGTTTAAGAACGCAAAATTTTCGAAAAATTGGGGCTTTGGAACACAAAATTGGTGCTTTGGAACGCAAAATTTCGCGATTTTTGAATTTTCAATAAAAATGGGGTCTTAAGAACTGATGCAGGCTCAAAAGGGGGGTCATAAGAACTAGCAGCAGAGGGTGAAAAAGGGGGTCTTCAGCGCGGCACATACCTATACCCTTTTCAAATGTCAGTGCCCCCCCCCCCCCGGGCCAGTACCATGATTTTAAATGGATAATCAATCAGTTTTAGAGCACAGATTCCAATAGAATCATGTGTTATATATTATTTTATAAGACTTTTGATAAAATACAATAGTTTCATACCTAAAATACAATTTTAATTGTGTTAAGAGACAACATTAAAAGCCAACTATATTATTATTATTATTATTATTATTATTTATTATCTTTACCCAGGGTTGCCCGAATCAGCTGGCCGCTGTTCTTACTCGGGGCCCTGCACATCAATATAATGGTCTGTGTATAGCTTACAACTGTAACACAACACATTGTTGGGATATTGGTTTCTATATGTCTATTGCAACCTTAGATTTTCCGGTAGCCTATTGTTTCTCATTTAACTAATAACTTTGTTTTCATTTTACATGACTATTATTCTTAGTTTTGAAATATCTCTCCTTCTCCCTAACAACTTCTGCATACATGTACATGTATACCGTATATCATGTATAGTAGAACCCCAGAGCTCTAAATTTGGCTTTAAATAAAATGGTTGGACCCCCTGACCTGCGAACCTACTCCAAAAGGAATAATTTTATGATAGATTCATATATTTTCTTCAAGAATAAATTGTCCTGCTCTTATGATTCTCTTGCGAATTCATGTTATTGGCAATACCTGTATATTCCCCTATATATTCACATGACTGTAGACAAAATGACATAAAAAAAATTGAAATAAATGTTAACGTATGTATAACTACCTATGGGGAAGAACTGCTTCACAAGTTGAGATAGTTATTTGTAGTTATGATGTCATTGTTACAGATAACATAGCTAAATAGAACATTGGGAAAAGTCAGAAAATGGTCAAAAATGCTTATTTTTCTAACTTTTTCAATTGTTCCATAAAATGTTGGACCGATATCAATGACATCAAAAAGGAAAAAGCTAACTGATATAATGTGTTAAGCAGTTCTCTCTTTAAATTCATAACATGATATTATGCAGTTTTTAGATTTCCTCTCAGTGTTATGGTCAATATACTATACTCAAACCCTTACGAGAGGAGAGGATTACTTCATTTTCTGCTATGTGAATACATGGGGAATATTATTATCGTCATAGCATAATTTCGCAAGAGAATCTTTAGAGCAGGCCTCTTTATTCTTGTAGATAAGATATGTATCTGTTATAAAAATGTAAATATAAGAGTATTGTCCGGAGGTCAGGGGTCAACTCCTAAATTTGATGCCTGGGGCTCCTACTAATATAGGCCTAACATCGGTCATGTCGGTTATATTACTATGCTAAGTAGAAACCTGTTTTAAATTAGTATTCACACAACAATAATATGTAAATATATTTTGCATTTACATATTAAACTTACTTTAAATATTAAATAATGAAGTTCATCATCTTTCAATCGGTCTAAATTGAATTGCCTCCACAGAGTGACAGGTCTACCATTACATGATTACCATTATTAAATGCAATGCATACTCTTATACAAGGCCTGTGAAGTATATATATGCCTATTACATTTTGATTCTCAGCTATTCTCTTTTGTTAAGAGATCCCTCAGATTACTCGATTACTTGTTTAATGAATGAAAGTGAACCGACAAGATTATTCCGACACAAAAAATGTGTGCATAGCGCTCAAACATGTGCGATTTTACATTTTTTTTTGCTGTGAATAAGGTTCTACATTTCGGCTTCTACCAAAATATATTCCCATTTGGGGGATACCTGAGCACGTAACGTGCGATTTTTCTCCATACATTTGACCGTTGTATTTCCATGATTCCTCTTGTCAAATGAACCGACAGTGCTGGTGGTGGGGGGGGGGGGGGGGGGGGGGGGGGGGGGGGGGGGGGGGGGAATCATCCCCCCCCCCCCCTTCTAGCTACGCCACTCTATTGGTATACCTTGATGTTCAAAGTTGATAAATTGGTCAGTTCCCATTGCATAATGGTAACTTTGAATGACATTTCTATCATCATATTTATGGAATATGCTGTTGGTTCTATAAAATGTTAATCTATAAAGTCTATTTAGACCTAAATAATGATCTTTTATTAAAAACATCATCAAATAATATTGAAATAGTGATATTTTTAATAATACATTGTATGTTTGTTCAAACTTATTGCATATCCATGTAGAACTACTCATTTTAGCCTATGCCAAAACTACTGTAGGCAATTAAGAAAATACTGCCCTCTGTTGGCAGACTTTTAAGTCTTAAAAGACGTTCCCTATTCAATCATATACAGGGTTTTCAATCAAACTTTGGGATGGAATTACTCATTAACGTGCAACCTGCGAATGTGGGATAAGGTGAATTTGTCTTTAGGGATGTATTTTCCATCATTTGGTACTAATTTCATGTTCTGCCCAGAGATGGACAACAACTTTCCAGAGCAGTTAGCAGCCCTAGTCCTATGTTGCGTGATACAACACACCGTTGACTGAACATCACTGTAACTCAACTCGCACATGCATGTCAGTGCTGTCAAATTTGACCGGTTTTTTTTTTAAAGATTGACAAGTGTGATGATTTTCCTGCTATTGAACAGAATAATGGTTATAATCGTATGAGCAGAAGTAAGGTAATTTGTTTTTAGGTCTCTCACGTTTCAATGGCATGTATCATGGCAAGAAACAACATCTCTAACACAAACGAAAATATTTTCTTCCACAAGAATACGTTCAGGGTGTCTCAAAAAACCGTACACGTGTTTACCCAACTTATTAAATTGAAATTGAAATTGAAATTCAAAAGATATTTATACCTGGGACATTCAAAAACAAAAGAGATGAATTAAAGTACCGATAAATTCAATATTCAGTGATACAAAGAGTTACGCTTTTTCCTAAATAAACTCTTCAAGCTGTCAACGGAATTCTTAATGAAAAAGAAACAGAAACATTTTAAACGTCATTCTCATTTCAGAGAAATATTATTGATTACACCCGGATTTACTTCTATTCCCCATAATATTAAACACAAAAAATGACAAAACACAAAATATTTCAGTGTTGACTCAATTGTTAGCAACATATATTATAGATTGTATGCATCCATTCTGTGTATTTGAAGCTCCAGGGTTTAAATCTCATTTGAATATTAATGACTCTTTGAAAATTATGTACTCTTTGCCTTCACTTAACCCCCTGGGGTCTACCTGTCTATCTTACAGTGGTTCTGATTGGATTATTACAAGATGTACTCATATGAATAGCCAATTCAAATGCAGCTTGTAAAATGTTTCACTCCCATCTTTATCAGGGATACAATTATTCTAACAATGTCTCTCATTGGTGCAATAAATGATGTATCCGTCTTTCTGACCAATCGGCCGGTAGTTCTCAGGGGGATGTCCAAAGGATTTAGCATTTCGTGAACAGCTCCCAAAATCGGTACATTTATTAAAACAGGCATAACTCGTGATAGCAAGGATCAATTTCAGTGATTTTTTTTTGTCATGTATGAGCGGAAGAATGCTCTTTGAATACGGGCTTCATTGGTTTTTGAAAAAAAATTGGCCTTTTTTTAAAACAAATATTCATTCCAGTACAACCTTTGTTTGACTCGCACTGTATTTGCATGGAATAGACAATGCGTAATGTTGAGTGTATGGAGGGAAAACATGTATTATAAATAGTACAATGTACCTATCTGTCATGTATGGCAATTTGAAATTAATTATTAGATTCTCGTAGCACTGGCCTTCGAAAAATGAAGAGGGAGGGCGGTTTTTATTTTTATTTTTTATGAAATATTGACACGCAAATATGGCCGTTTTCATGCTCAATATAATATTGACAGCATCTTTCAGCAGCATCCGGAAAACAGTGAGGCCCTTTTTTATATTTACGTTTACAATGGTTAGACCCAATAGAGTTCTATAAAAAACACTTGAAAGTGACTGTAGTTGATTATTACATGATTAGCCTATCAACCATTTCAGTGTTAGAAACTCAATAACATTTGAAAATTGAAAAGAAGAAGAAAAAAAGTTGACCTTATCCCAGAAAGTGAGGAAGGAGGGCTACGAGAATCGATTTTTTTTTGTAGTGGCCTAAAAAGTTAGAATTCGATTACCGGTCTTCATGGTAGTCATTACCGGTCTTCGTCACGAGACCGAATGTTTAATCGTTGGCGATAAAAGTTTTCCTAGTAAATCAATGTTCATAACGGATGTTTTTGATGCTATACATGTAGAGTGAAACACATAGACAGATAATGTATAAATATGGCGGGTGAATTGAACGGAGCCACACATCCCAGCTATTCTGATCGACGTGCAACTCGAATTTGATCTTCACTACAAACTGGAACAGTACAAACAGGTAAGCTTTAGACTTTTTCCTTAACGTGATCAGAAATAATACAACTTATTTTTACACCGTGGACTGCAATCGTGTTTATACACTTTGGACCTAAACTGCTCGTTTGGAATTGTTCAAATATCGCGGGATGTCCATTTAGTTTTATATATATATATATATATATATCCATGTAAAGCTGATGTGTTCATCTTGACAATGATACCAAATTTGAAGCAATCCCTTGCTGCTCCAGTGCTGAGCTACTTGCTTGAGAATGGGGAGGTCACAATCTGAATGTGCCAAAATCAACACTGTTTCGTGCTCAAAAGAACATCTTTGTCGTCTGTTCAATAAAGTGTTACATAGACCACTACAGTGTTGTAGTGTGATGATCTATTGATTTTTAAGCACAAAATAGTGTTGTTTTTGGCACTTTCAGATTGCGACCTCCCCGTGTTCTCAAGCATGTGGCTGAGCACTGGAACAAGGGATTGCTTCAAATTGGATATCATTGTAAAATGAACACATCAACTTTTACATGATATATTACACTAAATGAACATATCCCGAGATATTTGAACAAATCGTGGTTGAAAAGAAATTCCAAACTTTTTTTGAGCAGTTTATAATAGACAGTGACTGTAGTCGTAAATTATTTTTTTGCATAGGCCTATTATTAGGCATAGCACAATGCACACACACAGAGTCTGTCACTGGAAGCGTTGCACCAGTGAACAACAACAATTGAAGAGATTGTGTTGCAAAAGGGCCTACATCCACTTCTACATGTTACTCATTGTGGCTTGTATTGTTGGTGCCTCAATTGGCGTGCATGGATGCACTAATCCAAGTCATAAAGATAGCCATACAATAATTTGATTAATCAATAATGCAAAATGAGTAACATGTAGGAGTAAACCCATGCAAAAAAAGCTCTTCATATAATGTTCCACTTTGAAAAAAAAACTATATAAAATTGATTATCCTCACATTGTGCACTCCCTTTGAAACCCATTTCCGGCAGCCTGGTGCTAAGCATTGGTTTCCAGTTTCAATACGATTTATTCCGTTAAATATATACTACCGGGCTCCAAATTGTCGGTTCCTTTCATCTATGCTTAGCACCAGGCTGCTTGAAATGAGATTCACTCCCTACAGGGCAGTGAGCTTGCTTGGTTAATAATGTGTTCTAACATGCATGACATGGAGCTGCATGCATGTAAACTGTCGCAGTTTACACTTTTCATTTCCCGGTTTTACTTAGAGAATAAAGTATAGTTCTTAGCTGTGTTGCTATATACGATGGTCTTATAATGTATAGGCTGTACCATATTTGGAGTCGTGTATGGTCGCCGTAGGCGGCCATACATGATACACGACGACACAAATATGGTACAGCCTATACATTATAAGACCATCGTATACAGCAAAACAGCTAAGAACTATACTTTATTCTCATTCTTATTTAGTTTATTGGTTATTTTGATCTTGTATCCTAATATAAGGCCATGTGTTTTTCGAGCATTTTACACCATCTGAGATTCGAATTAGCATATCGCAATTACTACTTGTTCTACCCCCCATAAAAAGTATATGTTTTCTGAACGGTAATCTCACAAGGAATCCAAATATGCTATTTGAACTAAGATAGGACATAATGGTAACATGTTGTAATTAAGAATGTTCAAAAATTATCGATTTTTTTTCTTCATATTTTGATTAAAGCTCCCTAAAATTTTTATACCTATCCCAATCCTAAAATTACCCATCAGAACATAATGGTTGTCAAGGGTAATTTGTTGGAATATACTTTATCGGGAAGTGATTAAGCAAAAACGTTTAAATTTCATATTTTTTAGAGTTTACAAATATATGTTTGGGGGTATGCATCCTATCCTGATTTAAACGGCATTTTTGAATTCCCCTATTTGAGAGCTTTTCAAAAATGTATGATTTTGCTGTCATCGGTTGAAAGACTTTTTTTTTTGTTATAGTCATGTATGTAAAATGGCATTGAAAATGGCGATGAATATGGCAAATTCACTGTGTAGCGAATAAGGAGAAAGCCAAGGACAATGCAATCGATTCATGATTACAATTGTTACATAATAGTTGACACGTTTGTTGAAACAGAAACTTATAGAATATAAAACAATCTATAAAATGAGACCAAAATCATGTTTGTACCATACATACAGGGATGAGGAGTTATTATAAATTGAACGTAGAATTGGGAACATTTTGTATATTCCCCATAGAGATTGTACACAGCGCCACCGCCACCGCCGCAACCGCCACCGCCACCACCCCTGACTTTCAAAAACATAATCAATCATATCTCAGCCAAACAGCTAGAGAAATACCTGATTTATTCACACAATGTAGCTAGATAAATAGGCTTTCAAATGACACCTCAACCATTATAGTTCTACCACATTTAGTTGTTGAGTTATTAGAGAAAGATGGATGATTCGTCACCAAAAATGCAACGCCACCACCCTTTTCGGGTGGTGAGTTCAAAACACATGGCCATAACGCAGTTTGTGAGATTTACTTCAATCAAACAACAACAAATGTCCCCCTTTATAAAATCGGCGAGTCCAGCGATATTTTTACCAACTTCCTGCTTTGAATTAATCTCGTTCTTTATGCCGGCGACTTTGTGTAGGGCACGCTAACGCGATAATCATACGCACTGAAGGTATTGTTTTTCGAATGAATTAAGCCCCGCCATAACTATACAACATTGTCTCATAATGTATGGGCGTGTCTTATGATTGCTCTTTTGAGGAAGTGTGTTCGAATCCCCCTTGTGGCGTGTTTATGTTTTGATTTTTGTTTTAATGTTACAATTGTAACACGTTTATCTATCAATGAAAAACAAGTGAATAAAGAAATATAATCTCAACAACATGCAGCTCCAGGTCACGCGATTTAGAATACACTAACAAAATAGGTGTACGGACGTCTACATGTAAATTGCCATAGGGGATTATTTACATTCACCGTTCCCTAAATAAATCATTGGTTTTTTTATAAATACATTATTATAGCTCTAACAACTTTTGGTTGGACCTAAAATCGTGTATAATATGAAGTTAATCCGACATTCTGTTTTTGAGTTATGAGAGAAAAACCACATTCAGATGATTTTGTTTGCATTTTGATCAGACAATCCTGGAAAAAAGGTCTTGGAACGCCCACTTGTTAACAACGGTAAACTATCACCCTTTCCCCCGTGCAATGTTGATGAATGTTAATGTCTTCAGCAGTTGTTAAAGGTGTCCCAACATTGATCGATGGGGTGTGGGGAAGGTCAAATTGTTGTCTAAAATGGTCTATTCACAGTTTAACAAAATAAACATAATTTAAAGATCGGCAAACAAATTCTGCACATAATGATCAAAACGTGTAGAAGGACTTTTTTCCAAGATTGTATTGACAAATTCGCAAAAAAACCCATCTTAATTTCAACTTTCTCGCATAACTCAAATTCGGAATGTCGTATGGACTTC
Source organism: Ophiura sarsii (assembly GCA_035610835.1). Classification (NCBI taxonomy): domain Eukaryota; kingdom Metazoa; phylum Echinodermata; class Ophiuroidea; order Amphilepidida; family Ophiuridae; genus Ophiura; species Ophiura sarsii. The sequence goes on from CM069449.1 coordinate 19,698,011, forward strand.
ATATTACACATGATTTAGATTGAACCATAAGCGTTAAAGCTATAGTATTGCTTTGAAAAAACACAATGATTTATTTAGGAAACGGTCGCTGTAAACAATCCCCTATGGCAATTTGCATGTAGACCTATTTTGGTTAATAATGTGTTCTAACACGCATGAAATGGAGCTGCATGCATGTTTTTGAGATAACATTGCTTTAAAACTTATTTTTCATTGATAGATAAACGTGTTACAATTGTAACATTAGAACAAAAATCAAAACATAATCACGCGCCGCCGCCAGTGGGATTCGAACCCACTTCCTCAAAAAAGCAATGAACATAAGTCTAACGACTTATCCATTTGACCACGTTGCCACAGCTCGAAAATCAATCGACTTGTTTTGTATTTCATTGTAATACCGTGAAATGAAAAGTGTAAAGTGCGACAGTTTACCACCAGTTTACCATCAGTTTACCATGCATAAGTTTTGTCTAAATATGCCATTTCTCCAATATGCCATTTATAACCCGCGTTTAAGGAAACGTGTAGTTCATTTACATTATATATACTAAGTAGAACTGTTTAAATACCGAAATAATGACGCATAATATTCACATTCACGCATTTTGGTAACAGTTTACCATTTAAGAAATAGTTGTATTTTTTTTAAAATTTAAACTCGGAATGGTAAAATGGTTACCAACATGTGTGATTGCGACTAATTCGTCATTATTTCATTATTTAAACAGTTCTACTTTTAGTATTGACAATGTAAGTAAACAGCATGATCCCCAAAATGCGGGTTATAACGCTAAAAAATAGCGTATTTTGGACTACATGCAAATTGTCATAGGGGATTGTTTATAGTGACCGTTTCCTAAATAAATCATTGTGTGTTTTCAAAAGCACGTTTATCTATCAATGACAATAAGTTAAGAATCCTGGACCTTTTTCCAAGATTGTAGGTCTTAGAACAATCGTTGTGTTAATTGTATCATACAAACACAGATATAAAAACAAGTCTCAAAAAGAATCAACAATTACAAATCAGTATTATTTTTTCATCTCCTGTTCCAGCTCGAAAATGGCGTCCAAAACACTTTTCATTATCCTCGCAATGTTACTGATTACTGTAACCATGGTAACATTCGCACAACAAGATGATGAGATTACAGTGGAAGATTTGCTGGAATATTTCCAAAAGCCGCAAATGGAGAAGAGAGGAAGCAAGGTTGGAGGTGAGTTAATAAAAAATATGACTACAAACAAGGTCCTTGAGTATGTGAAGTCATCCTTTCATCCTTTGTTCATGATCTTTCATTTCATAATGCATGATGCCATACACATTCATATCTCTATACATTTGACTCTGTGTATGTTTATCTCTGTAGTTTTATGATCATTTGTATTTTTGCTTTAATCTTGTATTTATATGTTGTACAGCGCTTTGAGTTTAGATCTCACTAAAGTAAAGCGCTCTATAAGTGTGTGTTATTATTATTATTATTTTCATTAAAGGGACACGAAGTAGTGTTGAAGTGGGTTTTTTTTAATTAATTTACTTCAGAATTCAAGATGAACATTAACAATTAACATTATTGTTGTTTCTACTCGCAAAAACACAAAATAACTTGATTAAAACAATACCATCGCTATTTTATTGAACCTTTTCTTAAAAACGCCCTCTTTGTAAATATGGTTCGCGTTATGTATCACGCGTGCTGCAGGGGGACACTATCTGACGTAAAATGCTGATCGCGGCTCGATCAGCATTTGTGAAACGTTTTGTTCTTGTTGTACAAAGAGGGCTCATTTTTCTTAATCCTTATGTAATACAATTGTAAAAATATACCAATCCCAGAGGGCGCAGCCTGCAACACATCTCTTAGTGTCCCTTTAATAACATTATCTTTACAATAATTACGAACTGCGATATTCGTAATTGTGTACCAAGTGGAGATACAAAGCGAAGCCTATGATTCATTGCCTATTTAATCAAGTGTTTGGAGCATGAACATTTTGAAGAAAAAGGTTCAGTGTTTAACGCTTCTGACATTCATCAAATCACGAAATTGAAATTCGGAATGTATCGGTATTAGATTAATATTTACGTATATCATACGTTAACTAAATTGATCTGATATGGTAGCTGTTATTAATGATATGGCCAATATGAGGAATAATTTCCCGCGCAAAACATCATTGCTTGATTCGTGAAAAAAAAACATATCTGATATATTTCCCATATCAATAGGTTTAATTCAAAAGCTTGTAAAAAACAAGATAGTCCCAAGTGTGCCCTGTGCAACTTGAACGTAGACACGTACGTGGGCCCGTATTCTCGTACATAATAAACACGGTTTTAAGGGAAGTGTCAACCCTATTATTTTGATGATCAATTTTTGCTTCTAAATTTGAGAATATTGAATAAAAGTACATAAAAGTATACATCTTTAGAAAGGAAATTTGATAAGGAATCCGATGGTGATATCAATGTGATACCAAATAAACTAAATTTTGAGAAATGAACCATAAAGCGATTTTTCTACCCCAAATTTTTCAGACAGCATAACTATAAAATAAAAAATGGTAATTTGTTCTAATATACATTTTTGTAAACAAGACAATTTTGTCTAGGAGGCAATTTTTTCTTTTTCCAAAATAAGGCTTGGTTTTAGAAATATTGCTAAAAACATCGGAAAAGTGTAAAAGTCGTGTTTTTTTGCATACATTTCGCTAGAAATGGATGCATATCTCGAGTTTAAAATCCATAATCGAAAAAATAAAAAAGTGCCTCCTAGCGCTGAAAGTCCTCTACAGGTAGTAAAAGCTTACCTGATAGTTTGATATATTTTTAGTTATGTTGTCTGAAAATTCGTAAAATTCCTTTAAATTTAAACTTCTAGAAAACATCGATTTAGTAAAAATATTGACGTTTTCCACCATTTAAAGCTAAATGTTCACGGAATACAGGGGCGTGTGACCTAAAAAGCGAGTATACTATTATGAACAATCATAATAAACTATCAGATTCAATTTATATTGTCACAATGTGAAGAAATTGGAAGAAAACTGAAATTTAAATGATCGTAACATTGGCCTTTGTTTACATTTTTAGACATTGTTTTGCGCTCTTTTGTTTTTCGCGTCTACGCCGCGGATATTAAGCGCCGCGTCTAGTATTACGCGCGGGAAGTTTCAGCGCGCGACGCAATGATCGAACAGCTGTCGCAGCATTTGAAAAGCGCGGAACTCCGCTTAAATTCCCGCCGAATAACCATGCGCCTTTTCCTGACTCAAACTTGCCAAAATAACAATTTGAAATCACCCAAAAGAACGGGAAATAATCGCTTCCGATTAGTAACTTATGATGGGTAATGATAGAATACATATCAAAGTATTAAATAATAGAGAAATATGAAATTCAATTTTTGAAACAAGTGCCGGGTTGACACTGCCCTTAAGCTATAAAGCACGCGTTTAACTTTGACTTTAAACACGCGTCTAACTCAATGAAAAGTGTTTAACTTTAAACAAGGGTATGGGTAGTTTTAACGGGCGTTTACATGAACGAGAATACGGCCTATGATCATTTAATTTCCTTCTCTTACTACATTCTTCAATATTTCTTTTTTCCATTTCCATATCATATAGCTTGCATCAAACCCGATGGCAAACCTTGTGCTCTGTGCAACCTGAAAGTAAGGAACAAGATGGACTTAAGACGTTACATCGCCTGTGGCTCAGCCGTAAGTATTATTATGTTTTCTAAAACATTAAATAACACATTTGTTTTGCTCTTTGTCTTTGCTCGATAACAAAACGTTCATATGTGTAATGTTCGTGCGCCGTCTGTCCCTGTGAACAATTTTAAAACGAAAAGGCTTCTTTCAAAAGTCTACCTATAAAATCATATAATATTGATTTATTTACTAAATGTTCAGAAACAAATAATTTATCTAAAGGCCTATCCAGTTTAGCCTGTTTTATGTAAACGTTACAATGGAAAGATTCTTAGAGATTTATTCGCGCCATAATTATGCGTTAGCTGTTGTGTTCTTTTTAAAAGATTCCTCCTAACTAGGTGCACTTTATATCCCAATATTAGGAGGCGCGATGTCTCGTAATACGAGGGTATCAAAAAGTTCTTGAAATCACCCAGAAGTGAAGGAGCTATATCGATTAAATTTTGTCAGTGTAATGGTGCAAAAATGGTCTCATAAGTATGTTTACTTTCTGTACAGGTGGCGCTAGATGCCAAGGCCATGTAAATCAATGACGTCTTCCAAAGGTGCTGTTTACATGGTAAATTATAATGGTCCAATAACTGATCCTTGTGGGACACCTTCCAGAGGAGTATGAGGCTTATACATTTTGTCATTTACAGAGATAAATTGAGACCTACGAGTGACAAATGACAAAATTAAAAAAATATGTAAGCCTAATATTCTTCTGGAAGGCGTCCCTCAAGAATTAGTTAATTGGACCATTATAATTTACCATGTACACAGCACCGTTGGAAGATGTCATTGATTTACATGGCCTTGGCATCTAGCGCCTCCTATAAAGAAAGTAAACATACTTATGAGACCATTTTTGCGCCATAATGTTTTTAAGGACCAGTGATTACACTGACAAAATTTAATCGATATAGCTCCTTCCCTTCTGGGTGATTTCAAGAACTTTTTGATACCCCCTCGTAATATACAATGATATTTAATCAGACTCAATTTAATGTTACCCTACAGTTTCATTTCCTACATATTCTTTATTCTGTGTGAATATAATGCAAAACGTAGAACAATAGGTGTTGTAAAGGGGTCATGTTTGGTATCGATATGATTCTACCAGTTTTCTCTATCGAAATATGTTTTTGGTTTGGTACTGCGAATTATTTAAAGAGAGTTACAAAGCTGTAAAAAGTATGGACACTTTTGGGACACCATGTAGGCCTACCTCATATAACAAACACTTCATGAGCTATAATACTGCTATATTGTATTAAACATCTAAAACACTGTATTTACCATTTAAAGGTAGATGACCCGATCACATTTTCGTAACACAGAATTATTTCAAACATACGGAGATTTTCATATCATATGAAAGCTCGTATTTTTCTCATCATCATACTGAAATTTGACGGCCTAAATCGGTATAATTACGGAGAAATCGATGAAATAACGTCGAATTACCGCGAATGGTGGTAACCACCGATATAGTTTGTGTACTACTCAATGGGTACAGTTCACAGCATCTTGTGCGTCTAAAATAAGAACCAATATAGCTATGCAACTCAAACTTTGGAACACGACTTTTTTAATGATGACCTTTCATGTAGAATAGAAAACTTCAAGTTGAAAATCGGAACATCTACCTTTAATGAATATGGCACATTATACTAAACATAATCTTATCTGTTTATTTATAGGGTAAAGGCCAGAAAATCTAAATGACGTCATCGGCAGCCCTTTTATGGCAAAAGAATGTATCTTATATGTAGTTTCCTGACAATATACTTCCTTTTAACATGGATTATGTTAACTTGGTTCAATAATCCTCACTTGGGAAAAGGTTGCAACTTGTAAAGACAATAAAAGTAATATACTGCCTTTTACCACTACATGATTTATGGAGAAAAAAGCTAACTGTTATCATGTTAAAAGGAAGTATACTGTTAGAAAACTACATACAAGATACATTCTTTTGCCATCTGACGACGGGACTCGACGGATATGTTCAACAACTATATGGATTAGGCTAATATAATGAAAGTTCCAGTTTCCCGACCGACCCAACTTTTCAGTTTTACCAACCTCTTCATTATTTTGTGCAAAAATTATACTACATTTTCTGACAAACTTGAATAAAAATCAAAACTTTTAGTTGCTCAAAAAACTAGAAATATATTCCTGTTGATTTTAAGGGATTTTAATGGCAGTGGTGTCATGTTATATGGTTAATAATGAAATTGTTTGCATTACCTACTCAGATTTCAGATGTAATTGACGTTGCAATATTTCAGAAAGATTTGTTGACATTTTCAATAACACATCTACAAAATGCTTCCTTAATTGTTTTTCAAAGTGTTAAAGTGTTAATTAAGGTGTAATACGCTCGTATACGAATCAATAGGTAGTTTGTAGTTAACACCCCTTACAGATGCAACAATGAAATTGAGTGAAATAATGAATAATGAATAATGAAATAGTCACCTACCCACTCTTTTAAAAATATGAAACGGGAAACTTGGTATCATATTTCATTAGCCTTATGCGTGTATACAAAATATTAAATAGAAATATAAAAAACAAAGAATTAGTCAATCGCGATAAATATTGATGAATTAAAATGGAAAGAAATTATACCTGCGATATTATCCGTTGTAACTTATTGTCTTATTTATACTTACTTATAATTATGATGGATCTAACATTGACACCGAGTGTGAATCACTTCCGTTTTAGGTCAGGCCATTTGGGTAAGCGTTATATGTCAACGCCGGGAGTCGTTTAAACGTACTTCAACGGAATAAACCGCATACTCCATACACGCGGTTTATTCCGTGAAACGACCCGGTGGCTGATATACAACGCTTACCCAAACAAAAGGTCCCCAATGCTCCGGCCTTTTCTGTTTGAAAGGGTGGTATCGGAGCTTTCATTGCGGTCGCGCAGAAGTTTTTACCGCTCTGGGTCACTCTCTATCCAATGAAAGACCATAGTTTCTTGTGGGACACGTACTCGGTTACTCCACAGTCCACACTTCCGTAGATTTCCCCAATGTCAGGATGTGCTTTCAAATTACAAAACTATAGACTAGTTATATACAGCATGAGGTATTCTACTTCTGACGGTAATCTCCTACGGGGATGACTGGGTGCGAAGCCGCCGGTAATTTGGAACTTTTTTGTACCATTATGATATAAGGGAGCAAATCAAAACTCGACCGCGCGTCAACCGCCGGTTGGACCGCATATCATTGTTCAGAACAATAGAAATCGGCTGCAACCGCACGGAACCCCACGGAACCGGCCGTTGCCGGGCGGTCGAGTTTTGATGTGCTCCCTAACCATTTTGCGGTATTACTAGCGTGGCGGGATTTATAGGCAGCGCGTATTTTTGTATGGGGTGTTTGGTAGTTTAAAAACTACAAAGAGAGGCACAAGCTTGCGAGGGTTTTTGCATGCAATGTACAGGCCGTCCCAAAATGATTAGTACCCATCGATGCCCAAAGTTCAATACATTTTTTCATCATCAAAATCAATGAAATTAGATCCGATGTTTTTCTATCATATTTGCTATACTGTACCCTTTTATTAGAATTTTAGATCATGAATATCGGACTTATTTTAATGAAGTTACACTCCATTGTGTAAGACATGGTGATTTCACCTTTGGCAAAGTGCAAACAAATGTGTTTTTTAAACAGCTTGTTTGAAAGAAACTAATACATTCTCTTAATCTTTTGTCTGCTAATATCTTTGGTTCCTTTCTACATGTTCTATTTTAAACTGCTGTTGTATCATATCGTTGTTCAAACCAATAATACTTCTTCATTTTGATTCAATTTGAAGAGTAACTAGAGCGGTTCTCGGGTTTCGCGGTTTTCGAGTTTCGCGGTTGATGGGGTTTAGCAGTGTCAGATGTAGTGGTTATCAATAGGGCAGTTATTGACATTGTATTGGTTTTAACATGATACGTTAGGATCTGACCAGAACCATGGAGGACGGGCGGAGAGTGATGGTATGAAAATGAAATGATTATGAAGTGGTTTGGATTTATTGTGTGGGAGATAATATTTGAAACCCGTTTATTTGTTCTAAAGGGTTTGCTTTGTATTTGATTCAACCATAAGAATGAATTGCTGACAGAGCTGCTGTTGGTGTTTGATGTGGCCTGGAGATTGTATTTAGGTGCGAAGGTAAAAAGTTTGATTTGATTAATGTACTTTCCGGTTGCAACCTTCGCCCTAAGGGGACCTAGGACTTAGCGGTGACCATGCGGGTAAGAAAATGTTGCCTTTCTACGCAGGGACAAGATTCAGTACTCATTAGTGGTATATAATTACGTTATGGCACCAATACAATTGTAGCAGGGAGGTGTAGGTAATATAACATCTCTCTGATTGTAGCATGTAATTTATATAGACATGCTTGTCTATTAATTAGCAAGAGTTGAAATGCAAATTCCATTTAAATGGAATGGGGCTGGTGAAAGTTTGAGTGAAGTGCACATTTAAACACACTTGTACACAAAATGCACAATATACAAAGAAGAATAGGCAGTAGAAAAAGTAATGTAATAATCTTTACATAAACAGTTTATTAAGATGAACATGGGTCCATCCACGAAGTTGCGTACACAAGGTGTGACATGATAGTCAAATTTAGTTGCCTGATTGAATTCCAAAACATCATTTTGAACTAACAATCCTCACAATCACGAGGGCCGACTTGGCTATCTTATTCGTTATGCCATCACCGGCGAGAGATGAACGAAACTGATTAGAGCATGCGCATTGTGTTCTTTCAACATCGATCAGCTGATCGCCCGGCGGCATATGATATTATTGTTTACATCGTAAAACAAGGCAATATACACACATGCGCTTTTGAACGGAATAGCCGCGATCGATTAAAATTAATAATTTTGTAAATTCGTCTTTGTATACTGACAGTCCAGGCAAACGCTAATTGAAAACTTGGCTTAAAATTTCTTTAAACTGCATAAAGAGGCAATTAAAAGCTTTGCGGTAATTTGGGTTTTGCTTTCAATTGACAGCGAATACGTATAATTCGGCAGTCTCGCGATGCATTGAATGACTGAGATTAGTTTTCGTAGTCGATTGAAAACAGATATTTTGCCCGTAATTTGATCAGCATGGATATTAACATAATGTAATCTTAACTCTAGTGTGATTATTTTTGTCAAAGATTCGATCATTCATCTTTATTTACTTGTTTTGTTACTGCCATTCACTTGCACTTTAGTTTACACTACAGTTAAAAAATGCCAGTGCAGTAGTTGCTTTTTGTTGTTTTATCACCTTTTTAGTTACCTATGAGATCAATTTGACAACAATTATATTCGCATAGAAATCATAAGGATTTTCTTTAATTTGCCAGACCGCCAAATGCCGAAATTTGGAAAATGGACCCAAATATCATTATATGATTTTTATTTTTTTTGGATACGTATGAGATCCATGATACAAAAAAGTCAAGCCGCAATCAATTTGGCGACAAAAAAGTCATTCGCATAGAATTTTTTTAATTTTTTTAATTCTAAAATATCAAAATTTGAAAAATTAGCCCAAATACCTTTATTTGGTTAAATAATTCAATTTTGTTTGGGTACGTATGAGATCAATGTTACAAAAAAGTCAAGCTGCAATCAATTTGACGACCAAAAAGTCATTTGCATAGAAATCATAACATTTTTTTAATTCTAGGCTTGACCGACAAATATCAAAATTTGAAAAATTAGCCCAAATACCATTATTTGGTTAAGTAATTCAATGTTTGTGGGTACATATGAGATCGATGATACAAAAAACTCAAGCGGCAATCAATTTGGCGACAAAAAAGTCATTCGCATAGAAATCATAACAATTTTTTTTTAAATTCTAGACTTGACCGACAAATATCAAAATTTGAAAAATGAGCCCAAATACCATTATTTGGTTAAATAATTCAATTTTGTTTGGGTACGTATGAGATCGATGATACAAAAAAAGTCAAGTCGCAATCAATTTGACGACAAAAAAAGTTGTTCGCATAGAAATCATAACATTTTTTTTAAATTCTAGGCTTGACCGACAAATATCAAAATTTGAAAAATTAGCCCAAATACCATTATTTGGTTTAAATAATTCCATTTTTTTTTTTGGTACGTATGGGATCGACGATGCAAAAAAGTCAAGCCGCAATCAATTTGGCGACAAAAAAAAGTCATTCGCATAGAAATCATAATTTTTTTTTTTTTAATTCTAGGCTTGACTGACAAATATCAAAATTTGAAAAATTAGCCCAAATACCATTATTTGGTTAATATTAAAGTAATTCAATTTTTTGGGGTACGTATGAGATTGATGATACAAAAAAGTCAAGCCGCAATCAATTTGACCACAAAAAAAGTAATTCGCATATAAATCATAACATTTTTTTTATAAATTCTAGGCTTGACCGACAAATATCAAAATTTGAAAAATTAGCCCAAATACCATTATTTAGTTAATTCAATTTTTGTGGGTACATATGAGATCGATGATACAAAAAACTCAAACCGCAATCAATTTGGCGACAAAAAAGTCATTCGCATAGAAATCATAACGATTTTTTAAAAAAAATTCTAGGCTTGACCAACAAATATCAAAATTTGAAAAATTAGCCCAAATACCATTATTTGGTTAAATAATTCAATTTTGTTTGGGTACGTATGAGATCGATGATACAAAATAGTCAAGTCGCAATCAATTTGATGACAAAAAAAGTTGTTCGCATAGAAATCATAACAATATTTTTGTAAATTCCAAGCTTGACCGACAAATATCAAAATTTGAAAAAATAGCGAGATCGATGATACAAAAAACTCAAGCCGCAATCAATTTGGCGACATAAAAGTAATTTGCATAGATTTTTTTTTTTAAATTCTAGACTTGACTGACAAATATCAAAATTTGAAAAATTAGCCCAAATACCATTATTTGGTTAAATAATTCAATTTTATATTTGGTACGTATGAGATCGATGAAAAAAAGTCAAGCCGCAATCAATTTGGCGACAAAAAAGTCATTCGCATAGAAATCATAATTATTATTTTTTAAATTCTAGGCTTGACTGACAAATATCAAAATTTGACAAATTAGCCCAAATACCATTATTTGGTTATTAGAGTAATTCAATTTTTTGGGGTACGCATGAGATCGATGATACAAAAAAGTCAAGTCGCAATCAATTTGACGATAAAAAAGTTGTTCGCATAGAAATCATAACATTTTTTTTTTTAAATTCCAGGCTTGACCGACAAATATCAAAATTTGACAAATTAGCCCAAATACCATTATTTGGTTAAATAATTCAAATTTATTTTTGGTACATATGAGATCGATGATGCAAAAAAGTCAAGCCGCAATCAATTTGACACACACAAAAAGTTGTTTGCATAGAAATCATAACAATTTTTTAAAATTCTAGGCTTGACCGACAAATATCAAAATTTGACAAATTAGCCCAAATACCATTATTTAGCTAAGTAATTCAATTTTTGTGGGTACATATGAGATCGATGATACAAAAAACTCAAGCCGCAATCAATTTGGCGACATAAAAGTAATTTGCATAGAATTTTTTTTTTTAATTCTAGACTTGACTGACAAATATCAAAATTTGAAAAATTAGCCCAAATACCATTATTTGGTTAAATAATTCAATTTTATATTTGGTACGTATGAGATCGATGAAAAAAAGTCAAGCCGCAATCAATTTGGCGACAAAAAAGTCATTCGCATAGAAATCATAATTATTATTTTTTAAATTCTAGGCTTGACTGACAAATATCAAAATTTGACAAATTAGCCCAAATACCATTATTTGGTTATTAGAGTAATTCAATTTTTTGGGGTACGCATGAGATCGATGATACAAAAAAGTCAAGTCGCAATCAATTTGACGATAAAAAAGTTGTTCGCATAGAAATCATAACATTTTTTTTTTAAATTCCAGGCTTGACCGACAAATATCAAAATTTGACAAATTAGCCCAAATACCATTATTTGCTTAAATAATTCAAATTTATTTTTGGTACATATGAGATCGATGATGCAAAAAAGTCAAGCCGCAATCAATTTGACACACACAAAAAGTTGTTTGCATAGAAATCATAACAATTTTTTAAAATTCTAGGCTTGACCGACAAATATCAAAATTTGACAAATTAGCCCAAATACCATTATTTAGCTAAGTAATTCAATTTTTGTGGGTACATATGAGATCGATGATACAAAAAACTCAAGCCGCAATCAATTTGGCGACATAAAAGTAATTTGCATAGAATTTTTTTTTTTTAATTCTAGACTTGACTGACAAATATCAAAATTTGAAAAATTAGCCCAAATACCATTATTTGGTTAAATAATTCAATTTTGTTTGGGTACGCATGAGATCGATGATACAAAAAAAGTCAAGCCGCAATCAATTTCATGACAAAAATGTCTTTCGTATAGAAATCATGAGCATTTAAAAAAAAAATTAAGTAGGCCTGAGTCTGACCGACAAATGTCAAAATTTGGAAAATGGACGCAAATATCATTAATGTTTGGATAGTTTATTTTTTTATTTTTAAAGAACCGATCATTTCTATGTGCGAGTCGATAATATATTCAATTAAAAGGTATAGCCTATTATAATGCTAGGGATGTTCATATCATTGAAATATGTAGAAAACTCCATGTTTACCTAGATGAATACAGCGATGTAGTACGATGTGGCTAGAATGTATTCACTGATGTCTATATAACCCCGCACAAGCAACTAAAAATCATGAAAGTAAACCGCTTTTTACCTAAAATGGTTTAAAAATGTGCATGATTTGCCCATAGTTCTTTACGAACTAACGATGTGGCCAAATTTGGCAATGATTTTGAATAGATTACATCCCCCAGTCTTCAATATTACCGTATGGTGTAATACTAGCATGTATTACAATGGTATAACTAAAACCGCGGCGACAAGTTTTTTCTGTTTGTTATGTAAACATAACATAATTATGTAAATGTCCACGCTCTTTCCATGTACTAATGAGTAATGGGCCCAGCGTGATTCAGTGAAAAAGGCATCCAATTGTTACGTAAACATCAAACAATTGATTATCTATACAGCAAAGATTCGCCCTCATACATCAAGTATGGTGTGACGTAGCAAGTATTACAATGGTATAACTAAAACCGCGACAAGTCGGGGGACTCTGTTTGTTATGTAAACATCAAACAAAAATAGCAACGCTCATACATCCCCGGGAAAAAGGGGGGTGTACTCAGATTTGGTTTGGTCGGGGGTGTGCCGCTGGAGAATCAAATCCCTACCCATTTCTAAGGGTGATTTTGGATAGACCCATGTCTAAGGATTTTTCAGTTGAAAAGCCTACCCATGGCTAAGGATGTCTCATGAAAAACGACCCACTGGAGCGGCACCTCCCCGTATGCCTTACATACGTGAGTACCACCCCCGAGCATGCATCGTTGTATTTTACTAAGAAAAATATGCTTCTCAAGGCAAAAAAATAGTTTTACTCCTATGAGGCAGATTAACCCCAACTTTGAACTCGTCCAAGTTATTTGCGATTTGTACATGCTCACAAAATCCGGAATCCATTGATGGATTAATAAAGACGAAATCGCAAACACAATTTTTTTCTGAGGCAATCTCTAGGGGTGGTACATAGCCTAGCGGTGAACAAAATTCAACAAACTCAATTGCGCGTAGTGGCGTTTGGGATGGGGGGATTCATATAGTTTTAGCTTCATGCTCTATTACGCTTGAACTCTTTCCGCCCACACACATGAGTAGTAAACCACGACAAAACAAAATTACGCCCCTTGATTGGAAAAACGGTGATCCACGCTTGCGATCAGCGACGGAGCGCATGGAGTATATAAAACATTATGGTGATATACGGGGGGTACAATAACTAGAATCGCCGCCATTTTCTTTGATGTGACGATGTCGGAATAGAAAATAAATATCCCTATCGCGGGAACATTATCCCTCATAATTCTCCAAATAACCAGTCACTCGAACTCAGCCGAGATAAATACTGTACCAATATCGTGTCCACAAATCTTACTAATTCAAGCTGTATTTTTCGAGATATTTCGCACACAAACTTCGATTTGAAAATCTTAGGATGCCGGTACCCGTCCTCCAAAAATGGATCGTCATGCATGAGCGACCCCAAGCTTTGTTACTATAATAAGCTAGTTTTGAGGCTAAACTTGAGGGACATTTAAACAGGTAAAGACGTAGTCATGGGTAATTAGCAGTGGCTTAGACTTCTTTTTCATATTGGGGATGCAATTTCCTACAAACTTGCTAAAAATTATATAGTCCCTTAGTGTTTAACCTCACGAAATCCATTCTCCACTGTGAAAATGAAATCTAAGTCACTGAGGTGATTCACCAAATACCACTTCATTTAGAAGTCCCTAAACACTTGTCAAATAAAACAATGCATGGGGTCACTCAAGTGTGACAAACTTCTTTTACCCGTTAAATTGAATTAAGGAGGAGAACTATTAATGATTTGAACACCCATAACTAATAACAGTTACAACAGAAAGACACACAAGATTATATTGAGTAGACAAGAGATTATGAGAATACACAAGTTTCTTTCAAACAAGCTGTAATAGCACACACATATTTTAGCACTTTACCAAAAAGGTGAAATCACCATGTTTTACATAATGGAGTGTATCTTGAGTTTGCTAAAATCCGATATTCATGATCTAAAATGCTAATGAAATAGTACAGTATGTACAGTATGGAAAAGATGATGTAAAAACAACGGACCTATTCCCATTGATTTTGATGATGACAAAAATTATTGAACTTTGGGCATCGATGGGTACTAATCATTTTGGGACAGCCTGTAGACACTCGAGTGTGATGAGATATCTATAGACGCTAAAGAGGACAAGCCCCTTTGGACAAAATGTGTAAATTGCTTAAGATCCTTTAGAACTCAAATGAGTTTAAAACAACAACGCTAAAACATGTAAACACATTTTCTTATGTTCCAAACAACAGTTTTGTCGACAAAACTATAGTTTAGGCTACCTAACGGTTAAAAAGAGCATTTCTGTACTGATTATTATTGCGTCACGTGTAGTTCGTGGGTAGCCAAAGCGCATGAATGTTTCATGGGAAAAGATCATGAAATTTATATTTATTATGATGTTGAGTGTGAACAAAATACCGATATTCACAAACCAACATTGAGCGTGTTTCGACTGGGGAAGAAACCGCTAAGAATCGGTAAGTTTTCCCAGTAGAAACAGCCAGAAACCAGTAAGAATCGGTATTTTTGGTAATCCCAAAAACCTTCACAAACCAGGTTTGGAACCGGTAAGAAACGGCAAGAAACCCAATAGAAACAGAAAGGTGATTAATCTTACCGTTATGTGACGTGAACCATGTCACGCTGGGTTATACACATTGTGAAGCAATCTTTTTGCAGGTGGCATTGTTTGGTATTACAAAAGGTTTAATGTCGTGTACGCCTACAAATCCTTATAGATCTATCCCCAATTTACCGGCCTTTTAGTCTATATCAGCGGTAATAAAAATCACAGGTGGTCAGCAACTGCTGGTCTGGATGTTGCCCAAAAATCTGATCACATACGTTCCATTGTCCTGTATAGCTTGAGCCCATTGGGCTACATGTTAAAAAATAAAATATGCTATATAATCGTGATTTCTTTTTAAATTTGAACTTTATATTTGACAAAATCTGAAATCGCACTGGTTTTTAAACAAATTCAAGTTCAAACATTGAATTTCTTAACGCAAGAACTTTGAAAAGCTGCGTGTTGGGCTAAAAAAGTCCACCCAAGAATTGTTTAATTCAACACATTGACCGCATGCTGGGGAGACCCTGAGGCAGTCTGTCTACAATCTAGCCACATGAATTGACACACGCGGTGACTTTCAGCCACATTGGGCTAGTTTTAAAAATAAAATCTGATCCAGGGATAATATTTTGTGACTTTTTTTTCTCGAATTTTGAACTTTTAATTTGAATAAATTTTATTTGAATAAATTTTATTTGAATCAATTTTAAATAGTACTAATTTCAATGACAAATTAAAGTTAAAGTGTGAGTTTCTCAACACAACAACTTTCAAAAGTAAGACTTTGGGCTTCTTTCCACCCATTGAATCCAAATAAAGCTGTGTATTGGTAAACTTTTAACATTTTCTGTCAGAATACTTTTAGCTAATTTCGTTAATATCCCATGGATTTAACTCGTTCGACCAGCAAACCATATGAACATTATTATCCATTTATGAACATTAACGCAAGAAAATCAGCAATTTTTTTAATAATTACGTTTCTAAAGTCCCCCCCCCCCCCCCCCCCCCCCCTATAGTACCATGCTAGTACCAAGTTCTTCCTACCATGGACAAAACTAGGATACCACATGGCGCGCAAGGGCCTTGAGCAGTGCTTGGCCAGGGAGCCGGGCTAGAAAATACACAGGATGCATCATGCCGTGGGGCAAAATGGTTCTGGAAAAAAGGGATATTTCTATAAGGGCTTGTAGGTTTCGACTAGGATCGATAAACTATTAAAGCGGTAACTTGTCGCGAGTAGAAACAGGGGGATTAAAAACTTACCGGGTAATCTTAGCGTTTACTTTGCAGTGCCCAGGCGCGTGCCCAGGGGGGGGGGGGGGCTTTGGGGGCTCAAGCCCCCCCCCCCGGGTCCCCAGAGGGTTAAAAAAAAAGAGGGGAGAGAGGGGAGGAGAGGAGGAGGGGAGGGGAAGGGAGAGGAGGAAGGGAGGGGGAGGAGGAGGAGTGGGGGTGGGGGGAAGGAAGAGGCCGGGAGCTTTTATTAGTGTCTCTCACTTTATATCTACGTCTCTGAACCATGTGAGTGTTTTATAACGAAAGTAAATATTGATAGCAAGGAGAGTTTTAGGTCATCCAGGCAAGTTAAAACCCAACAGCTTGGCCCTCTGAATCACCAGTGGCGTAACCCCCATTGGCAAAAGAGTAGAAAATAAAAAGGAAGATAAGGAGGAAGGGTAACGAGCATAGACAATGCAAGCGGGGAGTGCCCCCCCCCCTTATCATTGTCACGGTGGGGTTCAAGGGGGAAGCAGGCCATGCCCCCCACCCCCCACCCTCCCATTGAAAAAAGGGTAAAAAAAAGGAGGAAGAGAAGAAGGAGGAAGAGGAGAAGGAGGAAGAGGATAAGAAGGAGGAAGAGAAGGAGGTAGGGGAGGAGGAAGAGTAGGGACATATGCGGCGCAAATGGGGGTGGGGGTTACGGGGTCACGTCCCCATAATTGTAATGTGAGGGGCGTTACAAAAACGTTAAACTAGACCTTTTTTCGTGTTAAATATGCCAATTTTTTTTCTTCAAATTTTGTAATTGTAAATATTATGTGGGGGACGTTATTATCATACTGGACCATTAGTGTTAGAAATGCAATTTTGTTCGCGCTCCGCGCGCGCATTGGTTCTTATAATTCATTATTTAACTTTAACAAGATGGCTTCAGGAAAGTTTTTCATGACCATTTTAGTTCAAAAACTCCAAATTTTGCGCGATCCGCGCGCATGTTTTCTAGAGGTTTTTATATTATAATGCCCTCAAACACTGCAAAAACTCCGGTGTTGAATTTAACACCATGGGTGTCAATTTAACACCATGGGTGTCACTATAGGACCGGTGTAAAGTGGTCCGGTCCTATAGTGACACCCATGGTGTTAAATTAACACCGGAGTTTTTGCAGTGAACCACACCAATTTCTCTATACTAAATATTATGTGGGGGCGTATTGGGATAAGATTCACCTAAATGATTACGGTCTCGGCCGACTTGTGAACAATCTCAGGAAAGCAATTGACAACTCAACTCCTTCTTACCCTACCATGTGCAGACATCAACCAAAGACATAGAACAATTTTGCACATCTGATACGAGAAATAATATCAATACATGCAGGGATACATACTCTAAAATCTTTTGTGGTGAATGTACCCATAAAATTGTTAAGTATAATGATTTTGTAACTTGTAACAAATGTACTCTAGATTTTCATTTCAATTGTATTACTGATAGTATATCTGAGTTTCAACAGACAACAAATTGGGTCTGCAATGATTGCTTCTTTAAATTTTGCAATGATGAACTCCCATTTAAGGACCGTTTTGTTGATCTAAATTGTAAATTACAAAAGGGCCTTAAAATTGTTCATGTAAATATTCAGAGTATTATAAATAAAATTGATTATATTAACTTATTATTACATGAAAACCAAATTCATGTTCTATGTTTAACAGAAACTTGGTTGGATAATGACATTGATAACAGCGATATACAAATTAATGGTTACAGTATGTGTCGCTTAGACAGAAATAATGGGGAGTCTCATGGTGGTATTATATGTTATGTTAAAGAAGAAATCTCATTTAAGCAAAATATTGATCTTCTTAACAATGATATTGAGGCCATGTGGATAGAAGTTAATTTACCTCAAACTAAACCCATACTTATTGGTACAGTTTATCGCCCTCCAAGTGCCCATGTTGAGTATGTAGATAAACTTGACTTGATTTTTCAAGAGTGTAATTCCATTTATGATGATGTATATATTCTAGGTGATTTTAATTTAGATCTTTGTGATACATGTAAATCTAAGAAAGTAAAAAATCTAGCTCAAAATAGCCACATGAACCAATTGATTTGTGACTATACTAGAATAACCGATATAAGTCAAACCATTATAGATTTAATTTTTGTTTCACGTCCAGAGCTTGTAGTAGCATCTGGTGTACATAGCCTCGGTCTTAGTGACCATTCATTGATATATATAGTACGTAAACATAGGCAAATAAAACTTCCTCCTAGGACTGTGAAATCCAGATGTTTTAAACATTTTGATGATGCAAACTTTATTAACTCAGTGCAGAATATTGATTGGGATTAAATTGGTTATATTGATGATGTTAATGCTGCACTTGAAAAGTGGCAATCACTATTCACTAATTTATGTGACACTCATGCACCATTCAAAGAGAGAAGGATTAAGGGCACCTTCCTGAATGGGTCAATTATGACTTTCTTAAGTTTTCTAAAGATAGGGACTATTATTATGCTAAGGCCCATAAAACCAATGAACAAATATATTGGGATAAGGCTAGACTCTAAGAAATAAAGTAAATAATATGAAATTTTATCTTAAGAAGAACTATTATAATGATGCAGTTAATAATAATATTCATAATAGTAAACATTTATGGAAAGTTATCAAGTAACATTGTATATTCTGATGATGGCTATTGGCTCACCTAGTTCAAAGGATACAGCTAATGCATTCAATAAATATTTTACTTCTATAGGGGAAAAACTTGGTGAGAAATTTGATGATATAAATAATAATTGTCCATGTAATAATTCATGTTCTGGGATTGACAATGATATTAATAATACATCTAATGATAAATTTAAGTTTTATGATATTACACCTGAATTTGTTTATAATCAAATTAATAATATGAGTAATGATAAGTCAGCAGGGTTAGATCAGTTTAGTGTTAGGTTGCTCAAATTAGGTGCACCCTATATTTCAAAATCTCTTGCTTTTATTTGTAATTTGTCACTGAGAAGCTCTGTTTTTCCTGATGACTGGAAAAAGGCAAAGGTAACACCTATTTATAAATCAGGGGATAAATCAGATGTTGGTAACTATAGGCCAATTTCAGTGCTGCCAATCGTGTCTAAAATTATTGAAAGAGCTGTTCATAATCAACTGTATAAGTATGTAAGTACTAAGGGGATTCTTTCAAGTGCTCAATCTGGCTTTCGTGCAAATCACTCTACAACAACAACTCTACTAGATGTACAAGATTTTATTCTCAATAATATGGATAATGGTTATGTCACAGGTGCCATTTTTCTCGATTTAAAGAAAGCATTTGATACTGTCAACCATAACGTACTAATTGATAAATTAAAAAGGTATGGTGTTGATGGTATTGAGCTTTTATGGTTTAAATCTTATCTCAGTAATAGATCACAGGCTGTAAATGTTAATTCTAATCTTTCAGAGTTTGAGCGTATAAATATTGGTGTTCCACAAGGCTCAATATTAGGACCTCTGTTATTTATTTTATTTGTAAATTGTTTACCAAATGCTGTAAAATGTAAAACTAAAATGTATGCTGATGACACCACTTTACTATTTAGATCAAAATGTCCTGATGAACTTTCAAATTCTTTGACATCAAACCTAGATCTAGTTGCTAATTGGTTGAAGGCAAACAAACTTACATTGAATATCAATAAGACTAAAGTTATGCTATTTGGTACCAGACAGATGTTAGATAGGTTTAATGATATCTCACTCACATATAACGATAGTATGATTGAAATGGTTAGAGAATTTGAATATCTCGGTGTCAAATTTGATAGTACCATGTCTTGGTTATCACATATAGATTACTTAGCAAATAATGTTTCCAAGAGAATCGGTGTTATTCGTCGTGTAAAACATTTTCTTCCACATCCAACTCTTGTGATGTTATCCAATGCTCTTGTGATTCCTCATTTTGATTATGCCAGCCCAGTATGGTCCAACTGTTCAAATACATATCAAGCAAGACTTCAAGTCTTACACAACCGTTTAGCCAGAACAATATTATCTGCTGATATCAGCACACCAATAAATGATATGATGAACTTACTTCATTGGACAAAACTAAGTGATAGGTGGAAAATTCAAATACTTATTATATTATCTTATTCAAATGTTTAAAAGATATAAGTCCAACATATTTATCAGCCAACTTTGAATTTGTGCATAACTATCACAATCATACTACCAGGAATCATTCAAGTAATACTTTAATCATTCCTAAAATCAACTCAAATTCTGGTATGCGCACTTTTCTTGTCAGATCTAGCCATCTGTGGAACAATTTATCACCATCTATTCGTATTGATTTAGAAAATTTGTCACTCGGTCAATTCAAATCCTATATTTCCACTGTATCATAATTTGTATTATAATTTGTATCATATTTAAACACTGTAACATTTGTTATTTGTATACTTATGATGTATCTAAATGAGGGCCTGCTTGGAAAGCAGTGCAAGTCACTGAAGCATATTACCCTCAATAAAGAAAGCATAAATAAAATAAAAAATAAAAAAATAAAAAATAAATACTGTACCTTTTTAGTGTTAAAATCACAATTTTTGCGAGCTTCGCGCGTATAAGGTTCAACTTTTCAATATTTAAGATCAACAAGATGGCTTCAGTTTTTTTGCCCCCCCCCCCCCCCCCCCTCAAAACAGTCCTGGATACGCCATTGGGTGGGAACGATGCCCCCACCCCCTCAAAAGAAGCCATTTTTTGCGCGAATTAGTTTCAATGTTTAACTATTCAAGCTTATGGTTTTCTGGACCATTTTAGTAACAAAACTAGAAAAAAATTGCGCGCTTTGCGCGAGTTAGATTCAAGGTTTCTTTATTCAAGTTATTTTTTGGACCATTTTAGTTTAAAAAACTGACAGTTTGTACGCTCAGGAACGTTTTTCTAGAGCATTTTAGTGTCAAAATAGCCATTTTTTTGCGCGCTTCGCGCGAATTGGTTTCAATATTTATTCAAGCTTTATAACAGCATGTTTCAGGAACGTTTTCTGGACCATTTTAGTTAGTAATCTAGACATTTTTGCGCGTTTCGAGCGAATTTGTTTCATTTTTTATTCAAGCTTAAACAAAATGGCTTCATGAACGCTTTTCAGAACCATTTTAGTGTTAAAATAACCAGTTTTTCCACAAATTATTTTCAATGTTTTATTATTCAAGCTTAACAAGATTGCTTCAGGAACGTTTTCAGGACCATTTCAGTGTAAAAATAACACATTTTTGCGCGCTACGCGCGAATTAGTTGGAATGTTTTATTATTCAAGCTTAACAAGATGGTTTCAGGAACGTATTTTTAACCTTTCTTTTTACAATAGCCAACTTTTGTTTAAATATTTTATTATTCAATTTGAACAAGACGCGCGTATTAGTTTCACTGATTATTTATTATTCAAGCTTAACAAGATAGCTTCAGGAACGTTTTTCTAAACCTTTATTTTTACAATAGCCAATTTTTTCGCGCTTCGCGGGAATTATTTTTTACTTTATATTATTCAATTATAACAAGATGGCTTCGTAAACGTTTTCTAAACCTTATTAGTGTTAAAATATATATATTTTTGCGCGCGCATTAGTTTCACTGTTTGTTTATTATTCAAGCTTAACAAGATGGTTTCAAGAACGTTTTTCTAAACCTTTATTTTTGCTTTTTCAAAATTGAAGGGGAAAAAAAATCAAATTTTGAATGATATTGATAATAAGCCAATATTGATTGGAAATGAAGTTAATAAAATATTGGTCAAAATTACACACCAAATCGCACCAAATGGGTTCGAAAATTCAAAACAAACAAACAATTCCAAGGGGGGTGGGGGTGGGGACATCCCCCCTCAGACACCCCCTGGCCGCGTTACCGCGAATAGCGGTGCGAACCAATGACATTTATTTTTAAGCCCCCGGGTAAAAAAATCCTGCGCACGCCTATGGTACTGCCCCAGAAACACACTCACTTACTAGTAGCCCATTACTTACTAGTAGCCCGTTGGACATACGAATTGTTTAGATAAATTAGATTTACCCAAAGATGCCGAAAAGAGGTAACAAACGATAGACGGGTGCCGTCCTTGTAAAGTACCGTAAAACAATATATGTTTTCCCGATACTTCCAAATACATTTGTGAATGGTTATTTCAACCCTAGGCCAACCAATTCAAATGTGATAAGGCAGGCAACGAACTCAAAATGTCCGTCAATCATATGACCTTTATTTTATTTTCAACATGATAAAGCACATTAAAAAATGGATGTAAACCCAATGCTATCATCAGAAGAGGGGTCAAATTGATTTATATGACGATAACAAATAACTGTATTCGTGTAATCGATTCATTTGAGTTTTCTACCCGTGTCTTTATCAAAATTAACTTCAGAGTTTCGATTTCCATCCCCTAAAAGCACTTTCCGGCATTACATTAATAAACCGGAAAAACGCGGAGTATTTAGGACCTATTTCCGACCCAGATTTCTACGGGTCGACAAAATGATACCAAAGGCGCGCGTTGCATTTTTACAATTGTATTATATAGCGAGCAAGTTAAAAATTTTCATTTTTTTAATTTTAATAAGAAACGTTTTGAATAGTGTAAATTAGTGTTGCCTGTTCATAAAGTTAAGTTATGACAACTACACGGGTATCGATTCTTTCAAACATAGCGATTACCTCTTCTGGAAGCTTTCCTTTTCGGGGAGTATTGCCCATAATGCAATGCGATAATTTTGACTAGTCCAATATAGGAACCCTCGATTTCATAACACAAGAAAAATGTTTCATATAAATTGGACATAAATAAGACTACAGACCTATTTCGAAATAGGTGATAAACATTTTGTATCATTACAATGATAGATTTTAGAGTTATTCTCAGCGTTCAGCGGCTCATTTAAAATTCATTATATTAATTTGAAGGTTTATAAAGTTGAATACAAACGATACATGGATATCGATTTTTTTAATTTTAATTTGCGACTTGCTCTTACTTGAAAGATTATGCAAAAATCTGTTGAAGGAAAAAAAGGTGTTAGGTGTTCTTTATTTTTATAAAAGAGTTTGAATATTTTATAGCCCAACTTCTTAATATCAATAAAATAGGAAAATCCCCCAAATAATAGCTTTTAATAATGACTCAACTGTTTAGTTACTGATCGTCAATATTTCATAGATAGACCTACATCATCTTTGGTTTAAATAAATAAATTGGTATTTTTGGTATGACAACCATGATTACAAAGTTTCATTTTTTGTGTGTTAGTTTACAAACAATTTGTTGGGGTATGCACACTATCCTGATTTAAACTGCATTTGTGAATTCCCCTATTTGAGACGGGATTTGAGAGCTTTCCAAAGATGTATAATTTTGCTATTATCAGTTGAATACTTTTTATGTTTATTAGTCATTTATATAAAACTGATGAATTAAGGCAAGGTCACTGTGTAGTGAATAGGGAGAGAGCCAAGGACAATGCAATCGATTCATGATAAATTAACCCGATTATTAACCCTAACCAACTGAATCTCACTTGGGGGTCGGGGTCGGGGGGGGGGGGGGGTGCTGGGTGATTTTTCGGGTTAAAAAATAGTACTTTTTCCCCCTCCCCCCATACGCGCAAAAAACATAGCTTTACTGGGTGATTTTTCGGGTCAAAAAATAGTACTTTTTCCCCCTCCCCCCGACACGCACAAAAACATAGCTTTACTGGTAAGGGTTAACTTCATCTGACATGGTCATGATTCAAAAAATGTTCCAACATTACGAGCTTCTCTACTATTGGTTATGTCGCTTTCATGTGTTATACGGTTGATCGAGGGAGAACCTTCCCAGACAACATTTAATACGATATTGGCCCAATATTGATGTTTTATTGACCCAATATTGGCTTTCAATATTGGCGCAATATTCTTTGCTCATGGGCCCAAGCTTGGCCCAATATTGGCACTCACCAATGTGGGCCAAGCTTGGGACAATATTGGGCCAATATTGGGCGATCTTGGAGAAATTTTATCTGTATATTTCTTTTATTTCCCCCAAAGAGGTGAGCGGATCCCGGGCCAACCCTTGGCCCGGATACTTTGGCAAAGGGCAAGCCCAGGACCCCGCCCAGGACAAGGGGATAACTCTTCAAGGGACAGTTCAAGGCACAAGATCCTAGCCAAAAGGCCGGGAAAGCGATAACTTTTAACAGCGGCCGCAATTTTAAGACCACGTCAGAATTGGTATATCAACTCAATGGTGTCATTTTCCGCCCTTGGTTTATTGTGCCCATTATTGGACCAATATTGGTTGCCAACATAATGCCAATGGAAGAGCGCCAATGGAAAACCAACATTGGTCCAATATTGGTGACCAAGAGAGTGCCAATGCCAATATTGACAATGGGAACCCAATATTGGCCCAATATTGGTCAACAAGATAATGCCAATGCCAATATTGCCAATGTTGGGCCAATACTGGGCCACTATATGTATGTTGTCAATTGTATCCCTTATTTCCTGATCCATTTGTATGTATTTCTTTATTTCTTTACTGTCTTTATGTGGTTAAACGCTCGTATAAATAGTAATTATTGTAAGTAATATCATTGTTTAATTTACATCATTATTTGTGCAACCGCATATGCATATTAACCGTGTGGGGGTGCGTGCGCTTTAAACGGTAGTTATGCGTTGAAATGAAAACGTTGATAAAATTGACCGTTCCCTAAAAACTAATTTATCAAATGCAACCATTTTGTCCCAATATATTTCACATTATGTAAGTAAAACCACTTCGTTGAAATCGATCGAGAAGTTATGATGAATAACTTGATACATGATACCACATATTTAAAAAACCTCAGACAATGTTATAAAATATTGTTCGAACACTTTGTAGGTGTAATGTAAATTGTTCCCTCTTCCCCCCTGATCAAAGTTGACACCCACACTCTGCCCACCATCAGCACAGGGCCTCGCAACATTGATCGGTGAGGAAATGGGAGAAGTATGAGAAAGGGGATACCTTAGGCTACCAGAAACAAGTTTCGATTTTCACGTGACTAAAATATCGTGCGTGTTATGGTACAAACAGCATGGCAATTAGGGTCAGTTTGCGAACACATACTTTTCTGTGATTGTATAGGTGCAGGTGCTGGTAACGCGCGCTTTCCAAGTCTATCTCGTGGCGTGACGGGTATCTGGGGTAAGTACAACATTGGTGTATGGAGTAATTACAACATTGTTTCCCCCAAAAATGTATAGTCCAGTGGATAGAACGCAGGATTCATAATACACACGTTGTGAGTTATAGCCCCGCTACGGCCAACATGTTTGTATCCTGGTACTTAGTCTCAATTACCTCGTGGTTCGGAAGTCACGTAGAAATGTTGGTCCCGTGCATCGGAAGAGCAATATACCCGAGCACGTTTAATAAAAGGTCACAGACTCCTTCGTAAAGAGTAGGGGATCATCCTGGTCTGTGTCTATGCACACATATTCCTAAAACTCCAAAACTATAGCTTTTACATAAAACATATTAAATTATAGGGTTGTAAGGAAATCTCCTCTCTTCAATTTGATATTACACGTAAAGATTGAATGAATACTCAGTTATGTGCCCAAAACCCAAAACAAAGTCAGTTTTTCATTTAAACATTTTGTTCGTCGACATGCAGCCTCGGACTACATGTAGCAACAGTCAGATTATTGATTAACTGGTAGCGATAACTCACGGGTTGACAGTAATTAAGATGAGGATTCGGAATGCTTCAATTCATCAATGCAGCCCATACACATACCTGTCACATGGTTCTGCGTGTTCAAAACCCAAGTGTGAAAATGTAAACTGCACTTTGTTCTACTCTTATCAATGTAGTGCTCTCAATTATTAACTGATCTTCATGAACAATGTCTCAAATCGAAGAAAAGAGATTTCCTTACAACTTTATAATTTAATATTTTTACGTAGGAGCTATAGTTTCGGAGTATGTTTATTACCTGGTCAGTTACTTATTTTGAGAACTGTACACAACTATCCTAGAAGGAATGCACTAAAAATCGGGTCGAAGTCACGGCTTCGAATCAATGATGATATAGGCCTACAGTGCTAAAAACAAAAGAAAATCAAACGCTTTGTATATCCTTTAGAGTGACTTCCAATTCTGTTTTGACCAAGCAGGCTAGACAATTGGATTAATCTCTAGCAGCGTGTTTCTGCTGGGGAAGAAACCGCTAATAAACGCTAAGTTTGCCCAGCAGAAACAGGCATAACCCGGCAATAATCGGCAATAATCAGCAATAATCGGCAATAATCAGCAATAATCGGCAATATTCAGCAATAATCGGCAATAATCAGCAATAATCGGCAATAATCGGCAATAATCTTTTTGCAGTTCCCCAGCAGAAACACGCTCTTAGACACAATTTATATAGTACCAAACTTGACACAAAACAACAGGATAAACCATAGCACCATTCGCATTTCCAACACACTACGCGGAGGGAAAATGCCGTGTAGGGGTGGGTGACCGCCGGGGACATCGATCACACATGCTACACTACCCATGCATGACAGTTTGAATTTGAATTTGAATTAGTCCGCGCACGGGATATATTATGTGCTTGGTAAATTTCACGGATTGTCATTAAAGGGATACTAAGAGATGGTTTGAAGGCTGCGCCCTCAATTATAGGATAAAAAACGGGATTTATACAATTTTTACAATTGTATTACATACACAAACTTACAGCTGTATGGATTAAGCAAAATCAGTTTTCTTTGCGCAATAAAACGTCGTTTCAAAATATTCTACCCCGGCTCGGACAGCATTTTATGGTAATTGGGAAATAATGACATTCAAATAAGTAGGCCTATTTGGTATTGTTAATTCTTTGCCACTATAATTGGGAACTATCACTGTGGCCAAATGGTGGTCTAAGACAGTGGTGTAATGACTTGTAGCTATGAAAACTTTTACGAGTTCGAATCTCACTGGGGTCTCTTTTTATTTATATTAGTCGAGAAACGACTAATATACTGTATTCTAGCTGTTTCTTATATTAGTCGAGAAACGACTAATATACTGTATTCTAGCTGTTTCTTCTTCTTTCTTTCTCCTGTCATGGGACCTATAGCTCCGTAACCATTGACCCGATTTTGACCATATTTGGTCACAAGTACCCTTATGTGCACCACTACTCAGGTTTTAAAGCACAAGAGGTCAAAGGTCACACAGGGGTCAAACGCGATTTTCACTTAAAACGTCCTTGCTACTTAGCGAAATGACACGGGATGCTGAGAATTGGTCAACATGTTCCTTTGGACAGTACGCATATATAATAGTTCGGGTTTTTAAATCGAAAAATGTTTGGGGTTACTAGGGGTCAAAATGTAAATTTTTACTCCATTCACTCAAAACCCTACTTGTCCGAGGGAAAATGACTGATGATATTCAGAATTGGTCAAAAGATTCCTTGTATCCATCTACATATAGGGTGCTTCTACACTAAAAGTGAAATGTCAAACGAGGACACTAGGGGTCATTGAACTTTACAGGGGGGAAATATAAGGCATGCTCCGATTTTGACCAGATTTCTTTTATTTTGTGGGCATTGATGAGACAAGAACAAAAGTCAATCATACCGTTAAGGTCAAAGGTCAAAAAAAGGTCCCTAGGGGTCAAAATGTACATTTTCACTCCGCGCACTCAAAATACTACTTGTCCGAGACGAAATGACCGATGATTGTCAGAATTTGTCAAAAGATTCCTCTTATCCATGTTCAAATAGGGTGCTTCTCCATTAAAAGTGACATGTCAAACGGGGTCACTAGGGGTCATTGAACTATACAGGTGTAAAACTGTAGACATGCTCTGATTTTGACCGGATTACTTTTTTCATGTGCGCATTGATAAGCCAAGAAAAAAAGTCAATCATAAGTTTGGGGTCAAAGGTCAAGAAAAGGTCATTAGGGTTCAAAATGTATTTTTTTAACTACTTCAGGGCTGAAATTTATAAAAACAATTATCAAATATAGTACAACTTAGGGTTATTGCCCTTTGACAACATATAGCAAGGTCAAAGGTCAAAGCCCTCGACTAATATCCGTGATCTAAGATCACAATTATCTCTAGTTCTTCTTCTTTATATTAGTCGAGAAACGACTAATATACTGTATTCTAGCTGTTTCTTCTTCTTTCTTTATATTAGTCGAGAAACGACTAATATACTGTATTCGTCCTGTTTCTTTCTTCTTCTTCTTCTTTCTTCTTCTTCCGCCATGGGACCTATAGCTCCGTAACCATTGAGCCGATTTTGACCATATTTGGTCATAAGTACCCTTATGTGCACCACTACTCAGGTTGTAAAGCATAAGGGGTCAAAGGTCACACAAGGGTAACTAGGAGTCAAAACGTGATTTTCACTTAAAACGCATTTGCAATTTATTGAAATGACCTAGGATCTTGAGAATTGGCCAACATATTCCTTTTGACCGTACGCATATATAATAGTTCGGTTTTTTAAATCGAAAAATGTTTGGGGTTACTAGGGGTCAAAATGTAAATTTTACTCCATTTACTCAAAACCCTACTTGTCCGAGGGAAAATGACTGATGATACTCAGAATTGGTCAAAAGATTTCTTGGATCCATGTTCATATAGGGTGCTTCTCCACTAAAAGTGAAATGTCAAACGGGGTCACTAGGGGTCATTGAACTTTACAGGGGAAAAATATAGGGCATGCTCTGATTTTGACTGAGTTTCTTTTATTTTGTGGGCATTGATGAGACAAGAACAAAAGTCAATCATACCGTTAAGGTCAAAGGTCAAGAAAAGGTCCCTAGGGGTCAAAATGTACATTTTCACTCCGCGCACTCAAAATACTACTTGTCCGAGACGAAATGACCGATGATTGTCAGAATTTGTCAAAAGATTCCTCTTATCCATGTTCATATAGGGTGCTTCTCCATTAAAAGTGACATGTCAAACGGGGTCACTAGGGGTCATTGAACTATACAGGTGTAAAACTGAAGACATGCTCTGATTTTGAC
The DNA here is from genome assembly GCA_035610835.1 of Ophiura sarsii. Taxonomy (NCBI): domain Eukaryota; kingdom Metazoa; phylum Echinodermata; class Ophiuroidea; order Amphilepidida; family Ophiuridae; genus Ophiura; species Ophiura sarsii. Next base: position 19,727,449 of record CM069449.1, read on the forward strand.
CGGACTACTTTATTCTTGTGCGCATTGATAAGCCAAGAAAAGTCAATTATAAGTTTCAGGTCAAAGGTCAAGAAAAGGTCATTAGGGTTCAAAATGTATTTTTTTAACTACTTCAGGGCTGAAATTTATAAAAACAATTATCAAATATAGTACAACTTAAGGTTATTGCCCTTTGACAACATATAGCAAGGTCAAAGGTCAAAGCCCTCGACTAATATCCGTGATCTAAGATCACAATTATCTCTAGTTCTTTCTTTCTTTCTCCTGTCATAAGACCTATAGCTCCGCAACCATTGAGCCGATTTTGACTATATTTGGTCATAAGTACCCTTATGTGCACCACTACTCAGGTTGTAAAGCATAAGGGGTCAAAGGTCACACAAGGGTAACTAGGGGTCAAAACGTGATTTTCACTTAAAACGCATTTGCAATTTATTGAAATGACCTAGGATCTTGCGAATTGGCCAACATATTCCTTCTGACCGTACGCATATATAATAGTTCGGTTTTTTAAATCGAAAAATGTTTAGGGTTACTAGGGGTCAAAATGTAAATTTTACTCCATTTACTCAAAACCCTACTTGTCCGAGGGAAAATGACTGATGATACTCAGAATTGGTCACAAGATTCCTTGGATCCATGTACATATAGGGTGCTTCTCCACTAAAAGTGAAATGTCAAACGGAGTCACTAGGGGTCATTGAACTTTACAAGGGGAAAATATAAGACATGCTCCGATTTTGACCGGGTTTCTTTTATTTTGTGGGCATTGATGAGACAAGAACAAAAGTTAATCATACCGTTAAGGTCAAAGGTCAAAAAAAGGTCCATAGGGGTCAAAATGTACATTTTCACTCCGCGCACTCAAAATACTACTTGTCCGAGACGAAATGACCGATGATTGTCAGAATTTGTCAAAAGAATCCTCTTATCCATGTTCATATAGGGTGCTTCTCCATTAAAAGTGACATGTCGAACGGGGTCACTAGGGGTCATTGAACTATACAAGTGTAAAACTGAAGACATGCTCTGATTTTGACCGGACTACTTTTTTCTTGTGCGCATTGATAAGCCAAGAAAAAAAGTCAATTATAAGTTTGGGGTCAAAGGTCAAGAAAAGGTCATTAGGGTTCAAAATGTATTTTTTTAACTACTTCAGGGCTGAAATTTATAAAAACAATTATCAAATATAGTACATCTTAAGGTTATTGCCCTTTGACAACATATAGCAAGGTCAAAGGTCAAAACCCTCGACTAATATCCGTGATCTAAGATCACAATTATCTCTAGTTCTTTCTTTCTTTCTTTCTTTCTCCTGTCATAAGGCCTATAGCTCCGTAACCATTGAGCCGATTTTGACCATATTTGGTCATAAGTACCCTTATGTGCACCACTACTCAGGTTGTAAAGCATAGGGGTCAAAGGTCACACAAGGGTAACTAGGGGCCAAAACGTGATTTTCACTTAAAACGCATTTGCAATTTATTGAAATGACCTAGGATCTTGAGAATTGGCCAACATATTCCTTTTGACCGTACGCATGTATAATAGTTCGGTTTTTTAAATCGAAAAATGTTTGGGGTTACTAGGGGTCAAAATGTAAATTTTACTCCATTCACTCAAAACCCTACTTGTCCGAGGGAAAATGACTGATGATACTCAGAATTGGTCAAAAGATTCCTTGGATACATGTACATATAGGGTGCTTCTCCACTAAAAATGAAATGTCAAACGGGGTCACTAGGGGTCATTGAACTTTACAGGGGGAAAATATATGGCATGCTCCGATTTTGACTGGGTTTCTTTTATTATGTGGGCATTGATGAGACAAGAACAAAAGTCAATCATACCATTAAGGTCAAAGGTCAAGAAAAGGTCCCTAGGGGTCAAAATGTACATTTTCACTCCGCGCACTCAAAATACTACTTGTCCGAGACGAAATGACCGATGATTGTCAGAATTTGTCAAAAGATTCCTCTTATCCATGTTCAAATAGGGTGCTTCTCCATTAAAAGTGACATGTCAAACGGGGTCACTAGGGGTCATTGAACTATACAGGTGTAAAACTGAAGACATGCTCTGATTTTGACCGGACTACTTTTTTCTTGTGCGCATTGATAAGCCAAGAAAAAAAGTCAATTATAAGTTTGGGGTCAAAGGTCAAGAAAAGGTCATTAGGGTTCAAAATGTATTTTTTTAACTACTTCAGGGCTGAAATTTATAAAAACAATTATCACATATAGTACAACTTAAGGTTATTGCCCTTTGACAACATATAGCAAGGTCAAAGGTCAAAGCCCTCGACTAATATCCGTGATCTAAGATCACAATTATCTCTAGTTTGTCTTTATTTTTGTAACAAATGACGTTGTTTTATCGGTTAAAACATTGGAAATTTAATTTATACTATATAAATGCTTTTTCCCCATAACTGTACGGCTTTTCAATAAGCACTTCGCGGAGTCAAAATAAACTGTGCTGCTAGCCGAACACTTTATTTTCACTCTAAATTCACTCTAAATCGATGATTTTGAAGTTATTAGGAATCCTATCGCTCTATAACTATCGCTGTAAAACTGCAAAAAGATCTTATTTAAAAAAAATCAATGACCAGAGGGCGCCCCTGGAAAAGATCACAAAATATCCCTTTAACTGGTACGTGCTAATCATGGCTAATCTTTCTAGCAAATTTGGTACCAAAATTGTGCCAAAAAGAGTCATCTAATTGTCTATCAGGCCTGTTTGGTAACAGGAAGTCACTCTATCATGTCTATATAAGGACATAAACAAAGCGTATAACTTTCTTTTGTTGATCACTTTATAAGGTCTATGAGTATTAGGTATCGATGTACACTGAGCCAAAAAAGAAACTTATAAAAAAAAGAAACTTATAAAATTTTAACAGATCACCAAATAAAATTCTGTGCATGAAAATGTACCAAATGTGGATACAATATTACTGCAATGTATTGCTTCAAATGGCAGTCAATAACCAATTGTTTGCTTCAATGACACAAGAGAAATGTGCACTGCCCCTATGGTGATCTGTTAAAATTAAATAAGTTTCTTTTTTGGCTCAGTGTATATGTATGTGTACTACTCAGCCCTTTTACGGCAAAAGAATGTATCTTATGTACTTTCCTAATGATATAATTCCTTTCAACATGGATTGTGTTAACTTGGTTCAATAATCCTCACTTAGGAAAAGGTTGCAACTTGTAAAGACAATAAAAGTATTTATACTGCCTTTTACTACTACATGATTTATGGAGAAAAAAGCTAACTTTGATCATGTTAAAAGGAAGTATACTGTTAGGAAACTACATATAAGATACATTCTTTTGCCATAAAAAGGCTGATAAACTGTGATTAACACTAAACTTTTGAGTCTCTTACATCCCCCCCCCCCCCCCCCCCCCCCCCCCCCCCCCCCCCTCCCCCTACGAAGAAATTCTCCGAATCTTCAGAAGAATCATAAACCAAAATCAATTTTGTTTGCCAACATTTTTAACGCGCAAACATCTATTTTGTCTTGTGGAGATTGGAGAATACTGCTCAACGCTCCAGGGTTGGGGCCAAACGAGAAGGATTTGGTGTTGCGCATATTCAGATATTTGTTGATCCATGGTGATGGGCTGTAGCCTGATACAATACTGGAAGGGAAGTGCTTATCCACTGCAGATTGGAGATGAGTCTTGAATTCAAACCAGAGGCTCTCAGTTGTTACCTTGTAGAGGTCTTTTTGCCTGAAATCTTTGTTTTCAGGTCACTTTCAACTACACTGCAAAAAGAAGCGTTTATAATTCTGATAACACTTAATAAACACTTCAACACGTTTATTTTTGTGTTTTACGTGTAAAGGTATAGGAGGCATTGCATACGATAAACGTTTGCATAAACACTACAACACGTTTATAGAGGTAATTGTGTAATATTTATTAACACACCAACATGTTTATATCAGCAATAAGACGTATTTAATCCGAAACGAGCATAGTATCCATGGAAATACTAACTTCATCATCCATACCTTCATTATCTATGGATAAAGAATGTTAACCCCCTGGGCACTACTTGTCTTTCGTACAATAATTCCCATTGGTCAATTACATGATATAATCATTTTGATGACCAATTACAGTTTTGCTTATAAATATTTTATGCTAATATTTTTGAAAATTGTAATTATTCTAACAATGTCTCTGATTGGCACAATATTTGACACATTCTAAATTTCAACCAATCGGCCGGTAGTTCTCAGGGGGTTAATCTTGTCAAAGACAACATATCATCGTTCTTCAGGGTGACAAGTTCAATGATAATCACTTCATTCAGACTTTCATTTAGGAAAACGTATCATAAACATTGATAAACAACACTGTTTCTCGTACATACGATTTCTATATTTTATTTCACAACATTTAATTAATTATCATACTATACAGGAAAAAGACAGTGCTCAAAAATTAACTTACCAGATACTTAAAGGCATATTATGTGACCTTTTCCAGGGGCTACCTCTTTTCATTTTTATTTCTTAGAAAGTCGATTTTCTTGCAGATTTACATTTCTGATCATAAATAATAAATATATTCTGAGTCACAGAGCGATACGATTCCTAATTACTTCAAAATCATGGTTTTAGCTCGGAATTTAGAGTAAAAATAAACTGTCCTGCTCAATGAAACAGGCCATAAACCTCCCGAAAGTGGTACGGCCATAGTTTAAATTAGTCATATAGCACAAGTCTCATAATTTTAATATATATGAAGTAAAGGTCTGGCAATATGAAAACTTGAAAATTAGACAAAAGTATCAATGTGTATAGAAAATTAGTGAAAAAAACATGAAAAACATGATTTTAGCTTTACTTTTGTAACCCCGGAAGATAAAAGTACACTGATTTCAAATTGTGTCTATGATGGATATGGCCGATAATTCTGATTGAACACTTTTTTGAAAAAAATATCTAGTTTTGGAAAAATAAGCAAAAATCTCATTTTTAGTTACTTTGCTTAATTGTTTCTTTTATTTGTAATTGAAAAGGTAAATAGGCAATTGCATTTGAAAGCTGACACATCAATGAAAACGTTGTATTGATTAGAAGGTTAATATCTTATTCGGTTCTTTAGATATGACAAAAAGAGTAAATATGTGACATTTGACCTTGGCGGCCATTTTGTTGATTTTGCCCCATAAATGAGATTTCTAAATTTCGGCATTCTAATCAATACAAAACTTTCCTCTGAAGCGTAAGCTTTCAATTGTAATTGCCTATTTACCTTAACCAGTTACAGATAAAAAGAAACATAGGCCTATATTAAGCAAATTAACTAAAAATTACCCTTTTGCTTATTTTTCCAAAACGAGATACTTTTTCAAAAAAGTGCTCAATCAGAATTATCGGCCAAATATAATGTACACCTTATTTGAAATCAGTGTACTTCTAACTTTTTTGGTTGAAAAAGTATAGGTAAAATCATGTATTTTATGTTTTTTCACTCATTTTCATGTATTTCCTATACATATTGATATTTTTGTCTAATTTTCAAGTTTTCATATTGACAAACCTTTCCTTCATATATTAAAATTATCATGAGACTTGTGCTATATGACTAATTTAACCTATGCCCTTATCACTTGACTTGTCTTTTCGGGAGGTTTATCGCCTGTTGCACTGTAGCAGAACAGTTTATTTTCACTCTATCTTCACTCTAAAAACAATGATTTTGAAATAATTAGGAATCGTATCGCACTGTACCTCAGAATAAATTTATGAGTTATGATCAGAAATGTAAATCTGCAAGAAAATCTACTTTCTAAAAAAAATCATGACTAGAGGGCACCCTTTTGGAAAAGATCACATAAAATGCCTATAACCCTAACCGCACTGAATCTCACTAAATCTCACTGCCAGAAACTATCTCCAGGCACGTGCTGCTGCATTGCCGCGATGACGTCACCTACCGCGGGCATATGTGGCCACGGAGTTTGTGGCCGCATGTGACCTAGGGAGTTAGCTCAGTCGGTAGGGGGACAGATTTGGGTGCGGATGGTCCGGCGATCGAATCCCGGGGGGTGCTGGGTGATTTTTCGGGTCCAAAAAATAGCACTTTTTCCCCCCTCCCCCCGATACGCACAAAAAACTAGCTTTACTGGTTAGGGTTAATAAATGTCAATTTTTGATGTGCAATAACCCTAACCGCACTGAATCTCACTAAATCTCACTGCCAGAAACTATCTCCAGGCACGTGCTGCTGCATTGCCGCGATGACGTCACCTACCGCGGGCATATGTGGCCACGGAGTTTGTGGCCGCATGTGACCTAGGGAGTTAGCTCAGTCGGTAGGGGGACAGATTTGGGTGCGGATGGTCCGGCGATCGAATCCCGGGGGGTGCTGGGTGATTTTTCGGGTCCAAAAAATAGCACTTTTTCCCCCCTCCCCCCGATACGCACAAAAAACTAGCTTTACTGGTTAGGGTTAATACGCTTTCTAAAATTATAGCTCCTTCTTACAAATCGTGAGCTGAAAATTACAAGGTTCTAACTGACATTTCTGTGCTTTTGGATATATTAAATTTTTGAAATCGTCATTTGTTAAGCTTTAAAATGATACTCAACATGGCCAGTTGTTTATACTTAAGGGGGGTTCTATGTTAGTCAGATAGTAAAATTCAGTGCTTCTGACAAAAATGAGATATTAGAACAGTAGGAAACTGCTGAGTCTCTGCTTTAAAATGCTTTTTGTTTGAGGTAAATTGGATTTTCGGTTCCGAAGTTATGGTCGATTGAATATCGGTGGTGTTTTGTATACATTTGTATGTAGAAAACGCTCACCCTGCGATTTTAAGCATTTTCAGTTTTAATTATTTTTTGATCAAATAATTGTAACATTTAAACAAATTTATTTATTAAAATATTAAAATAATTAATTGCACATCATAAATCATCAAAATTTTAAAGTCAACGTAATTTCTTATGTATTTCTTTATTTTTCTCACCCGGCTATTTTTAAGCCATTTATCTTTAAAAATCAATAAAAATGCTAATATAATTGCTATTTTCACCCAAAATGGCTCAAAATGTGTCTAAATTCATGCTCTTCAATAATTGAACAACTATTTTTATCAAAAATGTCAACCTTTTTTTTCTCGCCAATTTTAATATTTTTCATACGTTTTGCACGATATCTCAAAACTAGAAAACACGCAAACTTGCAATACTGGAACCAACGTAACTCAAAAACGAAACCTCGTATCAGGGTGATTTTTGGAATGGATAATAAGCTTTAATAGAGGAAGAACCCGATGAAGCCGGATTTTCAATTTAGCTTTCCAAATTTGAATTATAATGTAAAATTACATGATTGGTCGGTTCCTGGTTACCATGGCAACCGTATAAAAAATCCGGCTTCATCGGGTCGTGCGCATTGTTCCCATGCATCAACTACCAAAGTATGGTGAACATGCAACCTTTAGTTTTCTAGTAAAGTTGGATCCCGTGTTTAGCCAATCAGAGGCCTGGACTGGTTACCTCAGCAACCAGATCAAAATAACGCGCATTTTCTAAAACGCTGTTACCTAAGCTTTAATTTGATATATGACTCTAAGGGGTAAACCCATGGTAACATTGAGAAAATCTGTTTCCAAAATTGGTGAAAATAACATAGACCCCCCCCCCCCCCTTAAGATGGTGTTATAGACGCAACGTCCGGTTAAATTTATTATGTTTTATATTGTTTTTCTGCCAACTTTTAAAAGGACCATATCTCAAAATGACCAATATGTCAGTTAAACCTTGAAATTCCCAGCTCACGAAATAATTATAATAAAATTATGAAATGATGTAGTAATTTTTCCTCTATAATTTGAAATATTGTTCGTGAGAAACGGTCAACAATTAATTAAAAGAACTGTACACCGAAAAGAATAGCACATATTCACTAGGGTTTTAAACACGCAGGATATTGTATTGTAACAGTCAGGTGTATTGGCCGCATTGATCAATTGAAGATGCCCATCCTACAATCAATAAATATATCGATTGCTACACCGAGGCTGATTGTTGAAAAACAAAATTCAAAAATGAAAAGAGTACTTTGTTTTGGTTTGGGATACATATTTTTGTTAATATTCAATTACATTTAATATCTAAAATTAAAGAGATGAAATATTTGTTTTGGACTAATTCGAATCGTTTAAGCTTATTCAAAGCAGGGAGGGGAGGGGGTTCTGACGTGGTTTCCTCCAAACCGGCGCGAAAAAAAAGTTCTTGAAAACCGACATCGACAGTGCCAATCTCACCGACAGTGCCAATCTCAACCGAAAGTGCCAATCTCAACCGACCGTGCTAATCTAAACTACAGTGCCAATTTCACCGACAGTGCCAATCTCTGTTGAGAGTGACAATCTCTGTTGAGAGTGACAATCTCACCCGACAGTGCCAATCTCGACCGAAAGTGCCAATCTCGACCGAAAGTGCCAATCTCTGTTGAGAGTGCAAATCTCACCCGACAGTCCCAATCTCGACCGAAAGTGCCAATCTCAACCGACAGAGACAATCTCAACCGACAAGATTCGAATATTGGGGTGGGGGAGATCTCCCCCCCCCCCCCCCCCCTGTGGCTACGCCACTTTTCCCGGCTCACGACATGACAGCTGGTTAAACGGGAGAGAGAGAATGCGCAAATGTTCCAACCCTGTAAATAGCTGTACTGTTAAGTATGTCTCAGCTGGCTGATTATGGTCCCTGAATAACTTTCTTTTTTCTTCTTTTTTTTCATCTTTTTTTTCATCTCACGATAGTCGGAAATTGCCGATGCAATGGTGTATAGAAAAGGGTTAATTGCCGAATTAATCGGTAATACTAAAGCAACAGCCCACGTGTATACCACCGGGTCAACTGTTATGATTTTGGACTGTACCAGAATACACACCATCACGAGTGGAACCCATGTAAAGAAGTCGGTGAAAACGATGACCGACATTTTTGCAGCCATGCGAATTTCTTCGAAATTGCTTCGGTGTCGCCCAGCTGCACTAGCCGATCGTTTGATGGTAACAAATATGGTAATGTAAAGACAAGCGACTAATAAAAAGCAAATACTATTGACACCGATGAAAATTATGATTGAAAAATACGCCGCAAGTATGTGCCCAGTGATCGTATAACTTGTGTATAGGACATCTGTCGTCGCAGCGCTTACACCAATAAAAATAGATTCACCTGACAGTACCCCACTCCCATCGAATTGTATCCTTTCAAAATAGGAACTTTGAGGGTCTAGTGACGAAGGCCAAAGTAAAGTGAAATCTACGGTGTCAATCTGAATTGATGAGGTATTTTGTCTACCGATTAGTCGTCTTACAATAGGAACACCAACACAGACTTCGGATACTTCAAACGCATTAGGATACGATCTGGAGAGCAGGACTGGTATAATACTAAGCACAAGTCCGACAAACCAAATCAGCACAGCACAAACCCGGACTGATGTGGACCCTAACCGATAGCTATGGAAGGGACACGATACTCCTTGAAACCTGTCAAATGTAATTAGTGTTATAAAAAACACCGATACTTCACATGACAATATTGAGAGTACACCAGCAACATTACATACCGCACCGAGCCGCCACTGATCTGAATAAGAAGGGAAATAATTTGAATAGTAAACATCAGAAAATGCCAACAATAACATGTTTAACCCCATTAGGAAATCTGATATCGATAGATTTAATATGAGATATGTTTGTACAGACTGTCGTTTTCCCGAAAAACGTATATATATAACACACGATGCCATTGCAAACAACCGCAAAGAATCCTAAAACCCACATAGATAGCCTAGGGAATATGTCTTTAAGCATTCTATTACATGTGAGATAGATAGGTCGAGCATTGGTAGAAATACAGTTTAGTGCCGGTGAAGTAAAGCAACACGTTGCACTTTCATCGACTAGTATTGTTGTGATTTCTACACCTCGGAAAGATGCATATCTGACTAGATATAGGGGGTTTGACCTTAAATCGAGGACATCGATAGACGTGTTTTGAAAAGTATCTATTTCAATCCTTTGTATTTCATTGTTATACAGATCAAGTTCTACAAGTTTCGGTATACCGGCAAATACGTATGGAGATAGACTAGTAATTTGGTTATTAGATAATCTAAGGCTGACAAGATTGGTGTTGCTATCGAAAAGGCCCGACGGGATTCTCTTCAAAAAGTTATTTCTGACACTAAATACTTGCAAACGCGTTAAATAACGAACTATTCCAAAATTCAACTCGGTTATTTTGATATTATCTAAATACAGTATCAAAATCGATTTCAGATATTTGAATGCATGCTCGTTCAAGGTTCCTATGTTATTATTGCTTAAGTCAAGCAGTTCCACTTTCCCATCTGACTCAAAGGACGGGACTAGTGTTATGTTGTTGTTTGAAACGTTGAAGAACTTTAAAACATGTAATGGTCGTAGTATCGATGCGTGTAGCCAACGTAGGTTGTTACTGCTTATGTCCAGATAAAGTAGTGATGTCATATTCTCAAATACACGCCGATCTAGTTCGAGTAGATTATTGTTTTGGAGATGGAGGTTGGACACTTTAGTTAGGGACTGAAATATGAAATCTGGCAATGAAAACAATGGATTGTGTGACAAAGTTAACGTCTGTAATCGTGATAGTTCTTTAAACAAAGTTGCTGTTACATTATGTAATCTGTTATTTCTCAGATGAAGTTGATTTAACATGACATTCTCCTTGAAAAGTCCAGCTGGAAGCGATGTCAGTCGATTGTAGCTAAGGTCTAACATCATCAAATCACTTAGATTAGAAAACACATTGTTCGAAAGCGTTTGTATCAGGTTGTTTGTTAACGAAAGACTTTTCAACTTATTTTCACCAATGTCAGTAAAAACACACTCCCGAAATGATGTCAGGTTGTTAAAGTCTAGAGTGAGGAACCGTAAACTGCTTCCAAATATCATCGCTGGAAGCGATTTAAGGTTATTGTACTCGAGGTTTAAAATGTTCAATCTATCTAACCCATTTAACACGCCTGCTGGTAGCCATGTAAGATTGTTGTGGACTATTTCGAGTCGTTTAAGCTTTTCCAAACCAGAAAATGTACCTGTCTCAAGAAATGACAGCTGGTTGAATTGGAGAAAGAGCATGCGCAAATTTCCCAACCCTGTAAATAGCTGTACTGGTAAATATGTCAGCTGATTATGGTCCATGGATAACTTTTTTAACCCTACTAATGTGGCAAACGCGTCGTGGGGTAGCTTGGCAAGATTGTTGTATGCGACAAAGAGCGATTTTAATTTTCTGGAAAATCCGGAAAAAATACCATCTGGTAAGACTGCAAGACTGTTTTTCATCAGAGATAGTTGTGTTAAGCTTGACAAATCGTCAAACACATCGACCTGTAACGTAGTTAACCAGTTGTTATTGAGTTCGAGATTATCTAAATTAACCAATCCCGCAAGGTTACCTGTCAGTAACGAAATAAGATTATTGTGCGTAACACTTAGTTCAAGTAATCTAACCAAATCTTTAAATATGTTTACCGGAAGGGAGGTCAAAAGGTTACCGCTAAGGTTAAGACACCGTAACTGGATCAATCCATCAAAATTGCCGATCAACAAGGATTCTATTTGGTTAATATCTAACCATAGATCAGTCAAATGTTTAGATAAATTAATTGGCAGCGAGGATAACTTATTTTGGTGCAGATAAAGATATTCTAAACCGGTTAGACCATCTGTTGGTAGGATGGTGAGATAGTTGTTGTGAATCAACAGTCTTATTAAGTTTACCAGTTTTGAAAACACATTGATTGGCAAGGTCCTTAGTTTGTTGTTAGAAATATCTAGCAACCGCAAGTTACCCAGTCTTTGAAAAACATTCTCTCCCAATGAATGCAACATATTGGTTGCAATTGAGAGACTTTGTAAAGTTCCCAAACCATCAAGACTTAGATAGTATTTCAGATTCACGGAGTCTTTAGATACATTCACTCGCAACGCGGTAAATAAGTTGTTGCTAAGAGCTAGTTGCTGAAGATGAACAAGCCCGACAAAAATATTGTGCGGCACCGATGAAAGGTTATTTTTGCTGACTGCAAGCTGTTTGAGATTAAAAAGTCCGATGAATGCATCTTCTGACAAAGTTGAAAACATGTTTGCGCTAAGTTCTAGACTCACAAGATTACGAAGTTCAACAAATATTTCCTTTGGTAAAGTTGAAAGCATGTTTGCGTGAAGGTCTAGACTCACAAGCTTAACAAGTCCAGAAAAGAGTCCCCCTGGTAAATACTTTAATCGGTTGATACCCATGCTTATATCTAAAAGCCACGATAATCCTAAAAAAGCGTTTGCTTTGACATCATTAACACCCTTGTTATTCAAGCGGAAACGATCGAATTCCTCCCGATAGATGATCAGTGTATTAAATTCTATGCCCCCCTCACAAACACTAGTCCATTGTCTGTAACCAAGTGAACATGTACACAAGTGTTGACATGGTGACACACCAATCACGTACGACGACACGACTTGCTGTACTATATCATATTCAGTTGTATTACATATGGCTCATTCCATGAAGTTGGGGCATTTGTTAAAATAGCAGAATTTGGTACTTTAGGCAGCTTATAAACTGTTTTACTCTATGTGTATATTAATTTTGTTAAGTGTCCAAAAACAGTACTAGGTTATAGTATTGAGCCATGAAAAGAAAAGAAAAAATCGACCCTTCCTTGAAGAAGAAAAAAATAAAAAATTAGGTGGTGTCCAAGACCATTTTTGCTAAAAAACGTGACATGGAAAACACAACAATTAATATGAGTTTTATGTAAGCAAAACTATCATAGAATTGCTTGGAAATCGATTTGATTAATAAAAGATACATGTATTCATAGTTTACTGACCAAAACACCTCGTCACGCTGGACTGATTTTTCACCCAAGCAACATGAAAATTGCCTTTCCGATGCTACGCACGGTGTCCACAAAATATACACGTGTAGCATCGGGAGTTTTCATTGCTGAATGGGGGTAGTTCTCTATCATACATTTTTAAATTATTTTCCAAAATTAAGAGCATTTATCAATTGAAAACTATTGCAAATGAGAATAAATTTCATGAAGACCATTCCATATATTCATGAAAAAGTATACCGTGCCGTGTGCATGGTGTCCTAACCATAAAATGTAGCATCGTGATAAACATCCTATGCAATTTGTGGGAATCCCCCCTGGAGATTAATAAAACATTCCATATTTCTTTTTGTAAGGATAGAGGTCAATAGCTATCAGGTTTGTTTGGAATTTGCCACACGTGGGCTAGTTTTATCAAGGTTTCAGTCGCTGGTGTCCCGTTGTAGCATCGGGACTTTTATGTAGCATCAAAATGTAAACATTGGATAGTTTTGTGAATGGTAAGTGCGATTGTAATTATTTCTTAATGTTGCTTGTATGTCTGTATTTATTAATGCATTTTTATTGAAAGGGAAACACTGAATCAGAATTTCTTTTCATGTTATGATATTAATTTTGAGTCACGGACGCCATAATAATTTGGCGTCCATGTAGCATCGGGCATAGCATGGGCAATATTTTGCATTGGGTATCGTTATAGTTCGTTGAAATTGTATTTTTTTTGTAGAATCACATCATTAATAAACTTTGAAGTTAATAATGAATTAGTTTTTGCTCTTTTAATGCTAATAATATAGCTTACCAATACGATGCTACATGGACACCATGTCCATGTAGCATTTCATAAAATTTGCCTAATTAGACTAAAACAATTACCCCATTCGAAATTATCCATCACCCAAAACATTCAAAACATTGCCTATATTTTACTACACTTTACAGAAAAAAAGGCATATTATGAGAGATGTATATCTAATGAAATATATTAATACACAATGCTACATGGACACCATTTCCATTAGCATTTCACTGAATTCACAATAAACATTCCCTTATTTTAGTTTTATTTACTATAAATAAAACAAATAATTGTAAATCATTTAAGTTCTCTATCCTTTGCTATTCTTTTTCATGTTAAATGAATAATAAATAAAATACTCCAGCATGATTTTAATATAAATATTTTCCTGCAACACAAAAAGTGCAACATGAATAAATAATCTACTCCAATATCAATACACAATGTTCCATGAAGATACTAAGCCATAGGGTTTATTTTGTTTTGCTTTGCAGGTTCTTGACATTAATTCAGAAGACAGTTCTATCGTCCTGGAATTTATGGAGATGAAGACAAGGAACCCATCATTTTCAAAAACTAGTACCTTTCCAAAGAAATCCATCATGGCAATTAAATTATTTTTTTGCAAACTGACTTTTTAAGTGATCAAACTTTTCAATCATCTTTATCAATAATAGAGGATGATTCAATCAGAAACAAGCAAAGAGACTAAGATCACAAAGGGTACTTTAAGAACAACACTGCATGAAGTTTGTTTCAGTGGACATCTTAAGTTTCTTTGATCAATGGTGTATTGTTATTGTGTAATTGTAAGAAATGGTGTATGTGTATCATAGGTAATTATGTTTTATGCTTCATGGCAGGTTATCTTTTTGTGTAATTTGTAGTTTTACAATCCATGTTATTAATTTTATCGTGTGCTTATAACATAAAAAGTTAACATCATAGTACATCCTCTCTATTGATCTGAAAAGGTGCACCTGTTCAAGCTGTTCCAAATATTTTAGGGCACGGTGTCCATGTAGCATCGTAATACTTAAGTACACAGAAAAGGTAAATTTTACATGAACAGTGTTTAGATAAATTTCAAGCAATTCACTCTGTGTATCTACTTGATATGATGAACAAGTAGACAAACCATTCACACTCAAATAATTGTAACAGTATGAATAGTCTTATTATTAACAATGTTACAAGACGCGGTGTCCATGTAGCATCGGTAGTGCATTTTATAACATTATACAGGTAAATAATACTTCATATACTTACTTTATGACTATAATGTAATCAATGTGCATGGTTTATAGAGTACTTTACATCAAACAAATATTGATATGTACTTTATTTAAATTCATTATACAAATTGCAAAATAAAGAGTCACTTTTCAATGAGTTTTTACATAAAACAGTTAATCTACGATGTCTTGTTCGTTAAGTTATGTTCAACCTAGACAAATCTGGTTTCTTTTCATGTATTTGTGGTTCCAAGTAGTTAATTGAGGTATAGAAACTTGGCCCACATCTTAAGCTATTTTATTAGAAAATGATATGGAAATGAGAAATGGTGTCCATGTAGCATCAGGATTTTTGGAAATGTCATTCAACTGTTGAACATGTGCGGTTATTTTACACCAAATGTTACATTAAAATAAAAAGTTCTACATTGGACTTTGGTAAATGTAGAACCTAAAAAAGAAGAAAGAGTTGGAAAATATCCATTTTGAAAATTTCACTTGGATGTCACATAATATGCCCCAACTTCATGGAATGAGCCATATGGGTAAAACACCGGTGAGACCAACTGTCAACTGATTGACAAATACTTTGGAACAGTTTTTAACAGAGACGTGTCTTTCTCTTACTTGCACATTTCCTTGGACGTTAATCATGTGCAATTTAAACGCCTTCGTAACAAAATATACACTGCAGGAGTTTGTAGCAGCCATTGATAGAGATACAAGGTTCTTTGAACAACTTACCCCTGCATCTGTTACCTGTTCTAGAACAATGTAGGGGTGTACGTCTAGCCTACTTACGATTGACACCTTAACTCTTTCCCTGACAAATTAATTTTTGAAGAAATTGTGAATTTGCACATGCATGTAAATATCAACTTATAATTTGAATATGAGACTCTGTAAGGTAGTAAAACTATATATATTCTGAAAGCTTATGAATGGCCGGACACTTCTGTGAAAATGTCAATGATACCGGACGATCTTGGCGGTTGCCATGGTAACCGTTACCCAGTATGCAGTTTTTGTAACATCTTTTTTTACAAATATTTAGTAGTCCTGTATGAAAACTATACTACTTGAGCCCTTCAAAATGCTTTCAAGAGATGGGCATTATAATTCTGAACATTTTGATACCAAATTTGCTGTTGCGGGTTATTCGGTTATGGCGCAACGACCAGAATTGTGTACGATCAGCACGACAAATATACCGTAAGCCCAAAATCCAAAATGGCCGCCATACAGGGGCACAAAAATTAAAATGCCTTCAATTACACTAAAAGGCATACCAAATTGTTCGGCTAGGCACAAGGATTCCAAAAAGGTATAGTTTGCCATACTTTCGATGTTTGGTTAACGAGTTATAGGGTAAAACGTAAAAAGGTCGTGTTGACGCATTAATGCGTCTATGTCAGGTAAAGAGTTAATGGACACAGCATTCCTCTCTTGAAGATACATATCTACAACGCAACGACTAACTGCAGGATCGTTTGCCAATATAGTGACAGTATCTCTTGAAATTGACACACTGTTTTGTGTACTGCTGCAGGGAACTACTTCCGGGTCAGATAAGACTATTGATACGAGATCAAACGCCACTATGGCTATAACAAGTAAAAATACATGTTTTGCATTACACAATCCACAACGAAGGCCGGCCATGGTGTTCTGAAACGAGTTTCATAAACTTGAGGGTGGTTATTTTTTTCAAGCTTAAATTACGACGATTGCAAAATTTAAACAGTTTTGAGAGTATTTTGAAAGTCACCTGTGGGTTCCTAACACTTTCCACGCCACTATAATTTTACCATACAAAACAGATTTTTCGAAAACCTTTCCAATTTTCAAAGTCTATCTAAAGGATTACTGAACCAATACTAGGCATGTGTGTACTTATATTGATGAGTTTCTTATGGTGATTCCAGATATGGTGATGAAATTCAATAATGTTGACATTTTGGAAATATTTTGTGAACTTTTGGAATGTTGTCTGCAGACGCCTGTCGTGTGGAAGTGCTACCTACGGAATTGACAGCATTTGTAGTGCATACAGGGTTTGATACCTTACCTAACGTTATGTTCTATTATACATGTACCTTCCGCAGCGTAAATCGTGTCTATAGGTTACACAACTAGGTGTGATGATAAGCAAGATAGTACATTGATGTGTTAAAATGTATAATAGCACATACACAGCCAGTCCAGAGTTCCACAAATTTCACTTATCGTACAGCTTCAGAGTACTGTAAATTTGACATCGTAAATAGCCTGATTAATTATATTCCAACTTGGTGTGTATGTGTTTAGTAGATGATTGTTTATCTTGATCAGTGTTGCTTGAATCAAAACTTTTAAGTTCTATCAGTGTCCTACTGTGCAGGGGTTTGTACAGCAGAGTTCTGCCACATAAATCATCACTAATACTAGCACTGTCGGTGAGTGCTATTAATTCCTTATAGCTCTCGGCAGCTACGCTGCCTCGTGCTATAAGTCATACTAATAGCACATACACAGCCAGTCCAGAGTTCCACAAATTTCACTTATCGTACAGCTTCAGAATGCTATAAATTTGACATCGTAAATAACCTGATTAATTATATCCCAACTTGGTGTATGTGTGACAATTGTGTGTTATAGTAGATGATTGTCTATCTTGATCAGTGTTGCTTGAATCAAAACTTCTAAGTTCTATCAGTGTCCAACTGTGCAGGGGTTTGTACAGCAGAGTTCTTCCACATAAATAATCACTAATATATACCAGTACTGTGGATGAGTGCTATTAATTCCTTATAGCAGGAGGCAGCCTTAACGAGTTGAAAGTATTTTAGTCGTTGTTAATCCAATCATTTACAGCAACCTTATACACATAACACACCTTCTGTAGTTGCCGTTGTGTCCACGAAGAAATGTCTGTAAAATGTTGTCTCATGTGGGACATTGTCACAGGATTATAATGTTACGGTCGGAATGCCCAGAGTTAATCTGTTTGCTGGTACCACTTCAAAACATCCTCTTGATCTCTGATATTAATTCTGCCTTGATGACTTAATCGGCGGATGCAACACGTTCTGTGTAACACATAGCTTGAAGGCAATTTCAGCTGCCGAATTCAGCAAAAGCAGATACCATTGTAATACAGTAAATCTCACGTGACACGGGTTCGAAGCGTATGTTTGGAGTCAATCGATAAATCACACGGTACCGCTATAGGATTACAGTTGAGACATCTGTGCTGCGGATGAACAGAAGGTGCGTCTTTAGTTTTGTTAACCCTAACACTCTTGAGTACTACGAATTACTACGATGCGGTGTGCTTGTGTCACCCGGCTCGGCAGTTTTTCGATGAAATAATGGCCCCAGGGTATATACAGGGCGGAATATACTCCGCCATGTATGGTTTCCCCCCGTAGCCTAGCGGTAGATCGTCTGCCTCTGAACCCAGAGGTCCGGGGTTCGAGCCCAAGGGGAATTGGGGCACTTTTTCCCCTCGCCATTTGGCCGCGGAAAAAAAATCTTTGGAAAAGGTGCCTCGGGGGTTAGGGTTAAGGGGGTGTGAACTCTTAGGCATAGCCTCCGTAAAACTGCTGTAACTCCTTCATTATTCATTTAATCTATATAAAAGTATACATTTTCTTATAGAAAAGGGTTCAATGAATCCAACCATGAACATGACATTGACCATTTCGGCGAAAATTATAACCCATTTTAGGTTTTGTCAAGATAATTAAAAACATGTTTTGTCAAATTTTGTCGTTCTAGTTTTATTATAATCTTAATAAAATTTTCTAGGAGAGTCTTTTTGTTGTTGAATATCTGATTTATCTTAAAGCTTTTGAATTATTGACCAATATTTTTGGCACTTTTTTGGTCAAAAGTTCAAAAAATAAATAAAATATTCAAAAACAAACAAAAAACCCTCCTAGAGAATTATATTTAGTTATGTGGTGAGTGATGCTGATAATTTTGATGTGATGTACATCAAAATTACCAAATCGTTAAATTTTACATTGATAGACGACGAATTAAGGTAAACGGTTTCAGATGGTAGTTAGCAGATGCCTCACTGTAAAAAAAATTCAAAACGCCTAAATAGGTGTTCTGGTTATTAACACCAACAGGTGTTTATGATTTTAACTTTTATATGGAAATATTTACACATATTTTCAGTTTTTTCTTGTTATAACCCTAACCCTACCATATACCACAAAATACCACGACTGCGCAAGTTGAAACCACCCGGCGTGGAAGTTTTTCGCTGAAAAAAATGGACCCAGACCATATACTTGGCGCAGTATACTGCGCCAAGTAGCCTTGACACCCGTGGTGTAGTGGGGAATCGCAGGCCGCTGGTGCTGGAGGTCCGTGGTTCAAATCCCGTGGGGTGGGGATCGGGGGATATTTTGGTCAATTTTCCACGTTGAAATAGAAAATTGTGAAAAAGTGGGGAGTAGACAGTATCCTATTTCCACAATTTGTAACATAATATCAAACAATATAATATCTTTACAGGATTTAGTCAGCTATAAAGTTAACATGTTCTATTTTTAACACGGTGTTAAACAAGGAACAACTTTCTTAGCACCTTTTTTGTAACAGTTTGGGTACACCATGTGTTCTAGAACGCGTCCGGTGTTTACAGATGCGTTTAGTTGGGGATACGTCGTTTACGTTAAGAGCACGCTGTGATACGCTGTGACAATTTGAAACACGTCGATCCCGCGAAAAATGATTGAGCATGTTGAAAATTTCTCGGCGGGCTCAACGTTACTCAATTATACGTTCTGCATAAATTCCCGGTGCGTTCGTGGCCGTATGTTAGACATACGTTGACATACGCTGACATACGTTAGAGGTACGTTACTCGTAAGTTGGTATACGTTGATGTACGTCGGCTGAAAATAGCAATCTAGCATCGATAAAAACCAAAACATTGCAATTCGTTGGGAAGTTGGACGATCTTGGACTCTGACAATTTTCGAGTTATTTTGTGTATACGTCGTCATACGTTCAGGCGATACGCTATGGTTTGACAGGCCAATCTTCAATTCGTTGGGAACGAATGCCAACGTATGGAAATACCGAAATATACGTTGGTTTACGTTGGTGTACGCTGATATAAGTTACGGGTAAGTTGGGGGTACGTCGTTTACGTTAAGAGCACGCTGTGATACGCTGTGAAAATTTGGAACACGTCGAGCCCGCGAAAAATGATTGAGCATGTTCAAAATTTCTCGACGTACTCAACGTGTGCTTAATACGTTCTGCATAAGTTCCCGATAGGTTCGTGGTACGTTAGACATTCAATAACTGCAGCGGCATAAGCGACGTGTTCGTTGTATGCCGAGGATACGCTGAGGAAAGGTCGAACACGGCAGACATCGCTACGAATACGTTAAGCATACGTAGGTCATACGCTGGCATACGCTGTGGTACGCTGTCATAAGTTTGTTATAAGTTAGTGATACGCTATCAATACGTTAGTCATACGCTATGTATACGTTCAATACGCTATGGATACGCTATGGATACGTCCATTCCATCACCGATGTCGACTTTTCCTACGCAATGAATTCGTTGGGAAGTTGGACGTTCTTGGACGTTCTTGGACTCTGACAATTTTCGAGATGTTTTTTGAATACGTCGGCATACGTTCAGGCCACGTTCAGGCCATATGCTATGGTGTAATTAAGGCCCTGTCACACCATGGCGTATCGCCTTAACGTATGCCAACGTATGCGAAATATCGAAATACGTTGGTGTACGCTGATATAAGTTAGGGGTGCACACAACTATTACGCGCTGTAGTGTGTTTCTATGGGAAATGTGCCTTAGGTAAACGGCGATATCTTGAGTTACCTTGCAACTACGTTTATAAAATTTTGGAATAGTAATTAACACACATAGATCTAACTTGGGTCAAAAATTCAGGTCGGGTTGCCCTCTTAGATTTTCAATATTTCCATCTTTATACAGCGTAGTCATTTTGAACAAGAAATCACACCTTGTAGCGCGTTGTGTTCAATGTGTATCCTTCCGCCAATATTTTAAACTAAAACGTTAGATGTATACTCTTTTCATTCAAAATATATCGGGTACAATTCAGTGAACAAATAGAGACCAAATCCAATCATCTTTGATGCCAAATAATGTCAATATGAATCATTCTTTCCGTTATTTAGGGACTAGCTGGGTGATGGCGATGGCCGGAAGCTTTGACGTTGACTCTAATAGTTGTGTGCACCCTTAAAGAGGCCTTTTTTCATTATATTCAGAAATGTGAATTTTCACTTAATTCGAAACGCGCACGGGTCACTATTTATTTTGCAAACTCAACACATTCCACGCGCGTTCGCGCTCATTATCGATTAACGCACGCGTTTTCATGCGTTACGCTTCCCATAAATTTGTAGGCGCACTTCGAATGCGCATGAAAAGGTATGGCTTCTTTTTCACACTCGACATCACGAAAAAGGTGTTTTTAACACACATTTGAGGTTATTTTGATACCAAGAAAAGAACGGTTTGTAACAAACTTGGCATAAAGTTGGGGATTTATATGATTCCCACGATTATATATAAAGAACAGGATTGAGATATGTGTATTTTTCCGTGAACCATGATCAAACGGTGGTCACTTTTCACCTTCATCGGTTGATTTCTTTATGTTCATTTTTGAGTAAAAAAGTACGATTTTCTGCGTCGATAACGATCTGGCAATAAAAACTGCATCTGATGGAAAGCAAGTAAGTTTAACGCAACGAGCGCGATGGTCGTTTTTTGTTTCTTTTTTGTTGTTGGTCTTTTTCCGATTTTTCGGATCATTTTGTGGAAATTCTCGTTTGTGGAATTTAAAAATCCAATTTTGTTGCTTTATTAATTTTCGGTCAATAAATAAAAATATATTTCAGATATCCAAAAACAAACAAAAAAAACCTGGGGGAATTTTCTTAAGATTAAGGGAGACTTAAGGAAGTTTTTTGTTGAATTTTGTTAGTGCTGTAATTATTGAACCATGACTCAAATGTATATAAAAGTATACATTTTTGGAAAGGAAATGGATCAGAGAATTCAAATTTGGCATCAATTTTGACCAAAAATGTTGTTTTTTTGAGAAAATCACAAAAAATCACTTTTTTGACCCAATTTTTTTGAACAAAGCTAACAAACATAATTTTGAGTTAAAAATGCCCAAATCACTTGATGATGATGTTAAGACACTACTGGAGGGACGATTTTTTTTTTAATAATCTAATCCAATATTTTTTGAAATTTTGACAAAAAAGTGTTAAAAAAAATTAAAAATCAATTTTTTTCACGTTTTTTGGCACTTTTTGGTCAAAATTTTCAAAAATATTAGATAAGTTTTTTTAAAAAAATATCGTCCCTTCATTAGTGTCTTAACATCATTATAAAGTGATTTGGCCATTTTTTACTCAAAATTATTTTTTGTTAGCTTTGTTCAAAAAAAATTGGGTCAAAAAAGTGAATTTTGTGATTTTCTCAAAAAATCTACTTTTTTGGTCAAAATTGACGCCAAATTTGGATTCTCTGATCCATTTCCTTTCCAAAAATGTATACTTTTATATACATTTGATTAATAGTTCAATAATTACAGCACTCACAAAATTCAAAAAATCAAATCAAAAACTTCCTTAAGTCCCCCCTTAATACAAAAATCGTAAGAGGACACATTTTCAGACAACTATTATTTTTGTTCCCTTTACAGAGCTGAAGACTGGTAAAAATTCTTTTTTTTTATGATTTTCTCCAAAATGGTGCTTTTAAGAGCCATTTCATGTTCATGGTTAGATTTATAAATCCCATCCCTTCAAGAAAATGTATACTTTTATATGGATTATATCGTCGCTGTTCTGACATACCGGCACATCTCTTTACTTATTTCTGTTGTGATGTGCCGGTGTATGTCAGAACAGCGACGATATGTATAATGACGAAGTTACGGCAGTTTTACGGAGGCTATTTCTGACACAAGTTTGACAGCCCCCTTAAGATCGATTTGATTACCGGTAAATCAGCCTGCTACATTAACCATTTTGTTAACGCCTGTCACATAGTCATGATAGTAGCGAATAGACTATAGCTAACTTATGCCTTTAGTGACGTCCTAAAAACAATTCAACATTTAGGCGGGTGACAACGTAGTGATCAATTCGCTATGTATAGAAATGGGTGACCGTTTCGCACGTTGGGTGTGAAGGTTGCTTCTTCGTCAGCTGTTCGAACAAAACAAACAGATGCATGTTGGACGTATATGGCCGAACAGCTGACGAAGAAGCAACCTAGTATTCGAAACGTTTACACAGCGAATGCTCAATGTATACATAGCGTATTGATCACTTACGTCCAACAAAAGTTTCCTAGACCCAGCGAACCTCCGCGAACCACTACGAGCCGCTAACGAAATGTGTCATAAACGAGTGACAACTTTTATTGAACGTCCGGGACGACGAACGTACATCCAAATTTCCAGAAACGTCGGGCGCATGGACATTAGCGCTATTCGCAACACTGTGACAGGGCCGTACGATTTCATAAAGTGCTCAACAAAAGAAAGTCATACACTTTGTTTAGGTCATTTAAAGTAACTTTCGATAATTTTTTTACCAAACAGGCGATATAGACATTTGGATGAAACTTTTAGGCACATTTTAACATAACACCTTCAACAATGATAAACCATGATTACCGCCATTTAAAGAACATTAGTCACTTTTCAAAAGTCACATTTTCAATACACTACGCGGGAGGAAAATGGGTCTGTGTGAGGTTCACCCCGTGTGTGACCCTGTTATAACCAGGCTTGACCGGCGGGCAATCAATCACACAGTGCAGCCGTTTCTCCTTTCCATAAAAATCCCTTTACATTCATATCCCTCCCCCATGCATGACACTTTGAATTTGAATTAGCCCGCGCATTGAGAGGAATGCGCAGCGATCAGCACGGGACTGATACAGCTTCTTGTTAACAATTGGTGTTTTCTTCCGCGTAGTAATGTATTGAAATAAGACTTTTAAAAAGTGACTAATATTCTATAAATGGTTCTAATCATGGTTTATCTTTGTTGCTATGTGTTGTGTTTGGTATCAAAATGTGCCGAAAAGATTCATCCAAATGTCTATCTAGATTCTAGCCTGTTTGGTAAAAAAAAAATCGAAAGTTACTTTAAATGACCAAAACAAAGTGTACGACTTTCTTTTGTTGAGTTGAGCGCTTTATAACGACTACGTGGTTATCAGTGATTATATACGTCATTCATATATTCTTGTCCATTGATTGGTTAAAAGTGGGTCACATGATCAAAAATAAACACGCTATTTTGCCAAAATTACTATTTACGGCTCCCAAAAGTACTATTTACGGCTCCCAAAAGTACTATTTACGGCTCCCAAGAAGACTATTTACGGCGCACCTGCGGTAGTTTCACGCGGCGTTGTACTCCGCGTGACGCGAGAGGGAGCACGATTTGCATCCCCGGGCGCAGCGTGACGATTGTTCGATACACTGCCTTTGAATTGAACTTTTGAAACTGTTTAACTGATGAAGATTGGAACTTACCGGATGATTTTTTTAATTTGAATTTTATGTAACTAGAAATATATGAATGACGTATATAAAACAAATATATACTGCCTTTATTCGAGTCTCTGGACTGCAATAGTGCAAAATAGCACTATTGCAGTCACCTCGGGTCCATAGTTTTAACCAGAGTCTCTCATGGCAGTATATATTTGTATATTATTTGTATACGGCCGAGTGCACCAATGACGGGTAGCTGCGCTACCTCGCTAGTAACTGAGGCGTAACCCAAAATGTTGAGAGCGCCAATGCGGGGATAGCTACTATAGGCTAGTAACTGGCGGGTAATGTACGCTAAATGTTATACCTGACCGGACCCAAGAGTAAGTTGGGGCATAACGTTTTATGCCACAAGTCAGTCGATTCTAACAGTAGCGTAAATTTGTTGTGAACATTGGAGGGGATGATTCGCTGATGCTGAAGGACCGATTGCGCTTGCATGCCCAGGTGGTGTATATTTGAAATGGAATGTGACCCCTCATAAGCTGAAAGATTTTGTATTTTTGAAAATTCATTTATGCAATTTGGTGATTTTTTTAGTCAACATTTAGATCACAACTCCTTTTGCCCATTCAAACACTAATCGCACCGACTTTGGGTCATATTTTAACCAAAATGTACTAATTGTCCAAGGATCTTAAATAATGACTAAATAAATAAACTTATTATTGTTTTTATTAATTAAAACTGATCAAGCCAAGTTTCAACATTATTGTGAGTGGAAGAAGAAAAAAAAGCATATCGTGCCGTGCGTGGTCTGGGGATCGAACCGGGGTTCTGAGGTTAACAAGCGAAGGACAAGGTATCCACGCCACGGAAGTATTTGTGTTAAGAAATGTGTTATAATTGTATATGATTGTTTCCATCGGGTGCTTGTGTTTGTCATTAAAATTGTGCTTTTTGGTGCAATGTTTGTATGTGCCCCTCGCCCACAATATGTTTGTAATGTCATGATAGCCCTTATTTTTGAAAAAGCGGTAAACAAACTTCGAAATTTTTGGCCATAAAATGGCATCATTTTTTTTCCGGATCGCAGGCCGACTCCACTTGATTCTTGATTTACACTCACCTATGACCTAGCGAGTGACGACACGCTTTTAATATTACGGAGGACTAATCACGTCAGAATTAAACTATAGGTTAACACTTGGCATATGCGCCAATTAATTTTGTAAGGGGACGATGCTGATTAATGTGGATATTAGCTCGCCAGTTGCTATTCTGGTGTTATTCGCCAGTTATGCTCTAATAATTACATCGTTAGTAAGTTATGCTACAGTTAGAGCATAACTACTAGGGAGGTAGCTTACCTCCCTATTAAGTTACCCGTCATTGGTGCACTCGGCCGATCATATGTACTAAGATATACTAAGATATCTCATAATGTCCTTACCTGATTTTGGACATTGGCTTCGTTCCTGATGTATGATTTTGCGTAGTGAAGTGCACGATATATAGAAAGACAGATCAAAGACGGATCTACATTTGATTTAAGCAATCATCTCACTGCGTTTTATATGGATAGAGAATTCTGTCATTGACCAAATCAATCAAAAAGTACAATCCAAACGTTGTAAGGCATTGGCCACACAAACTCGATTGCCAGGTACCTAAACTGTGTGCAAAACGCGTCATAAAGGCGTTGACGGAATAGTACAGAAATACACTCATCCAACGTACCTCGTTTGTTTCCTCATACCCGTTAACAAAAAATAGCTTACTTTTTAACACTTTCCACGAGGCTAAACTTTTTCAGAAACCTTTCCCAAAACTATCAAAAGTCTTATCTCAAGAATTACTGAACCAATACTACGCATGTTTGTACTTATTTTAATGCATTTCTCATGTTGGTTCCAAATATGGTAATGATATTCAATATTTTTGAATTTTTTGAAACATTTTGTGAAATTTTTGAATGTCGTCTGCAAACGCCTGCCGCGTGGAAAGTGTTAAAATACATGCCTAATGGAAACAAGAGGACACGACGAGTTTTAAACAACACAATCACGCGTGACTACTTTTCTATCTGAACAAATTGAAGAGATAAAATGGTATAAAATAGACGTGACACGTCGCAGTGTATTCTAGACAATCAGCCGCGGGCAATGTATACGTGACAACTCAAAATAGGAGTGTTTAAAGAATAATTCAAAATACACCTTTAAACCGTGTTGTATTTGTTTCAAATAAAACAGAACTTTATGTAACACAAAACATCAAATCTTACTAAATTATTCAAATAATACCAGTGAGATTTATCCCAGTAATTGAACGATACTGGTACATAATTATGTTCCAGTATCGCTGACACTGACTTTGTACCAGTATCGAATGGAAAGGAATTGAGTCAGATAATCCATTTTTGGTATTAAATTTCATTAGAAATGATTTTTTTTTTAATTTTGACCCGAACAAAAATAACCGGCTCAAAATATTTCGGACAACGTAACAACATCAGTTTTTTGTAAAAAAAATGCCAAAATCACCCAAAATCATCTAAACACACTTTGATTTTTTAACCTAAAAAATGCAAGATAGTAATTCATGGACCAGTGTAATCAGTTCTAAATTGGCGAAAATTGGAATGTGTCCGTGCGCAAAAAGACTCCATCTCCATGTCGTTGTGCATACTATAGCGATATATTCGCTATAGTATATATCACTATAGCGATATATTTACCAGTAAATTTTAAAAAACTTTCAAGTTTACATCGTTATAACACAAGGGGAAGTGATTTTGATTTCCAAGTGCCTAAGATCAAGACCCCAAATTCTTGTTCTTTTTATTATAATGCTATCACAGATTGGAATAGGCTGCCTGACAATGTTAAATCTATTTCACTGAAATCCATTTTTAAAAAAGATGCAAAAACTCACCTGTTGAATCACATGAATGTCTAGTTTTACATTTCCCGTTTTAAAGTGAGTGTGGTGTTTTTATAGTATATTTGTGAGGTCATACCTTTTCTTAATTGTAATATAAGGACCCCTTTGGAAATAAGTTTTATTTTAGCTTAAAGGGTTATCCTTGGCATGTTATCAATTTAAATGTTTTGATGTATAAATGAATGTATATTTGTAGTTCTAATAGAGTTATATTTGTAATACGTGCAATCCTATTTTATATAATGTGATAATATGCTGAATAAAATCAAATAAAATCAAATATTATGTACTGGTGAAAGTGTGCGTTTGCGCATCATAAGCAGGTATCAGCGAGTGGGTGTGCAAGTAAGAAGTATTCCATTTGGGCCCGCGGATAAATATTACACAGAAAGAAAAAAGTGAGTCATCATCGTAAAATGAGTCACTACACGGACAAAATGACTCATTTTGTGCCATAGTGTGTCACTACATGGACAAAATGACTCATTTTTCGATGATGACTCACTTTTTTTCTTTCTGTGTAGTGTCATAATTTTCGCCAGTTTGGAACTGTTACTGATTAGACTATAGCGATATATTTACCAGTAAAGTTATATTTACAGGGTTAAATAAATTGTGCGTTCTCGCGCATCTGTTAAAAATCGTTATTCCATCGACTATCTTTTTGGTTTGGGTAATAGCCATTAGCGACAGATTTATTTATTTTTAAATCTACACGTATGGAATTCCCGGGGGGTTCTCACATTGATATATGGTATACGTATATGTGCCTACCTTTTGGGGTGCCTTTTCGCCAAAATTGGTATAGCGATGGGGTGGTTATTATCACAGACCAAAGCGCCCAATTGGCATAAATTGGGTGTATTTTGAGGCATTTTTTGTAAAAAGCACCCAATTTGTACAAAGTTGGGTGCTTTTCTGACCAAATTGGTATATTGATGGGTGGGAAATTGGCCAAAAAATAGGTATAGAGAAAGTCACATTTTCGAAGTCCGGCAGGCACATCCACGTACGATTTTGGCGAAAGTACCCCCCCCCCCCCCCCCGGATGGCATTAGCGCGCACTTTTTACACCAAAGCACAACAAGTCAGAATCTTGCCATGTGAACGGGGTTTTTTTTCATTAGTCGTTTTAACACTTTCCACGCGGCAGACGACTGCTTGCAGACGTCACTTCCAAAAGTTTACAAAATGTTTCAAAAATGTCAACATTATTAAATGTCTTCACCATATTTGGAGTCACCATGAGAAATTCATTCAAATAAGTACAAACATGCCTAATATTGGTTATAAGAACTTATTATAAGAAAATAAGAAATCTTTATATGGACGTGTTCCCGGGGGGGGGGGGGGGGGTACTCGGATTTGGTTTGGTCGGGGGTGTGCCCCTGGAGATTCAAAACCCATACCCATTTTAGGGGTGATTTTGGAAAAAATCGGTACCCATTTTTAGGGCTTTTACTTCATTTTAGACCCAAATTTTCGCAAATTATCGGGAAAATATACCTAATTTTTGCAAATGTTCGCGAAAATAGACACAAATTTCGCGAAAATAGACACAAATTTCGCGAAAATAGACACAAATTTCGCGAAAATAGACACAAATTTCGCGAAAATAGACACAAATTTCGCGAAAATAGACACAAATTTCGCGAAAATAGACACAAATTTCCCGAAAATAGACACAAATTTCGCGAAAATAGACACAAATTTCGCGAAAATAGACCCATTTGT
This sequence comes from Ophiura sarsii, assembly GCA_035610835.1. Lineage (NCBI taxonomy): Eukaryota > Metazoa > Echinodermata > Ophiuroidea > Amphilepidida > Ophiuridae > Ophiura > Ophiura sarsii. The sequence goes on from CM069449.1 coordinate 19,756,648, forward strand.
AAAAAGTGACCCCATTATTAGGGATTTCCAGCACAATCATACCCCATGTTTAGGGATTTTGTGCCCAAAAAGCTACCCATTAGAGCGGCACACCCCCGTATACCGTCTTGGGTGAGTACCCCCCCCCCCGGGACGTGTTCGTACAGATATTTTAGGTAAAATGTGGTTACAATAGAAAAATATTCTATTTGACCTTTTTTTTACAAATGTTGCTCTTGTGAAGCCATAATTGTCACAATTATTACGATATTTGACTAGCCTATTTGTTTTCTATTTCAAATATTGCCGATTACAAAAATTGTTTTCTATTTCAAATATTGTCGATTACAAAAATAATGATTTTCAATGACCCCACGGATAACATTTGACTTGTTGGCACATGTGTGGTCAAAACTGTCCAATTTTGACCAGATTTCTACATATAAACCGAGCAATGTATTGTTATCATTCTTACTCATTCAACTCACAAGACGTTTTTAATTCTTTGAAATTATTTTTTTGTCAAAGATCATTAGGTTACAAGGCCCGCTTAGTTAGAAGCGCTATAAGTTGATGCCTTAAAAACCGTCAACAAATTTAAATATTCGCCTTGCTTCCATCCGAGCTGGTTGCTATATATGACATAATTTTTGTGTGCAACCAACCGGGTGTATAGTATTTCTACATCTACATCTACATCTATACAACTACTCGTCAACGCCTTTCAGCAACTAGACAAGGTATCCCTGGAACCTAGGAATACAAACATGAGCGTACAGACACAGACCGGGATGATCCCCGATACACGGGACCAACATTTCTACGTACCTTCCGAAGCACGATGCGCCATGAACATGCCAACTTCAGTCTGCACGGTCTGAAGGAGGCATGGGGACGAGGCTGTGTTGGTGTATCGTTTTGAACTCTCACTCAAACGATCCACCAACAGAACTACGGTGCGCAGCAGTGTACGACGCTCTAACCGACTGCGCCACCTCGCCCCTCCTTGCAACGCTCATTGAGTAGTTTACACGCATGAGCGTAGATGTAATTTGCAACATAATGGAAACTTACCCATGCAGTTAGCCCCGAATTTAAATATATGCACTGGGTAATCCTCTCGAAGTATTGATAACAATAGGTTTACCAGAGCGAATTAATAGCGCTTCTAAGCGGGCAATTTATGTCATGCAAATGAAAACGTATGGTCAAAGATAGTGGTAAAAATTGTAATAATGTTCAGTTTTAAAAATTCAAAATGTTACCAATCCATGAGGTCAATAAGAATATTTATTATCAAAATAATAGGACCCCATTTTACCTTAGATGTGCTCCTGAATACATCCAAATCACGATTTACCTCAAATATGGTCAAAAGTGTCATTTCTATACCAATGGCCAAAACGGCCCAAATGTCGTGAGTCAGCACATTTGAATCAGCACATTTTTACATAGGCAACAAAAGGCGTAACATGCCAAAGCTATTGAAAATTAGGGTAGGGCGAGTTTTTATTATTTAAATGTTTTTAATTTTGAATTGTATATGATATACTATAAATTTGATCTCATAGAGTCAAATGAATCGCAAAATATCATGAGGACGTTTTGCGATCGTTAGAGTTGCTGTGTACTGTATTTCGAGAAGCGAGTAAACATAAAATTTGCTAGCATATGAATTTTAGCAACTTAAGCGCAAATATGGTTGTTCACAGCCTACATAGCCGCTTTCGCCAAACGTTTGATAAACGTTTAGAAAATGTTTGTCAAACGTTAATTTTCAAACCGTTTATAAATCTGTACCGAGTCAGACGTCTGTCAAACGTTTATTTTCAAACGTTTGTCAAACCATTATCGAGTAAAACGTTTATTAAACGTTTAGTAATTAACGTTGATATGGTATTTTTTAATTGTTTGTGAAACGTTTATTCATTTGCATTAACAAATCAATGTAATATCTATAATTGTTTAATGTTGCTTTATTAATGATTATTATAAGATTTTTGGATTTGGTATGCTAAGCGCTTTAATATTATCCATTTATTTATATATTTTGATTTCATGATAAACCTGTAGGCCAAAGCCTGTATGTAATTGCGTTTTGATGCTTTTGGTGTTTATCCTCCTCTTTTTAGGACGGATTTTAAAGGATTTGGGACGGTTTATGGAACTGTGTCTTTGTTTGTTGTTGTTATTAGTTAATAAACAATTAGGTAAGCTAACGAAAAACAAGAAAACAACACACAAGTGTCAAAATGAGGAAACAAAAAAGAAACACAGAAAAAGCAAAAACGAAACCAGCAAACATCACCCTCCTCCCAAAATGAAACAACAAAGCAAAACAAAAGGCCAAAGGAAAAAAGCAAGGAAAGAAAATTAGCAAAACAAACACAAAAGATTATTAAAAACACAGAAAATAAAACAACAACAAAACGTAAAACGCCTCAAAACAAACCAAAATAGCTTAAAACTTACACAAAATCTGCGCAACAATTCACCTATTTAAGTATGTTACGTCTATAACACGGTAGATATTAAGGTAGGCCTAATACGAATAGGTCTACAGAAAAATATACACCCCCCCCCCCCAAAAAAAAAATAAAAAAGGAAGAAGGAAGCAAAATCATGAAAAACGAAGTGACAACTGGCAAAATCATAGTCAAATACAAAACAAAGCCAAAGGACCTAAAAACATTTTTAAAAATAGCATTCGAGAAACAGTAAATATGCCACAATAACAAACAAAAGACAATAAGGATCACAAAGAGGAAAAAATCTGACATTTAATTAGAACGTAAAAACAACAACAAGACAACAAGAAACTCAAAGAGGAAAAGAACCAGGGATAATAAATTAAAATAACCTAAACAAACAAACAAACAAACAAAACGAGGCCAATAACAAAGAAAGAAGCAAGCAAGGAACTTTACTAAATTATAAACACACACACAAGAAAACAACAACAACGCCTCAAAACAAACAAAAGTAAAAGAAGAGATACGATTTTGGGCTGATAAAATACTAACGAACGCATCAAAACGACATTTATAACACGAAAACTTACACAAAATCTGCGCAACATATCACCTCCACGAGCATGAAGTAACAATTTAATATGAAGTGTGCAATGTGCATGAAAAATCGTTATGAAAATGGCACGTCGTTAAAAACCGGGAGCTTTTCCGTTGCACGTACACATTGGTTGATCGCTTGAGGTAAAATGCCGGCTAAATAAAGAACATCGAACGCACCGCGTCTCAGTTTCCACAACAAACTGCGTTAAGCCGAGCGTACTACTGCGCGGGCCGTGGGGCGCACGAGGTATGCGCGAATAAAGGGCGCATTGGCAAGCGCGTTGTGCCTGGAGTTGGTTTCAAAAACACAATTTGGTTGAAATCGCCTGGGCCGGTAAATGCTTACATGAATCGTGCCATAAATGGCATAATTAAGGTACTAATTATAATAGTCCTTTCCCCCTTGGATATTTCGATGGTAAAAGTATCCACTAAATCAGACGATGGCGGACACGAACGGACGAACATTTTGAATCTCCGTTAGATTTAAACTAACGATTGATTTGGATTTTATGACTCCATGAAATTTATCACACGTTAGGCCTATTGGATGGAACTAAATTATTTCATAATTCGTAATAGTATCATTTTTAAATGTGATCCGTTGTTAAGCATTCGTCCTATTCACTTAATCACATGATCACGTACATGTAGCCTCGTACGCATAGGGAAACAATTGCTCATTTAATGTACGTCTAAGATATTTAATACCAATCATCTGGTCAGGAATTGTTTGTGTTGTACAAGCATATAAGTTAAAGGTAACTCAGTTGTTTGCGTGTATTGACAGAACCTAAGAGCCAAACTTTGAAAATACTTTTCATCACTGAATGTATAATTTCGTATTATGACTTCGGTTAAAGCAGCAAATGGTACTTTTCAGCAGCTAATTTGTCAGATCCTTTAAAGATCGTAATACTCATTTTACTCTTTTATATTATATTATACCATAGAAATAAAACGTAGCTATCTGGCATGTCTCGTATTATCGTATATAATAATGATTGTATTGTAATATATTGTACTCTATTTTGTATCAATCATGACAATAAAACTATATTTTCATTATAGGTATGTCTATACGTAACCAGTGCATGTGTTAATTAGTGCTTTTAGTTTGATAGAGAACATTGTTCTGTCAAGGCAACTCCATTTGCCCCCCCCCCCCCCCTAAACTTGGCTGGATCCACGCCTTGCCTATTGCATAGAACTTGTAGGTTCTATATTCCATGTAAGAAGAATTCTATTCAGCCTATAACTCTTCTTAAAATAAAGAAGATTGCAAGAATAATTAGTGATTTGATCTTTCTGATTTTAGACCGTAGGCCAAATTTAAATATCCTTCTTATCCTAGCATTCAGAATCACTCAATCTGATAAGTCCATGCTCTTCCTAAGTTCAGATGAATCTGAACTTTTATGCAACAGAGCCCAGATGGTTGAAAAGGGAAAATAGTAATATTTTCAGCGTTTTCATCGATTTAATATAATGCAATTTTTGGTCCAACGGGTCTAACTTCTAAAAATCTGTGATGATGTTTTGAAAAAACACAAAAACTCCATGTCAAATAGACATGTTATAGCAATTTAATATCAACGTTTGAAAAATAATCATCTCAAAAACGATTATTGGAGCAAAACCAAAGGTGAAGGTAAAATTATATACATTTATTCAACGAAAATAAGAGAACATCTGACATACACCTCGAAACAAATATTTGATTGACATAATATTAAAATCGCGAGATGAACAAAAATTAATAAACGTAATATAAACGTTTAAAAGCTAAAAATGTATGTTAAACGTTAATCAAAATTGTTTGGCAAACGTTTGAACTCGTAAACGTTTAGCAAACGTTTGGTGAAAATAACAAAACGTATGAAATACAACTTGGTGAAAATGTTTAATAAACATTAATATTAATCATTACATAAACAAAAACCAACAAACGTTTTATAAATGTTTAAAAGGTCCAAACGTTTAATAAACGTTTATCAAATACATTAAAAAACGTTTGGTAAACGTTTAGACCTCATAAACGTTTACCAAACGTATGGCGAAAACGGCTGTGTATCCATAGAAAATGGCCAAAAATCATACAATTTTCATTGTAAAAAAATCACAACTTTGTATGATGACATTCGTTTTTGTTTTTAAAATTAAGATTTAAGTCTTATATATTTAATGAAAATGTAATCTTATTTTTTTACAAATTGAGAAAGGATGTCGATTAATTTATTAGAGCCATGAGTTTACCCGTTTTACTGCACTCTCCGCCCTTGAATTCACATTTGCTCCCCCTGATGCACGCAAGTGTATAGCTCCGCACGCCCTCGTCCGTTCTTAGGTTGAAATCGATAAATAATATGGCGAGACTTTACCGTCTCCTCTGTTAAATTCACGCTGATTGGTTGATATTAACAAATGACGATTCGTACCGACGTTTAGATCCCCCAATCAGTGACCGTTTCTCATTTTGCAGAGTCAGATAATGTATAAAATTTCTGAGATCAATTTTGTTTCTCATAAAAAAGATACCTAAGATCTGTTCGGTAAGTTACCAAATTCACATAAATGTGAAGCTGAAGTCCTCTACTTTCCAACCCTATCTTTTAAATTCTAAACGGAGTTAATCTGGTGAAGTTGGCCAAAACACACCATAGGCATATAGGCGTAAGCCAGGAGCATGCATTAAGTGTTGTTTAAGTCTCAACCAAAATGACTCTAATATTTGGGGCGGGGGAGGGGGGGGGGGGGGGGGGGGGGGGGGGTCGAGCTACGCCTAGTACAGGAAGGAAACCCATACGTTTGTTGTTGTTGTTTTGGGTTTTTTCACCAACTTAGGATGGGGAAGCCTCAGTGAAACATGCGAAGTACTCTATGATGAATAATACCAACTGGTGACAAATAACACTAAGTATGATTTGTTGTACTAGGCTACGCCAAGTACATGCTTTTCAGCTTTATAATTGAATTTTTTGACTCTCTATATATAGCGGCCATTTTGTATTTTGGCTCTAAAATGTTTAGCACATGCGGGATTCTTTTAGGCTTTTAATATGTTATCCGAACTATCCTGAAGAAATAAGCTTAGTACTATTTTTTTCTGGGTGTTGGCTTTATCAAAATCTAAAATTCCTGGACTAGCGTGTCCCAAAAAACTGGGTCCAAAACTTTCAGAGCTTATAACTTAAAATATGGGAAACATAGATGCTTCATGTTTGGGAATATAATAGTAAATATATCTGACATTATTTGGTGAAATTATAAGACCAACCGAATGTAATGGTTTTAGAAATACAAAGCTTTGCATACAGCGTGGTCAGAACCCATTTTTTTTCGATTTTGCCCATGAACCGTCCATGCGTTGCATTTGCGCATCGAACTGACGTCATCAAAGTTTTGCCTTTGACTTGATAACAATGACTTACTCAAGGAAATCTTCGTCATAAGGGGGATAAAAAGTGTAAATACCTATAATTTTTGTTAGAAAAATCAATAAATAAGCTTCGGAGACACTGGCATCTTTGAAGCAGTTCAAGAACCATTTCTTCGAAATTGGGAACTAGTCATCTCATCAAAGGAATTAGAGGAAGGGCTGGAACTTCAGATTTTTTTCAACCAGCCAATCGGGATCGGGCAGGTAACTCACAAAAATACCTGCCCGACAGAAATTCCACCAGCCAGTGTAACTCTCACACTTCCACCGTGAGTTTGAAATTGTTTACCCGCCAATCGGTTGCCGGGGTCCTTTTTCCCGACACAACATTTACCCGCTATGGGCAGGTGGGCGGGTGCTATTTCCAGGCATGGTATCAGGGTAACAGTTGCTCTGTTTTTGTGTATATTCAACGACAAGGTTACTGCAATGGGTATTTAAAATGCTGAATATTGATCCAAAATACCTATAATTTAACCCTTTTCTACCAAACATAATATATTTCGGAGATAAACACCATGCACATGATGTACATAGGGAAAACTTGCACACAACGCAAATGCAAGGCATAAGGCGGTTTATTGCTAAATTGGAAAAAAACGGGTTCTAACCACGCTCTGTTGAAAGCTTTGTATTTCAAAAAGTTGCCATTTGATTAGTCTCACATTTTAACCAATTAAGGTCAAGTATATGTACCTTAATATTCTCAAATATGAAGCAGTTACGTTTTTAACTTTTTAAGCTACAAGCTCTGCAAATTCTGGACCCAGTTTTTTGGGACACGCTGTATGTAAGACGCAGCAAGCTGATACAGTTAAACTTATAATAATGTTCATGCTCAGCAGATGTTTAACCACACAGATCACTAAATCGCATCCATTGGGCTATTCCATTTATTAATGGTACACCCCCTATAGAAGGCAAGCATTTTTTTACTGAAAATTTTGGGAATTCCCACTGCAAAATTGTGCTGCCTTCTATAGGGGTGTGACCAAAACTGCTTCAAAAATTGGGAATTCCCAGGTTGTTTTTTGTTTTTAAAATTGGGAATTCCCATGCCTTCTATAGGGGTGTGAGGCATGCAATTTATTTTTTGGGAATTCCCAGGCTGCTTTTTGATTTAAAAATTGGGAATTCCCATGCCTTCTATAGGGGTGTGAGGAATGCAATTTATTTTTTGGGAATTCCCAGGCTGCTTTTTGATTTAAAAATTGGGAATTCCCATGCCTTCTATAGGGGTGTGAGGCATGCAATTTATTTTTTGGGAATTCCCAGGCTGCTTTTTGTTTTAAAAATTGGGAATTCCCATGCCTTCTATAGGGGTGTGGTACTTTTTGGGTGTTGGTGGGGTGGGGAGGGGGGGAGGGGTGGCACAGGATCAGAGTGCAGAGTTGAGAGGGTGGGGCTTATACATTGAAGTGGCAAGGATGTGTGGACAGGATTCGGGGTAATTGGTGAGGAACTTTAAGGCAAAACCACGGTGTAATTTGGTGAGGATAGTGCAAATCAGTGAGTGTGTGCAGGGGTGCGTTTGTTATCCTTATTTCTCTATAAGTTTTGATCAAAGTGGCGCCTAATTTGCATGAAAGATAGAGGAAATAACGGGACGTGTGATTTTAAGTATAGAAAATGGTCAACAATTGGCTCAAAAAAACTGGCATCATTCTGTTATACCCTACACACCAACATCGGTAGTATGCGTCGTTCTTAAAAAGTATGCACTATGAATACCTCTGTGAAGGGTATAACAGAATTACTTCAAAAACCTATCCAATTTTGCTCACAAATGCCACTAGAAGTGCACGATATTGTGCGTTGCGCATACTATTGCGTAATCATACCGTGTGGTAACGCGTCTCGTACATGTTTGCGGAAGGGCTCACTGCCGCGGCATTACGCACTTCTACACATGGCGCATAAGCCACACGGGAAAAGTTATAGACCTGTTGGTTATGGGTTATGTCAGGTGTCATGTTGGGTGGGGGTAAAACCACGTAAAAATGGTTTAGAATAGGCATAGGGTTATCATGGTTATAGTGACGAGGTACAAGTAGCGGGTTAATAAAGCAACCTGATTTTTTTACTTTAAATTGGCGTGCCAAACAATCCAAGGGACCGAGGGTTAATGAAGAAGCCACGGGAAATGGTTTAGGAGGGTTATGATAATAAATAAATCTGGTTGGTGTGTGTGAGGGGGAGGGGGTGGGGTGTAGGGGATTTATGTAGTTCATGCAGTTTGAGAGGTAGGGGTTAATTAAGTAGCCGCGGTAAATGGTTTTGGAGGGTTATGATTATAAATCAAACTGGTTTGGTTTGCGTGTGGGGTGTGTGGGGTGGGGGTGTAGGGGTTTTATGTAGTTTCAGAGCATAGGTAATGTGGCATAACCATAAAAATAATAATGACTAATATCGCTACAAATAGCCTCGGCATAAAATAAATTATTTAAAAACCTTGTTTTTTTACGTTCAAGAGCGTTTTATAAAGGGAAAACCAATTCAACCTTGTTCATAGTTCTCCAATAATGCCTGCATGATATTTGGCATATTCATTTATAAAACAACCAACAAACAAGCAAAATACCAAATCAACAAAGATTCCTATCTCCAGTAATTATAGAATACCAGTGATACCATTCGCTATACGGTATATGTTACATAATATTGCTATCTTCAGTAGATAGCAAACAAATTGAATGAATAACATGCTTTCTTCAGTATAACATGATCGCAATGTTATCTATAGATAGCAAATAAAATGGCTACTGTAATATTAGTATATTTAATAGCAGCAAAATAATTCAAACCTTAACCTAAATCAACCCATGCATTAAGCTTGAAACTGGTTAGTTCATGCAGACACATACCTGATGCATATGGAACCAAAACAACTGAAACTTTAGTGCAAACCTTAAGGGTGGTGATTGTGAATATAAATTAAACAAAAGCTCTGGATTCCATTAAAAATATGATAGCTATATGTGGTCAAATCATTCTCTGACTGTGGTGGAGACCAGTGGCGTAGCATTATAGGGCTCGGGGGCATTATTTCGATGGGAAAAAAAGAAAGGGGAATTGAGAAAAAGGGAAGGAAGAAAAGAAAAAGGGGAAGGGTAGAGGAAAAGAAAGGGGAAGGAAGAAAAGAGAAAGGAAGAGAAAAGAAATTCGAAAGAAAATAAATGTTTATCATCAGTGGTTAGTTAGGATCGGGAATCGTTAGGCGCGGCCGGGGGAGGGGGATCAGACGATAGCGTGGCAACCGCGCAAAATCAAGACTCTCTGACCCTTGGTATCTTTCAAACGCATCGTTAACACGAAAAATGTGTCCCGGGATTTTTTGATATGAAAATTTTTATGAGCATGATCGATGAGAACCAGGGTAAGGCGACAACAAAACACCCAACCTGTTGTATTGTGGGCCGGACTTCTAGGGGTGGTCGGGGCTACAATTTCCTTTTTTTTTAAATTCGAAATGGTTTCAAAAAAACTTTCCGGTCAGTTGAACGGGTTTTGCTTATATTAATTTATATCCAATTTCAATTGGGGTGGGGGGGGGGGGGGGGGGGGGGGGCGGTCAGTTGGGGGAATCGAATCCAAATAAGTATAAAGATGGCAGAATTTCGCACGCTACACGCGCATATGCACAGGACTACATTTCAGAAGCCCATTTAAAACCAAAAATGTATAAATTATGACCAGATTCGCTATAAATATCAAAATGTGACAATTTTATTTTTGATTTTCCATGCCTTCAACACACCATTCCTAGGAACATGGCCTTTTTGTCCAAAACTCTTTTTATTTTTGGGAATTCGCATGCCTATGCCTTCTATACCTTCGAGAGGAATATATGGACTTTTTTCTTGGGAATTCCCACAGCCAAAATGTGATGATTTGTTGGGAATTCCCATGCCTTCTATACCTTCAAGAGGAATATGGATTATTTTTTTGGGAATTCCCACGGCCAAAATTTGATGATTTTTTGGGAATTCCCATGCCTTCTATACCTTCAAGAAGAATATGGATTTTTTTTTTGGGAATTCCCACGGCCAAAATTTGATGATTTTTTGGGAATTCCCATGCCTTCTATACCCTCAAGAGGAATATGGATTTTTTTTTTGGGAATTCCCAAGGCCAAAATTTGATGATTTTTTGGGAATTCCCATGCCTTCTATACCCTCAAGAGGAATATGGATTTTTTTTTGGGAATTCCCAAGGCCAAAATTTGATGATTTTTTGGGAATTCCCATGCCTTCTATACCTTCGAGAGGAATATGGAATTATTTTTTGGGAATTCCCACGCTCAAAAAGTGTCAAATATTTTGGGATTCCCATGCCTTCTATAGGGGGTGTACCATTAATAAATGGAATAGCCCATTTAAGCAGCGGCACACATTTACGTAATATGGAGAACAAATTTTGTTTTGAAAAAATGAAAAACTTGTACCCTTACTTGTAAAATGTTCAACAAAACAACCCCGGTTGGTTGTAAACGGCCGTCCATCATGACATAAATTACCCGCTTAGGAGCGCTATTAATACGGTCTAGTAAACCTATTGTTATCAATTACTACGAGAGGATTACCTGGTTGTATTACAGCAGTACTTCTTGCTAACTGCATGGGTGAGTTTCCAATCTGTTGCAAATTACATCCATGCTCAAGCGTTTAACTACTCAATGGGCATTGCAATACAACCGGTTGGTTGCACACGAGAATTATGTCATTTACAGCAACCAGCTTTGATGGAAGGCGAATATTTAAATTTGTTGCCGGTTTTTAGGGCAACAATTTATAGCGCTGCTAAGCGGGCCTTGTAGCGTAATGATCAGTTCGGGGGGTGGGGGTGAACTCGTACCTCATAGACGTCACATACTCACAACACTGAACACTAACAACATAGGGCCGTATTCTCGTGCGTCGTTAAAGGGGCATTGAGAGATACGTATGGGAGTGCGCCCTCAATTATTCTGGAAATCAGGGGGGTTTTTTGCATCAAAGTAATACCTGGGACTAACATATATTATCATATAAAATTTCATGATTTTCTTAGTTTCGATATGATCATATCGAAACTAGGTATTGAATTCGGAAGTTATGCTATCGTTTTACTCACGGACTTTCGCGGCAAATCTCAACCCAGAAGTGCCGTTATTTGCTTATTTTGCATGAAGGCGATGTCGGAATTGTATGAAATTTTGGATTTGGGCTATGTTGATGATTATCTTTACGTTATTTGCTCATTTAGTATATCAACACATCTCTCAATACCCCTTTAAACACGGTTTTAAGCTTAACACGCGTCTAACTTTGACTATAGACACAGCGTTTAACTAAACGCGATGCTCATACATTTGTTTTACTAACTCGCCGAAATGTGTCTAACTTTAAACATGGGTATGGGGGGTAGTTTAATGAGCGTTTAACTAGACTCGCGCACCAACATGCCTTGAATGATCACTCAATCGTGTCCGGTGCAAGCTGAGTGCGGATCGTGTAGTCTTTAAAAGCGCCGTGTAATTAAGGCATTCGGTCGATATCTATTGTAACCCATTAGGGCCACAATGAAATAAATACCTGTATACAATCAACGCAGAACCAGTCTGGGAACGAGTTTTGCAATGTTTAAAATCGTGTTTTGTTAAACACGTCGTTTAAACGATAAACTCACGTTTAAGTTTAGACACGCGTTTAGTTAAACACGGTTTTAAGCTAAAACCGTGTTTAGTACGAGAATACGACCCATAATCTTTAAACAACCTTTCGTAAACAACCACTTTTAAACAACCCTGGATATATTTAAACAACCAAATTTGAACAACTACCTTAAAGTTGTTTACAAGTGGTTGTTTAAAAGGTAGTTTTTAAAGGTTGTTTAAAATTTAAAACAACCAACGTTTAAATTTAGAACATCCTAGGTTGTTTAAATGTTTGAACAGCTGTTGTTCATGCACCATGCATAAACAGCGGTTGCTTACGATTCTAAACAACTTGTTAAAAATGCAAATTTGTGCAAATTGCTTGAACACATCTTGTTAGATTTTTGAAAGGATTTGGTAATTTTTTGAGAACTCAAAAATTGCACGAAAATGGAGAAAAAAACTACAACAACAACAAACGCCCGACCGATCTTGATCCTATAGACGTTATTCGTAATTGCGTCACAAGTGACGTAATTTACCACGATTGGCCTCGCTTTCGTTATGATCAGTGACGTCACATCGAGTATGTCTCCCTCTTAAGCCTGAAATCGCCAATTACGAATAACGTCTATATACCTGAGAGGTCCAATTGAGGCCAAAAAATAAAATTGTTATGTTGTCCTCCACAACTTTCAGAGAGGAGGGGCGGGCGGGCGGATTTTGTTGTTGTTGTTTTTTGTTGATTTTTTTAAATTTTCTTTTACCAGCGGAAGCTCAAAGTTCAGCCAACAAGAAGTTGAAATCACTCTTATGAGTCGCACATATATGTTATAAACACTTAATTTAATATTCAATGCCATTTAAACTGTTTAAAAAAAATCTGAACAAAATCTGAAAAAAAAACTGAAAAAAAAAAATATCTGAAAAAAAAACCAACAACTTTTTTTTGGCCTGATCGTAGAACAGGGTGGTGTTTTTTCGACGCCTTTTAGAATGAAATAAATCAAAACTATGAAAAAAATCCAGAAAACAATGTTTCGACATCTCTGATATTCATTCAGATAGAGCAGGGATCACGGGGACAATTTTCTCACAAAATTATATAAAGGCAATAACTTAGGCCTAAAAAAAATGAAGGTTTGATTGGCGTAACCCGACCGACCCTAAATACATCGCCGACCCTGAATATTTTTTATTATTTTGAGGGGGAAAAAAATTAAATTAAATAAAAAAATAAAAAAATATATATATATATAATTATATTTATAAAAATTGAACAAAGTATTACAGTTTTTGACTGTTTGCTTTCATTTTCGGCTATTTCTATGAAATAGCCGAAAATGAAAGCAAACAGTCAAAAACTGTAATACTTTGTTCAATTTTATAAATATAATAATATTATAAATATATTTTTCTCTTCATTTTTTTACTCTTCATTTAATTTTCTATTCCCCTCAAAATATTTTTAAATCCCGACCGACCTACCCTATTTGTTTTGGTCATGTTACGCCAATCAAACTTTTTTTTTAGGCCTTAGGGGGTGGGGAATCGTTTACAAATGTTGCAAACTAATAATACGCTAACAATTTTATAAACAATTCCGTTTACAAACTAATGAGGGAAACTTGAAGTTATTTTCATTTCTTCCGTGAGGTAACTCAGGGGTAGCACTGGCTCAAAAATGTGAGGAGTCCCATTACATTTTTGAGGACCCTTTAAGGACTGCAAAAACTAAATTAAAGGGGTCCCCCAGAAATATAAGGGGTCCTGAAGTTTGAGCCTTTGAAAATGGTCCAAAAATGATATAAAGAAATTAGAGGTCACAAACTAACTTATGATTTGGTTTATAGGGGATAGGGGTTAAATTATCTCGGGTGAACTGCAGGGTCGCAAGAAATTGCTAGTGAACGTGTAACTCATATACCTATGTCGTGTCCATGTTAATCAGTAGAAGATACTTATAGAATGTTTTGGACATCGCTTGAAACTTTTGCGGAAGCAATTCGGAAGCGATTTAATTTGTTTAAAATCTTTTTAAAATACAGGATTTACATTGTATTTATCTTTTACGGACATTCACAAATTTACAATTTAGGAGATTGACAATTTTCAGAATTTTCAGAAGGTTTCCACGTCGCATACATCGTCAGATTTAAGGGGTCCCTTCATTTTCGATTGGGACCCGTTAGTGAAGTTCAATATGTAAACTTACGCGTCCCACAAGAAAATGAGGGGTCCTAGGACGCGGGGACGCGCAAGAACGCGACCCTTGGTGAGGTTGCAACATCTTAACACTGTCCACGCGGCTAGTTTTACCACACAAAACAGATTTTTCAGACACCTTTCCCAACTTTCAAAGTCTTACTCAAGAATTACTGTACCAAAACTAGGCATGTTTGTACTGAATTTAATGCATTTCTCATGGTATTTCCAAAAATGGTGATGACGTTCAATAATTTTAACATTTTTGAAACATTTCGTGACATTTTGGAACTGTCGTCTGCAGGCGCCTGTCGCGTGGAAAGCGTTAATATTAATATTTGTCATTTTATACATGTATAGGCTAACACCTAGGCCTATAAAATTACACCCAGTGACAACTATAGGGTCTGCCACTTTGAGAGGGGGTGGGCCCGGCGGGGGCATGAAGGGGACAGGACTGTGAAGATGGGAAGGCAGGGCTGTCAACTCTCCCGCATTAGGCGGGAGTCTCCCGCATAGACACTCTTTCTCCCGCACTCCCGCATAGCATATATAAACTCCCGCCTCAAAAATAAGTCAAATAAAAAAGGGAAAGAAAAGAAAAGGGAAAGAAAAGAAAAGGGAAAAAAAAGAAAAAGGAAAGAAAAGAAAAGGGAAAGAAGAGAGGAAAGGAAAACAGATGTCTATCGGTATATTGAAAAGGCCTAGTTGCACCCACTTGGGATATCAGTGGCGTGTCCAAATGGGGGGGGGGGGGGGGGGGGGGGGGTGGCTGATATAATCCAGCTTGGAGGGGCATGCACCCCTTAGAAATTGACAGATAGACATTGCATGGGTTTATATATATATTTATTTCTATCAAATTTCAAGGCTTCAGTCGAAGGAATCGAAACCATATTCTTTACAAATATTATGAATGAGTAGGCCTACGTATGCAAGAACATTTATATTCGTGTGCTATGCGTGCATATGTCCAGAAATATCATTCTAAAAGCCCATTTCAAACCAAAATACACATTAATTATAGCCAGAACTGAGTATATAGGAAAAAAATTCGCGCGCTTCACGCTCATGTTTTCCGGAAACAGGTAACCCGGAACTAAATTCATTCGGGTGGGGTTGGGATTATACTTATTCGGAGGAAATTAAGAGGTTTTTAGTAAAATTATTTCGTCAAGCGGGGAAATCAAAAACCCAATTCGTCGAAAATAGTATGACAAATCATGGTTGGAAAATAAATAAATAACGAACCTAAAGAGAGGGGTCATATATATAGCTTTTTGAGGAACCATTTTCATATTTCGTTCTAAAAACGCTTAGAAAAACCCAAAAGAACCGTTCAAATACGCAAAAATTTCTGCTCGCTACGCTCGCATCATATGACTTTACAGTTTCATTTTTAATCAATCGGGATAATTGTTTCGCAATTCATTTTGGGGGTCAGGGTTCTGACCAAATATGTCTGATTGAGTCGTGGGCCAAAGAGGTTAGGAACCAATGATCTATACTACTTAAATCAAGAAAAGATCATCAGTAAATATGCACAACTTCCTTTTTCTCGCATAGCCTATAATGAAATAGCTGTGTAACTTAGATAAAAAGCCAATATTGATTGGAAATTATGGCATTTCAATAGAAAATCGGTCAAAAGTACACACCAAATTGCCCAAATGGGTTCGAGAATTGATTTTTATCTTCAAAATTATGAGGGAGGCACATCCCCCCTCAGACTCCCCCCTGTCCGCGTTAGTTACCGCGGAGGGCGGTGCTTTGCACCTCTTTGGTTACTCACAATAGTTACTCACTATTTCAGTGTTTTAACCTTGATTTTTCCCCCACCCCCTATACAAATAACCTGGCACCGCCCCTGGCTGTAGGCCTACCTTTTGGACTGTGCGATTTTTTTTGGACCGTGCGATTTATTTTGGACCGTGCGATTTTTTTTAACTCTCCCTCCCAGCGAATCCCAAAAGTTGACAGCCCTGTGGGAAGGGGCGCATAGTTATTTATATTGCGTTAATAAAAATGATTTGCTATTTCGATTGCCCAGACCCCCACCCTCTTTGGTAACGCCTAGCCTCTGATTACATCTAAACATAGGCCTACTCAAAAGTTATCTGCGCGCGGTTTACCACCCATATAAATATGTGTAACCTTATACTAGGCCTATTATTATATAAAAGCAAAACTTTAGCTCATTTTTATGAGCATGGCAGCCCCAGGAATAACTTATCACATGAACCCATTCTTGTAGGAAATATGGAAGATCTCATGTGTTTTTAACATTTTTTAATCATTTTATCTCCGGCATAAGATAGATTAAAACTTGTGTCGACTTTCCATATTATTTAACGGAAGTAACAGTGCATTATGGGAAAACAGACAAATTATTTCAACATTTCTTTCTTTCATGAGAAAACTATCATTTTTGATAGAATTTTGGTTATTTTTCATCAAATCCCAGAAAACGGTACGTAATGAAGGATTATAAAGTACGCGTATCGTCATTTCTTTTCGAAAAATGATTTTGAGTGGTAATCGACAATATAAAGCAGAAAACTGTTTTTAAAAATAGTTGATAATTTTGCCAAAATAACTCATTTAAAAGTTAACAAAAACACACATCCTCACAATCTGTCATCAAGTTTTGAGGTCATTTTGACCCGAGGCATGATGGGAAGGGTGTTCACACGCACGTCCGCAGTCTATTCATAAATCCCGCCAATTGAAAATGTTTACAGATTGTGGCGTCTGCTTATTTCACGCATGATTTACGAACGGTCTATTGTTGAACGGGTTGTGTAGCCGCGTATGTTTACTGATTTACAGGCCTTTGCTGTGTGTAGTAATAAACATTGTTGCAGCTTCAATACAACCACTTCGCATTCCAGTTCAATATTGTAACATATTTTTGTACAATGGCGGATTCAACATCAACAGGAATAGCTGCACCGTCAAAAGAGCGTGCGAAACATCCACCGACTTCCGAGATGATCATGATGGCGGTTCGTGAGCTAGAGGAGCCCCGTAAAGGTTGCTCGGTGACCGCCATTAAACAATGGGTGGCTAGTCGTTACCCCGAGGTGGACCCGGTTCGATTCAAAGTCTCCCTCAAGAAATCCCTGACTAAAGCGCTGGAGGAAGGGGTTTTGGAACGGCCTAAGCAGTCAGCGGCTGCCACGGGGGCAATGACGGGTAGCTATAAGATCGGCAAGGCGCAGAAAGATGCGGATAAGAAGGCTGCCAGTAAGGCGGCAACTGCTGCAAAGAAAGCTGACAAGGTTCTTGCGGCTCCTGGACGGTCAAGATCACCAAAAAAGGCTGTTAATAAGAAGGTAGGGCCTATGTGTTAAATACCTGATAATCATGACCCTTTATCTCTAAGCCTCAATTAATCCCGATATCTGATACTTGGGTCCTGGGTAAGTGTTTTTTTATGCGTGACTGATTCTAGGAAAGCGTCGCCGTAATTTGCTATAAATTTGAATATTTATTTAGCTGATCTTTTAACACCCACCAATAACAAAGCTAAATCCAAACTCGACAATTTATACCCTGTACCTGTAAAACCCCGTATGCAAAATTTGCCATAAAAAGTCTTAGTTTTTCGTTATGATATTACTTCAAGAACAGTGATGCCAAAATGTGGGTGTGGGCGACCTGAAAAATTATCATATCAAAATGGCGGCTCACTAAAGTATTTTTGGACAATATTCACCGTGTTAAACACTTAAAGGTACCAGGAAATGGGATGATAATCCTGCTCCAAGTCTTTGTGGGACATTCCATTGCAATAAACAGGGCCAGAAAAATGAACACACCACAAATGACATCATTTGTGGTATATTGATTATCAGTGAGTATCATGAATAGATTCAAACCAGTCACCTGGCATTTTCTTTTCATAGTACTCACTGAGCTATCACTAGTTTCACAAATGATGTCATCACCAACTAGCACAAATAATTATTGAATGCTTTCTGGTCCCTCCTCGTAGACTTGACTCAAAACACACCAATTATATTTGCATTTCCTGGGACCTTTAAACAGTGTAATGATGTTAGTAGGCCCTATCAAACATATTCAGTCCCAGAACATGTATTATTGTTAATACATTAAATCATGTTTCCATACATTAACGCCATCTTGGATTTAAAAATGGCTGCCATGCATGTAATAGTATACAAATATTGAACGCCTGAGCGTGTAATAGTATACAAATATTGAATGCCTGAGCGTGTAATAGTAAAAACTATATCACAAGGTCAAATTTGGATTTTTCCATTGCACGAGGCCCCGAAACCTGGATAATTTGTTTAGGGGTATCATCAGCCATAATGATAGTATACAAATACTACATGGTTAGAGGGGAAATAGTGCAATCTATTTTCCCGAGGTACTGGCTACAGGCCTACCACCCCGAACCTGGAGGGTGAGGGGTGGTAGGCCTGTAGCCAGTACCGAGGGAAAATAGTGTTCCCTATTGCCCCGATTATACCATGTAGTATTTGCTTTGTTACACCTCACTGTGACTCTGGGGATGAGGTTGTAGGAAAGTAGCCAAAACTACCACACGGGAAATAGCTCAATTTCTTCAATAGCTCAATTTATTATCACTGTGGGCCAGCTCAATTGACCAATGAAATTGCAGTATTTATGCCAATTATCTCATGAATATTTATTAGGTGTAATAATAAAAACTATCACATGGTTGAAATCAGGCCTATCATTATATAATAAAAACTATATCACAAGGTCAAATTTGGATTTTCCATCGCACGAGGCGAAGCCGAGTGTAATGGAATGATCCAAATTGGACCGAGTGATACACTCTTAGAAAAAATGGTTCGTTTAAGAACCCTTTTTTGTCCCGCGGGGAGCACCTTTTGGCCTAAAAGGTTCTAAAAAGAACCTTAGAATGGTTCTTTGAAGAACTTTCAAATTTTAAATAAGACCTAAAGGTATATTTACTTTTTTGTTTTTATGTAATATGCAAATTCAAGAGAAATGTAAACAAATTTAATCCTTTTCAACTTTTAAAAATCATTTCTTCTTGGCTAAAAACATTTTTTACCGTTTTACCAAGAACCATTGAGGGTTCTCCATAATTTTTTCCCAAAAGGTTCTTGAAGCTTGAGGAACCATTTTCTTGGCTAAAGAACCCTTTTAGAACCTTTTTTGGTTCTAAAAGGAACCCTATAGAAATTTCATTGGGTTCCTTTTAGAACCAAAAAAGGTTCTAAAAGGGTTCTTTAGCCAAGAAAATGGTTCCTCAAGCTTCAAGAACCTTTTGGGGAAAAATTATGGAGAACCCTCAATGGTTCTTGGTAAAACGGTAAAAAATGTTTTTAGCCAAGAAGAAATGATTTTTAACAGTTGAAAAGGACTAAATTTGTTTACATTTCTCTTGAATTTGCATATTACATAAAAACAAAAAAGTAAATATACCTTTATGTCTTATTTAAAATTTGAAAGTTCTTCAAAGAACCATTCTAAGGTTCTTTTTAGAACCTTTTAGGCCAAAAGGTGCTCCCCGCGGGACAAAAAAGGGTTCTTAAACGAACCATTTTTTCTAAGAGTGTATAGTTTTACTAGTGCACAAATAAAAGGCATTCAATATTTGTTTTATATCATGATATCACATCATTCTTGTCCAGCCATAATAATAGTAAAAACTATCACATGGTTGAAATTAGGCCTATCATGATATAAATTTGTTCACATTCTTTTTTAAGTATTCAGGAAAAGTTATATTATTACAAGCGCAAGCTTGACTAATGAAACATTGAAACTAATTCCTAATTACTAATTTGTATTTTTAACACTAAAAAGGACCATTATGGCGTCAAAAACGAGTCACCTATAATTTGTTTAGGGGTATCATCAAGTTATATATAGGGAAACAACTAGATGTTTAAAAATATACAAATATCGTCTTTATTTATTGATATAACCTTGCCTGAATATTTTAATTTAATAAGAAAAGATTCTTTCAAGTAGCGGCCAATTTGAAATCTTAGGTGAGGCTAATAAATTATAAAATCACCACCTTTCTTTCAATGATGTCAAGTTTGGTGACACATGATATAGAATTTCTTAACGCAAACAACATAATAAACAATTTAGTAAATTAACCCCATTTTCGTATTATTTACATATTCATATCATCAAGTCAAAAACACATTTTAATTTATATCTGGGGATGTGTATATCTTGGAAACCTGGAAATCAATTTTTTTGTTTTTTTGTTTTTTTTGACAATTAATTAATATGATACTTTTTTCTCTTTCCAGCCCGTTTATAGGGACTTTTTATTTTATGACATACAACAATAAATTAACAAAATACAAAACAACACTACACAAAATACATAAAATACAGACAAGGCATCAACATTTAGATGCCACAAGTGCCAGACAAAGTTTTACTATTTAGGCACATAATGCTTTTTTTTTAATTTAAAGAAAACATTATGAAAACAATATCCCCCATCTTTTGTTATGGGATGCTATTCTATTATTCCTTTCTGCAATAACTTTCTCTGATTTTTCAGTCATTTTCACCAATGCTTTAAAGACATAAATACTAAGTTTCTTTTCTTCAACTCTGCATCTATAAATATAACGTTTTGCCAAAAGAATAATCATATTTTTGAAAAAGTCGAAATCTTCATTAAATAAACCAAGACATATATTCTGATAGTTCACATTGAAAAATATATTTGGCCCAGTATTCATCCATGCACTAAGATTGCTCCAAAAATCTTTTGTTACATTACACTCCCACATGAGATGTTTTACAGTTTTCTTTATTCACTTTGCAGAAACTACATTAATCAGTTTCTATTAAACCAATTCTAAACAAACAAAAAATAGTTTGTTGGTAGAATATGATGAATATGACGAAACTTGAAATATCTTGTATATGAGTCCAACCAGCATTTAATCAGATATCGTCGTGCGAGTGCAACAATGTCGTATCTGCATTTTGCTGTATTTGCAAGAGAAGCATTTTTATGTTTTTCATACTTATTGTAAGTATTTGAAAAGATATTGACATTTTTAGATAACGCATCTGCAAAAACAAATCTAGTGAGTGCAACAACAACGTATGTGGCAGATACGTTATTATTGCACTTAGAAAACTTGAGAAAATATGAGAAATCAGAGTGCAACAACAACGTATGTGGCAGATACGATATTATTGCACTGAGAAAACTTAAGAAAATCTTTTTGCTCTTCGTCTTCTTGGCAGCCTTGGCTTTCTCAGCTGGACACCCTATTTGTATTGTGCAACTATTGTGCCCCCACCCCACATTTTCATGCCTATAAATATATAAATAATAGAGAAAAGAAAATTATTGATATTAAAAAAGAAACTGCGCGGCAAATTTGCCTATTTGCAATACATTATATAATGACGATTTTTTGTGTTCAATATGAAAAAATGGTGCACCAAATGCCTTCGTTAAAGGTTGTATTTTTAAAATTTCTTCAACTTTTGAGGGGGGCCGCATCCCCCCTCAAACACACCCCCCCCCCCCCCCCTGCGCCGTTTTACGCGGCGCGACCATTGAGTCTTTAGTAAATCGAACCCCCTAACTGAAAAGGCTGGTTACGGGCCTGATTATCCACTGAGCATGTCTAATGTATTCTCCACTGAACATGTATAATGTATAATTCTCCACTGAACATGTGTAATGTATAATTCTCCACTGAACATGTATAATGTATAATTCTCCACTGAACATGTCTAATGTATTCTCCACTCAACATGTCTAATGTATTCTCCACTCAACATGTCTTCCACTGAACATGTCTATAAATATATTCTCCACTGAACATGTCTATAAATATATTCTCCACTGAACATGTCTATAAATATATTCTCCACTGAACATGTCTATAAATATATTCTCCACTGAACATGTCAATAAATATATTCTCCACTGAACATGTCTAATGTATTCTGTTGGTTTCATCCTCCACAGCTTTCTCGCCGTTCTCTATCCGTCGGAGCCACACCTAAAGCGAAAAAGTCCCGCTCAAAGATACAAGCCATGCCTGGAAAACGACGTGCAAAATCACACTCGCCCGGTAGAACGCCGATGAAATCGCCACCTGCCGCCAAGATTGCTGCAAAGAAAAAGCCATCAGCAGCCGCCGCTAAGAAGGCCGCGAAGTCGCCAAAGAAAGCCAAGGCTGCGCCCGCCAAGAAGAAAGCTGCTGCAAAGGCAAAATCTCCAGCTGAGAAAGCCAAGGCTGCCAAGAAGACGAAGAGCAAAAAGGCGTCTGCAAAATAAAACACTTTTCAATCACCTGTAAAACTGGAACTGTAAAAACAAACTATATAGCCCTTATCCTATAAAGAGATACTTAACACTACAGACGACATTCCAAAATTTCACAATTGTTTTCAAAAATGTCAAAATTAGTGATCTTCATTACAATAATTATTTGGAAATGCATTGAAATAAGTACAAATATGCCTAGTATTGGTTCAGTAATCCTTGAGAGCCTTTGAAAATTGGGAAACTCTGAAACTGAAACTGTAAAAACAAACCATAGCCCTTATCATATAAAGAGATACTTAACACTTTCCACGCGGCAGAGACGTCTGCAGACGACATGCCAAAATGTAACAATTGTTTTCAAAAATGTCAACATTAGTGAACTTCATTATCATATTTGGGATCACCATGAGAAATGCTTTGACATAAGTACAGACATGCCTTGTATTGGTTCAGTAATCCTTGAGATAGACTTTGAAAATTGGGAAACTTACCCCTAGTAAAATTACAAGTACTAACGACCAAAATGATTTGTTTTTCTATCCAGGGCAACTCGTTATAAAATTGGCAGGAAGTCACTTTATAAATTTTGTAAAAAGTGCCACATCAAAAAAGTTTCTATTTTGACTTTTTGGTCAAAATTTCAAAAAAATATTAAATTGGGTTAAAAAATGAGAAATTCGTCCCCAAGTTACCACTTTTTTGGCACTTTTTGGTCAAAATTTCAAAATATTAATTAAATTAGATTTAAAAATGTGAAATTCGTCCCGAAGTTAGTGTCTTTACATCATAATCGAGCGATTTGGCCATTTTATACTCAAAATTATTTTTGTTAGCGTTGTTCAACATGTTGAAAAGCAATTGGGTCAAAAAATTAAATTTTGTGATTTTCTCAGAATCAACATTTTTTGGTCAAAATTGACGCCAAATTTGGATTCTCTGATCCATTTCCTTTCCAAAAATGTATACTTTTATATGCATTTGATTAATAGTTCAATAATAACAGCACTCACAAAATTCAAAAAATCCATTGAAAAACTTCCTTGAGTCCCCCCTTAAATGAAAAAAAAATGATATGTTTTTGGATGAATTCTTTCAGAAAAATACTAGCTTCAGAGCAAAACGAAACATACCGTAGAATGGAAATACTTCGACCCCACCATAATATCTACCACAATTTTTGGTTGGTAAACTACAGACTATATATATATTTGATACCATAACTTGGATCTCCAATATGTTTTTGTTTTGAAATATAAAGTATTTCTAGATACTTTTTTCCTCCATATCTTTAAGTTGGGCCAAAGTTTTGCCCCAAATGCAAAAAAATAACTCATTAAAACCTCCTTTAAAACCCTGCACTTAACAGAAAAAACATTACCTTCCTTTCATAAAACCCTGCTCTGAACAGAAAAAAACCCATTATCATTCCTTTCATAACATCCTGCTCTAAACAGAAAGGTATTACCATTCCTTTCATAAAACTGTTTCTGCTCAAATCTTGTTTATCATAATATTGGGCCGTATTCTCGTACTAAACACGGTTTTAGCTTAAAATCGTGTCTAACTAAACGCGTGTTTAACTAAAACGCGAGTTTATCTTTTAAACAACGTGTTTAACTAAACACGGTTTTAAACTCGGCGAATCTCGTTCCCAGGGTTGTTGTGCGTGACTGTATAGTATGTATACAGGTATTTATTGTTGTTGTGGCCCTAATAGGTTACAATAGATATCGACTGAATACCTCAAATGCACGTGTATTTTTAATACTACACAATATGCTCGGCAGCTTACAGCGGGCACGGTTGAGTAATCATTCAAGGCATACAGTTCGTGTATTTGTTTAGTTAAACGCGCCTTAAACTACCCCCATACCCATGTTTAAAGTTAGACACTTTTCAGTGAGTTAGACTCGTGTTTAAGTAAAACAAATGTACGAGAATCGCGTTTAGTTAAACACTGTGTCTAAAGTTAAAGTTAGACGCGTGTTTAGCTTAAAACCGCGTTTAACTACGTACGAGAATACGGGCCATGTTTATTCTTGAAGTATATTTTTGTTTTCCTATGTCATGTATGTGGTTTTACATTCTTTAACAGAATTTAACAGATTAAATCATCACTGACAATAGCAGCTTTGAATACTTTGAATTCATTGGGTTATTTTAAAATGGCAAGAATACAGGGTGTCCGAGAATGCTTTATACCGGCAAAGGTGCATTTATTTAGCAATGAATACCATTGTTATTGGTCAAAGTGCTTATGATTCTAACAGACTGTAACGGCCCTCACCACCTGGTCTCTTATTCATCATCATCACTACTATCTAGCCCGGGGGGGGGGGGGGGGGGGGGGGTACTCGGATTTGGTTTGGTCGGGGGTGTGCCGCTGGAGATTCAAAACCCATACCCATTTTTAGGGGTGATTTTGGAAAAATCGGTACCCATTTTTAGGGGTTTTGCTTCATTTTAGACCAAATTTTCGGGAAAATAGACAACAATTTCGCGAAAATAGACAACAATTTCGCGAAAATAGACAACAATTTTGCGAAAATAGACCCATTTGTAAAAAGTGACCCCATTATTAGGGATTTCCAGCACAAAATCATACCCCATGTTTAGGGATTTTGTGCCCAAAAAGCTACCCATTAGAGCGGCACATCCCCGTATACCGTCTTAGGCGAGTACCCCCCCCCCCCCCCCCCCACCCCCGGGACTACCACAGTGCAACTTACCATAACTGGTCAGAAGTCACAAACTGGTCCAAAAAAAAGTTTCACTTCTAATAATGTTGAGAAATGCACCAATTCTGATTAAACGGGACAAAACTTAAGTTTTACATACTTAATGTCCCACAAACTATATATTGTTGGAAAGCTTAAGATTCAAGGTTTTTTATTTTTGCAAAAAAGAATCAAATTATACAGGGTGTGTACAATTTTTACAGGGTGGAACATAACAAATTTGATCGTTTTTGCTCCTCACAAAATAGTTTGATAGTTTGTACAATTAGGGTTTAGCTGAAAATAGTCACCAAAATCAGAACAACCGCAGAAGGTGCTACCAAATTTGCTAAGAATCATTTGCCCAAAATGTACCCAGGAAAAGTACAGGGTGTCTAAAATTATGATGAAATAATGCATAAAATTAATGTTTGTATATAATATTCTATGAAATTTAGTTAGCATGGACCATTTAATTTAAAAGAAAATGATTATCAAAATGAACTACATGAATATCGTTAAAGTTCCTTTTATTTTGAATACAGGGTGGTCCAAAATAGGTCTAAATAGCAAATTTTTCATAAATCTATGAACAATTCTGTGAAGAAACACTTCTGACTTGTTTAGTTAAATGTTTTACTACCCAGGGTAGAAAAGGACTGAAGATTCACACAAATGAAATAGAGAGACTGCGATTTGGCCATTGTTTAATCAATAAAATGAATAAAACTGTATTTTTTACATTAAAACACTCCCTGCATTGAACATCATATTCTAGTAGAGAATGTCTAGATAACAATTCAATATTAGTATTCATAGTAGCAGGCACATGTTATTAACACATATGAGAAGTTTGAAAACTTTCCTATGTATACTTTTAAAATGGCATCAATTTCAAAAGTTCTAGTTTTCCGCTATTTTGTGTACAAACCTATGGGCTCCTCGTCCACCGGCTCCTCGTCCACCGCTCCCACCCTTGACTCACTCGACGTTTAGATTGATAACTTTACTGTTGCTAAACATGTGGCTTTAATTCTTTTTTTATTCGGTAGCTGGATAAATTGTCTTTAATATGATACCAAAAATGTTATGTTTTTTTGACAACTTCTATTTAAAATAGAGACACGTATCACGATTTTAAGGATTTTTTGAAACGATCCCACCTTATTTGATATACCTATTAGTGACCTGTGACCAACTGCCCTTTATTTCATTGTGTCATGCATATAGAC
>CM069449.1:19783318-19866213 GCA_035610835.1 Ophiura sarsii
ACAATATTCCACTTCGCCAAATTATATATGACTATGACTAATTAAAAGTTACTTTACATTAGAGATTTATTAATCGCATTTCGAGATTGAACCAAATGCATGCACTGTACAAAACAAGCACTCAAAATACCAGATATACAAACAAATGTTAACCGGGTTGTGATGTTCGTTATAACCAGAGCAGATGGGAGAGAGAACTTTCTAGCTGGTATAACACTAACACACTAATTATACTAAATAGTAATAATATTAATAACAATAATAACACACATTTATAGAGCGCTTTACTGTGTAATCTAACCTCAGCGCGCTTTACAACAAATGATTAAAAGAGTCAAAAACAATAAAACAAAATCAAAAGTCTCTTTAATGTTTTTAATTATTTCATCACAGAGGTTGCTTTAATGTAATCCCAGCATTCAGTAGAAACGCACTGTGCAATTGGATAATGGAACTAATTCAATCCGTATTTTAATTGAAATGTACAGAAAATAAATGGTTCATTAGAGGAATCAGCAAGACTATCTACGTTTTGTTGATAGCATATATATTTAATTATCTAGACGGGTTTTACAGGGAGGTGTGAAATCGATTTAATACCTCCCTGGTTTTTATCAGTGTTGTTGTCAAATCGGGATTACCATAAATCCGTAGTCAAATAATACGTATTGTAAATAGAGTGGCAAATCCAATGTGAGACAGGCAAATCCAATGTGTGAGACTGGCAAATCCAATGTGAGACTGGCAAATCCAATGTAAAATGGCAAATCCAATGTAAAAGACTGGCAAATCCAATGTGTGAACTGGCAAATCCAATTAATGTATTGTACATTATGTACATTATGATTTATAGATTGGTTTTTATTGCGTGTGAACGTTTCAGATTAGTTATAAAGTTCTCGGTACAGGCAGTGTCTATTATGTTTACGTTAAATATAATAATTTGTTTGTCGAATAGCAATTGTCATTTTTTTTTTAAAAAGATAGAAGGCAGAAGGCATTTTACTACCAAATTGGCACTTAATTTAATCATCGTATAGCATCAGAAATACGGCGTAATCATCAAAGGCCCTTGAAGTGGCTGTCGACTGTCGTTTTTTGTTTGTTTGTGTATGAAACTCCAGAATATCTATTTCTTTGAATTTATTTATTTATGCATTTATTTCAATGACCTTATTTTAAGAAAGTGAAATGGTCAATGAAATGAATAACAAAGGGATTTTACAATCACTGATTAGGCCTATTAATAAAAATAAAAATGCAAGCTTGTTCATTTTATCGCACAGGATGGTCCTTACCCCAATATAGCTGAATAAAAAAATGTTATGACTCCAATCCTCAATGTTCCTGGGAAGGCCGTTGGCGGGGATCCAGAGGGCCGAGCTGTTGAGTTTTAACTTTTTTTGCTGTGACTTGGAACTCTCCTTGCTATCAATATTTACATTTGTTATAAAACACTGACATGGTTCAGAGCCTAGAGATAAAGTGAGAGCCACTAATAAAAACTCCCTCTCCCTTTTTCTCCCCTCCTCCTCCTCTCCATCCCCTCACCCTTCAGCCCCCGGGAAGTGTCCTCATCCTCTCTTTTTTCAAGAGTAAGGACGAGAAACTACTTTTTATTTTATTTGGCCTAAAACATGGTAGTAAAAATAATGATTTAATGATATGCCGTAAATATGGCAAGTCCATGTTTTCTCAACGAAACAGTAAACAGAATGTATAATCATGATAATGCCGTGAAATCTAGACGTAGTACACTTAATCACGGGCAGTGGCAGGAGCCGAGGGGGCGGGACACGTCACCACCCCTCCCCCTTCTGTCTGATTAATGTAATAATAACACTTTTTCATACAGGCCCTATATATGTTTTATTTACACTGTAAAAGCCGAGGGGCTAGGGGGGGGGGGGGAGACCACGTCACACCCCTCCACCTCCCGTCTGATTTTTATTTTTATTAAATTAATGTAATAATAACAGTTTTTCATATAGGCCCTATTTCTTTTTTTTGTTACATTTTTTTTTTTTTATCTGTGATTTTTCTTCCTTTTTTAAAATATTTATTTTGGAAAATTTATTTTGTTAAGTGTAGCGTTCATTTAATTGTGTAATCTATGGTTTGGAACGTATGATTTCGATTTTAAAATAAATACTTGTAGCGTTATTTTTTCATCTGACAATGAATATATTGTGCCTGTTAGTCGTGATTTATTATTTCCCTCTTCGAATAGAAAAACCCACAATTGCCACAACGTTTTACCATGAAAGTAACAGTACTTTCAATGAAAGTAACAGTACTTTCATGGTTTTACGAAATCAAGATGTTCAAGAGCGGATCATCGATAGTTCAATCCGAGCGTGATTTTCCGTTGGGACATGCGTAATCTAAGCATTGTTAACGTCGCTTACAATTATGGGCGTGGTTGACCTAAATGGTCGCATTTAGTCGGTGATCTGATAGTCTGATAGGGGTAACGAGATCGTGATCTAAAATGTCACTTGACATGCGTGATGATGTGATCGCAGATCGGTGACCGTACATGCGGTCTGGATCCCCGGTCTGGATCCAGGCACGTATGATGTTTCATGAATGGGTGGTGTTTTCAGTCTCTCAATTATCATGGTAATTTGAACCACTGTTTGAACAAACAAGTTACTTGTCAGTGCATTGACCTAATTTCTTGGCTATTTCGATTAAAAACAAGATGTCTGGAGAGGGGGCGGCAGGCGCGTAGCCAGCATTGTCATTCCGGGGGGGGGGGGGGGGGGGGGGGGAAACATCAATATCGTCCCTATTTTTAAGCATTTTCGTAAAAGGTTGCCCCCATTTTTTTCTTGTCACTTACCTCGTGAAATTCACGTAAGTGTGGGGAGGGGGGGGGGGGGGGGGGGGTGAGGTCAACAAATTTCGCACAGTCCAAAACAAATCGCACAGTTCAAAAAAATCGCACAGTAAATGTACTACATGAACGATTTCTCGTCCCCATTTCTCTTCTCTTTCCCCTCTCCTTCCCCCTTTCCCTTCTCTTTCTCCCTCTCCTCCCCCCTTTCCCTTCTCTTTCTCCCTCTCCTCCCCCTTTCCCTTCTCTTTCTCCCTCTCCTCCCCCTTTCTCTTCTCTTTCTCCCTCTCCTTCCTTCTTCTTTCTCTCTTTTCTCCCCTTCTTCTCGTCCCCATTTTCCCGTCTGCCCCCCTGCCCCCCCCCCCCTGGCTACGCTACTGGGGGCGGGCGGTGATTATATTTAATCAGTGACAGTTAATCTTAACTGTCACTGATTTTATGAACCGATGAACACCTGTGAATAAACAATATTAGGACATGTTAGGCCTATTTTGGAATATTAATACAGCTTTGAAATTGAAAGGCGAAATGAAGGTAGGACTGTAAATAAAAGTAGCAAACTTGAAGGCTACAATCCTGTTTATAAATTACGCTATAATAGCTTCAAACCTCATAAATAAAAATTTCATCAGAAAAACTGTCTACCAAATTATCGATTCAATCCATTATTGTTTCTATTCGTGGAGTTGTTTTTTAAATAATAAAAACGTGACAAAACAAAAATTGAGACTATAATAAAATAAAAGTCCCATCATGCTTGGGGAGGGGTAGGGAGATTACCCCATCCCCGCCACTCATGAAGCACAAATAATTATTTGAAATTAAAAACTTGACAAAATAGAGATTGCGAAAAATAACAAATGAAGACCTTTTAATATAATTTTATATAGGTCTATAAAACCTGTCTTTAGCCCCATTAATGCACTCCTTTTGTATTATAATACTATATAGGTCAATATTTAAACAATGTCTTGAGAAACGCCGGTTTCACGTACCAAAGACGAACAACGCCTCTATAAAATAATACATAAATGGAACTGTTTACAACTCGAAGGTCTACAACACATGCGACACCGGTGTCCCGGTTATCATTTATACAATAGAAACCAGTCATTGTGTTTTATTTATTTATATTATCTCAAAATACTACGGTACCAATATCCTTATTAATTGTCCTTGATATTCCTTCAAACGGTAGTTTTAGTCTAAAAACGTGTCAGTATTCACGTCATGAATTATTGTTACTGTCATTACTTTATATTTTATTCTCATTTTATATGTTGTTCTTTTATTAAGCAATGTCATCATCCTATTTATATTAAAATAAAGTACATACTTATCTATTTGATTCCGAACACGTTGTTCTGTTTGCGTTGATAACATAGTGACGACTGGTAAAGTAGGTAAAATAACCTAGCCCGATGACATCATGATGTGCGCATGCGTGTTTAAAACACCGTTCCTTGCCACGCACGTGAGATGAGGTATTACGGACACAATGTTAATGGGAAAACCCCGCTGGAAATCGATGGAACTTTCAAGATTTAACAAAACAATCTTTATCACAAAATGTGGACATCATCATAGGCAGGGGATATTTTAACAATGCATCATTATTAATTCCACGTGTGAAGCAAGCGATAATCCCACCAATGCATGAGTAAACAGAGGTAGGTTTTTACCTCGATGATGGGGCTTGTGGCTTTGTGGAAAACTACACTGCGTGATTTTTTTTTATATCGCCTTTCCTCGTTTTTATTTGTGTTTTCTAATCTCTGTCTCGCATTTTTATTCCAATCTACTTATTTATTTACTAGTCCCTTGAGTAATATAGATATTTTTTAATTTAGTGCCTAGCAATATGACCGCGCGGATTTCACGTGTAATTTCCCACTGTTTGGTTTTTCCTTGAATTTTAAATCACACTGATCACGGAAATCACGGAGTTTTACACAAACTGCTCACAGTTATGCCTTAGAAAATCACGGATTCTGCAGAACCCACCTATACTACTATGTATCTGTCAGCAAAGACGGTAAACAGACAAACCAGTCTAGGTAATTGCCTACAGCATAACGGTCACAGACTCAAGTATCAATACAATCGATCGTGTTTCTTGTGTGGAAGCACTGTCTAGTCATCATGCCTCAGTGCATTATTGTATACGGCGTACCGCGGTATACCTTGTCAATACTGTAAACGTCGTGCCGCGGTATACCTTGTCAATTACTGGACTAATTAGGCGACAACAACACTATAGATAAGGAGGCTTATCTTTAAATTGGACGGACGTGCGGCAAGTGCGGCGTCCTGCACAAAGCTGCGGCGCGACGCGGCGCGGCGAGATTTATAAATAATACTGTCAGCTTTCCTAAGTCTCCTGTTGGTTCTTGATAATTTGGTTAACACGGTGGTCGCAGACAGGATAAAAGTACCAGGGGCTTCAGTTGGTATTAATTCACACTTTCAAAGTAACCTTATTCTTCGGCCAATATACAATCTCCCGGTAGCAGACAACACAATCTCACATTACCCGCGATGTTCACATGGATGTATACATTTACATGAAAGTTGGGTATTCTTGTGACAGATTCAATTTCAAGTAAAGCAAACAGTTGATGAGGTCCGTATTGGTCATCCATAAGTTGGTTATAAGTTGGTCGTAGATATAATACAAATTCTAGCTCACATTGACATTGCTCCTCAGACAACCTTGGCAACGGAAATACATGCGTAAATACACTTCAAGCCATCCTTAAATAACACAAGGTTATTTTAAGTAAACACTCTATGTGATGTTAAAGGTACTCAGTATCTCCGTTGAAATTCTTCTTCCTTGTGCTTATGGAAATATACCGCTACTACCAATCTCACTTCGGGATAGAAGTGAAATGGCGACCCCACTTTTGGAAGCGAAGTTTTGTCATAATTAAAAGCGGTCCATGGGAGCCTCCTTTATTGAAATATAAAACATTGATAAGATAGATGGGAAAGGTATTGTCGTTAGATGGGGACAAAAGCTGTCCCTTGCCTAACGTTTCACAAATTTGCTTATCTCATACTATATCAAGGTATCACGACAGGGACACATGTAGCTTAATCCATATATCTTAACCCTAGGTGTAGCCTATGGGTACATGTATTCATTATTCCAATTAACTAGCAATCTAAAAAAGATAACACACACAAAAAACCTTGGAATTTCGATCGAGATTATCTTGCTTATTTGAAACAAAACCCCGCAGAATTAAACCGTGTAATCGTCCTCCCACGAAGCACAAGGGGAGAACAAGATTGGTTTCCATACACATTTTCTATTAATTGCCGAACCCGCACGTCAGATGCGGTTTCGGATGTACGCATTACGTAAGGCTGTAAAGACCCTCGTCCTCTTCAGGCTCGCTCTCACCCATGACTCCATATTCTTGGATCAAAAATAATCAAATTACCCTGTCGTATAAGTTTTCATCGAATTTCTTATCTATGTTAAACCGGAACTATCATTTTCATAACAAATATCGCAACTATAACACAACGTTATAAATGCTGACGAATATTGTATTGCTTTTATAAAGGGAGCGTTCATTAATACTTTGGTGGGAGGTGCTGGAAAATAATATTGTTGGTACATTAACACTTGTTGACCGCCTCCCCCTCTCGCTATACCTACTTTTTGGACCCCCCCCCCCCCCCCATTTTTCATAACCCTAACCCCCGCTAAATACTACAAAAAAACTAATCGGGAACCTATCTCCGCGTGGGCACGTTTTTCGATGACGTAAGCAACCGAGTCGATATAGCTCGCTCAGTATACTGAGCGAGCGAGTATCTGGGAGCCCTGGCTTGCCTATGCGGGTATTGAATCCCGTTATGGAACCGGAGTTTTTTCAAGTGATTTCTTTATCCACCTCGTGATATGCTCAAAAAACCCTAACCGGGATTAAGGTTACTGGAATTTGTTGATCTTTTTTCATGTTCCATTAACCCTAACCCCCTTCATCCGACAGATACATATAATAGCATGGTGGTCATGGGTTAAGTGTAGGTTAATACTTGGTTGGAGATGGTGGATGGTCCTGTAAAGCATGTATCCAGCTGGGCTGGTGATACGGCGACGCCCCTAACAGGTGACAACAGGTAGCTCCTGGTAGATTTAGTTCCCAAGTTTGTTGTGTAGGTTCTCTTGATGCCCATCAGACCTCCAGATATTATTATTATTTTTCTTTAATTTATATTTTATTTGTTCTCTATGTTTTGGCTTTTATCTTATTTTTATGTCACTTTCACTGGCATTTGTAACCCCATTTGTGTTTCTTGTTTTATGCATATTTTTTGAGTTGCAATGAACCAATTGATTGGCCTTTCAGAGCTCTCTTTCGAGAGTTACCAGTTTGATTTTTAATCACTCTGGTCATTAACCTTGTTAATGTCTGTTGGGCTATTTTTCACATTTGCGCTTTATATACAAAAACAAAAATACTACAAAATACTAATCTCGGAGCGCACGTGGGCACGGTTTTCGATGACGTAAGCAACCGAGTCAATACAGCTCGCTCAGTATACTGAGCGAGCGAGTAGCTAGCTGTGATCCGTGGCTTGCCTATGCGGGTGTGGGACTGTAGTGCCCGAGGTCCTCGGATCGACTCCCGCTGGGGAACCGGAGTTTTTTCGGATGGTTTCTGTGCCCAAATCGTGATACCGCTCAAAATCCCCTAACTGGGGATAGGGTTAATACTGAACCCGACACTTTTTGACCCCCTTTACTGGACGTTTCTCTGACCTGTTGTCAAGGTCAAGAAACATAGTTATAACTGTACTATTTTACATTATTTATACATTTTC
Organism: Ophiura sarsii; assembly: GCA_035610835.1. NCBI lineage: Eukaryota > Metazoa > Echinodermata > Ophiuroidea > Amphilepidida > Ophiuridae > Ophiura > Ophiura sarsii. The sequence goes on from CM069449.1 coordinate 19,791,000, forward strand.
TGTTTTCTGCAGCATTGATATTCTAAAGTTATCAGAGATATATACCGTTACATAATATTCTATTTTACACATGAACACTGCTTGGAGGGCACTGAAGAATCTGGTGCGAGTCAGGACTCACACTTAATCTTTTACCAATGGCATTTGCAGGATTTCCTTGGTAGGGGGGGGGGGGGGGGGGGGGGGTGTCCGTTCCCCCGAATGACTTCCCACCAATTTGTCCGAGCAATTTGTACGATTATATGTTCTTGAAACACATGCGCGCGTCATTTACATGAATAAAGGCGAAACTGCAAGTCTCAACATAAAGTTAGTGGGAGAGTAGAAAAAAGAGTTATTGCACAAGCTGTTATTACCTACGGCGCTTTGGGTGCCTGCTCTGGCCGTTCGGACTTTCCAACGCAGGTTTTGACTAGGTTTTTATGTAGCAAGGCCGTCACACTAGTGGAATTAATTCAATGCTGTTTTTGTTGATATTCGTGATTTAAAGTACAAAAATGAATACATTATATAAGAATAGCACAGTTTGTTTTTTGAACGAGCAAAATTGGTGGGATATATCAACATTTAGGGTATTAGAAAGGATTTCATGTTTACAATAATTTCATATTCCATTCCCTCCATAGCTGTTTATAAATAGCTTCAACCTTAAATAATAAGTTGGGTGGAGCAGCATGCCCAACATTTTATTATACTTTGAACTTCATTTGTTATAAAAACTACTGCTGTTTCAGATTTTGTAAAATAAAAAGTTCAAATTTCGAATCACGATATAGTATTGCTAGAGCAGATTTTATTTTTAAAAATGAGCCCAATGTGGACTTCAAAAGGCACCAAAATACTCTAGTGCCTTTTGGTCAAGGAAGCCCACAAGCAAGTTCCCCAGCATGTGGGCATGTTTTCGATAGACGCTTGATCTTCCAATGCTGGTTGAAACAACACCCAAATTGTAAGGTTTTAGCATGTTTTAGCGTGGTTGCATAAAGAACTTAAGTAGATTTTAGTTACAATTATTAGCCAAATTTGGCTACTTGAAATGCTTAATATAAAGCGTGGCAATACTGTATTGGCTAGACAAGGTCGGGACAGTGTCCATTGGGCGTCCATGTTACCGTCTATGCTATTACTAGTATCTTGGCCTGTTAATATGTCAAGAAATATATTCAAAAATGGCTCAAAATATAGAGGCGTGTAGAACCAAATGTTGAGAGAGACAGAGAGAGAGAGACAGACTGCAATGAGATGAATAGTAGCAAGAAATGCGAGGAAAGCTAAGAGGATTATCATTATGCATGATAAAGAGATAAGTATGTTAACTGACAAGAAAGTAAACAGGTATTTGAGAAAACCATAAGCAGACTACTTCAAGTGGATCCAAAAATATGATGTTATGCTTTATTTAATAATAGTGATGGCCATTTTGTTTGTTGAAAATGGACTTATAATATTAGTTGACACATGCGCGCGTAGTGCGCAAACGAATTGCAATGGTAATACTTCGTTTGTTTAGATTCCCCCTAAATGAAACATCAAAATTGAATGTAAGTAAAATATTTGAACTTCTCTAAATCGTGGAATTCCCCCGAATGATAGTCAAAAAAGTGGGGACGCGTCTTCCCTGCCCGTCCTCCAACCCATTTTGACAAGACACTGCTTTTTATCTGTACTTGGAATTGGACTCATGACTCGGACAGCCCGATGGACTTGAACTCAGAATCGGCCTTTGTGGAAATGCATCGGAGATGGACTACATCAATACTAAAGAATCCCTGCACATAGTTCCGTTATTTCAGACTATCTTCCACATTGTGGACAGGTTGTGCTGCTGGCTGCTAGCTGCCACACCTACCCCGGCACCCACCTGTACATATGGGGATCCCTCTCTATTTGCATGCCGACACAACATTGTATGGATTGTCAAATTTGAATGAATACATAATGTGAATAGGTAATCAGAACATTTTGGAAATTAATGAGTGTTCAACATTTCTAACCCCCCTCGGAGTTTCAACAATTTGTGGACCCCCACCTCAACTCTTTTCCAGCACCCCCCCCCCCCCTCCATTTAAGAACGCTACCATATAATATGCTTGGAGAAGTAGGGTTTGTTATCATCTGCTTGCTATGGAGTAATTTAAATTTCGTTTGAATTGCTTTAGCTTAAATTCAGAGGTTAATGATAAGGATATACGATTTATGTTCAAGTTAAAATTAAATCTATATTTGGGCTTCAACTTTAGCTAATCTCTTACACAGTTAATGGAATTGTTCACCGCATCGAGGTCGTATTAAATAATCACATTTATTTTATATATCTTATATATTATTGATGTGACCTTCGATTACCAACAACTATTAACTACCTCTTGACGTACTCGTGATGGCATGCAACTCATTTTACAAATTTTGACTCAGGTAAAACCTACTGAATATAAAAAGGAATGGTGCGTTTTACAAGGTTTCCAACCAAGCGTGATAATTCATTAAATTTGAAGTAATTCTAGATTATAAATCGAGTAAAATCGAGTAATATCTGAAGGATGTTCACCAGACGAGCGTTTTTGCACACACGCGGAAGTCGATGTATTAACGTAAATTCTTACCAGGTGTCGGGGACTGCATTGTGCCTGTCGTGTTGCTTGACGTCACCTTAATTGTATTAATCCAATTATGAAATGTGGTGAGCTTAAATGTTGTATTCGGCCGTGGATAAGTTCGAGCTCTGAGCTGGTGAATGTCCTTGCTTTTTTGAGTTGGGACATATAAGATTTCACCATTTCATTAGGATGAGTTCTTCGATTATTCTACATTTTTGTGCTCACCCCTTCTGTATTCGGTTTCCTGAGTGTGGTTCTCTTCACAATTTCAGTTGGGACTAGTTTCGTATATTGTCTACAAAAGTATGTTAAATTAATCTCTTTAAACTTGGAATCAAGTAGTAGACCTAAAGCAATGTTTATAAGGACTCAAATCATTTACCGGCGTGGAATCACAAACCTTATATTATAAAAGGTTTGATTAAAATCGGACCGTTCTATTTTCCATTATATAGTACGTTTTCCTAAATCTGCGTACCAATGCAGCGATATTGTTTACATGTTCACCATCGCATTTGCTTACTCTCATTTCAAAGAGTGTATATTCTAACGTTACTAGATCCTGAAGACAATGGTCATTGACCGTTACCAACATAAATGTGTATTTAAAATACAGACGGAAATGTATTAGCCCTCTATTCCATATAAATATTGATTTCATTTACAGAGTTACATCCCCGAATAGATCAGCAATTTGCATCTTAAGATTCACATCAGTAACATTGTTTTTCTATAGGGTTATGCCCTGTTACGATGCGATGCCCTCGATTGAACCGATTTGTACACACGTTTCTGTGACAATGATGACTTCTTTACTAATTTTATGTCTAAATAGAAAACGTACATAAATGTAGGTGATAAATGATATAGGTAAACGAACAGGTTGGTTTGTTCGTCTGTTAATTATTGACTTTTCTTCAAACTTGGGTGTAGGGTTAGTGTATGTAGTAAACTTTTACTCTAACACTATTTTTACTCGAGCTATCAGCGCAAATAAATCAGCAGACGATAGCGAAGTTTTTACTACGTTTAAAAGGATTGTATCCAAGACTTTTAAGCATAAACCAATGACAATTAAGACGATATATTGTCAATGAGAGCATGGTGACACAATGGGTTTTTAGTGTTAAATGTTGTGTGACACCCTGTACGTACACACGGTCGATACCTGTTCTAATAAAACTTCGTTGACATTTGAAGTACGGAACGGAATACACCACCATCTTAATAGCTAAGCATTGATTTGATTGATATAGCTATATCCAAAAATAGAACTTCTAGGAAAGAACAACATTTTGATGTATCTGCACCGTCCATGACTACGTCATTATGCACACTTCCCTATAAATCGTTTAATTATCTTACTCGATTGGGCAGCCAACCTCATGATCATGTCCCAGTTTTCCTGTTTGTGGAATTTCCTATTTACTTCAAATAAAATCGCTACAGTCACAATGCCATTCGTCAACCTCTTGTAAACATATGGAATGTTATTCAAGTGTAAATGGTTGGCTCTAAAACCTAATTATTGAGCGAAGTCATGTAGATGAATGTACCTATTCGCTCAGCTCTAAAGTCCTCTTTATTCCATAGCAGCGATGGAAATACCCACATGACTTTCCATTCGAGGTAGACAGTCACGGTGTATGCAGTCCCAGACTAAAAATACACCTTGGAAACTATAATGATTATAAATTATATGTTAAAACACTCAAGGGGTATGTGGTCGGGGAGGTAAAAACAAGGATGGATCATTCTAAAATAACCCCAGGACTGTCCACCCCGGGACTGTTTCTATCCCTAACCCTCCACCCGGGTCGTTTCTCCCCGGGACTGTTTCTAACCCTAACCCTTGGAAACATTTTCGATGCAAGAAAACCAGACCGGATAATCAGGCTTTGGTAAGAAGACATCAATATTGGTTTCCTTCAATATTTGTTATCAATTGGCGACCCGTTGTCCAGATGCGGTCTTGAAGGTTCGCAATATGTAAGGCTTTAAAGACCGTATAGATTTTAAAAAGACTATTACCCTTTACAGTCTAGCTCTCACCCAAATGACTCCATATTATTAAAGAATTAACTATTCTGGCCCAATGATCAATATTAGTTTGTGAATTCTCTCTCACCAAAAGACCCCTATTCTATTGAAGACAGGGCACATTTTTTAACCAAAGACCCCTTTTCTTGGACGCAAATTCCCAACGCCCAGGATGCGAATGGTGTTAATTGTCTTTCCATGAATTTGAATTCATGACAACGCCAGATATGTTTTGGTAGTTAACAAATACAACATGGTTTAAGGGAAAAGTAGTGCAAACTACTGGTCCCGCGGTGTTGGATGACTGGTGACTAGTCACCTGTCACGCAACACTAAGGGACCAGTAGTTTGCACAAAAACTTTCCGAAATAAAGCTGTATTTGTTTTATTACCCCTGATACTTATATTTCATTGTCTAAAATAAATTAAAAATCGAAAAAAGTTTAAAAAAGCGTAGGTTCGTAGTAGGCCAACATGCTACTACAGTTTACAGTACACCTAGCGTGCACGAACTACTAGAAGCGGCGGACTCAATTTCACAATAATTGCTGTAGACCTTCGCGGATTTTTATATAATTACATGCTTGGTACATGCAGCATAATTATCCAAAATAAGCCTCAAATCTGCGTCTGTTTAGTTCGCGAATTTGCTCGTACTTGGCGTCACCGTTTAATATGTTCATAGGCTCTATAATTGTTTCGGGGGACGGTGTTAATGTTAAACTTACGCATGTTTGGTAGTAGTATAAACACAAATAAGCATTCGGCAGGCTTTTTAATTTATCCAACTATGTCAGAAATGAACCAATCAAAATAAACGATACCCTCATAAATATGTATGAGGTGTAATAATTGCTCCTCCTCTGCAGCTATGATATGATTTAAAAAAACGTAAATATTTATTTCAATTGCTTTTAGCTTAATTGAAATCAATGCGATTTATGAGATTGAAAGTTAAAACGAACACTACGAGTGTCATTCAATAAGTTCTACCTTCACCTTCATAGCATCGGTAATATGAATGTCAGCCTCATCACATTTGTCATAATAAATCTGAATCATAGTTGCACATTCATTGTTATGATAATCAATATCCGTTAAAATGTGTTTTTGTTTTTTTCCCGTATTATATACAAATGAGATTGTGAGCAATATAAACTCTTGTAGGTTTGCAAATAATATAATGTATTGCTATGCCCTTACACTGGAATACCTACATTGTAATTCCTACATTTAGTCCTACACACCGAAGGTCCCTCAATTCTTAAGAACAACATTTTGAGGAGGTTTAAACTTAACGATTTTCCTGTTCTTGTTCTGGCTAATCAGAGGGGATATCTTTATATAAAAAAATGACTTTAATTGTTTACTATGTTTATAGTCTGTTAAAGGCCGGTTATGCGTGAGTGATAGGAATTTATCAAATGATCAGCACTTCATGAGACTGGCTTAATAATAGCAAAGCTTGATCCACGAGGTAGAACTTATAGAATGACTCTAATATTTGGGCTTCAAATCTCTAACACAGTTAATTGGATTCTACAAAGCGTCGAAGTCATACGAAACAGTCGGGATGTACATACCTTATACAAGATTCACTGTGAGCTTTATTACCAACTTCTATTCTTGACATACCCATGAATGCTTGGAAATCAGATTCGATTATTTCAATAAGGTGTAGTAGGAGACATGGTCCCCTGGATCTATAGTCCTTCCTGTATTATAGTAAGTATAGGTTGCTATACATGTAGGGCACTCATCTCTACACGCATCACTAGTGTCACGCTTCATTCCGTGTATGTCTATGGAGGCCGGACTATGGCTCCAGGGGGACCATGCCTCCTTTCACTTCGCTATTAAATAAGGGGACCATGCATTTGAGAATGTTCCCAAGCCAAGCGTGATAATTCATTAAATTTAAATTAATTCTAGATTATAAATCGCGCAAAGGGGTAATTTAAAGGATGCTGTGAAGTTCAACGCGTAGTAAAATCGAGTAATATCTTCACGATCTGCATCAGACGAGCGTTTTTACACACCTGCGGAAATCGATTTATTAACGTAAATCTTACCAGGTGTTGGGTACTGCATTGTGCCTGTCGTGTTCCGTGACATCTTCTTAATTGTATTCACCCAATTATGAAATGTCGTGAGCTCAATCGTCTATTCGTCATGGATAAGTAGTTTTATATATTTTATGGTGGGAAAAGAAGAGGTAGGGTGACATGGTAAAATGTAGGGAAATTCATGTTATTCATTCAGATGATTATCAGGAATGGAAGGCTTATAAACAGTGCTAGGAAATGTGTCTGACTGTACCCAGTTCTTCATTTTATTTGTCACACAGTAAATTACATTTTCAGATTAGGTGACAGACATAAGCCCTCTTCTACGAGCCGGACCAACACATTTGTTTTTAATTGAGGGGGGGGGGGGGGGGGGGGGGGGGGGGGGGATCACGATTAAATGTTGGGAAAATGAAAAGCATAGATTTGATCTAGGGAAGAACAACCTTTCTGTAGTACATCAATCATGACTACGCCATTATGTACATCTGTGAAAACCATATTTTTTTCTTTCCCTTAAAATTGTTTAATCATTGTATTATTACTTTTTGACGGACTCTCCAACTTTGGTGGAGAAGCCAACCTAATGCATTATCATGTCACAGTTTTCCTGTGTGTGAACTTTCAAATAAAATTGCTACAGTCACAATGCCATTCATCAACCTTAACTCTGCACTGCTATAGTTGGGGTGACATGTGACGTCACGCCTGGTATTTGGTCGGCAGTTGCTATTGTTCTTTGCCCGGCGGTGTGCGCGCATCCTGTTTTGTTTAGGACCCGTGCTTTTAAAACTCGCGCCAAAGCATTATTAAGGGCAATAAGGCATAAAGCGTGTTTCTATTCTATCACCACCAATCACCACCTTTTGGTGGTGATTGGTAGTGATGATCATCACCACCACCAATAACCCCCTTTAGCGTGTTTCTATTCAGCACCAAACGGTGGTGATAACAAAAGTATGAGTGGCCATAGTATAAACAAATACGTGTACAGTTAGTCGTCTAAGATAACATTTTACACGTCGAAGATGAGCAAATACAGTTTATAAATAGGGTGTATTCCGTAAATAGCATAAGCTTGTACTACATCCAATATGGTTTTGTCCTTGTTTTTCCATCCTCCCCCACCCTCCATTCCCCAGGGTTTCTTTGATTAATACTTGTTTGCAAATATTAATCTAAAATGTCACAATTGTTAACGGAATAAAGCTAGAATGTTATGTTAGGCGTCTAATATACATCTTAGTCGTCTAACCTTACACGTTCTACGTGTAACCGTACACGTACTACGTGTTACCTTACGCGTACTACGTGTAACCTTAAGGTGCGTTCATACTCACGTCGTTGCGCATCGGCCGACGTCGACGGACATCGGTGCGCGAGTTGAAGGAATGTCAACTTTTGTCCGTCGACGTCGACCGATACGCAACGACGCGAGTATGAACGCACCTTTAGACGATAACCTTACACGTATTTGTTTATACTATGGCCACTCATACAAAAGATGGTGATGCCGGAAGTTCACCAAAATACGCACATGGCAAGCGTATTCATGCAAACCGTTATGCTACTCGCCCATCTTAGTAACCCGCGCTTGAGCGACCGAGAAAAAAATGCTTTCACGCGTGGCGTGAAAGCATAACGCGGCGCGTGGAATCTCATCACCGCAAAAATAACCGCCTCCTGTTTTTATTCAAGATCACCACTAAATTTAACCCCATTTTCTGTGGTGGTGATGGAGATTTTCTGTGGTGGTGATGGAGGTGGTTAAAAAGGGGGTGATCGCGTGTTTCCATTCAGGTAATCACCCCCAATCACCTCCGACGCCCCCCCCCCAGTAATCCCCTTTTGCGTTCGAATAGAAACAGGCTTATAGTGGACAGTGTTGTGGTCATATGCTGTTCCCTCAAGCATGCATCGACACTCGACAGTCCAGTCCCTTCGACCGTTGCTTTTGTTGATAACATTGCTGTCACCCTATCTTTATCCAAATGTAAATGTTTAGCTCTGCCACAAAGCCTAGTTATTGATTAGACTTATGTGGATGGTGTAATATTGATTGTTTATTTTTCAGCATATGTCCTGTTGTAATTTTTAATATTTTCTGTAATTTTTAAGATTTTCTGTGCAGCGCTTTGAGGCTGTTTACATCGTAAGGCGCTTAATAAGTCCCATGTAATATAATTATTATTAATAATAATTTACTAATAGCGCCACATAACTTCTATATGATCCCGTATAATGCTACACTCAATATACTCATTCCAGTGAACTTTTTATGATTTAGTGACATCAACTCATTATTTATTTAACAAGGTGCTCTTTCAAAGAAAATATAAAGTATCATCCATAACTGCTTCGTTCCACCTTTTCCAATCTCATATTTCTTCCTTATAACAATAAAGCAGTTCATGGTACTGTACATTTGTCACGCTTAATCACTCATTTGCTATCACAGTCAATTTATCATAGGCTGTGTATTTACCTTGAGTCAAATTCATCAGCTCTAACGTTCAAGTGTATTGAGTGCTACCATTTGCTCTGACCACCTTCGCGCTAATGCACTATTCCTTCCTTCGATTAACTCCATTTGTCAAAGAGGTCTTACACCACCAAGCTATATAGAATTTATTTACGTGCGCTAAGCAGAAAAATATATGCAATATATGTTTTGACTTGTGATGCAATCCGTGTAAAATGTACGTTTTTTTCTCCCATACTGGTCTGTATGCCAATATACACCTAACACAAAAAGTCCCAGACCAGGTGCTTTGATGTTGGCTTATCCAAAATCAATAATCGATACGATAAATCTGAGGTAAACATTTAATGATCAAATTCCTTCTCCGTAGTTTGATACTTCATTCATAAACATCATCGAATGGATGGTTTGAAGTTATCATTGTTTGAATGACTACAACTACCAAAATAAGAATTGCCCTAACATTGGGCTTCTATGGGATATCATTGATTAGTGTGTCATTACGCAGTGAAAATGTGCCAGACTCATATTTGGGGGGATTAAAAATTAGCTAATTTCTAAGACAGTTAATTGCGTTTTACACAGCGTCAAGGTCATGCGAAACAATCCTATAGCTTGTTTGATATATCTCATACATTATTGAATGTGAGCATCATTGCCAACCACTACCTCTTCCCGATCGACTCCGGTAATCTATTGCATAACGGAACGACGCATTTTACAAGGTTCCGAATCATGCGCGATAATTTGCAGTAATTCTAGATTATAAATCGCGCAGAGGGGTAATTTAACGGATGCTGTGAAGTTCAACGCATAGTAAAATCGAGTAATGTCTTCACGATCTTGCACACCTGCAGAAGTCGATTTATTAAGGTAAATCTTACCAGGTGTCTGAAACTGCATCGCGCCGGCCGTGTTCCGTGACGTCATCCCAATTATGAAATGTATTGCGTTCAACTTGTTTCTATTAATAATAATAATAATAATAATAATAATAATAATAATAATAATAATCCTAATAATAATAATAATAATAATAATAACACTAATAATAACAATAATAATAACACTAATAATAATAATAATAATAATAATAATAATAATAATAATAATAATAACCAGCATTTATATAGCGCTCTACAAAGAACACGGCGCTTAACAATACCAAACAGTATTATATACAAGAAAAATACAAAGAAAATATAGGGAAACCCAGATTCATTGTTCAGATAGATGATTATCAGGAATGGAAATATTATAATTAGTGCTAGCACCAGCGTCAGTTCAAGGGGGAAATAGTAGCTAACCAGAAGAAAACAACGATGTATTCGTCAGATAATGCATAATTGTACTTGGTTCTTGGTTCTTCATTATATTTGTCACACATAATAGCCTTTTTCCAAACCAAACACATATTCAGTAGTTGAGATCAGGCGACGAAAAGAACACCTGATATACGGACCCGAACGACATTTTATTAAAGGTTGTAAGGGGAAATGCATGTACACATAAATATCGGCCCATATTTTGTGAACATTTGCGATTTTTTGTTGTTGTTTTTAACAGATCTTAATGATTTTTGACCCGTTATTTGGAGAAGAAAAAGAAATAATCTCGACCGACTAACCGACCAAGACTTAGAGTCCCGTTCACCCGTAGAACATTATTTCCGTCGTCTTATGATAACATTAATTTTCAAATATCTGCGCTTATTGGATTTTTCAATTCATATTATTATTATCAAGTATCACTGATAAAGGATAACCCTGAGAGTTCTGAGATAATAGCCCATTGAACTGTTGTAGCGCCCTCTTTCATCATAAAAATTGAGCAATGTTGACAGTATAATACAATAATCAAAACTATTCAAACATGAACAACTAAGTTAGAATATTTCCTTTTGAACTTGGAATCAAGTAGTAGTCCTAAATGCAGAATTAGATTGAGTGCCTTTGCGATTACTTTAAATTATAAAAATGGTCACAGGATCCTAGAAAATAAGCCATTGACAGACTCGTATTTGTAGAATCAAAGACTTTATATTATTAAGGTTAAAACTACAGAGGTATTGTTTACATCGTATTCTGTTACTCCAAAAATAATATATTCTAACGTCACGAGGCCCTAGTTCCTACCTGGTGATTGACCGGGACCAATATAAGACTTTACCTAAAATATAGACGGAATTACATTTACTATTCCGTATAAGTATCGATTTGATTTACACAATTACATACCCCAAATTAGATAAGCAATTAGCATCTAAATAAAACATCAGTAACATTGTTTTTCTATAAGGCTATGCTACGTTGCTATGTCCTCGTGAAACCGAATTTTCGATTAGATTACATTTTTACGTCAACTGTTCAATGCTATAAATAAGTGATATAGCCATTAAAAATATTTGTTTGTTAGTTGTTTTCCCCTCAAACTTGTATGTATGGTTTATTTAGCCTATTTATTAAACATTTACTCGAAAGCTATCTTTACTCCAACTATCAGCGCAAATAAATGACCGAAATATGGGACAAACTATCTTACAATCAAACCGTTGCAATGCGTTGGTTACCAACAGACGATAATGAAGCATTAATGATAGGATTGTACCCAAGATTGTCAAAGCATAAACTAATGACAATTAGGATGATTTATTGTCTATGGACGCAAACTTTGTAACATTTTTTTCTTCAATGTTAGATGATACACCCTGTACAGAAACACGGTCGATACCTGTGCTTATAAAGCTTTACGTTGACATTTGAGGTACAGAACTGAATACACCAATATCTTATTTGGTTGGCTTTGCACGTACTTGTAAAAGCATTGATTTGATTGATATAGAACATCTAGGTGCATGCACCATGAGAACGTATTAATGTACACCAGTGAGAACCATATCGTATTTATCCAGAAAATCGTCTTAATTAGGTTACGTTTATTATTTTGTTGACAAAAGCTTCAACTCGGTTGAGCAGCCAACCTCCGCGAGATCATCTCCCATTTTCCTTTTTATACTTCAAAGTTACTTCGAATTAAATCAACCTTTAACCAACCCTTTATTATCTACCTTTGGACTGTTATCTATCAACATTTGTATCTATGCATTATTTATCCGTGACTGGTCTGGTTTACGTGCTTACAGGCTGTGTTGCAGAGCCCTAGATATGTCATCATGTAAACGCATCACCAAAGTATGTGTTGTCACTTGATTACTTAACAAGCAACACTCGTTATCTGCAAGTAACTGTTTACCGTAAACCCAACTTTTTACAGTGACCAATGTTTTAGTTATATCGACTGTTTGTGTCATAATTGAAAACGGGCCCTCGATGAGAACAAGTTTTTTAACATTTATTTACCCGTCCAACTTTTTCGAGCAGAGTTTTCCTTCGATTTATTGAACCATTGGAGCAATGCTAAAGTAATGCATTTAATAATAATAATAATAATAATATGCAGTGCTTAATATAGCGCTACTCCAAAAGAAAATGATCATAGCGCTTTACAATTACATAAATAAAATACAAATACAAGGCAAATACATAATACACAATGCAACAAGAAATATATCAACAACATAATATGACAGCCTAGAAAATGCCAGTCTTGAGGCGACTTTTAAAGATTGTAGCAGTGGGAGATGAGCGGATAGCAAGAGGGATATTATTCCAGAGTGTTGGACCATGCACACTGAATGATCTGGCACCATACTTTCTGCTGCTCCTGGGGATATCAAGGCGGAGAGTATCCATCGATGATCGGAGCCCCTTCCTGGATGGAATGAATAAGGAGATGGAGTCAGAGAGGTAGATTGGTGCAAGATCATTCAGAGATTTGTAGATGTACAGAAGTGTCTTGAATATAATACGCTTGTCAATTGGAAGCCAGTGGAGAGTGGATAAAAGTTGAGATGAGGAATGTCTCCTGGGGACTCTGAAAATTATCCGGGCGGCTTTGTTCTGGAGCCGTTGCAATCGCAAGATGTCGGCTTTCTTGCATCCAATGAGAGTGGAATTTGCATAATCTAATTTTGACAGAACAAGGGCACGCATGGTGGTACTGCAAGTATCTTTATCAATGAACCGCCGGATTCTAGAGATGTTCCAAAGATGGAAGTTTACAGATTTGCAAAGGGACGTTACATGAGACGACATGGTCATAGCAGAGTCAAACACAACACCTAAGTTCTTGATTTTTTCAGATGGTGTTACTTCAGTAGACCCAATCCATATTGTGGTACCAGATAGGCGAGACATTAATTGAGGTGGTGAAGCAATAAAAAACTCAGTTTTTGAATCATTGAGCTTGAGCTTGTTGTGTGTCATCCAGTTCCGGACCTCGGCAACACAGCTTGACAACTTAAAGATGGTACTCACAGCTTCACCTGGTATCTTAGGATCAAATGTGTGATATATTTGTATGTCGTCTGCATATATATGATACATGAAACCATGTCTACGGATGATGGTAGCAACATATTGGGCATACTTTGTAAAAGCCCGTGGACCAATAATAGACCCTTGGGGAACACCAAAATCAAGAGTGAATTCATCTGACATCTCACCACTGATACACACTTTAAATGAGCGACCAGTCATATAGGACTTAAACCATTGGAGTGCTGTGCCCTTGATACCAAAGTCGTGTTCAAACTGATGAAATAGTATTCCCTGATCAATGGTATCAAAGGCAGCAGACAAATCCAACATGATCAAGAAGGCAGCGTGATTTTTATCCAGTGCACGGGTGATATCATCTTTAACTTTGAGCAGAGCGGTTTCAGTACTGTGTTCGTTCTTATAGGCAGACTGAAAGACTTCGTTTAGATCATTCCTTTTCATATGCTCATTGAACTGGGAAATCACAGCCTTCTCGATCACTTTGCCAATAAAACTGATATTAGATACTGGTCTATAATTCTGTAACTCATTCCAATCAAGAGAGGTCTTCTTAATGATTGGGGTGACAATGGCTTGTTTAAGACTATGAGGAAAGACACCATCAGAAAGAGAATTATTTACAATGTCCTTAATGTACGGTACAACAACATCAATGTTTTCTTTCACTAGCCATGTAGGCATACAGTCAAGAGGGCATGTTTTATTTGCACATCCCATGATTATGTCAGAGATATCCTTGTCACCAAGGTGTTTAAAGGTGACAAGTTCAGATTCAATCGTAAAATCCTCCCTCGTTTGAGCATTTGACACAGGATTGACAACAGTATTGTCAATATCATCTCTGATTTTCCTTACTTTGCCCGTGAAAAACACACCAAACTTATTACACAACCTGTCAGGTGTATCAAAGGTAGGCAAAATTCTACAGTTGTTATTCAACAGAACACCAAGTGTCTTAAAAGTGTCCTTAGGATTACAGTCACTAAGAATGGCCTTAAAGTACTCCTCTTTGGACTGTTTGATAAGTTTAACAACCTTGTGGTGCTGAATCATGTAAGCATCTCTATGGACTTGCAACTTGCGTTTTCTCCACTTTCGTTCAAGTCGGCGCTGTTCACGTTTTTCGCGTCTAATGTCCTTATTGTACCACCGGGGTCGTGGGTGGATTGTGCGAGTTCTGGTCGACTGAGGGGCATGTAGATCAAGAACTGTCTCAGAAACACAGGAGAAATGTTCCACAAGATCATTTACATCTTCCATAGTATCAGACACAGCAAGTTTGCTCTCCAGATCACTTTTAAAGGCAGATGGTGCCATGTTCTGATAATCACGTACGGTACATGTAGCCTTTTGAGGTGGGGGCTTACGTTGTTGAAGGACACACCTGACTATAAAATGGTCTGACCCATGATCCATACAGAATCATACAGCCATTTTGTTGTATTTACATTATGTTTAATTCATCAGCTCGAAAGTTCAAGTGTATTGAATGCAACATTTGCGGAGATCTCCAAGCTAAATGCGCAGCCTCGTTCATTTCACTACTTATTGTCGTCCATATAATATGCATACCTGCCAAACGAATTGTACCATGGTGATATTGGAAGCAATAATTGTACCATTAAATCGTTTAGGAAGTATTGTAACACTACAACAGGATAACAAATGATCCAGACGTCAGCAGAAAACGACGACGTTCATAAATAGAACTAGATAATTCATGTTGAAACAAACCTAAAATTGCAACAACTCTAAGAGTGCCTGAAAAGCTAATTGTCAAATATATTTCAAAAACACACAGAGTGAAATGTCCCCGAAAAGTGGCATGCCTCTGAGTTCGTCTGTTGCCTCAGACGAAATCACGAAAACTACCTTATGCCCAGCATATTTATATTGTGACTATTTATAGAGCTTTATAGCTAGGGAGCAAATATGGTTTCGAAACACATTGAAACACACGTGACCTTCTACCTAAATCAAGGTCAAAGGTCAATTAACCACCCACGTTGGCAAGGACGTCCACTAAGGGTTTTACACTGTTAAGAGATTCAATTATTTTTACCAAATTCAAGTCTATGCAAAGTGAGAATTTCAAGAGGCTCTTAAAAGAGACACTAAGAGATGTGTTGGAGGCTGCGCCCTCAATTATGACAAAAACTGGGATTGGTATATTTTTACAATTGTATTACATGTATGAACTTACAACTATAAGGATTAAGAAAAATCAGCCCTCGTTGTACAACAAAACTTCGATTCAAAAATGCTGATCGAGCCGCGATCAGCATTTTACGTCAGATAGTGTCCACGCGTGATGCATAACGCGAACCATATTTACATAGAGGGTGTTTTTAAGAAAAGGTTCCATAAATAGCGATGGTATTGTTTTAATCACGTTTTGCTGTGTTTTTGTGAGTAGAAACAACACTAATGGTAATTTTTAACGTTCATCTTGAATTCTGAAGTAATTTAATTAAAAAAAATATTCAACACTACTTTGTGTCCTTTAAGTTCTGTCGCAGTCACGACAAATCCCTTGCCAAGTTCCAGGGGTCATATCCAGTATTAATTTACATGCTTCAAGTGTTCATTCTTCTGACTACCTTGACATAAATAGACTCCCGGAAGCAGATAACATAAGCTCACGTTTCCAGCGGGTTTTTTCGAAATACACATGAATGTATACAATAAAGGTTGAACATTCTGCTGATAGATTCAATTTCAGGTAAAGCGGATATTTGATGAGGCCCTTGTTGGTCTTAAAAAGGATGGTTCTAGTTGTTCGAAGACAGCATGACAGTTCCAGGGGTTTAATTTAGCATTATTTATGCCTGGTATTATTGGTATTATTTTACACATTCGCTTTTGCTTCAGACAACCTTGACGATGCATTTATACGCTAATGTACTTCAAGTCATGCGTAAATAACGCAGGATTATTTTTAGTAAATATTCAGTGTGATATGTTAAAGGAACTCGATATCATCGAGCAAATTTACCTAACCTATAGTGTAAAATATCACCATGGTTGAATCCTCTCATTGCCTATTCTTCGATTTACTTTCTATGAAAACGTTAGCACAATACCGATTTCACTTCTTCCGTTTAATTATTTCACTTCTCGAAATAAAGTCTGGTCATTAGGCTATGTGGCCGGTCTATGAGAATCCCTGCAATTGCAAAACGGTACACCCCCCCCCCCCCCCCCCCCCCACTTTTTAGGAAATACTTGCCAAGTGTGGGTTCTTATTTTAGATTTAAAGGAATATTCAGATATTTGTCTTTCTTTTTTTCTCATTTCAGATTTTAAAAGAAATATTTTTATATGTTTGGAGACAAAAATGTTATCCTATTTCTTAAAATTCTAAACTCTAACAAAATAATCAACACACAAATACAAAAACAAACCAAATGCAAATATGGTATCAGAATTATGTATATACTTTAAACGGTTTCATATTGTTTCAGACATCACGGATATTTATACACTTGTCGTCAATGTAAATTGACAATATTTCAACACAAGCAATTATCTTACGGTCAATGGTTTCACTGCAACTCTCATCTTGACCCTAGGCTTTGTGGCATTATGCTTTTGTTTCAATAGTTTAGTTCCACAAATTCCACATATTTAATTCAACAACCCCTATTTTTAATAAGGTGGGTATTTTATTTAAAATTATTAGCAATTCGGGTATCGTATTTCCCGTCGAACAAACAAACAATCACCCAAATAAACACGAACCCCAATCACCCCCTTAACTAACACCATCATCAACAACAACAACAACAACAACAACAACAACAACAACAACAACAACAACAACAACAACAACAACAACAACAACAACAACAACAACAACAACAACAACAACAATAACAACAACAACAGCAGCAGCAGCAGCAACAACAATAACAACAACAACAACAACAACAACAACAACAACAACAACAACAAATCCCACAAATAATCAGATGCCAAACGAAAATACCTGTCTGCTTCGTTAAGTGTTTAATATAATAAATACTATATCTTCATTTTTAAAAACTGGTGGCTTTGTGGTTATTGATCGATATCATATTGGCGCTCTTCAGTAATGCCTTCCTACCAACAAATAAGAAAGTAATTACAATATTGTTTGTTCGCGAACCAATATGATCGTGTCTCTTGCGTTTTGTATAAAACTCATATTTCGTACTTAAAACAAGTCTGTAACAGACTAACAGTGTTTGCAAATTGATTTTGCCAAGAGAACCTGCTCATATACTCAACTATGTGTGTCATTATAATCGCGTTGATTTGAGAAATTTGGATTTAGATGAAAGATGAAATTAAAATGATTATCAATTTATCAGCCATCGATAGAGCAAATTTTATTATTTAGGTCGTTCAGCAATATTGGCATGTTAGCATTTATTAAGTAAATATCATAGACAGTTTTGAGGGTGAGTCTTGAATCACATAATTCCAAACAATAGCAGAAATTACAGGATGCTAGAAATACTTTCAAGTACGTAGGAACAAGTCGAATCGGGATACATTTGGTAGTGGAACACCGTTTATCTTCATTAAACCCAGCAATGTCTTGCCCTTAAGCGGCCTTTATTAACTTATTCAGAAACAGATTAACCCCGATTATTAAAAATATTTATCTGGCGTCACATCCCCATCTGCAGAGTTTCATTGCAAAGTAGATGTACTTTAACTACTCAAGCAGTTATCAGTCGCTATGTAATATTGGTTCTTTCATCTTCGACGTTAAACACGAACAACATACATTTAAGTAAATAAAGCCATATTGGGAATATGGTTACCCTTGATCCGGCGATTAGTGGGCATTGCATCGGTGGTATCCAGTGCTGATAAAAGATTTGTTTTTAAATCTAAAAACACACATTTTCACGCGCTTCGTGCACACTATTTTCAAATCATTAATAAGCTGAATGTGAACAGTTCACAGTAATGAAATAAAATATCAATACAGTTTTCGATATGACTAAGTTATGCTAATGGTTTCTTTCATTAAAATAATGTATAACATGCATGAGGGAGGGAAGTAATCGTGCCGTTTGCCTTGAGTTTCGAACAATTACATGATTACCATGCACGTGTCACCTGCTGTATCACCTGCTGTATTAATCACAAGACATGATTACGACACTATACAGGTAGCTCAATCTAAATCCTGGTATCAAAATATCTAAACCCTCGGGTGAACACTATCGGGGGATCGCCCGTATTTTCTTGGTGTAGCCTATGGGGCCTTATCCGTATTCTAATTAACTTGTAATACCAGAGAGATATGGTTTTCATTTTTACTGAAAATTAATAAGAAAGGAGAAATCCTACAGGCAATTATTATAGTTACATCGAATTGTCATGAGGCTAAACTTGATCCTCGTGACTGGATCGCTTTATTTTTAATGCTAGGTAAGGTAAACATTATAAGCTCTCACATACTTGGTCTAGTGTCACTTGTTTCCCCGTTTAGGTATATTCATAGGGGAACAAAAATGTATGACACAAAAGAACATAGAATTTCGACCGAGAGAATCTTGTTTATTTTAAAAACAAGGCAGAATTCCATCGTCCTCCCACGACGCTCATTGTCACAATGAACATTGTTTGTGATAAACAGTCAGCACATATCAAATTCACACCTAAATTGATAACGAGGGTAGATTTAGATTCCATTCTGTATAGTATAAGTAAGGAAAGTAGACCGTCAGATCAGGCCTTGGTAAGGAGAGAACCAGATCGGTTTCCCTAAGATGCAAGCAAGTAAATAGGTAATCCGATCTGCGCGGACCTGCCATAAGATGCCATTTATATCCAATTCAGAGGTATTTCGGGTTTAATATATATTGAATCTGGTTAGGGTTACGGTATCTTGTGAACATAACCTTTAATCAAGACCCAATTTTTGGGGCACAGCACTTAATCCTTCCGCATTGTGTTGACAAATTAATATTAATGTCGCAGAGGAGTCTAAGTCAATGGAGGAGCTGAAATGTCATTTTCAAAAATGATGGTGGTTTTGTGTTGAAATAATAGCTTTAAGACAAGCAATGCCACATACGTGGAAAACATCTACAGATTCATTCTTTAAACAATATCTATGACGTACAGTTTGATTATGGAGAAGGCTGTGTTAAATTAAGTAAATATACAACAAAACTGTATAGAATAGCAATGCAGTTACAGATATTATTGAAACCAAGATGTCAAAGTTTCTGGGAAAATAAGCTTTAAAATATAAATTTCGATTGGTCCATTATATGGAAAACACTTGTTCAAGATATTAAACAACCTCGACTAAAAACATTGAACTGGAAAATCAATAGCAACATTTATCCAACAAAAGTATTTCTTAAGAAAATAAAGAAGGAAGAAAATAATATCTGTGAAACTTGTAACGAAATAGATTACAATAATAATGAAAGAGACTGAAATAATACTTTTGCAACAGTATAATCTAGACATAAAGATATTTCAAAAAGATGTTTGGCTACCATGATGATAATAATAATACGAAAGTTAATATCATTAATACGTGTAACAGTGTTGCCAAATCAACTATTAGTAAATACAGATATGGAAAACATCCTGATTTACTAAGTGTCTTATATTTAGAACTTAAAATTAGAAAACTCTAGAAGAATTGATTTAACAAATGAATGAAGATATACAACAATCTATACATGATGCTCTGTATTATGATATCAACTGTAAACATGAAATAAACATGCTAAAAAGCATATAAAATGTGTTATAAATGTATTGAAAAGCAATTAAATGTAAAACATTATGTAAACATATAATGAATGAAAAGCATATAAAAATGAAAAGCATATGAAAATGTTATACATGTAATTGATATGAAATGTAACCATGTAAAAATTTGTAAATGTTAACATGCCGAAAAGCATATGTTAACATGCTGAAAAGCATATGAAAATGTGCTATATATGATATGCAATGTAAACATGCTGAAAAGCATATAAAAATGTTATGTAATTATATGCAATGCAATACGATACAACACGGAACAATGAGATACGACATTGTACTGTTCGATTTTGAAATGATGATTTTAAATCCTTAATTAGTAATGTTATTTATTTATTTATTTTCATCAAAAACCATTCAAAATCATTCGTAAAACCGTTGCATTTATTTTGTGATTATGTCGGAAATTTAAGTGGTCTGTGTATTTATGTTGCAGACTATCTGCATACTTAGATCACTAGTTCAATTACAAATCCAGGGTAGGTTGACGTGTCGGATAAAATATCAGACTGTACCAGCACCATAATGGCTGTGTCGATCATATGAATTTACATTTAGATATGATTAAGTCTGACATACAAATCTCTCAGGTGCTTGTGTAGGCATTACTCCCTTTGCCGAAAGTGTTACATAGGGATATCGTGAGGGGATATGTACTAAAAGCATGGCTTGTATACTGTTTCCTCTCAAGTTTGTACGTCATGTTTATTAAGAAATAGAATATCCTAGCGGTTAGAAAATATTGTTTATGTTTGTAAAATAGGTCAATCAGTATAATTTTACAGGCGTTCTGATGCCATTTCGAGGCATACGATAGATGCACTAAGTTTATAAACCAGAATGCGTCAGTTTTTACACATAATACGTGGTGTTCTGTCTCTATTATCAACTTGTTCATATATCCAATAGCAATTTTGTCGGTATTACAATAAACAAATTGAAGTGAAAAGTATAAAATGCCGTGAATTAAAATGAGGAACAGATCTTAGGCCATCGGCCTTTATCGGGTGCGTTAGAACTAATACAATATTTACACATATAAAATGACATCTAGTCACTTATCGTCCTTGTGCCGCTAAGAGTGTCGGATTGCAAATGAAATTGTCTTTGACAACGTCCATGAAACAAGACAGGTATAGTAATAAAGGAGCTCTTCCATTTCTCTTTTGTCATTTGCGATGTCCAGGTGACCACATTGGACTTCTGGTTGTTTGCAAGTGTTCTAAGAGCGTGTTTCGACAAAACCTCCGCTATTTACCGGCAAGCGGTACTGTTGCAACACACACGCAACAGACGGATAAAATCAAAACAGCCGGTGAGAGGTAATGGTTATGAGCGCAATGCATTGTGTGCCGGTTTTTGAATCGAAATGGTGCAAGATTCTTTGATGATTTGGCCAATATTATATTTGTTATTAATATCATACGGAAACAATTACAAATGTGCGATGATTTTTCAGCATATTATGATCGTACCGCGTAACGAATTATTCTTTTCATCACGTCATCTTTCGAAATTAGTAGTTTCTACATAGTTGTGACGTCACCTTTCCATAGTAATCATACTATCATTGCTACAAACATAACAGGGTCCTACAGTCTGAATACAGAACAAAGGCCTAGTTTAAAGTAAATGTAAGTTTTCCATATCTGGCATATCAATGAAAGGCATAGTTTATTACAAATGTCTCAGTTTAAAGCAAATGTAAGTTTTCCATATCCGGCATGTCAATGAAAGACACATTTAGTATCAACGGTATATCGAAGTTAGTGCAAGGGCCAGCTTTGACGATACCAATGCAGCTGATGAGGGAGGGTCCCTTAGGGAAAACCGCTCACCCAGTTTTCCTTACTTACACAGAGAATATTTATAACTACTATACGACTGATAGCAGTTATTATGAAAGCAGCAAGGCGTGAAACTCACAGCAACGGCTCCTTTACCGGATGATCTATACTTTTTAAATTTGTATACACTCTGCCGTTGCGGCATTAGGAACCCCTTTCGAAAGATAGTCTTAGTATGTAATAGAGGAGTATTGCTTTGAGATATGGAATGCGGGTGAAACTCTCTATAAGCATTAATGAGATTTGATCATAGAATAGCGCCACCTATAACAGTCTTCACATGCGATTAGGCAATCACTGATGCGAGAACTGTCAATCATTCGTTGGCAATATGAGGACATAGAGGTTCTCCCGCCTTTAAAAAAAAATGTAATGGTCATAAGAAAGGAATTGGTAATATATGACCAGGACGTGACATAAACCTGCATATAAATTGAATTATATTTGAATAATAATTCCGGCTAGAGCACACAATTATGTTTATCTGGCGATATGTCTACGGTAGTAACACTATCTAAAGCAGGGACTGGACTTGTTGTAACACTTAAGGAGGCCGCGGAAAGATTTTAACAGTCCTGTTTAACTGGGTACGTCCTCTAACTGAAAGCGAAGCGTGTATTGTCATATGTTTTAACAACTGATCGATAGCTACAGACTAGCTCTGAGCACCCAAGTTATTAGTACATAGGCTTATGTTCAATTTTTCGTCCCTTCGGGCATTTTATAAACAATCTCCACAAATTTCATATTTTGATCAAAATTTTGTGTAGATTTCAAAAATTCTGGGTGGGAATTTTTTAAGTGGTGTCTTGGGCGCTTTTTGGGCTACTTTTGGCGGCCATCTTGTTTTGACTTTTAGATGGTATTGAAATTGATAAAATAGGAGTACTTGGCATGTAAAACATTTGCACACCACCTCTTATGGTATAATTAGGAATATGTGATAGGTAAATCTTTAAAAATAATAATAACGGTCATTTGGGGGGATTTTTGGGCTACTTTTGGGTACTTTTTGGGGGATTTTGGGTGCTTTTTGGGCTAATTTTGTCATAAGTGTGAATTAGGACGTTTTAGTGGTAATTGGTCATTTATTTTGATGGATTTGTATATATTTTTCTTGCCACCACATATCTGACGATGGGCTATGTCAATTGGAACTGCGTTATCTGCTATTAGGCCATTCGTGGGGGATATAATGCTCTGATTTTTCAGACACGTCCTGTTTATTATTTCACCTTAAATACCAGGACACATACATCCTCGCATGTTTTTTCTCTTCTATACGAGGCCTGTTCTATAAAGAGTGTACAGTAACGGGTCTTCAGACTGTCCCAAAATGATTAGTACCCATCATTTCCCAAGTTCATTAATGTTTCTCATCATGAAACCAAATGAGATTAGGTCCATTGTTTTTTCATCATCTTTTACATAATACCCTTTCATTAGAATTTTAGATCATATAATTATCGGATTTATCAGACTGAAAATACACACCATTGTGTATAGACAAAGTGCAAAGAATTGTGCGTTTAACGTGTTAATCTCTTGTCAACTACTATAATATGTTATTCTTTTCTATGTTAAACTGTTATTATAGTGCTGCTTGTTCAAATCACTGAGTAATAATTCTCATTTTGACGAGTACATGATGTGAATCACACATGAGTAATCCAAAGCTTTGTTTCTACAGTGGGTCAGGCTAATTTTAAGGACATTTAAATGTGTAAAGAAGTGGTCTTGGATAATTAATACTGGCTTATACTTCTTTTTCACATTGGGTGGAGTTTCTTTTCATTTTGCCCGTCTGGCCCGAAATGTGCAAGCCATATTTGTGTATAAAAAGGTTGCGCAACAATTATACACCTAGCACATAAAGTCCCTGCTCAGGTGCTTTGAGGTTGACTTATTCAAAATATATAATCGGTACCAAAAATCTACATTAAATGAGCAAATTTCTTCTCCGCAGTTTGATACCTCATTCAACAAAATCGAATGGATACTTTTAAAGTTATGTCGATTTCAATGACTGCGCATTCAACAGAAAAGTGGCACTAGGTATAGGAATCATTGATTTGTGTGTGATAACTGTGTGCTATCTGAACGTGACAGATGAATAGGTCTTTAGTGATAACCGCAATGTGCGGGACAAAGGGTGTATCTGGCTGTGAAGAATACAAGTCTTAGCTGATAAGCTGTGAGTTTTTCAGTGCGTAAATCCATAGACGGGTAAAACATTGATTTTTACCGTCTATGGTAAATCACACACAAATCAATGATTTCCTATACCTAGTGCCACTTTTCTGTTGCATCCGCGGTCATTGAAATCGACATAACTTTAAAAGTATCCATTCGATTTTGTTGAATGAGGTATCAAACTGCGGAGAAGAAATTTGCTCATTTAATGTATATCTCAGATTTTTGGTACCGATTATATATTTTGAATTAGTCAACCTCAAAGCACCTGAGCAGGGACTTTATGTGCTAGGTGTATATACCCTTTCCATTTGACCATTTCCAAAATAAAAAAATGGAGATTACAATTCTCACAATTTAACGAAACGTGTCACTGAAAAATTCGGAGAGCAATCTTCCTGTGAGATTTGGCATTAATGTGCACTACGCGCGTACAATACATCATTGCATGTAAATGCTGCATCATACGATAGGCGGTATGAGATCGCGATGGTGATTTTAATTGAAAGGAATTGGTAATATATGACCAGGACGTGACATAAACCTGCATATAAATTGAATTATATTTGAATAATAATTCCGGCTAGAGCACACAATTATGTTTATCTGGCGATATGTCTACGGTAGTAACACTATCTAAAGCAGGGACTGGACTTGTTGTAACACTTAAGGAGGCCGCGGAAAGATTTTAACAGTCCTGTTTAACTGGGTACGTCCTCTAACTGAAAGCGAAGCGTGTATTGTCATATGTTTTAACAACTGATCGATAGCTACAGACTAGCTCTGAGCACCCAAGTTATTAGTACATAGGCTTATGTTCAATTTTTCGTCCCTTCGGGCATTTTATAAACAATCTCCACAAATTTCATATTTTGATCAAAATTTTGTGTAGATTTCAAAAATTCTGGGTGGGAATTTTTTAAGTGGTGTCTTGGGCGCTTTTTGGGCTACTTTTGGCGGCCATCTTGTTTTGACTTTTAGATGGTATTGAAATTGATAAAATAGGAGTACTTGGCATGTAAAACATTTGCACACCACCTCTTATGGTATAATTAGGAATATGTGATAGGTAAATCTTTAAAAATAATAATAACGGTCATTTGGGGGGATTTTTGGGCTACTTTTGGGTACTTTTTGGGGGATTTTGGGTGCTTTTTGGGCTAATTTTGTCATAAGTGTGAATTAGGACGTTTTAGTGGTAATTGGTCATTTATTTTGATGGATTTGTATATATTTTTCTTGCCACCACATATCTGACGATGGGCTATGTCAATTGGAACTGCGTTATCTGCTATTAGGCCATTCGTGGGGGATATAATGCTCTGATTTTTCAGACACGTCCTGTTTATTATTTCACCTTAAATACCAGGACACATACATCCTCGCATGTTTTTTCTCTTCTATACGAGGCCTGTTCTATAAAGAGTGTACAGTAACGGGTCTTCAGACTGTCCCAAAATGATTAGTACCCATCATTTCCCAAGTTCATTAATGTTTCTCATCATGAAACCAAATGAGATTAGGTCCATTGTTTTTTCATCATCTTTTACATAATACCCTTTCATTAGAATTTTAGATCATATAATTATCGGATTTATCAGACTGAAAATACACACCATTGTGTATAGACAAAGTGCAAAGAATTGTGCGTTTAACGTGTTAATCTCTTGTCAACTACTATAATATGTTATTCTTTTCTATGTTAAACTGTTATTATAGTGCTGCTTGTTCAAATCACTGAGTAATAATTCTCATTTTGACGAGTACATGATGTGAATCACACATGAGTAATCCAAAGCTTTGTTTCTACAGTGGGTCAGGCTAATTTTAAGGACATTTAAATGTGTAAAGAAGTGGTCTTGGATAATTAATACTGGCTTATACTTCTTTTTCACATTGGGTGGAGTTTCTTTTCATTTTGCCCGTCTGGCCCGAAATGTGCAAGCCATATTTGTGTATAAAAAGGTTGCGCAACAATTATACACCTAGCACATAAAGTCCCTGCTCAGGTGCTTTGAGGTTGACTTATTCAAAATATATAATCGGTACCAAAAATCTACATTAAATGAGCAAATTTCTTCTCCGCAGTTTGATACCTCATTCAACAAAATCGAATGGATACTTTTAAAGTTATGTCGATTTCAATGACTGCGCATTCAACAGAAAAGTGGCACTAGGTATAGGAATCATTGATTTGTGTGTGATAACTGTGTGCTATCTGAACGTGACAGATGAATAGGTCTTTAGTGATAACCGCAATGTGCGGGACAAAGGGTGTATCTGGCTGTGAAGAATACAAGTCTTAGCTGATAAGCTGTGAGTTTTTCAGTGCGTAAATCCATAGACGGGTAAAACATTGATTTTTACCGTCTATGGTAAATCACACACAAATCAATGATTTCCTATACCTAGTGCCACTTTTCTGTTGCATCCGCGGTCATTGAAATCGACATAACTTTAAAAGTATCCATTCGATTTTGTTGAATGAGGTATCAAACTGCGGAGAAGAAATTTGCTCATTTAATGTATATCTCAGATTTTTGGTACCGATTATATATTTTGAATTAGTCAACCTCAAAGCACCTGAGCAGGGACTTTATGTGCTAGGTGTATATACCCTTTCCATTTGACCATTTCCAAAATAAAAAAATGGAGATTACAATTCTCACAATTTAACGAAACGTGTCACTGAAAAATTCGGAGAGCAATCTTCCTGTGAGATTTGGCATTAATGTGCACTACGCGCGTACAATACATCATTGCATGTAAATGCTGCATCATACGATAGGCGGTATGAGATCGCGATGGTGATTTTAATCCATATAAAAAAATATATAACTCATTTTATCTTTAAAGGGGGTGGGGTCTTTGATCCCTGAACCAATATCTAGAACCCCGAGTTATATTTATTATAGATTAATGCCTTGTACATCTCACTTTACATGTATATGATATAAAAACAATATGATTAGCAGGTGCAATATATGCCCATTTAGTAACGTTAGTCACATTTTTTTCTCAGTTTATAAGGGGTGCCTTTCTTGGGTCTTCTGAACCCTTTAATCACCCCTTAGCAGCCCTGGTTGCGTATCATTATGTATATTAGACACTGTCTCCTTGTTGTTCTATATAATTTGAGCAATTTGTTTTTAGCTTTTTCTCATTTTTTTCAAAATCCTCTTGAACTCGTTTCTTAATTTCCTTGCATTCACTTCGCTATCAATAGGATTGGGAAAAGTAATCTATATCATACTTGAAAGTTATTTTTAACCAGGAATATATTTGATTGTGATGTACCCATTTCTTTACACTTTTTATGAAACAGACCTCGTTCAGAAGAGACGCCTGTTTTACTGGTATTTAAGGTGAAATACGCATTTAGAGTGTGTCTTGAAAATCAGAGTATTATATTTGAGTTACCCCCCCCCCCCCCCCCTCCCTCCCCCGGTGATGGCCTAATAACAGATAACACAGTTCCAATTGACATATCCCATCGTCAGATATGCGGTGGCCAGAAAATAAATACAAATACATCAAAAATAAATTACCAATTACCTTTAAAACGTCTAAATTCATGCGTATGGCAAAATGAGCCCAAAAAGCACCTAAAAAACACCCAAAGTAGCCCAAAAAGCACTCAAAAATGCCATAGTAAGACTGTTCATTTTTATTTTTGAGATTTACTTATCACATATTTCTAATTATATCATAAGAGGTGGTGTGCAAATGTTTTACATGCCAAGCACTCCCATTCTATCAATTTCAATACCATCAACAATTCAAAACAAGATGGCCGCCATAAGTAGCCCAAAAAGCGCCCAAGACACCACTTAAAAAATTCCCACCCAGAATTTTTGAAATCTACACAAAATTTTGATCAAAATATGAAATTTGTGGAGATTGTTTATAAAATGCCTGAATGTTTACATAAGCCTATGTACTATATCCTTTCATTCAGTTTTTATCCATGCGTTACGATTTAGCTACGTTATAAATATATAAACAGATAGATATCCCTTCTTTTGAAGGAGCTCATCTTATGCCAAATAAAATGGTGCGCATCAGTGTTGGAGTCGAGTCCTCATCATCCGAGTCCGAGTCCGAGTCCGAGTCCTTGAGGAAAGGACTCGAGTCCGAGTCCGAGTCTTTGCCAATTTTTATATCCGAGTCCGAGTCCGAGTCCGAGTCATCAATATCCGAGTCCGAGTCCGAGTCCGAGTCCTTATGTATCAAATTCAAAACGCAGTTCACCAATACTATATCACGTTTTATTAATCAGAATTTCAGTTCTATATACTGTTTACTTGTAATTATTAATTAGAGTATAATCACAGTCAGTTCAGTAACTAACTTATTAGGCTTGTGTTGTCTTTGTGGTGGTTCTTTTATTCACAAATCTGCAATTATTTGCGTGCAAAATTACTTAAATTAGAAAGAGTGTAGGAGGAAAACGTGAGGTCCGCAAGACGAGAGCAGCAAGTGTCACAACGCCAGATACTGATCACAAGTACCACACATGTGGGAGATGCGCTTCCTTGCCCGGATTGGTCGATATTGTTAGTCATCTTCGGACACATAGATCAAATTTAACGAACTAATCTTAGTCATTGTCATCTTTGCTTTGCGATGGACGAACAACAACAGATCAAGCTAAAGAAGTAAATTATTGCTATTGCTAAAGCTAATAATTCTGATAAAAGCCAGAATACAATTTAATATTCTTTGTATTTCACTGTTTTTAAAGCAATACTAAATTGACGATATCTTTGGAACTGGGAGTACTTACATTGAAATAAGCATGTCAGTAAAATAAGGCTATGAAAATGAAACAGGGAAGAAAATTGAATATTTCATTGCTTGACAACACCTGAGTTTTGACCTCATCAATCATCAAAAGCAGTCTTGAGTTGGCCTAATGTTATATGTTGAATTTAAAGAAGATGCTCATTGCACTTCAGTTCAGGAACATCAGCATCTGCACCATTTTGGGGGACAATCTGGCGCGATGTGGCCGCATGATCAACCCCCCTCTGCTGAATATGCGTTCCACGGGAGCGCAGGCAAAATAACGGATGAATCGATTTATTTGTTGGGCATTTGTCTTGGTTCATTCGATCATTCATTTATCAATATTCGGGAAGTTATTTTTGCTAGCAGCGGACTGCGGAATTCAGTCCCTCAGCAAAACAAAATTTAGGTAAATTAATGAAAATAAAACACCTGAAAAACCAAATTTTGCCGGACTCGTTGAGGACTCGAAGCCGAGTCCTCGAGTCCTTGGGGTCCGAGTCCGAGTCCGAGTCCGAGTCCGAGTCTTTGAGTACTGGGACCGAGTCCGAGTCCGAGTCCTTGAAAAAAAGGACTCGAGTCGGACTCGAGTCCGAGTCCGAGTCCCGAGTCCTACAACACTGGTGCGCATACACGTGAAAGGTGGTTATGGCATTCATTGGTTTTTACTTTAATTTCATTCAATTTTGTAGTATTAGATATTTGTCGGATTCAGATTTGCTTATACTATAAAGAGAGTTACAATGTATGTTGAACTCTGTGTATTAAAGTTATGGTTGGTTGTATTGAATAGATTGAATGGATAAAAATGACATTAATGTTGGTAATTCCCATCAATATAACCGCAAAACATCAATGTATGCACTGTCATAGTGAAGAAATCGATTGCTGCAGCTTCAGCAGAGTAACGTAAAAGTACAAGATCCCATACTTAAATAGGCTAAAAGGGAACTTCTTCTTCTGATCATGCTTATGGCAGAAATCGACTTTGACTAACAAGTCCAATTTTACCTGTCTTTGAATGGTTTTAAATGTCATCCTCTGTTTATGATTTGTATAAACGCACTTTTAACACGATTAGTGCTTGCTTACCACAACTTTTCTACTTGCTTTCCTACTAGTCCAGAGGCTAACTCTCATACGAGGCCTAGTTAAGGCGAATCGTTCAACCGGTGTACCTTCTCAAATCTGATCACATAGGTAGTTAGTATAGACCCTCCAGATAAGTGCCAGGTAGTGAGTCAATCCAAATTGTGGTGTCACATTTTTTTTACGGGCCTTTTTAAAGAATGTCTCATTTGATAGTAAAATTGCACGAGTTCAGGGTAGGGGAAACATAAATCATCATATCTATGCTTAATTTTAACCGAATTGCGTCATTCTTGTATCAAAACATGCCAATTGATTACCGCTCTCATGTTAATATTTCACTGAAGCTGTGTATTACACAAATAATACGAAATACTAATATAACATATCCATTTGACAAAATATTACCATGTTTTTTGCATACTATTTTCAACATTCAGCAAAGTTTATTTAGAAATAATTCTGATAAGTTATTTATCATTAAATGTTGTTGTATTGGCAGTCAAACATGTTGGTGTCATATTGGAAATAAATTGGACAGATAATAACTTCACATTTTTTTTCAAAGTGTCCCATAGAACAGTGGAATTTGATCGTTTTAGGTGAGAGGAAATATTAATTGTCACATCATTGCGTTTAATCAACAAAAATATGTTATCTTGGTAGGCATGGATATGGTATGAACCTCTCTCCTCTTGGTCCGAACTAGTTCTCCTCGACTAGCTTCGATTATGGTCTTTCCAGACCAATGACATGACAAGAAAGCATTTCATTTTTGATATACTATTATACAGCTTAACCCATATTTGTGAAGTATGTCTTAGAAGTCACCTCGTCGTAGGTGGTATTTATTTTAATTGAAAGCATTTCAGGATTATAGGTGCTTGCTTAAAGGCAAAGGTCCACTCTGGCTAGTTCACCCAGGGTGAACTGGCTCACACCTGTTCATTTGGTGACAGATGAAATAGAGTTAAGAAATCTCAACCTTGAGATATTCCCAATATCTCTGGTAAGAGTGGACCTAAGGGTTTAACTCGATGGTGTCCCCGAAGTACGATGGCTCTCCACACTTTTGCATTACATTCCAGTTGCCTGTAATGTTTGATCCCAACTTTGTCAGGTTGAACTGGCCATCACGCTAGTATTAGTAAGTTCCACCCCAGAATTACATCCATCCAACACCATTGACCGCATGCTGGGGGACCTTGAGTGTGGCAGCGGTGGAACTGGTAGCAAGCCCGTAGGCGCTTCAGTCTTGCCACATGACTTAGCACACGTGGTGACTTTCAGCCAGATTTGGCCTAGTTTTAAAACTAAAATCTGCATCTGCTCTTCTTTTGCCATGCTTGGTGCACCAGTTTGGATACTGGCTCCTCACTTCTAAAACAGTGGCCAGCCAACCTTGTTCGTCTCTTCTGAATCTTTTGGCTTAATTTTGGGATGTCACCATACACTTGGGTATTTGGTATATGTTGTTTCCAGTTGACATTGAGTACTGCTCTCAATTCTGGTGTAGCAGCCATCAAGCTCTTTCTGTAACTGGGAGTAATGGTCCAAGCTTCGCATACATATAACAGAACTGACTCTACCGTTGAGGCAAACAGTTTGAATTTCCGAGAAAGACTTCCATATGTTGGTCATTTTGCTACATGCTCTCCATACTGCTCCTTTGCGTTGCTATGTCATTTGCCGTACTCTCCATCCAGACACCAAGATATTTTAAATCTTGACCTCCTCCAACTTTATACCATCATTTGTCTGTATGGATCCCTTCTGACTCTGGTTATATAACATAATTTTTTTCTTTCCAGCGTTCATTTTCAGACCGACCTTTGCTACTCAACTCTTTGCAGCAGATCTTGAGAATTTTCAGCATGTTGCTACGGTTGATTAATGATAGTGTCAAATGCCTTTCTAAAATCAATGTAGGTGATTACTGATATTAGGTTGTTGGCCTTAACTCCTCAGTGCCAGTATGTGGCCGACTGTCGTCCTTCCGACCCTGAAGACGTTTTGATTGGTTCTCAAATGCTGATACAGCTCTGGTCTGATTCTGTCCAGGATCATTCTGTTGTACGTTTTGGCAACAATATAACTTAGGCTGTTACCTCGGTAATTGCCTCCTAGGCTAAGATTGCCTGATTTTTGTATTGGAACTATGTTGAGCACAGACCACTGGCTCGTTTCCCCCAGTCAGTAATGCTTCAAATT
The DNA here is from genome assembly GCA_035610835.1 of Ophiura sarsii. Lineage (NCBI taxonomy): Eukaryota > Metazoa > Echinodermata > Ophiuroidea > Amphilepidida > Ophiuridae > Ophiura > Ophiura sarsii. Next base: position 19,823,499 of record CM069449.1, read on the forward strand.
GCAGAAGTTCAACACAATGCCATCAAGGTCGCATATTTACGGAACTTCAGATGGGATGTTGTCTTCATCGCTGCTTTTCCCTTCTACCAATGACTTTTTAGGTTGTCATATTCCTCTTGGTCGAAAGGACCTGTTCTAGTTTCCAGATCTTTTAAGAATTGATGTGATTTCCTCCTCCTCCCTCGAACCTTTGGTGGATGCTTTCCCACCAGTGATTTCATTGATACGTCTCCAGCTTAGAGCATGCTTGGAATTGAAATGGGCCGCTTCTACTTCCTTGATCTTGCTGATCTTCTTATGACTAGACTAGATTGTAGGCTTCATCAGTTCTCTATGGGGTTCTGGGCCATCATGGCATATAATGGGTACACACTAGTTAGTTAAAATCCATGTGTAATACAAAATATTGACAATGTTATATTGAAAGTAAACAATATTGGTCATGCTAAAATCATTTAGTTGGAAAGACTGAGTAAATCATTACACATTACAGTCGTCAGACAACTCAGTTATGTTGGCCCAGAAACCTTAAAATGATTTCAAATAAAATAAATACAAGCCACATATTATTATATTTTATGAACTGACTGCTAAAAAAAATACTTCACAAATATTGGTTAAGCTCTATTATACTATAAACATGAAATGCTTTATTGCCATGTCATTGGCTGGAAAGACCATAATCGAAGCTAGTCGAGAAGAACTATTTCGGACCAAGAGGAGAGAGGTTCATACCGTATCCATGGGTACCAAGCTTAGATAACCTTTTTTCGTTGATTACTCGCAATGATGTGACAATTAATATTTCCTTTCACCTAAAACGATAAAATTCATCTGTTTATAGGACATTTTGTAAAAAAGCATGTAATTATGTGAAGTTATTATCTGTCCATTACATTCCCAATATGACAACAACATGTTTGACTGCCAATACGACAACATTTAATGATAAATAACTTATTAGAATTAATTCTAAATAAACTTTGCTGAATGTTGAAAATAGTATGCAATAAACATGTTAATATTTTGTCAAATGATATGTTATTATTATTATTTCGAATTTATTTGTGTGATACACAGCTTCATGGAAATATTAACGTGAGAGTGGTAACCATTTGGCATATTTTAATGCAAAAATGACGCAATTCGGTTTAAAAGAAATATATATATGATGATTTATGTTTCCCCTACCCTGAAATCGTGCTATTTTACTATCGAATGAGACACCTTTTAAAAAGGCCTGTAAAAAAAAAGTGACACCACAATTTGGATTGACTCACTACCTGGCACTTATCTAGAGGGTCTATACTAACTACCTATGTGATCAGATTTGAGAAGGTACACCGGTTGAACGATCACTTTTTTTAGGGATCCCAGCCTCTAGACTATACTGAGGCTTTCTCAGAGGAGCACTGCGCAACATTGAACATTGAACAGAAATATTCATGCATTCAATTTGTTGATTACGTAGCTATTAATGATTTGTGCCCGAAATAAAAGGGAAAATCAATCTAATATTTGCTATTATTATTGATAGATGATTTATATTGTTTATGAATGCAACGTATTTAAACCTAAACCATGCAATTGTCTTAGTTGTAAAGACTAGTAAATGTCATGGTTTACGCAAGTTATGATAGGGATCTTATTATTCATTGGATTATTCTAAGATTTACATGATAACTTCTTTTAATTAGGTGTTGCATTGAACCTGAATTGATCTTGGTCCAGTGGTTTTGACAAGTAAATAACCGTCATGAAACAGAGTCCTATTTCTTCATTTACCCTGTACAGTTAGTCACATCTTTTCCAACAACAAAAAAAACACCGTTACTTTAATCGCATCTTTTTGTTGTGCTCTACGTGTTCATTTTTGAAAATCAAAATACACTAACATTAACGTCTACGCAAAATAAACTGTGTCCCTTAATGAATGAAAAAGGAGGGATTTTTGCTTACTTAAATAATAGATAGCCATTTATGTACTATTTTAGGCATCAAAACAACATGTTTATACAAATAGTTTGCATTCTGAGTGTTTACCATTACTAACCATGGATTTACAAATAATTTTAGGGCTTTTTAATGGGTCTCACACAATTAAGGGCGCATTATAATATTCATCTTTTCCTTGAAACTCTATGCTATGCTTTTTTTAAAATATTAGTTGGCTTACGTATATCTTTAGAACAAAGTTACTGAAAGTCGAACCTGTTACGTTACGTGTTTTTAATATTTTATATGCTTGCATATTCAGTATCCTGGCTATCCAACATTTGGTGTTTATAGCGTTTAAAGTATATTAGCGGCATCTACAGTATACACATATTCATATATCAAACAGTTTTATGTAGCAATTTAAAATTAATGACTGCCTTATTTTGTGCAATAAAAGAACACATTGCTCTCGATATAGAGTTTTTCTTGTATCATACTTAATATTATAAAAATGTAATTCAACGGAACAGTCCTTTGATAGCAACCTGAAACCCATTTACCTTATCTGGATATTAAATTAGAAGCGAAAAATGTCTTCACATGATATACCATATAACGAACTTTTAAAAAAAATGTCAATAGACGAGTGTGGATGTATAGTAAAACATCATCTTTCGCGGATATGCCGGATGAGGAAAAGATACGCACCCATATAAGAGTAAAAACGTGCACTCGAATATCGCCCGGGTATTATAAAAATGGCCTCGAAGTTACGTTCACACTATTATGATGCGATTACTATACTATGCGATTATATCAGGTCTCAATATTTACTTTCAGGTGACATTATGTCTTGCATAGGAATTTTAAAATACGAGTTAATACTTGAAAGCGTAGCAGGTACACAATTCCCTTTTAGGTTACTTAAAATAGAAAATCACATTAACTTGGCAAGCAACACCCCCTCGTGCCGAAACATAATATACATTTTACTTGATACTCTTTATGTATCTGCAAGACGACATTGCAGTATTTTGCCCGCGTGCTACATGCAAGAGATAAATAGAACATTGCCCCGGCTTCAGCAACCTTATCTAGTGCAGAGGACATTTATTGGTGAATTGATTGATTTCATGCGATTTGTTCTTCCTGCAAACATGAATGTATTTATAGCCACGTTTCTTAGATTCATGTTAGTGGTGGACGGTGTTCATTGTGGTTTTAAGTGTTTTGTCTTCTCTGTCGTCAATACAAGTGCACAGTACTTGCGGAGAATATACCAATCGGACTGGCAAATGTGGGCGTACTTACATTTTGTTTACTATCATATACTAACACTGAGGCATCGTCTGTTACCAACATAAATTTGGAGCTTTTTAGTAAGTTGTTTTAGTAAATTAACAATTCTGGGGAAAGATAAACAGTATGAGTCTATCACGAGTGTTATTTTGCCATAACAGAACAAAACTGACCAGAAATAAATATTTTAAAAAGTCAGTATATTTCTGATTTTGATGGACGCGTAGCTATGCAAAGATTGGCATTATTTTGGCGCCCAAACAATATATGAAATTGGTACTCAACAATAGCTCTACTATGGTAACACTTTTTAACAGTTTAATTTGCCGACATAATTTGATTTGATCAAATTATAAACCTCAATTAAGCAGTCACAACCCGCCTAATACGATTGTGAGCCATACGCTTTACGAGATTCACCTCGGCGACTCTGGTCATCTATACAATAATGACATAAAATCCCACCGGTAGTCGACAGACAAAACCAAATTAGTATTTAAATTAGCACCGTAACCTTATCATCACCTGGCGTTGATTAAATGCAGAGACTATGCCGTCTACCTTAAGGCTCGAAAAACGTAGTACTTGTGTAACCATTTCGTTTCTAACATTGTTCTATAACACCACTGTATTATAATGGTGGTCATAGTGCTAATCTTGTGTATATGTTACACGCGGTCTTTGTCACAAGATAGAATACGACAATACATAAAACAATTTGAATTGGAGGTAGTAGACAACCAAACATTTTGTGTTATTTTTTCTAACAATCTGCAGAAGGTGTCAGATGGGGGTCGGCCGATTTCAATCATATTATATGTGATTGATAGTTAGTTGAAACTATTACAAAAGCCAATAATAAAAAAATCACCAGATGCCCTCTTCATACTTAAAGGGGCACTCCCTAAAATTGGTCCTTTTTTGTCAAAATATTACTAAAAAAATACCAAATTATGACAAATGTGCAGGGTTATTAAGCAGATAAGGCAATTACATTCGAATAATCAATAACTTTCTTTTGAATAAGTGTTATCTTGTTGTTGTTCAAAAAAAATTGCAGCCTGTTTCTAGTTTTTGAAGATATTTTTTGAGCTCTGTAAACTTAAGGTGTTTTACAAACTGAGAAAAAAACTGAAAATTGTGATTTTTTGAGATTTTTGAGGCTATTTTTTTTCCAAACGCAGGCTAGTATGGCTTCTTTAATAACATTTTGAAATAGCTATATCCTTCAGCTCTTCAAAAATGTTTTTAGAATCCTGGAACTTTTTTCATTTTTTTAAGGGGGTTATGTTGAAAAAGGCCATTTTGAAAAAATATAAAACGTAAAATTATGATATTTTCAAAGACAAAATGATACCAAGGATTTAATATGAGGTTTCTTAAAAATATTCAGTTATGGACAGCACCTCCGCAGAATCTTGAAACAATAACTTGCATTTTATAAGATTCCCCTACCCCAGAAAAAAACCACCCAGCCCCCTTAATAGGGCTAATTACCAACATTATGTCCTTCACGATAGGCCTTTAATATAAACAGTTATAATGAAGAACTTTAAATTTGAAATTTATCTTTCTCTTTCTTTTTCATTGAGGGTATGTATGCACAAAATAATGTTAAACTAGATTTAACATTAATTCAGGATTAATTGAAGGATAGTCCTCCTCATAGGACCTCACATCTTTCACATCCGTTTTAATACATATCTTGTTTAGAACTGATATAGTTTTCCATAGGCAAAGTTTTTAATAAACATAAATGCTAGTAGTAGATTAAATTTGAAGCATTCAATTCTTCGACTTACTAGTAGTTTTGTTATCAGAAAGAAAGAAAAGTAAGTAAAATGGGATCCTTTTGAGGGACTAACTATAACATAAACAACCAACCAAATGTTTACATTAATTTGACCATGGGCTGCCTGAGCACAGTAGACAGCAGTAGCTTTGTTTAAGAGAGAAATAAAATTAGGTAAAGTGGGGTCCTTTTGAAGGACTAACTATAACGTAAACACGCAACATGTTTATACTAATTTGACCATGGTCTGCCTGAGCATTTTAGACATCGACAAACTCAAAACAGACCTACTAGGTATCATAGGTGGATCACATAATATAGCCTATAACATGTATACATGGATACAACTCTGACTTTCTAGATTATTAATTTGGATATATGACTTGTTGTGTTGTGGATGTAGCATTTTGAATTGGATTTTATGAAAAGCATTTACAGTTTTGTGGTGTTACGAAAATGAGCTGTTCATTCCATTCCGAGGATAGCCTATGTGGACCAGTGCATTCATCTGGTGATAGGACTGTTGTTCCCCTACAAGCATTAAAGGGTGATGTAACCACATACCTGAAATCTCTTCATGCTCTTCATCTCATTTCTCATGGGCGGACACAACAGTTACAGGAATGGGAACTAATATGCAATAGAGGAGGAATCTTTAACTATGATCATGCTGATGGAACTGAAAGACTAGAGAACCTTACTGTGTGTCCAAAACACAGGAATAACTTGGGCGTGAATTGGAATGGGGCGAGACAGAAAACATGTAAACACCCGAATCATGAGGGGAAAAAGAGAGCTTATTTGAACATCAGACGTGTTAACAAACCTATGTCACAACAGATCTTCAATATCTATAATGTCACTGTTCCTATTGGCTCCGGTAAGTTTGTCTTCTCACTATTTAATTATATTTCTAAGACTAGGATACCAACCAATCATAGACGTAAATCAGGGGGAGTTTGTGTGCATGGATAAATTCTTCCCTTTTTTGAACAAGGGTGTATAATGTAACCCCAATTTGTTTTCATTATGAATATGTCTATGTGATTAAATTAGCATTGAACCACCTACATTGACTAATTTGTTATATGAATGGGCCCTTTTTTCAAACTTTTCCAATTAATATGAACCTATAAGTGATGCACATTTACATACAATATACTAGATAATTTGGATCAAAATGTTACCCTAAATTAGTGCAATTGGTATAAAAATGGGGCAAAGACGTTTATCAAAATGTTGACTAAAAGTATTCACAACATTGCATAAATCACGTTTATAATTAATAGAAAATCAGCCTCTGAGTGGGCCATATCCCCCTCAAACATCCCCATGAGCTGGAAAGTGACGCTACCCCCCCCCCCCCCCCCCCCCCCCACACACACACTAGCCAACAACAAATTTACGGTACTGCACCTTCTCAAATATGCCCAATTCACAGTGGCGTAACTAGGTATTTCATTTTGGGGGGGCATAAGGGGGGGGGGGGGCATGGTTAAAAATCGAGGGCATAGTTAAAAAATGGGGGTGCATTTTTTTGCAGATAGCTTAAAATTGCACTTTATGGACAAATGCGCGTGTAGCCCGTGTACTTTTTTCTTCTTATGTGGACTTTTGACCATTATAATACCATGATTAGTCTTGTCAAATGGACCGACAGGGCTAATCTGAACCAACACGACAGTCAATTTGATCAACTACTTTCATGTACTGCACTATCATGGGTAAACATTGTATTTTGTCATATTTCATTTGGGGGCATGAGGGGCATGGCTTTTGACTGGGGGGCAGATGCCCCCCCCCCCCCCTTTCCCCCCTCTGGTTACGCCACTGAAAATTCATAAAATATACCCCTTTTAATTTCAGCTATCTGTAACAAATGTCGATTAAAGCATTACAGAGAGCAGCGAGACAAAGGTGAAAGCAACAATTCTGAAAGTTCATCAATAGAGGAGGTAAGTAAAAGTGATTAGGGTGAGCGATTGGGGTAAGCTTTAGAATATTTGTTTTTCTCACTGTGTAAGATTATAGGTCGTTCTTTACAAAGGTCACAAGTGAAGACATAGTAGTGTTGGGGTAGGTCTATAGGAATTCCATTTATTGTTTGACCCTGCAATATGTGATGACAATTATGCCATGTAGTACCATTTCTATGCTTTTGAAATTTATACTACTGTCAAAGTTCCGTAACAAAAACAATAGTAGTCACAGTAATAACATTAAATTACACCGTTGATCACTTTGATGCTCATCCAACAATAAGGTACGAAACCCAAATATGTATGAACCGGATATAGATGATATATGAGCCAAATTATGGGAAAGAGCTTTGATTTGCCACCGTTGTTATTGAATTTGAATTATATAAACAGCATACGAGTATCAGGTAAACGTGAGGTGCCTGCCTTGATTAATGTCTTAATTTAATACAGTGCAAAATATATTGTTTGCATTCTCCAAAGCTAGTTGTCACATGTTGCTCATTACTTTTTCTTATATTTTGAACAGGATAACCTGGAAGCTGATCAAATCGCTGAAGAGATAGTTCCAAGTAATTCAGAGCCAATGGAAATTTCTCAAGAGGTAAATAGTACAACTATGAGATGTGGTCTGGTCATTATTCATTTTGTGTTGTTTGGCCTAGTATTATGCAATTCGGCCATTAGGATATTCATTTATAAAAGTATATGCTTACTCCCACCCAGTCTCCTTGAAAATGACAAATAAGTCTATATGAGACGGATCCCCATATCTATTATCAGGCAATATTCTGCATATCAAATGGTGAGTAATCAAGCAATAATTGACCGTATACCAAAGAGACAAGGTTGCTGGCATCGAGAGTTGCGAATGCAGTGATTATTGCAGTGTTCCTGCAATGAGACGGCTATTGTTTTTGTTTTTTTACCACTAGGATCCATCCGAAGGCTAAACAAGTAATGCTACCCCTTCCCCCCCGAACCGTACTTCGCATACGCAAACTTCATATAACAGTAACCTGGCAATAAAAAAACCCAATGCTTACAAAATATAATCGTTATCTAAAAGAAATAGAAGAAAAAAAGTGAAAAACATTCTAATAGTATAAATTGTTTTGCAGTATTTATGTATTTACTTATTGTGAAACACGTCTCCTTTTACAGGTGCAAAGTGAAGCATCATATGTTCAGCAAGGAGATGATATGCCTGGCACTAGCGATGGTCGTTTTCACGTTACCATAGTATCCGAAGAAGAGCTGTCTACGTCCAGTAGTGATGATGCTGAGATTAGCATATGGCAAGATGAAAAAACATGTCAGCATGAAAAACGCTTAATCCTAAATAATACCCTTGAAAGACTTGGAGAACGATCTCACAGTCCCCTTCATTCCACTCTGAATACAGAATGGACAGACATAGGTCGGACACAACAAACATATTATGTAAGAAAAATGAATGAAATAATTGATTGTGCCTTAGAAGTTGTTGCTCCTGGGCAACAACAACAATTATGGAATGCAGTAAAAGCCGCACGCGTAGACAATCAGCCCTCAATCAACAAAAGGAAGAAATGGGATGATGAGTCCATAAACACAATACTTGAAGCATACCTTATAGCTGATACATGGCAAACTCGTCAACAAATCTTGTCTTTATTTGCTAATGATTTTTCAAAGTGTGTTTTGCAGGAAATGATACCAGGACTTACAATCAGTCACATTGACAGTGCACGGTTGCATGCTGTAACTGCTGGAATTGGACAACCATTGGAAGAGAAGGCAAGGACAAGAATAAAACTGGATCCAATAAAAGCTGATCATTTTATTGATTATATTTCGCAACCGGCCCTCTTACAAGATGTTGCTTACGGTACTCGCAAGCTGAAACTGGATTCAGGAGAAACCATACTAATGCCCAATGTAATAAGAACAGCTATTCCATCAAGAATAATCGCACAATACAATGAGTTCTGTAACAGTACAGAATTTCAGCCTGCTTCAGATAGCACCCTTTTTAAAATTTTAAATGTATGCAGTGCTTCGAAACAAAAATCTATGCAAGGACTTGATTATATTGCCACAGAGGGTGCCCAAGCCTTTGACAGTTTGACTGAAATTGTTGATGACCTTTTTGACACAGGCAATGCCGATGAAGCATGGAAGAAAGGCGTAAAAGATAAGTTAAAAGTGGCAAGAAGATACCTCAAAATTGACTTCAAATCGCACATAGGAAAATCTGATGAATGCGGTGATCACTGCATGACATATGCTTTAAGTGATGAGAAAAACCCAGATGAATTTAGTTCTCAGTGTGATCATAACCATAATCTTGTATGTGAAAGATGTGACGCTTTGCGGGATGTTTTGAATGATATATTTACACAAATTAATAACAGCGATATGCAAGACCAAAACAAATCTCGTTGCGAGCATGACTGTAAAAATAAAAAGTCTGATATAGCTACATGGAAGTCCCATCTTCTCCGGACTGTAAACCAGGAATTTGGCAAGCAACAGGCTCTTCAAGAACTAAAAGATGACGGGGCACTCATTGTCATGGACTGGGCAATGAAGTTTATGCCACAGAAGTTCCGGGAGAAGATGACGGACTTCTTTGGCAAACGAGGAGTAAACTGGCACGTTAGTGCGGTCATCACAAAGAATACCAATAAGTTTAATGTAGATTGCTACGTACACATCTTTGAAAGTTGCACTCAAAACTGGTTTAGTGTAGCTAGCATTATAGAGAACCTTCTGACAAACATTAAGACAAATTACAGTCAACTGTCCAGAATTTATTTCCGAAGCGACAATGCTGGCTGCTATCACAATGCTGCACTGCTCCTATCTTTACCAGCTTTGGGACAACGCACAGGATTTACGATTTGCAGATACGACTTTTCTGATGCGCAATCGGGGAAAGACATCTGTGACCGGAAAATTGCCCCAATGAAATCACACATAAAACATTATGTAAATGAAAAGCATGATGTAACGACGGCAGAACAAATGAAAGAGGCTCTTGATTCTCATGGAGGAATTACTGGTTGCCAATTCGCTGTATGTCAAATAAACAACCTAAAACTAAATGCAAAAAATATAAAGTTGGAAGGTATTAGCTTGTATAATAATTTTGAATACAGCAATGGAAACATTCGGATGTGGAAGGCGTATGGCATTGGAGATGGTAAAGTATGTGCAATCAATTCAATCGCAGAGTCACTTCAAGGAGAAACTGGGTTAATAGTGGTTCAAGACTTTACGCTGAATAAGAATACAGGCACTATCTCGTCAATATCTCAGAGAGAAGGAGGCACAAATAAGACAAACTTATTTCCATGCGGAGAGAGTGGATGTTACTTGAGTTTCTCAACTCCCCAAGAAGCAGAAATTCACATGGATGCAGGTAAACATGTCAAGCAACTAGAGCAGGAGACAACATATGACAGAATAAGAAAACAATGGGCTGATAAGGTGTCTGGCATCCAAGAACAGCAGCAGTACACTGTACATGTATCTTCAGGTGCCGGTGAGCAGGAGGAAGGAATCATGGATCGTGGTTGGGCCTTGAAGGTATCAAGGAAAAACACCACTATGTCAACGAATGTAAAGACATTTTTGATAGGGCAATTCAATATTGGTGTGAAAACTGGGCGCAAGGTAAACCCTGAATCAGTAGCCAAGCAGATGAAAACTCTGACTGTGGATGGAGACTTTCAGTTTCAACCATCTGAATGGTGCACGGTAAAACAAATTTCAAGTATGTTTTCGAGACTTGCTGCTGCACAAAAACAAAAACCAGCCGGGGATAAAGTGACATCAAAAGATGAAGTCGCAGGAAGTTTAGATAATGATGATATTGTGTCATGGGTAGTAACAGGAGAAAAAGAGACATTTCGCCAACATGTTTATCAGGAAATTGACATTAGTCATCCCATCACATATGGTGACATCAATGTTTGCAAGCTCATCTCCCAGGGCAAGTGGAAGAACAAAAGAATAAAAGACTTGTCTGAAATATGTGACAACTTAGGTTTAGAAATCGATGGACCTGTGACCAGGAAAGAAAGTTATGTGAAGCCATTAAGAGGTCTAGTCAATAAATGCTGTCAAAAATAAGGCTAAGGGATTGGCACACTAGGCGCAAAAAAGGGTCAGTCTCACGTGCCTAAGTAATGTCAGTCTCATGATACACATGACTAATGTCAGCCTCTTATAAACATAAGACAGAAACTGTTCATAATTTTTAAGTTACAGCTATTGGAGTTCAAGAGTCTACTTACTCGCAGGGCTCTTTATGTTTATTTCATGTACCATGATAAGAACCTCAGCAAGCTGTAAAGGAAATATTTTAAATAGAAACCGATTTGGTGTCTAGAAGTAGCAGACCTCCCTGTCTATAATGAGTACCATATTTAAATTGCATCAAACAGAACTGATGTTGAAATATAATAACATAACCTTTCTGTTACTTAGTATTTTGATTTGATTTTGGGGTATAAGAATTGGATTGATGTTTATACTGCAAAACAACTGTTTTAAGTCATCAACTTTATCATCTGGCGGCCATTTTGCAAAGTTATCAATAATCACAAACTGTCGGGATGGTGTTGTTTTTTTGTTATCTAAAAGCATAGATAAGTGGTTAAGAACATATATCTGGTGGATTTGGTGTTATCTATGCTGTTATTGGCTAATTATACATTTATGGCAGCCATTTTTGACAGCCATCTTTAATTTAAAGTAGGTTAATAAACCTAAAGCACTGCGTATGAGATTTTATTTGTGGTTTAATACATTCATAGCATTATTTAAACTATACTTTGATCTTACATTATGGTCAATATATGTTATTTTATCTAAATTTACCATTTTGGCGGCCATTTTGGACGCCATCTTGAATAATTTAAGCTTGGTGTATAAACAAGGCTTATAAACATCTTAAATATGTCAAGGGCCATTAAAGAACGAAAAAAAAGCTGGTTCGGTGGAGTACCGGGGAACACGGTCAACTTCTATAGTCCGTTCCCAGAATATACCTGACTAAAAGTGGCATTATTTAAAACCACCCCCTTAATAAACGGAAAAAAGTTCCAGGATTCTAAAACCACTTTTGAATAGTTAAAGGGTCGCTCTATCACTTGTAAATAATGAATCAGCTGTATCTGTCTGCGTTTTTGCCAAATTTATGGACAAAGAACTCTAAAAAATACAAATTTTATGATTTCTGTAAAAACCTGAAATAGGCTAAATTGAGTTTTCAAAAAAGATATGTTATCAGGCTAAATACAGACTGACAATTATTCGAGATATTCTCAAGATGACCCTTTTCAAAGGAGTAGTTGATTTATTTGAAAATATTGTTGCCTTACTTTTTCAGATCATCTTCAAATTTGCATTAATAAGGCTTTTTTTTATTGTTTTTTACCCAAAAATGGCAATATTTAGGGAGTGCCCCTTTAACCGTGAAGAGGGTAATTGTTGATTTTTTTAATATGTGCTTTTGTAATAGTTCCAACCACCCATCATTCACATGCGGTATGAATAAAATCCGCCGACCCCCATGTGACAGCCTATACATGCAGCCTGCAGATATTAATAAAATATTACACTTAAGACGTATTGAGCTGGGTGACCAACAATGGATTACACTTTTTCACCTCTTGCCTAACTTTGACAAAAAATGACATTTATGAATATATGATAGATGGCGGAAAATAAGGCATCAGATAGGAAACAGTTTCTGGTATGATGTATTACATGCATGGGCAAATGTTGTTCATAATCAGATTTTCGACCCAAACTTGGACTCCATTATGCAAGAAATTATTAATGGGGGAATGATAAAATAATGGATGGGAATCAATCTGTAAGATATAAGCATTGGTATGTTAAAGGTGTATAGTTTATGAATGATTTATTGTAATAGAATGGTAATTTTCTATCATTCACTGAATTGTGTAACAAATATAATGTGTATAATTGAGTATTACGATATTGCATGGATTTTAAAAATCACACTTGATATTTAGATTTAAAAAACACACCTGATATTTAGATTTTACATCTCAAACCATTCAAAATCAAAAAAGGTCATTAACCACAATACAAAAAACAAAAACAAATTGCCTTTTTTACCTCATATTTTTAAGCCTTTTAAACATTTTGGACAAGTAAGAGAAAAATGTTTAGACATGCATGTATTTAGACACAGAAAATGGTTTCACGTATTTTGTTTCGTCTGTTCTATGTGTGCATGTAACTTTTGCTGGAAAAAGCTTTTTGATCACATTTTTCTTCAAAAATATCATGGATCTCCACCTTAAAATCGGGTGTCACTCATATTGTGGTAAATTAGCCTAGAGTGATCAGAGGCAACTCCTTACATTAATTAATGGTATAATATTATGTTTTATGCATGTTTTATTCTATACCTGTTTGCTATTTAAAATTTAAAAACAATGTCTTGTTGACTGTGTTGAGGTGGTCTGTCAGCTGCTGAGTAAGCGTCCTTGGAGATGATTTCTAAGATGTGATCTACGTATCTTTTCCATAGCTTAGGCTTACATGTGATAGGTGCACTGGCGATCGCTTTCTGTTCAAGCTATTCCATGAAGACGTTTGCTATGCTATGGCTGACAGGGCTGCCAATGGCTGCGCCAAACGTCTGTTAATGACATCTCTGAATGAGAAATATGTAGTGGTTGAAACAAAGGTTGTGTAACGGTTTCAAATTAAAGTTGAGATCATGCCTCACAAAGTGGTCAGTTTACATTTCTTGATTTCCTTTTTTGTTTTACTGTAATATCAATCCAAAACTAATTGTTGAATATTTGTTTGGTAGAAGAGTTGCTTTAATACTATTGAACATAAATTTCTTGTACATGAATAACCTTGCTTTTGTTACAATGACAGTATTTGTTTGTTTGCTTGGTGTTTGTTTGTTGAAGTGTTTGTTTGTTTTCACGCGGTTGGTCCCTGCGGACCTGGGAATCAGACGCGAGCAAAATACCTGGGCATGAGCCAGTACTCCTTATTGCGTTATAGTATTAAGGAAATCCGTTCTACAGGGTGAGTCAAAAAAAAGTTTAAACGGAAAAACCTTCGGTCCATCTGATATTTAATAATACCACTACCAGAGCCACCAACACCATAATCTTATACTAGGCCTAATCAGGAAACTTTAGCGCAAAAAATTACAAAAAAACGGGTTTCTTAACATCTTCCTGATTCCTGTGCCACACAAGTTTGTGATTACAAGACGGGTAAAAAAAAAAACCCCAATCAAAACAGAAAGTTTTAGCATTTTACCAGGGCAATATCAATATATTGTCAGGAAGTTTTCCGCGAAATCAGGAAGGGTTGGCAGCTGTACATATCCTGATACAGCGAAACCTCCTTAATACAAAGTTGCCAAGGCCAAGTAAAAAAAATAACGTGTTTCTCGTTCGGACATTTTTAAAAATCAGTTAAGGGCAGCCCTTACTATTTATTATTTTTGGATTTTTTTGTTGTTATTTTTCATAAGCCAAGTTACAAGCTTTTTGCAAGAAATGTTTCGATATTCGTATCACTATCTATGCCAACTAGTGTTTCTCTCGTCATTTTTCATTGAAATATAGTTGAAAATGATGGACACACTCACACACAACAAAGACAGGTATAATTCTTTTTTTCTTTTTCTGGAATGTTTTGGAATGTTTTGAAAATAACAAAAACAAAAATATTGGAGCGGCGTCCAAAATCGGTGCGGGCGGGGACGTGAAACTAGTAATTTGTGTTACTTGGCCTTATATACATGTAATTATGCTTTTGCATGCTTAAAAATAAATATTCTTGAAAGGCTTATTTATACCAATCATGCATACAATGTTCCATACTGAATTTTGTTTCGTCTAGTAAATGTGACAGATGCCTGTTTAACACTTTCCATGCGGCTATCAGTTTTACCATGTACAAAACAGATTTTTCAGAAACTTTTACCAGCTTTCAAGGTCTATCTCAATGATTACTGAACCAATACTAGGTCTGTTTGTACTTATTTCAATGCATTTTTTCATGGTGATTCCAAATATGGTAATGAAATTTAATAATTGCGACATTTTTGAAACATTTTGGAATGTCGTCTGCGGACGCCTGCCGCGTGGAAAGTGTTAAAAACCGCCCACATCAGGTTATTTGAGCTTATCGATCATGATTGGAATTGAAATAATTAGGTTTCTATCCTTCATCAATATATTCCTGTTCATTAATTGGTTAAAAGTGTGTCACATGATCAAAAATAGTCTCACCATTAGGCAAGAAGACCAAAAATGCTTTTGACGAGGGAGAGAGGTACTATTTGGAGAATGAAATAGTCTACTATTACCCTATATGACCTCGATTTACGTGTCAAAGTTCTCTTTATGTTAATATTATGATAGCTCAGTCTTTGAGAGTCTACTTTTAACAAATTAATGAACAAGAAATATATTGATGAAGGATATAAAACAAATATTTTCTGCTCTTTATTCGGGAAAATAGTACCACACGGTCTCCAGTTCACCGAGGGCCCAATATATTCCACCAGATCCCTCAAGAGCAGTAAATATTTGTATAATATGTACCCGGGTGGTGTATGTATAGTACTGCCATCCTAATCTGCCCATTTTTCAAACTTTTTGTTAAAGAATATTATATCCATTCATACTATAAAACACGTAGAAAGTGCTCAATAAAAGGTTTCTGTTTTCTAAAATGGCCCATATAACGTCAAAATGGAACATATCTTGCGCCAAATACAGAACTAATATAATGACTATTTTAAGGTTTTGTCTATTCAATATCGCGTTATACCCAAACTTGTTTCATGCATGCTTTTGGACAAAAGCATGCCTTTTCCCCTTGGCCTTGAAAACATTACATCGATTACGTCACAAACTAAAATGTGGCCCTTTTATTGCATAACATTTTGTTGGACAGCTTACGCAAACAAATGATCCTTAATATCACACCATGGGGGCAAAATTCGAGGCCACATTTGCACTTTTCAACAAAAAAACAGTAGTGCGACACTTTTTTCAATGTGTATATGTCCGTGTAGAGATCGTTGCGTTATACAATAAAATCAACAAATTTACTAACCAAAATGCCTGGTAAAGATTTTATGGACCAAAGAATGAAGAAAACCCGGTTTCCACAACGTTTATTTATCTGTCCGCATCAACTACTACTAGACGTTCGGCATACATCTCTTCGTAATATGGAATTTCCCGTTTCAGTATGGATTCTACGAATTGCTTTGCTTGAGCCGCCGCGCCAGCTGATATATCGGGCCTTTCTGAAGAGCTGCTGTGTTGGTTGTTGTCCGCTGCCACCGTGTCCGACTTATTTGCGTCCGACTTAACTGCGTCCGACTTCACTGCGTCCGACTTCACTGCATCCGACTTAACTGCATCCGACTTAACTGCGTCCGACTTAACTGCGTCTGACTTAACTGCATCCGACTTAACTGCGTCCGACTTAACTGCGTCCGACTTCTGCACCGAACGCGTAAAACCAGTGCTAGAGAAACTGCTCTCGTGCATTCCAATAGTACGGTAGGTTAAGATGGTCTGCTTCGGTACAACCCACTGCTTAGTCATAACGTCATCCCCGGTTTCCCAGGTCAGTAGATCTTCGCTGAACGGAATGCCAATTTCTTTGCAGTAGGCCTCTATGACTCCTTTCGGGTTGCTCAAAAGATCGTCCGCATCAATGATGATGGGATTAGGCTCCAAACCTTCGGCTTTAACATATTTCCACAATTCGTTCAGGTACTGATAAGGTCGGAACTTATCCGGTGTTGGTTTATTGGGATTCTTGAACTTTGCGTCACTGTGTTTCGCAGCGTTCTTAACATTGAACATTTTGTTTGGGTGTCGCATGAGGAAGGTGTGACGAAACCCCTTGGGTATCTCATCATATAGAGGAGGCGTAGGTCTAGTGATATTCGCCCCCATATCTTTCACAAATACCATCCTTTTACCAGGAAAATCGCCCTCTAATTGCTCCTTCAACCAGGCCCTTGTCTTATCACTGGCATCAAAACCGGAATCGATCTTTTCAATGGCGGCTTGTCCTCCTAACTTCTCTACTAAATCCTTGAATGGTCCGTAGAACATGGGATCGTCATCTAGAGAGAACTTCCCCATCTGAACATAGGGCTCATACCAAGCGGACGTTTCCGGTACAAAGGTCATGCATTTCAAGAATGATGTTGACACGGAGCGAGGAGTGGCCCACAGGAAGACTTTGAGAGGACCGGATGAATCGTCTTGAGTCGCCATGATATCTGACAAAGAATAAATAAATAATGAAATTAGTTTGTTATGCATTTATCATGTTTATAATCATGTTAATGTTTAGATTCGACAGCCTGTAAAAATGTGTAATATTTTTGGGCAAATCCGAGCTCACCTTTCCTCAACCCGGAGGAAGAGGGTGGCCACTTAGAACACTTTTAGATCATTTTAATAGCATACATTTCATCATTATTAGTGTTGATTAAAAACAGCTGAAATGAGGCGAAATAGCATTAAACAATATAATTTAGGGCTGAGCAGACTCCACAACGCTCGAACTGTTTGCGCTCTCACACCACCACAACACAATGACGCAGCCTGATTGGTCAACGGTGGTCAACGCTTGCGCTCAGCTTTGGAGCGTTGTGGAGTATGCTGTGCCCTTTGCACGTGCAAAGTAATGATGAGATAAGGTTCCTATACTGATCCAAATAGTATACTCACAACTGTGGACGTTTCGGCAACACTGTTGCCTTTCTCAACACTTGGTAGATTGTGGTGAGTTATTTACTGTCATCGACGCTAGAGGGAGTTTTCTCTGCGGTGGTTTTGGAGTTGCCAGTTCGTTTCTTGACTCCAGGCAGATACACTTGTTCCCTGAGCCCTTTGCTCCAATCCGGAAAAATCTCCGCTAACCATGGTTAGTGTCGGGCCGTGTGTGTGGAAACCATAAGGCGCAGGGACATGTACCAGACAGACACCTCTGGATTGTAAACCGACGTTATGGCTGCGATACGTCTATGATGTGTTGGAGGTGATACACAAAGATGCTGTGGAACAGCTTACGGACCATATCAACAACACAGACAAATCTGACTCCATCAAATTCACCTTTGAGAAAGAGACTGGTGGAAGAATACCTTTCCTGGACACCCTTATCGTCAAGAAAGCAGATGGATCCGTGAAGTTGTCGGTCTACAGAAAGCCATACCCACACAGATCAATACTTTAATTACCAATACCATCACCCTCTACACCAGAAATTGGGCGTCATAAGAACATTATACGATCGGAAAGAGCGAGTGATCACGGAGGAAGCGGACAAAAAAGAGGAGGAAAAGCACGCGTGCAAGAAGCCTTACATCTATGTGGATACCCAAAGTGGACCTTTGACAAAGTCAAGAAACAGATGTCAACAAAGAAGACCAAACCAAGAAGAACCCCAAACACCAGGAGGAGAATATAAACAGAGGCTTTGTGGTCATACCGTATGTCAAAGGGATTTCAGAAAGAGTATCGCGGGTAATGAAGAAATACAACATATCAACAGCTATGAGACCGCATTGTACCATCCGGAATCAACTTGTCCACCCGAAAGATAAACGTGATCAACTCAACTGTATACAACATCCCGTGCAAAAACTGCAACTTATGTTATGTCGGTGAAACGGGCAGAAAATTCGGCACTCGTCTGGAGGACAGGGATAGCACTAGATCAAAAATGTGAGAGGTCCCATGAAATTTTTCGGGACCCCGTAGGACTTCAAAAAACAAATTTAAGGGGTCCCTCAAGAAAATGAGAGGTCCCGAAGTATGGGTATTTGAAAATGGACGAAACTGATTTAGGAAAATTAGAGGCCACACTATGAGTCGATGACTGATGGTTTGGTTAGTTAGGGGTCGACGGGTATGATCGATGATGAGGACAGTTTTATTGAATTTATATTGTGAGCAAAGGATGGATATGTAATTTATAGAATTTCTTAAGGTTTCCATTTCCATACATCGTCAAATGTGAGGGGTCCCTTCAATTTTGATCGGGACCCGCAAGTCTTTCCAATTTGAAATCTGACGCGTCACTATTCGAAAGTGAGAGGTCTAGGACGCGCAGACGCGTCATAATGCGACCATTGCTGGAGGAGCACAAGACTGAAGCAGAGAAATTCAGCAAGAACATTGCCACCCGGGCCAGCCGCAAGTCTTCACAATCGACTATACGTATATAAGTCGGCCATTACGGATCATGTTGTGGACAGTAATCATGTGATTGGATGGAAAGAGGCTAAGGTCATAGGCACGGAACAAGATTGGTACAAGAGATGGATAAAAGAAGCAGTGGAGATAATAAAGAAAGGGGGCACCACCATGAACCGAGAGGAGGGGCAGTATCACCTCTCACATGTTTTTGACGAACTTTTACTGTCTGGAGTCAAGAAACGAACTGGCAACTCCAAAACCGCCGCTGAGAAAACTCCCTCTAGCGTCGGTGACAGTAAATAACTCACCACAATCTACCAAGTGTTGAGAAAGGCAATAGTGGGCCACCGAAACGTCCACAGTCATGACAGTTGTGAGTATACTTTTTGGATCAGTATAAGAACCTTATCTTATCATTTATTGCTACCGATCCTGATGAATCTATTCAATAATGTGCAAATAATGTTCATAAGATTAGTCATGCTCTATATCCCAACCTCCTACCCACATTTTCCAAGGGAAAACGACAAAAAGCGCGGACAAAAAGAGTGGCCACGCCCCCGGGCTTGAACCCAGGACCTCCCGGTTGAGAGACGAACGCCCTACCAGTGTGCCAAGGGCCGGGGTCAACCATACTTGGCCGAGTATACTCGGCCAACTATGTAGCCTGGGGCCATTATTTCATCGAAAAAGTGCCACGCCAGCTTACACAGACAGACTGCTCAATAAGACAAATTGGCCATGTGCTTTTAAGCAATTGGTCATGATCTATGAGCAATATTGGTCATGTTCTATACGCAATATTGGTCATGCTCTATACGCAATATTGGTCATGCACTATAATCAATATTGGCCATTATCTATCAGTAATATTGGTCATGATCTATAAGCAATATTGGTCATTATCTATCAGTAATATTGGTCATGATCTATAAGCAATATTGGTCATGCTCTATAAGTAATATTGGTCATGTTCTATACGCAATATTAGTCATGCTCTATACGCAATATTGGTCATGCACTATAATCAATATTGGTCATTATCTATCAGTAATATTGGTCATGATCTATAAGCAATATTGGTCATGCTCTATAGGCACAATTGGTCATGCTCTCTAAGTAATATTGGTTATGGTCCATAAACAATGTTGGTCATGATCTATAAGCAATATTGGTCATGCTCTATAAGCAATATTGGTCATGATATATAAGTAACATTGGTCATGCTCTATAAGTAATATGGGTCATGCTCTATAAACAATATTGACCATTAGTAATATTGGTCAAGCTCTATATGAAATATTGGTCATATCTATAAGCAATATCGGTCATTCTCTATAAGCAATATTGGTCATGCTCTATAGGTAATATTGGTCATGCTCTATAGGAAATATTGGTCATTCTCTATAAGCAATACTGGTCATACTCTATAAGCAATAGTGGTCATGATCTATAAGCAATATTTGTCATGATCTATAAGAAATATTGGTCATGCTCTGTAAGTAATATTGGTCATGATCTATTAGCGATATTGGTCATTATCTATAAGCAATACTGGTCATGATCCACTAGCAATACTGGTCATGATCTACTAGCAGTATTGGTCGTGATATTTAAGCATTATTGGTCATGATCTATAAGCAACATTGGTCATGCTCTGTAAGTAATATTGGTCATGATCTATAAGCGATATTGGTCATGCTCTGTAAGTAATATTGGTCATGCTCTATAGGTAATATTGGTCATGCTCTATAGGAAATATTGGTCATTCTCTATAAGCAATACTGGTCATACTCTATAAGCAATAGTGGTCATGATCTATAAGCAATATCGGTCATTCTCTATAAGCAATATTGGTCATGCTCTATATAGGTAATATTGGTCATGCTCTATAGGAAATATTGGTCATTCTCTATAAGCAATACTGGTCATACTCTATAAGCAATAGTGGTCATGATCTATAAGCAATACTGGTCATGATCCACTAGCAATACTGGTCATGATCTACTAGCAGTATTGGTCGTGATATTTAAGCATTATTGGTCATGATCTATAAGCAACATTGGTCATGCTCTGTAAGTAATATTGGTCATGATCTATAAGCGATATTGGTCATGCTCTGTAAGTAATATTGGTCATGATCTATAAGCAATATCGGCCATCATGGTCGAGCTCTATTATAATGGCTCTTGCCCAAACACAAGTTGAGGAAAGCTTGTACCCATTCAGTGAGGTGTTAATCACCGATCCTTTGTCAGCTCTACTTGTGTTCGGGCAAGAGCCCTAAAAGCAATATTGGTCATGCTCTGTGGGGAGGCACGAGTCCCGGTACTACACACAGTTTGTACACAGCGCCACAGCCGACTTGGTTGACGAAACCGTCCAAACAGTGGAATTTGGAAACATTTTGGATTTGTTCAATATCTTAATATTTTATTACAATACATGCGGCATGTGCAATAATACATGTTTCACCATCCACACAACTTACCTTCATCAAACCATAACCATGATAACGTGGGGTCAAACGTGTTCCTTCGATAGGCCTATCTTTAGCAATAATAAAATGGCGGAATATATTTTTCACGCTGTACACACTTAATATGTGCACGATAGATATCTCAGTAGACTGACATTGTATTGTGAACTTGGTGCGCATTGAGCCGAAGCAGCCTGATCGGTGACCCGAGAATCACAGAATGGTGTGAGAACAGTGCCGTGTTGTGATAAAAAAAACCACACACACCAAAACTACAGTGCAGTAGTACACCATAAACCAATAGATGATAGCCCATAAACCTTCCACCACATTGCCAAGCAGGAAGTCTATGGGAGAAGTATCTTCCTGCGCCGTACTAAATGTTTCCGGTTAAAACCTGCAGCTAGACTAGAGCTAATGGTTTAGGTGTCATTTGAAAGCCCCGGTTGAAAGCCAATTTTACATAATTGTGTGAATAAATCAGGTTATTCTCTCACTACGTGGCTGAGATACTGGTACTTATTATTTTGAAAGTCAAGGGTGGCAGGTGGCGGAAATTCTCTGAAAAAAGGAGGACATGGAGTATTCACTTTACAGAAACCAGGCATCGGAAAGTGGACTAAGAAACTGCTCACAAAAAGTATCGAAACACTTTAGAAATGATCCAATATATAACGGCTCGAAAGGGTATGCATTAATCGAAGCAAATATAAACCAAGTGCATAATTTTGTTCTGCGTATTTTGACACCTCGATCGTTGAGACTACGCTGTTGCGGAGCGGAGTTATTGTCATTTCAATGATCGTGGGTCCAGTTTCAAAAGTGGTTTGCGTTACCGTTTAGAATGATCAGATTCGTGATTTTCAATAGGGATGAGTGTCACTTTTGAAACTGGACCCACGATCATTGAAATGACAATCCGCTCCGCAACATCGTATCTCATCGATCGAGGTGTCAAAATACGCAGAACAAAACTATGCACTTGGTTATTTGCTTCGATTAATACCCTTTCAATCGAGCCGTTATAGGCCTATTGAATCATTTACACTTTCCAATGGTTAATCAGGGAGGTGTTACACAGTGTTTCAGCAGGTTTCAGTAATAACATCTCTCTATTGTAAAATTGTAATCTTCTTCATCACACCGACCTGCTTACCTGATTGCGTGTTCCGTCTGCATAGGTCTAACACTGGATGCTGTTTTAAGGCAACTTCGTCGCTTCTCTGCAGTCTTTCGCTATGATGTGTATAATCAGAGAGATGTTATTACTAATTATTACCTATTACACCTCCCTGGTATAATAGACTATATAATATCATGGAATGACTTAACATTTACATGTATAACTTGGAGAATAGGACTTGTTTACTCGTTGCATTGCATTCCAGGCGTATGCATACAACTCCACCAATATTTGCTCATTCTGACCATGCTCTGTGCCTTGCTCTGACGCAACGTTGAAGCTGGGTGACTGATGGGTTATCAGAAACGGAAAGTAATCAATAAACGAGTTATACAACTATGAGTTCCGGAATGGGGCTTTTACCAATATTATTTACCGCGGCGTATGGCATCGCAGTAGCAGCACAGCGGTTCCACCGATGACTGTCTTATCAAATCAAAAAGTTACATACGGTATTGTATTAATTTATTTGACAGTACAACTTCATCACTATTTCTATTCGATAAGAAAATCGATACATACCTGTAATACTTCGCTATATATATATAGTAGCTCCTATCCTACCAAGATTAAAACCCAAACAAACCCAAATGAGCGGCAGCCATGGTCCTGAGTGACCTTTCATAGGTGTATATAAACTGCGCCAATAAAGTACCTAAACACTTACACTTGATCTTGAGCAATATTGACAATACTTGCAGTCTTGCACAATGAAATTCTGGTATCGCACGACGACCATTTAGGTACAAAATGACGTTGGCACCGCGGTAATCTAATATCTACTGTGTGCTTATATAAGATACACCAAACTTGATCTTGAAATATCATACCCATAATCTTTCTCTAAAGCAGTTATAGATCACTGTCTAGACATTTCTAAGAAAAGACAAATAACATGAATAAACAACAGAATGAAGGGATTTTCTGTTCTTTTTTTCTTTTTTTTAGTCACTTTTTTCCCAACATTTTTTTTTTTTGAAGAAAAAATAGGTCGGTTGGGCCCGTATACATCAGCATTAAGTTTGCTTCTTCATGTTCTTTCTGTTTACTTTGTTATCGAGCCATATCGTCTAACTCCCCCTATGTGCTTTTCTATATTATGTTGGAAATTCACGTAAAAACAGTTAAGGGGGGGGGGGGGGCAGTGGCGTAGCTAGGTTTTTTTTCAGGGGGGGGGGGGGGGGGCAAGATTTCTAAAATTTTCGTAAAAGGTTGCCCCAAAAATGTTCTAAATCAGTCACCTCGTGAATTTCACGTAAGTGTGGGGGGGGGGGGGGGGGGGGGCGGTGAAGTCAACAAAATTCGCACGGTCACAATTTTTCGCACGGACACAACATTTCGCAGTCCAAAATACACTGTAGTCAACAAATATTGGCCAATCCTCAGGGTTTTAAGCAGTTTTTCCTAAAATATTGTCATTCATTTTTAAAAACCAGGCGAAAATGGTCATTTTTAAATGGTTACCCCGCATATAAGCACTATATCCAAAGAGAGGGGCGGTGGCACAACAAAATTCTGCCCCCCCCCCCCCCTGCCCCCCCCCCCCCCCCCCTGAGCTACGCCACTGAGGGGGGGGGGGGGGTCTGCATGTGGAAACCAGCCCACCATATTTCAGATCATTCCGAGTATTGATTTGTCGGTATTAAATAAACAACATCTTCGAGTCTGGCAGCTTTCAACTAGCTACTAAACAGGTCACTTATAAAACTCTATTGTATATTTCACGGACATAAATTATGCTAATGAGCTCATTAAATGACGTCACTCGCATCATCGGGGTTTCCCGATGATTGAAATACGTTGATTGAAATTCTAGGTCGAGTAAAATGATGTTCTTATTTGTTGTCTGTGAGCTTTTCTGATTTTTTTTTCCCGTATTGGAGTATTTGTTTATTGAAAATAGACAGTTCAAATTAAACGTTGGTTCCAAGTTCAAATGACAGCACATGTATTAAAGGCGACAGCAACGGCAATATGCAAGCAACATTTGAGAAAAAACGATGCCCGACTTTGCAAGAAAGTGTACGGGGAAGTGTACGGGTGAACATGACAAACCAAAACAGCCTAGTAAATAATCACCTCCGTGGCGCAATTGGTTAGCGCGTTCGGCTGTTAACCGAAAGGTTGGTGGTTCGTGGCGTAGCCAGGTTATTGATATTGGGGGGGCGAGAAGTTAAAATGAACCGACAAGATTGTTTTGAGTAAAGACACGCGCGCGCAGCGCGCGAAATTCTTTGACTTTACACCTATTTTTGGCCCGATTGAGGTACATTTTGACTCTAAACAAGCTTGTACCAACGAATATTGCATTTAGGTTACTGTTATGCGCGCGTAGCGCGCGAAATTTTTTCATATGTGTACTTTTGACCATCATAATTCCATGATTCCTCTGGTCAAATGAACCGACAGTGCCAATCTCAACCGACACGACGTCAATATTGGGGGGGGCGATTGCCCCCCTCGCCCCCCCTCTGGCTACGCCACTGGTTCGAGTCCAGCCGGGGGCGTTGTTACTTTTTGCATTTAATGCAGATCGACAAATCACAGTAAAAATATAATATTGACAAATCACAGACCACTTACACAAAAATCGCATCTGCGCATGCTCCTGTCGTGATCGAAATCTACCACACAAGCAATGGGCGAGTTTTATAAGTGCAGGTCAAAAGAAATAAGTCCCCCTGGGAAATGTGATTTTTTTTTCTTCTGGAAAACAGTTAGGCTCCTTATCCTGTTACAAAATGTATAATGTAGACTGAAATGTTACACATTTAATGTGCAAAAAAGTTTCACCCAACAGTTAACCTTCACTTGAAGTGATGCCATTTATTAAATTTGATGACCAATAAAAAATGACAGTTTCTTGCATAGGGATTGGACAAATTGATGAAATTTTAAACCCATGAAAAATTGAAACACATAGTTGTCACCTGTTTGGATAAAAAATGTGAAGGAACTGTTCATGGTTGAATGAATAACATAAATTGAAGGTGTATATGATCCCTTGGATACACTTCAGGTCCATAAATGTCATCAATTTGTCCAATCCCTATGCAAGAAAGTGTCATTTTTAATTGGTCATCAAATTTAATAAATGGCAGCATATTAAGTATGTTAACAAAATTAGTTATATGTCATGTCAATAAAAAGTTGACGTTAAATCTGTTGTTGAGAAATGGTAAAGTTAGGTTATTTTCTGTTCGCAATTTGACATAGGGCCTTATACATGTACATTTCATACATAGTTCAATCGACAAACCATTATCGCACTATTTTAGAGGGGAAAAAATGAAAATGTGCAAGGTAAAAATCTAATGAAAATTATGAAAAATGCTAAGTATGACATTACTTAAACACCGTAAAATCTAACCTTTAGCCCGGCAACGCTGCATCATCATTAATCAAAGGATATCAAATAGGATTCACATGTTCTGCAAATATCTTCTATATGCATCGTGATACTTTATAATATGATTACTTCCTTGTGTCGGAATGTAAGCCCAACGCAAAATATAGCATATAATGATTTTGTAAATTTGGAATACTGTATTGCAAGTTGTCAGATTTTAATTGACATAATAATTGCACGTTATTTGCTTTAAAGCCGGTTGATATTGATATATTTCATTTCTCTGCCTGAAATTACAAAACTAAAATAATGTTTCACACATCAACGTTAACAATAGCATCAACATGAGTATTTGCGTTTCTTTAAAATAGTCACCTGGCACCAAAATGAAAAGGAAGGGTATTTCTAGGGCATTTCTCTGAAATGTCGTACAAACAGAACTTATTAGCAATCAATGAACATCTTTAACTATGTCCAAATAATCCAAATGGCAGTTGAAATTTGTTGAAATTATAGACAAAATATCGTTTCTTTTTAGACTTAAGACAGCAGCAAAGACGAAAATCCTGCAAATTATATATCATTTTGATTAAAAGGTATCCGTAAGATAGTTTCCAACAAAAACCAAGTTGAGTATATGAAATTAGTTTAAATAAATAAAAGAACCACAGATTCATTTCCGGAATTTTCAACCGATAGTTAAATTGAAAAATAATAAAAGGACTCATTAAGAATGTTGACTGACCCAATATTCACAGATCTGTTCTCTTCTTTTAGTTGTCAGTGAATAAAATTTACTTTCATTATACGTACCCGATGTTCTCTCTACATATTCAGAGGGGTAACACATGATCATTCCAGGATCCTGAAATACCCTACTATTTGACGGCATTTCGCGGACAATTTTGCTAATTTGACCCCTTTTTCGCACAAAAACGCGGACATTTTGACTAAAAATAATCCCCCTTTTTCACCATTTCAAGGACATTTTGTATATAGACCCCTATTTGCGCAAAAACGAGGACACATCTGGTTCAAGATACCCCTTTTCCCTATTCTCGGGACAATTTGATATGACACAATACTTATTCTATTTTATTTTCTTCTTAGCGGACAAAGCCTCTCAAAAAAACCACACCCCTTAGTTTTGAGATCGCGGAAATAGCATCCAAAATGACCCCTTAGTTTTGGGAATCGCGGATATCCGGCTTTAAAAAACACCCCTTATTTGGGGAAATCGCGGACATAAATGTCAGAAACCTCCCCCTTTGCCGCGATTTTTGGAACGATCCCGTCTCTGCTATACTATTATAAATAATCATGGATAAAAGGTAACATTTTAAACTACTTCCCAAAAGCTAAAAACAATTTGACCGTCGCCTTTACCATCTGAACGAGACGCCCCTCCTCCAAATAGGAATACCAAACCCTTAAGGTCACATTTTTTAACCTGGGCTACATTTGTGTTACATTGGTCATTTTCATGAAATATACATCATTTTTTTGTTTTGGTAGAATATATTAAAATATTTACATCTAAAGGGTATGAAACCATATATATCTGGAAAGCTCATAATGTAAGGATTGTAAATTCTTAAACTAGAAATCAAATATACAGGTGACCTAAACATTATACAGGGTGTAACAATTAAAATGTTATACAAAATGATGATTTACTTTTTTTCTTCCACAGTCTAAATGCAGGACCTATATGAAGGATATACATGTTTTTGTTGTATTTGAGTAAATTACCCATCCATCGAATTCAATATTAATTAGTCAGCTTATTAGGAAGTATATATACGGGGTGGTCAAAATACCCAAATGTTTATTACTGAAAAAACACCAATTTAAACAAGTTATGAAATATATGATAATTCAGAACAAGTTTGAGAGACTATCGTTTAGTTTAACCATCACTATGTGATTATAAAGCATTGTTTCACACAGCAATTTAATATACAGGGTGTTTAAACTACCATGTACAGTACGTGAGTATAATGTTGTCATCTCATCCACTACAGTTATTGATAACTTAACTCAACCTGCAACAGTGGGCATTTAAAAGTATAATAATAATATGTGTTGCATATAAAGTAATGACAATTAATTACTTTGGCTATAGTACATGTAGTACCAGTTGTGGTCATTCCTGAGGCAGGAGTCCAGTAATACTTTCAAATGAAGGTCAGGAGAAACCATCCATTCATGCAAATAGGACAATAAGATTTAGTCAGTTGTTGATTACTGTGTGTGGTAGAGCATGACATTGTATGCAATGGAATCATTTGCATACTTGGGACTGCTATACCACTCCGCTACCATTTGTCTGTTAGGACATTTTGAGATTTAACCATTTTCCACCCATGTATTGCATTGCAATCACCTCCTCCTCCTCCACTCCCTCCTCCTCCGCTCCCTCAACCACCCTGACTAATTATACTTAACGAGCTGTATTAATTAAAGCAAAAGTGATAGATTTTTTCTCTCTTCAGATTATTAAAAGGTATTAAATTGTCTTTAAGATAAGCTCAAACACAAGTCAATTTGATAGAGAGTTACTCAAATACAATAGCCTAAAGACAAAAAAACCTCTAAAATGTAACAAAACCACCTTTTTGTGGTGCCGAGGTTAAAAAACGTGACCTTAAGGAATAACCCGTTTAGGCCACGAGGCTCGTTATTCAGTATTTCATATTAGGGATATTCATAACTAATGACACGAATGATAGGGAGTAGCGAACCCTATTTCAAATAGAAAAGGATAGCGAACCAAAACATTGATGAATTGTTCAACGGGTGTACTGCGCCGATGAAATTATATTTTACCAAACTGATATCGTATTCAAATATAGTTTTCACGGTTCTTGTGAAATTGACGACGCAAAACACCCCACGTTAATTTTAAACGGGTTTTAATTTATCAAAAAGATAGGCAAAAAACCCATCCGAAATTGAACTCAAAACTCGACGTTTGAGACTCAACTGGTGTCACAGTTGAGGTATGAAAGTAGAACCTACTGATCTGAACAGAGGAGAGGCGTGAGAAAGAAGTATTATGCAACGCACATCCCATCGACTATTAGTAATGTGAGTGCCCGCCCAAAATAACTCCTACATCGTGGAAACGACACATTTAAAACACTTAAAGATAATCAGTTGATTGGTGAAAGTTATAATTGTACCACAAGCCAATTCGTTATTGGAATAGAGACCATTCTTGACTACTGAAACTTGTTTATGTTACCCTCTGATATTCCAAATACTCTTACATTTTGTTTCATGATAACTGAACAAAATAAACAAGCAATGTTAACACTAACCCCTTGGTCCGTCATCAATACAACACTCAATGAATGATGTAGACCGTCTTCTGTCGATTAGTAATTTTTACTCACTGTGGCCGACCATACAACCTCCTATATCATTTGACGATAAACACCGGATAAACACCTTTGTTGGCCATTTAATAAGTTTACAGTTACAATACATTAATTATACTATATATTATATCCCTCCCAAGGACATCAATATCATCAAAAGCCTCAAAAATCTATGAAATGTATCGTTTACCGTATCATACACATAACATGCTCTTCGATGTGTATTTTGAATTGAGAATTGTATATACACACAGCTCGTAGTCATAGTGTAGACATAGCACGTCGTCATTTTCATGAAAAGCCATCGTGTCAATATTTCTAAAAACACAATAAACACACCCAATTTTAAACCCTAATTCCAAGAGTTCCCCAACAATCACTTTTTGTGCATTTTTGTTGGTGGTTGTTGAATACTTTCTTAGTATTTTAAAACAAAAAACCAGCTTATAGGAGGCGATGCCTTAGTCATTACACCGTCCGACAGCTCTATACGTGTAGGGGACAGTCAGTCGCCGGGTCACGCGTAGCGGCTCTATTTTCTAGTCCAGGCAGAGTGCACAATTTAGCGTTGGCTGAGAGCGGCTATGAAACAGCCTCACTGAGAATTGCGATTTTTCCACTTTATAAACAGGATCTGGCCAACATAATATCAAATAAATGTTGCTAAAGGATGCATACGAATGAATAACATGATATTTTTTGTATACAAATGTTATTTTAAGGAGTAATTCTCCTTCAAAAAAATAAAAAATGACCAATAAACAAGCCAGTTTTTCTCGCCAACGAATATGCGCTCCCTGGAACTCCTGGAACTCACTACCTTATAATTTAAGATGCTGTGATTCACTTGACTCTTTTAAGAACTTGGTAAAAACAAGATTATTTGACTCAGTTTATAATTGATTTCTTTGTATATACATGTACATGTATATGCAAATCATCCTTGTTTATGTATTTTTCATGTTAATTTGTATTTTTGTTTTATATGTTGCGCCTCGGAATAGTTTTACCTAGATTGACGGCGCATTATGAATGCCATTATTATTATTATTATTATCATCTGGTCCTCTGAAAGTTTTCCTCTGGGCTACTCCTCGCTCCGTGTCAACATCATTCTTGAAACGCATGACCTTTGTACCGGAAACGTCCGCGTGGTTCGAGCCCTATCTTCAGATGAACATACACTTCGGACAACTATCACCAAGCTGACTAAAGTCAATCAACCATTGTATAAATTAATTAACCAACTATTATGGGAATAAGGTGGTCCAGATGTTACTATCATATAATGAACAAAGCAACTATGTCTGTTCCCAAGGCAAGGTGGTCTTGACCTGCTAATTATATAGTTCTATTTTATTGTAAACATAATTAATTGAAACAATAACAAACTTCTGGTTTTTGTAAATAATATGGGTGAGACCTGTTACATTTTCTATAGGTCAAATGACCTCTGTCAATCAAGTTGGTACCAATTTCATCCATCAAGCAAGGCAGGTGATTGGTCAATAGTTTAGAGCAACTAACAGTCACTGCATTATATTCTGTAGATCTAGTAAGAAGCTTGTAATCATTTTAGATATTAGATTGGTTATGTTTGTGCCACCGATACAGCAAGACATCGTCTGAACAACAATAAATCATCAAGGGTCGATCCCGCTCTACATGTACATAAAGTGTCTTCGAGTATTTGTCTACCAGCTAATTCCCTACACACAACCGCCTGGTTATAATTGGTGGAGAATCCGAATCTGCAAACTTCTTGTAAAGTTAACCTAGAGATGAGACTCAGAGAAAGAAGACGATATGTTCAGCCGAGCGAGTTCAGTTAGAACTTTAAAACTTGTTCACAGATGTACTTCTGGTACTTTCAAATAAACTGTGTAACTTCAACATGATTGTGTTACTGAACTTTTTATTGGAGTTGATTCCCTCGACAACTACTTCAAATAGCAGTGGAACCGCAACTGAGATGGTGAAAATGTAAGCATTGAACAAACTCAAGTCAGGCCAGGTTTTTGACAACCTGCTACCGATAATGTTGGCCAATTCGGTACAGTCTGTGGCGCGCATGGCAGTGTACTGGAGAAGACTCTATCTCTACATGTAGCCTTTGTTAATGTGACTGCGGCAGATATCGAAGACTGTTGGTGAACTAATTCGTCGCTGTTCTGACATACCGGCACATGTGCCATTTTGGGCAAAATGAGTTAAGTTGCATTTATGATCTACAAGTGAAACTCTTTATTCTCCAAAAAAAAATGAGATAAAAAGGTAATTAATTAATGAGATACCGCACTAATTAGTGTCATATGCCAGGGTTTTAACATAATACCGGCATGAAAACCTCATTTTGTATTCTGACATACCGGCACATCACAATATTCTGCCATAGACCACAGTGTAACTACATACCGGCATATCACTGGCATATCACTGTAGGACTGTCTGACATACCGGCACATGACTTTATGACATAATTACTCCTAATTAATAATTGCAATTTGTTGTTGTAACATGCTCATAACAAACATAAGTATATATCTATTAGTGTTCTTTGACAATGATAGTGACATTTAATGTAAATGCTCTCTAACAAGTCTTTAAAAATTGGAAAATTTTCAAACACGATTTTCTCAAAACGCTGTTTTTCGTGATGTGCCGGTATGTCAGAACAGCGACGAATTGTATCCACGGCTGGATCTTCAGATTTGTGTAACTCACAAAAATACCTGCCCGACAGAAATTCCACCAGCCAGTGCAACCTCGATGAAGAAAAAGAGTATGAATTTTACCTGCCGCTGCCAGTCGATCGGGTACTTTAGCATCTTCACCCGCCTGATGCAAAAGTTACCCACTGTGGACAAGTGCTGTTTCCAGAATCAATTATATCTGTACTCAATCAGCTATTTTCAGCAATGTTACACAAAGGATATTTTCGTGCCCGATTGTACAACTGGTTATTTGTTGATGAGTGAATGCTACGGACATACTTTATGAAGCCAAGCACTACTGAAGACTTGCGGAGACCAAGAATAACCAAGTTCCAGTCACCAGCATTAAAGATAAGCCCAACACTACTAAAAATGTGAGAAGACCAAGAAGAATTACCAAGTTCCAGGCAGCAGCATTTTAGATCTAAATGAACACAGGAGTGAAGATTCTGAAGAATTCAAGATGGAAGAGACAATAAACTGAAGATAAGAAGATATCAGCGATGAAAAACATTTAAAAACTGACATTATTTGTGTGTTTTTATTTGTGTTATTATGTGAATATATCCGACCAGTCATGCTTCTAATCCAAAGATGTCTAACCTCTACTGTAACTGTAAGTAAAATCATATTTAGCTTAGCTCTAGTTTAATACTACGTTGATATATATTTCTGTCAATCTATATGTTACATCTTGTTACTGAGTTGTATGTTGTTATCATTTGGTCCAGAGAATCATTATTATTTCATATTTTTGAAAAGTACCTTTCGGGGACAATTATTAAAATATATCAATGAACATTTGAAGATTGAAATTATTTTACCAAAATCCCGCTCTACATGTACATAAAGTGTCTTCGAGTATTTGTCTACCAGCTAATTCCCTACACACAACCACCTGGTTATACAACCTACGGATTTAGTGGAGAAGTTAGGAGGACGAGCCGCCATAGAAAAGATCGATTCCGGTTTTGATGCCAGTGATAAGACACGGGCCTGGTTGAAAGAGCAATTTTTCCTGGTTAAAGGATGGTATTTGTTAAGGATAATGGGGCGACTATCACCATGCCAGCGCCTCCTCTATGAGGATATACCCAAGGGGTTTCGTCACACCTTCCTCATGCGAAACCCAAACAAAATATTCAATGTAAAGAACGTTTTGAAATACAGAGACACACAGCTCAAGAATCCAAATAAACCAACACTGGGGGATAAGTTCCTGCCCTGTCAGTACCTCAATATACTAGGATTTTATTGGCATACACCTAAACACATTGTCTTTGTATAAATTATGTTAGCAACTTGGAAAACATCAATTTACAATGCAGTTAACTGTATAAGTCAAAAGTATATTAAAACCTATGTATTTTCAACCATATATAGTAACAAGTTTTAATTTCCATTTATGGCCAAATCTTGAACTTGGGGCTAAACCCTGAGGTTACAGAGTTCATCACAATGGAATGGCTGGCCTGGTAATCTACAACCCAGTCTCATAGCCTAATACCTAAATACTGTGACCCTTATGCATTGGTGAATACATATCACTTGTACTACTGAACTTTGCACTAAAGTGTGAGAGTATTGGAGCTCCTTTTGGTTTACACCTAACTTACAATGGATAGAGTGAAATCTGCAATTGGTTGGACGATACATCTCAGTGTCCAACGTAGAGCAGCAATATTCTGTATGAATGATTTTAAATCAAGATTTCCTGGATCCGTCACCAACATGTTAAGGAAACTGCAGTGGGAATCACTCACAGATAGGCGCCAAACCAGGAGACTGGTCAAACCTTCACAAAGCGATCCACGGTCACCTATCCATCCCAATTGGTAACCTCACCCAGCCAGCACTCACGGCACACGAACTCTCAAGCCTTCAAAACCATCGCCGCATCGAAAGACTGCTATAAGTTCTCTTTTCTTCCAAAGACTATCAGTCCCGGACTCAATTGTCACACTAACCGACAGTGAACAATTCAAAAACGCAACCAAAGTTTACCTCGCAACTAAACAAGACTAAGCAACCAACCCAAGTAGAATTGCATACACAACATACCCTGATCGCTTGGTTCCAGTGGAACGTTGGCCAGTACTACAAAAGAAGAAGAAGTGTTAATATTATTTGTTAATAATTATAATAACCATATTCTAAACTACTTTCTTAATCTATTACATCTCATAATATATAATTAGACCTTAGGATTAACCTATTCAATTGTTTGAAGACAAACTATTGTTAAATCCATACACGAATTCATCCAACATATTATATACTCTTATACTATTCTTTTTCATGAGCTTGATATTCCAAGTTTGATTGACATTGATTTTCAATTGTTTCAATCCATATATCCATAGTTTCAAAAAGTATAAAACCAATTTCTATAGGGAAGATTTCTCTAGCAATACTATTACTATACCCAGCAGACAATAGGCTCATTCCAAGAAAGGACATTGGCTTTCTTTGGGTGCAAAAATACATTGTTATGGTCCACTCATACTTCTTGCGATGTATGTTTATGGGGAATGTTATTTAGTGTCCCCATCAACCACGAGACGTTCGGCATACATCTCTTCGTAGTACGGCATTTCACGCTTCAAAATGGATTCAAGCATTTGCTTGGCTTGAGCCGCTAATCCCGGTGGAATCATAGGGCTTTCTTCTTGAGGGCTGATTTGATCATTGTTAGCGGTGACCACATCTGGCTTTACCGCCGGACGCGTAAACCCGGTGCTTGCGAAAGTGGTGTTATGGGCTCCAATTGCACGATATGTTAAGACGGTTTGCTTTGGCACAACCCATTTGCTAATCATAACGTCATCTCCGGCTTCCCAGGTTAGTATATCTTCGCTGAACGGAATACCGACTTCTTTGCAGTAGGCCTCTAAAACTCCTTTCGGGTTGCGCAAAAGATCTTCACCATCGATGACGATGGGTCGAGCCTCCAAACCTTGGACTTTAACGTATTTCCAGAGCTCGTGCAAGTATTGATATGGTCGGACCTTATCCGCCGCTATGTTTGGAAGTTTGGATCCGACGTTCGTGTTAGTAGGCTTACTAGTGTCAGGTTTTGGTTGTCCCTGACTTTGGATGCGCTTCAACCAGGACTTCATATTTATAACATTGCTAGGATGACGCATGATAAAGGTATGACGGAAACCGTTAGGTAGCTTATCGTACCGAGGAGGCGACGGTCTGGTAATAGCCGCTGCAATATCCTTCACAAATACCACTTTCTTACCAGGAAACTCGCCTTCCAATTCCTCCTTCAACCAGTCTACGGTCTTATCACTGGCGTCAAAGCCAGATTCAATCTTCTCTATGGCGGATTGTCCTCCTAGCTTCTCCAATAATTTCTTGAAATGTCCGTCGAACATGGCGCTATCATCTGAAGCAAACTTCGCCATCTGAAAATAAGGCTCGTGCCAAGCAGACGTTTCAGGTACAAAGGTCATGCATTTGAGGAAAGTCGTTGACACGGAGCGAGGAGTGGCCCACAGGAAGACTTTGAGAGGACCGAGTGATTCATCTTGAGTTGCCATGTTTATCTGATGGATAATAACAGAGAGTTATGATCATAAAATCCAACTTATCTTTATTGTGATGACGTCATGCTGTTATCAGAATCATATTACAAAAGATCTTTATTGTGATGTCATGCTGTTATCAGAATCATATTACAAAAGATCTTTATTGTGATGTCATGCTGTTATCAGAATTATATTACAAAAGACTGATATAGGCCATGTCCCTAAAAAGGTGCACGTGTTCCACGTCCGTGGTCTTTTGATTGCTCAATATTTTTCTGTAATATTTATATAATCTTAAAAATAATTTAATTGGCTTTCGAATGCGCCGTTATTGTGATCGTAGTTGCTCTTCCAAATCCAATGATATGCTTGAACAATCACGAGTATACTTAACCCCCTGGGGTCTTCCTGTCTATCTTACAGTGGTTCTGATTGGTTTATTACAAGATGTACTCATATGAATAGCCAATTCAAATGCAGCTTGTAAAATGTTTCACTCCCATTTGTATCAGGGAAACAATTATTCTAACAATGTCTCTCATTGGTGCAATAAATGATGTATCCATCTTTTCAACCAATCGGCCGGTAGTACTCAGGGCGGGTTAAAAATAGGTTGTGCCACTCGTTAAGGAAACAAGATGCTTATGGAAAAAAGAGTCAGTCCGTGGCTTATGGTCAA
Source organism: Ophiura sarsii (assembly GCA_035610835.1). Lineage (NCBI taxonomy): Eukaryota > Metazoa > Echinodermata > Ophiuroidea > Amphilepidida > Ophiuridae > Ophiura > Ophiura sarsii. The sequence continues at coordinate 19,860,069 of CM069449.1, forward strand.
ACAAGAATATCTCTGGATTGACTCAAGCAAATTCAAATACGAAATGTTTAAAGATGAAAATGACACATTCACCAAAAAGCATATTTTTCTAAAAGTGGCACACACACGATTTTTAGTGCTCGTTGTTGAGCTAACATATTTTTAAATAGAGAAAAGTAAACACAATCAAATAAAGGGAATTTGAAAGCCAATTAAATTATCTTTTAGATTATATTAATGAGGGCAGTGAAGTCGAACACGTGCACTCTTTTTAGGGACACCCTGTATATATTGATTTTCTACAAACTTGATGTTCGTTTAGGGGTCGTCCAAAATTATCGCCATTTTCACTTACGTACAGAGCGTACGTAACTTGTTACCCCCTCCCCCCTCGAGTTACGTACGCAATAAATGGCGAAATTTTATTTTATTTTGTACTTTAAAAAAAAAGCCTGCCTCTCAAGATCGCCATTTAAGTTACGTACGGTTGGGGTATATTTCGTCGACCCCCTCCCCCCCCCCCCCCCGCCCCCTCTTACGTACGCTTTGTACGTAACTGAAAATGGCGAAAATTATGGACGACCCCATATACAACAAGGATAAAAATCCTAAAGGGCCCTGTGGCTCAGCAGACTCCACACCGCTCCCGCAAGCGTTGACCGCCAATCTGGCTGCGTTATTTTCTTGTGGTGGAGCCTGGAGTTACTCTACGCATGTGTGAGAGAGCAAAGAGTTCGAGCGTTGTGGAGCATGAATAGCGTTTTAAGGAGTCAAGGGGTCCAGGACCCCTTAGATTGATAGTTTGGACTAGTTTGGACCCCTGACATTTCTAATTTTGTAGTTTTAGATACCTGAACCCCGAGTGTTCTCGATTGGGAACTCTTAAATCTGCAGGTCAGCGCTACCCCTGTTGTGGAGTAAGCTCCATGTACATGTATATTGCATTACATTCACATAGTATGATTGCACATTTGAATTTGAACCGTGACGCATGACCCGCCCTCAGTTTTATTTACGCATAAACTATGTTTCTATTAATCTCTTCCCTTCCTTTTCGCGACCAATGTTTGTATTCACCGCAATCATGATTTACATAAATGAAAATTGTTCCGCTCAATATGGACAATTCAAATATTATGTTGACATTCGATTTTGAGGAAAAAATGCAACAACGTGTACAAAAGAAAACATTCGTTGGATATTTTAACCCCCTGAGAACTACCGGCCGATTGGTCAGAAAGCTAGATACATCATTTATTGAACCAATCAGAGACATTTTTACAATAGTTGTATCCCTGATAAAGATTGGAGTGAATTTTTTACAAGCTGCATTTTAATTGGCTATTCAAATGAGTATATCTTGCCATAAACCAATCAGAACCACTGTAAGATAGGCCGGTGGTGCCCAGGGGTTAACAACCGTACGATGCTTACACTACTAACTCCTTGTTATAACGGCCAACCATCATTGGACTAATAAAGTGCTCAACAAAAGAAAGTCATACACTTTGTTTAGGTCCTTGAGAGTAATTTTCGATTATATTTTGACCAAACAGACTAGATAGACATTTGGATGTATCTTTTAGGCATAATTTGATACCAAATTTGCCCCCTAACAACAAAGATAAACCATGATTAGCACCATTTAAAGAAAAATATCCATTTTCAAAAATCGCATTTCCAATACACAGCACGAGAAAAGGGACCAATTGTTAACACACACAATGTCGTAAGACCCAACGCATTTTGGACTGTGCGATCGATAGCCCCGTCAATCCTGGCTAATACACACACCCCGAGAGACCCCAATTGGTCCTTTCTTCTCGTGCTGTGTATTGGAAATGCGACTTTTGAAAATGGGATATTTTTCTTTAAATGGTGCTAACACTGCTAATCATGGTTTATCTTTGTTGTCAGGGGGCAAATTTGGTATCAAATTATGCCTAAAAGATTCATCTAAATGCCTATTTAGCCTGTTTGGTCAAAACAAAATTGGATGTTACTCAAAATGACATAAACAAAGTGGTATACTTTCTTTTGTTGAACCCTTTATAATAACTCCTTGTTATAACGGCCAACCATCATTGGACTAATTAATAACTACTCTCTCCGGCTCCGTTCTGAGACTCACTGTTGCTCTAAGTTATTTTGTTGTAAATACTATCTAGTTTTACTGTTAAGAGACCACGATTTATGCAGGTAAGAATACCTTAATGCATGCATGTTACTTCCATGCTTAACTAACGGTGTAGGTTATGTAACCGGTTGTACAGGGTGACTCAGAAAATGTTGAACCCCAAAATCACAAAATTCAATATTTTTTTTACCATTAAAATAACAAAATATTGCATAACTCGTTCACCAGCTATGTGCACCATACATTTAACTTTCTGAAACATTTTAGATCATAAAAATAGGCCACACGAAACTTAAAATACGTGTAATTTTGTAAGAAGTGTTGTTTTGTAGTGTAAGTGAAGTGCAAAAAATGGTTTCATGCTACATGAGCAGAAGAAGTGCCTGTTTGAAACCATTTCTTTCCGTACAGTATCTCATCAATATTCAATTATTTTGTAAATCAATATTATTATTATAAGAGACTTTGAAAATAAAAACTCAAGTCCCCTTGACTTCATTTGAAAATGTTAATTTGATAAATACAGATCAAAAGAAAAGATAACTTAACTCACCGTACTTAGAACAGAATTAAGTTTCATATCTGAACCAAGTTACAATTTTTTTCACTTTTGGTCACAGGTCACTAATAGGTATATCAAATAAGGTGGAGCCGTTTCAAAAAATCCATAAAATCGTGATACGTGTCTCTATTTTAAGTAGAAGTTGAAAAAAAACATAACATTTTTGGTATCATATTAAAGACAATTTATCCAGCTACCGAATAAAAAAGGATTAAAGCCACATGCTTAGCAACAGTGAAGTTATCAATCTAAACGTCGAGTGAGTCAAGGGTGGAGCCGGTGGGTGAGGCGCCCATAGGTTTCTACACAAAATAGCGGAAAACTAGAACTTTTGAAATTGATGCCATTTTAAAAGTATACATAGGAAAGTGTTCAAACTTCTCATATGTGTTAATAACATGTGCCTACTATGAATAATAATTTTGAATTGTTATCTAGACATTCTCTACTAAAATATGATGTTCAATTCAGGGAGTGTTTTAACGTTAAAAATACAGTTTTATTCATTTTATTGATTAAACAATGGCCAAATCGCGGTCTCTCTATTTCATTTGTGTGACTCTTCGGTCCTTTTCTACCCTGGGTAGTAAAACTTATAACTAAAAAAAGTGTTTCTTCACAGAATTGTTCATAGATTTATGACAAATTTGCTATTTAGACCTAGTTTGAACCACCCTGTATTCAAAATAAAAGGAACTTTAATGATATTCATGTAGTTCATTTTGATAACCATTTTCCTTTAAATTAAATAGTCCATGCTAACTAAATTTCATAGAATATTATATACAAACCTTCATTTTATGCATTATTTCATCATAATTTTAGACACCCTGTACTTTTCCTGTGTACATTTTGGGCAGGTGATTCTTAGCAAATTTGGTAGCACCTTCTGCGGTTGTTCTGATTTTGGTAACTATCTCAGCTAAACCCTAATTGTACAAACTATCAAAATATTTTGTGAGGAGCAAAAACTATCAACTTTTTTATGTTCCACCCTGTAAAAATGTTACACACCCTGTATAATTTGATTATTTTTTGCAAAAATGAAAAACCTTGAATCATAAGCTTTCCAACAATATATAGTTTGTGGGTCATTAAGTATGTAAAACTTAAGTTTTGTCCCGTTTAATCAGAATTGGTGCATTTCTCAACATTATTAGAATAGAAGTGAAACATTTTTTTGGACCAGTTTGTGACTTCTGACCTTTTACAAAAGGGCGAAAACACCCCCTGTCACACAATCAAGTGTATCTTTAGTTTGGTAAGGCCCATTTACATGATATAAAGTTCTCCAGAAAGCTGGATAAATTGTTACATAACTAATGAAAACAGAATGCCTTGTGTATTTATTTTCATTTTTAATTATTTATTTTAAGTTTGTAATTTGTGGGTTCAACATTTTCTGGGTCACTCTGTAGTACTAGTGCTACAGTAGTAGTAGCTGCAACATCGAAAGAGGTTAGTACTATTTTAGGATTACATGAACCTTGATATTGAAGCTAGCTTCATGATTGATCAAAACAACATTCATGCGTTTTTAACTCGCTGTGAAGTGTGAAGAATCTTTTATGTTGATTGTGTGACTCTACACTTTTAAGGTCTAATACTACAACGGGGACTCAGCAAGTGGTCTAATGTGGCCTTATATTCAAAATCCGCTTTTCAATACCCGGATGTAAAACTTAAATCCCCGCTTAAATCATTCAAAAATCGCCGGAAAACGCATCTATATAAGTAAAGTAAAATTCCATTTATGATGGAAACAGGATACAAATAATAGAAATAGCTACTATCGGTTTCGTACAACAAAATAAGTCTCAATAGTTGTTGATATAGGCCTAAAACCACAAACTAGTGCTGTAATACTGTTTTATCATAAATACTGGACTAGAGCAACCAGTATCTATGGTTTTATAATTAAAGTTGTTAACGTTTACCTAAATCGTGAAGATCACTGCATACTCCATGTCCTCCTTTTTTCAGAGAATTTCCGCCACCTGCCACCCTTGACTTTCAAAGTAACAGTATCTCAGTCACGTAGTGAGAGAATAACCTGATTTATTCACACAATTATGTAAAATTGACTTTCCGAACCAGGGCGGTATATAACCAGGGCTTTCAAATGACACCTAAACCACTAGCTCTAGTCTAGCTGCAGGTTTTAACCGGAAACATGGCGCAGGAATATACTTCTCCCATAGACTTCCTGCTTGGCAATGTGGTGGAAGGTTATGCGCTATGGTCTATTTTAGATGAATCTTTTAGGCATAATTTGATACCAAATTTGCTCCCTAACAACAAAGATAAACCATGATTAGCACCATTTAAAGGAAAATATCCCATTTTCAAAAGTCGCATTTCCAATACACAGCACGAGAAGAAAGGGCTAATTGTGAACACACACATATGCCGTATTTATCCCGTACTGATCACCGCGCATATTCCTCAATGCGCGGGCTAATTCAAATGTAAACTGATGCATGGGTGAAGGATTTGAATGTAAAGGAATGTTATGGATGGGTAGAACATGGACAGATTAACCAAATCTTCTCGTGCTTGTGTATTGGAAATGCGACTTTTGAAAATGGGATATTTTCCTTTAAATGGTGCTAATCATGGTTTATCTTTATTGTTAGGGGGGAATTTGGTATCAAATTATGCCTAAAATATTCTTGGTCAACAACAAATTAAAAATTACTCAAAATGACATAAACAAAGTGGTATACTATCTTTTGTTGAACCCTTTACCATGTGTATATGCCCATGAATGTACCCAATATGTTTTAATTGTCATATCTCTTCTGAAATGCCAAAAATATAGCGATATAAATGTATATTCATTTTATCACGTTCTGTATGTCGGTAGCCATCCCATGCTAAAGTGCGTTCAGGTTATTTCAAAAATGTAATGAACGTATGGATAATACTGGATTCAAATAGCGCGCTTACTTGAGGCCGTGCTACAAATTAAACTGAATGATAATAATCGATTGGCGATTGACTAAACAATATCCGCATCGGATCATGTGTACAGCGATGAATAGCTGTACCGTGCTTCTGATCTCTTTAGGTGTCTCAGATGCTATTGTAAATATCAGCCAATCGATATGACAATGGGACCCTTGCACGCGCTATTCGATCCGTAACTCACCAAGGACATAGTTAGTTGAATTTATTCATCCACAACATTTGTTTAGCACAATCAGGGCATTGACCATATACAATTATGTCATTGTGCCCTATGTTACTTTAGTAAGGTCACGTCACGTACCAATGTTCATACACAGAGTGAACAAAGTTTGTGGAGGACAAATAAAACGAACCCGCGAAATTCAACAGACTTATGCATAACGTGTAAAGCAATAGGCGACTGGTCTCTATACTAGAATTTAAATAACAATCATGTTAAAGATCGGCAATGTGATTAGTGCTTTAATCATGGATCATCCCTTCTGTATCTATACTAT
>CM069449.1:19866313-19987752 GCA_035610835.1 Ophiura sarsii
AAAATAGCATTTGAATGGCAAATAAGCGAACAAATGTAACAAATCCACCCTTTTTAGGGTCCCAACTTAAGAAATGTGACCGTATGTAACTTTTTGATTTGACAAAACAGTAGAATATACGTGGAACCGCTGCGCTGCTACTGCGATGCCATAGGCTACGCCGCGGTAAATAATATTGGTAAAGCCCCGCGATGTTCGTTACCGTAAACAACATTTGATACCTGACGGAGTAAAGCGCATGTACATTGTACAGCAATACATTTATACAGTAAGTGTGTACGGTTAATAAATTCGCATCCCGGAACTCATTGTTATATAACTCGTTTATTGATTACTTTCCGTTTCTGTATTTACCCATCAGGCACCCAGCTTCAACGTTGCGTCAGAGCATGGTCAGAGGGGGGTCAGAGTGAGCAAATAATTGGTGGAGTTGTATGCACTACGCTGGAATGCAACGAGTAAACAAGTCCTATTCTCCAAGTTATAGCCTACACAGCTCTATAAATGTTAAGTCATTCCATGATTATAGTCTATTATACACATGTAGCGAAAGACTGCAGAGAAGCGACGAAGTTGCCTTAAAACAGCATCCGGTGTATAATAGACTTACATTACAGACGGAACACGCTATCAGGTAAGCAGGTCGGTGTAGTGAAGAAGATTACAATTTTACAATAGAGAGATGTTATTACTGAAACCTGCTGAACACTGCATGTGTAACATCTCCCTGATGAACCATTGGAAAGTGTACTAAACTGCTCACAAAAAGTATCGAAACACTTCTTAGAAATGGTTCAATATATAACGGCTCGGAAGGGTAGGCCTAGTGCATTAATCGAAGCAAATAACCAAGTGCATAATATTTTGTTCTGCGTATTTTGACACCTCGATCGATGAGATACGATGTTGCGGAGCAGAGTAATTGTCATTTCAATGGTCGTGGGTCCAGTTTCAAAAGTGACAATATCATCCTATAGAAAGAGGTTTGCGTTACGTTTATAATGATCAGATTCGTGCTTTTCAATAGGGATGAGTGTCACTTTTGAAACTGGACCTACGATCATTGAAATGACAATAACTCCGCTCCGCAACATCGTATCTCAACGATCGAGGTGTCAAAATACGCAGAACAAAATTATGCACTTGGTTATTTGCTTCGATTAATGCATACCCTTTCGAGCCGTTATATATTGGATCATTTCTAAAGTGTTTCGATACTTTTTGTGAGCAGTTTCTTAGTCCACTTTCCGATGCATGCTTCGATGCCTGGTTTCTGTATAAAGTGAATTATTACACCTCATAAATATTCATGAGATAATAGGCATAAATACTGCAATTTCATTGGTCAATTGCTCTCTAAATTTGAAGATTAAAATTTAAATCTAAAAGATTAACTTTTTAATCTATTTCGGATTGTCCTGAAGGACAAATCTATTAGGATTAAAAAGTAATCTTTTCTTGGATTACTTTTTTTTAATCTTTAAAAAGATTACATCAATTATAATCAAATTGGATTAAAAACTAATCAGTTATGGATTAACTTTAAATCTCTTTAGATTTTGTATTAGATTGGTTATTCTAATTGTAAGTCGGGAAACACGAGGTCAAGAAACCTGTATAACGGCTTTAAACATCGTGTTTATTACTTCATAAAAACAAATAATGTGCTTCTAATATACAGTATGAACAATCACTGCCTGCCATCAAGCAGTGACGTCTTGAATTCTTTTGTTAGATATGTACCTATACTATCCTACGAATCGACTTCCATGGTGTTATTCATGTTAGTTGTGAGATGATTTTTGCCTAATTTAGACGCGGCATTGTGAGACATGTTTCCAAATAGTCTTTAATCAAATCTGATTGTAGATAAGTGTCTGCCATCTCCATGATCTGTGTCGCTTCGCTATGCTCCGTCGCGTCGCTTACCGAAAGAAAGATTTCGATTAAAAAAATCAGTCTACACATTTTAAGTATTTTCATTGGTTGAAACTTTGTATACTTTCAAATGGATATTTCGATTACTTAAATGCGCGCGAATTTGTCGATTTGTAAACCATTCGGATTGACAACGACAATAAATAATCAAAATAGATTAAAAAAAATTGTAATCGCTCCATAGATTATTATTTTTAATCTCTCAAATTTAGAGAGTGAGCTGGTCACAGTGTAATAACTTGAGCTATTGAAGAAATTGAGCTATTTCCCGTGTGGTAGTTTTGGCTACTTCCTACAACCTCATCCCCAGAGTTACAGTGAGGTGTAATAAAGCAAATACTACATGGTATGATCGGGGCAATAGGGCACACTATTTTCCCTCGGTACTGGCTACAGGCCTACCACCCCTCACCCTCCGGGTTCGGGGTGGTAGGCCTGTAGCCAGTACCTCGGGAAAATATATTGCACTATTTCCCCTCTAACCATACTATCGCTCATGCCTATAGCTGCTAAACTAATACCATAGAAGTCTCGACTGATAACAACCTATGGTACCCGGGTTGGGTATCGGGTACTGGCAGGCACAATGTTGAAGGGAATCATTTTACACTAAATTTTAGTCACCTGAAAATCCTCCTGTTTTTATGTCCCATCTCACCTTTCTTGTATGTTCTCTATCTATTCATGGCATTGCTACATAAATAAGAGCTCGCAAAAGTGTTCAGAAAAGTCGGATTAGAATTTTTTATTTACGACTAGCGAGTAAAACAGGGGTAACACACAAAAATCACTTCCGTCGGCCACCTTGAAAAACAAAAATCACATGGTCAATATGGTATTTTTATTTTTGGGTGCCCGCTACGGCGGCGCCTCCTATATTAAGGATGAAGTTTGAACTTTAGGAAAACAGTATCTTACATTGTATACGTCTCACCAGGAAAGGTGACCGCATATCACAATGCAGAAAAAACTTTAGGCATACAAATCAGAAACGATTTCTTTACCTTTTTGCAATTAAAAGTGATCATTCTTTGCAAACAGTAATAAATAGGGACATATACCTGAGACGAATATAGATTAATGCTACGTGCGGTTCATGCACGTTTTATGATTTACAAAACACATCGAATATATATGAAGTAAGTGAAAATCATCACTTGCAGTAAGAAAATCGTTATAGAAAGACCTAGCATAATACACAATTTTTATTGTTAGATTACCCGATATAAAGATTCTCCAAAATTCTTCTAAGTTATGGAGTACTAGCGGCGTACCCTCGCTACGCTCGGGTCCCCGCTACGCTCGGGTCCCCGCTAGATGGTTATGCCACATTACCTACCTCTGAAACCACATAAACCCCGCACAACACCCACCCCACCCCAAAACCAGGTTGATTTATAACCATATCCCTTCTAAAGGCATTATAAACCCCCTACAACCCCCCAATTAGGTTGATTTATAACCATATCCCTCCTAAACCATTTACCGTTGCTACCGTTTATTAACCCCTACCTCTCAAACCGCAAGTTAACCCTCGATACTATTAAAACAAACTCCCTACAATCCCCCCCCCCCCCCACCTCACACTGCATCAACACCAACCAGGTGGATTTATAATCATAACCCCTCCTAACCATTTCCCGCGGCTACTTCTTCATTAAGTCTTAACCCTATCCTAAAACATTTCCCGTGGTTTACCCCCCCCCCCCCCCCCCCCCCCCCATGCACACACCCAAACCAGTTTGATTTAAAATCACAACCCTCCCTATCCCGTGGCTAGTTCATAACCCTCGATCCCTTAGATTGTTTGGCACGCCAACTTAAAGTAAAGAAATCAGGTTGCTTCATTAACCCCCGCAAAACGCTACTTGTACCATTATAACCCTAGGCCTATCCTAAACCATAATTTCCCGTGTTTTACACCGGCCGCCCCCCCCCCCCCCCTCCCCAACATGACACCAAATACCCTACCAACACTGTACAGGCCTATAACCATTTCCCGTGTGGCTTCTGCGCCATGTGTTGTAGGGGTGCGTGTGGCGCGGCAGTGAGCCTTGCGCAAACATGCACGCGACGCGTTACACGGTAAGTTTACGCTGTGTAGTACGCGCAACGCACAATGTTGTTCAATTCTAGTGGCATTTCGAGCCAAAACTGAGAGGTTTTTTGCTGTTTTTGGAGCCAATTGTTAACCAATTTTACTGAAATAAACTTTAACGCCCTTCCCGTTATTTCCTCTATCTTTCATGCAAATTATGCGCCACTTTGATCACAACTAACGGAGAAATAAGGATAACAAATATACACACAAACACACAAACACACCAACACACAAACAAACAAACATACACCGTTTCCAGATTTATAGTAAGATTCTTATATAGTGGGTGTGGTTTGAGATGTCAGCAGGTAATTTGATTGGTTTTTGGCTGATTTTCAGCCGACACGCACATACATTATGAGACAATGGTGTATTATACTATAGCTTGGGGCGGGGTAGTAATTCATTCGAAAAATAATACCTTCAGGCTCAGCGCGGATGATCAACGCGTCATCGCGTTAGCGTGCTCTACACAAAGTCGCCGCCATATGCGTTGCGGGTATAACGCAGCGATGACAGGTGCGTGTGTGCTAAAGAACGCGATTAATTTGAAGCAGGATGTTGGATTTTCAATCATTATCAACTCTGATATAAAGAGAGAAGTGTCTCAGATCCTCAATATCTGACTAGTATCTTATACATTAAGACGGAGTTGGTCATTTTGTTTCCGGTTGTAGTTGTTTTTTGTACCAGGCATCAGTTCCACACCACGCCACGAAAACTTACGTACTTGGTGTCATTTTATCCCGTTATTCCTCTTATTGTGCTCATCGACATTGATTTAGGTAGCATCATCACGTAAAGTGTCAAATAATATGATTTTTCAATTAATTAACACGGAATTGTGGGGAATTAGAGGTCGTAAGGTCATCGGAATTACAAGAAAAAAAGTTGTTGTGAAACAACGCCATCTTGGATTAACGGAAGTTTTTGCCAATTTATTTTTTCAACGACGATATGATTGAGCGCCGTTTGACTGGCGAAAAACCCTTCAGAAAAGAAATTAGGTGGCGCACCTAACGCAAGTACACCAAATTTCAGAATCATCAGATACCATTAATCATAACCTTATTCCGCATTTCCCCTAAATTAAAAGTTGCAAATTTTCATCAAAATCAAATTCATCAAAATCAAATCACGGAAAAAACTCAAAATTCGGCAGCTTTGCAAATTTTTACATGGTGACAAATTTTCGATAGATTTAATTATCTAGATACAATCCAGTCCCTAAAATCCATATGAAATGAATAAAATCAGGTTTATTTGTGAACCAAACTTATTTCCTTGCATGAAACAGTGCTATTGTAATATCAAACGCTGATCAGGTCGTATCTAAAATAATGAATCATGTGAATAGGATTTCTGCACCAAAATGTTACTGATAGTGATACTGTGTTACTTATAACTTATGCACTTATCAATTGCAAGCCCAGCCGCTGGGGGGACCCGGGCCATGGCGGGAACCATACACGAGTGTACACAAAATGGTGTAGCGGGGACGTACACTAAGGTACACAAACGTACACCCCGGGCGCTTGCTATATATTAGATAGAGATGCGATGCACTTGACGGAAAGCCTAATAAAACATAGGGAACACATAGAAATGCATTCCGTTAACTTATAGTTGCAGAAAGAAATAGGCCTAAGCGACATTGGGACTGTAGCCGGGTGAATACTTTGTCCTGGGAAACATGGGAAATGGGTGGCCGGGACTCGGAACACTTTGTCCCGGCCAAGGGTAGGGATGTTCATATCATTGACTATTATAATAGAGGGCGACATTTAAAAAAAAAAAGTTGACCAAAATATGTAGAAAACTCCATGTTTACCTCTTTTAAATCCAGCGGAAAAGTACGAAACAAGCTGGGTGTATTCACTGATGTCTAAATAACCCCACACAAGCAACTGGACATCATGAAAGTAAACCCTTTTTTACCTAAAATGATTTAAAATGTGCATGACTTGCCCAGTTTTCAGCAATATGAGGCAAACTACTTTTGGTATAACTTTTTTATTATTCAGCCTGCAGACAAGGTTGAACCATCATTTTTTATTGTAAAGTACTTTGTTTCCATGTATTCCATTTTCAAAGATATAATTTTATTTTCAAAATGTTATGACATGCCTACCAAGGGGGACGGGACTGTATCGGGGACGTACACAAAATGGTGCCCGGCCCTGCGGGGACCGTACATGACTGTAGCCGGGACATCACATGGGCAATTTGTACGTCCCGGCCCTAATCCCCGGGTCCCCCGGGCCGGGGATGCAATTGAGAAGTGCATTAGGTCTGAGGTTTAGGTGTTATTTTTTCATTTTGCAAAAAACATATTTCCGATGTAAAATACACTTTATAGTACTACCAAATAATGGTGTGCACGTCTATTAGCCGGTCACTGTAAAATATTTGGTTAAACCACACTTTTGACTCATAATTATTAAAAACAATAGCAAAATTGATCTATAATCTTGAAAAAATAGTGTTTCGAAATAATCAAAACTCTTTCAAACTCTTGCGTACTGTGACACATCTTCGAAAAAGACTAAAGCTGAAAACATACTCCACCTACATATACGCTCCAACGCTGTGCTCTGGCCCAACGCTACACGGTAGCCAGCGTTGGGCCAGCGCTGTTATCATACTTTTTACGCTCAGTGCAGCGCTATCAAGTTGACCTGATTTGAACATGAGCGTTGGATGTAGTGTTCACTCTCTCAAAAAGCGTTGATTAATCAAATTAGCGTAAAACACCGCTTGCTGATGCTGATCAAGCGTTGTCAAGTTCAACCTTTTCATAAGCTGGGATGCGCATGTATGAGAGCGCAAGCGTTGGAGCGTAGGTTGAGTATGTTCGCAGCTTTACTTCATTCCACTCGGCACAACTGCAGAATGCTACGTTTCATAAATCCAGGCACAACTAAGATTTTTGCCATGCCAATTTTGTTGAAGTTGGATGTTTTTACCAGGGAAGAGAATTGGGGGGGGGGGGGGGGGGGGGTGGTGATTGGCCAAAGTGGACCTTTTTACAGAAATATGGACCTTCAGTCAACTAAAGCCTTTTTTACGTTCATAAAAATCAGTGGGGAATTTGAATACATCGTAGCCAGAGGAGGGGTGGGGTGAGGGCGAATGCCCTCAAAATTAGAGTCATGTCATTGTCAGTTAAGATTTCCCACTGTCGGTTGAGATTGGCAGCGTTTGTTGTGATTTTGTCGGTTGAGATTGGCAGCGTTTGTTGTGATTTTGTCGGTTAAGATTGGAATGTTGGAAATTTGGTTATTGAATGCCAAGGTTTTTCTCTCACAGTTGCGTCAACCATGCATTAACCTAGCTTCACCTGTGCGTAGCACGGGTTTTTGCTAGTCGCATATTAATGGACAGTAAATATGTATAGGCCCTATCGGGTTTCCATGAATGAGCACGGCCATTGAGTGGTAGTGTATTTGACCGTGCTCTAAATTTCATTGACGCACCATAACAATCTAATTTGCATATTAAATATTCTTCTAAACCAGGTTTACTTTTGAATAATTTATAGTCCTTCAAAGAGGATTTTGTCAAAGCTGAATTGCCACTTATTATTACAATTATCAATACCGGTATTACTAAAATTACTGATCCAAAATCGGCTGTTATGAAGATTGTCTTTATATAGTCCATAAGACCATACCACGATATTTATATTTGTTCATATTGAATTTATTGTTGATCAATACAGTTTACTATTCAATTATTAGGCCAGTGACTTGGACCATATATCGTCAATAAATTGATTACCTAATGCATGGACCCGTCCGTGCATGCTTTTATAATCATGTTTTGTAAATAGGATGTTTTGAGAAAAGACTACCAAAGGAAATATTGGTCATTGATTTTAATGTAGGTCCAAATTCTTGTAATGAAGACATTGGCTGCTTACTTTTTTCATTCATCGTTTACGATATCATCGTTGCGTGCGTGGGCTGTATAGATGTAAGTTCATGAACTCCAAGTGAGTCTATATCATGTCTATTGAGACTATAATTGTATATACATGACTATTACTATATCATACTATAATTTGCGTAATGTTGTGACTAGGGGTGTAATGGTGAACCCGCCAATCAGAGGACCTTTGTCCCTACCAGCCGGCAATGTGAGGACAAAAAAAAATGTGAGGATCTCGCATTTTTTATGCATAAAACGTATAGGGTCCTCAACCCCCTATAAATAAGGTATGTATGGTCCTGTCCTCTTTAGACGTCAATACACATATACCATACAAATGTCCTCTAATGTATGGTAAACAAAAAATGTCCTCAGATTGACTGTAATTTCTATACTTTTTTAAACGTGTTTTAATACGGGTCCTCACATGGGTTGGTACTCGACTATTGATGTATGTATGCATGTTTATATCCATAAATGGCTTCCTCATTTTTCGTCTATACGCCGCAAATTATAGTATGATAATAGGTGATGATTAGGTTGCCTAGTGATGATAATGGGAGTGTTATAAGCTATAAATGGCTGTGACTCTTCTTCTTTTTAGGCCCCACACATAATGGAAGGAAAACATTCAGTTTGCTTGACGATCGCATAAAACCGAAACAGGTATAACCGGCCATAGACTTAAAATTCTGTGGGTATAGCGAACTACCACTGAAATGAAAAGTGTTTTTATTTGATACATCCATACATATATAAGTACATCATTGTGCAAAAAACACTTTTCAATAGAGGGCGTGCTTGGGAACGGGACGGCGTTTCCAAGGGAACGGCCTCACGTCACAGTAATTTTCAAAATTAATAAAAAGCCGATTTTGCCGATTTTAAACAACAAACTAACTCTCTTATCACAGAGGTACCCGTTACAAAGGCATCATTTCTGAATACTATAGGGCTTATATTTAATGTAAAAATTATCACACTTAGTCTAAAAATTCTATAAAATGGTGTAATCTTGTCTAGAAAATGGTGGTCTCATCGCAGCAAACCGGTCAAAAAAGACATAATTTTAGCTTGTGTCGTGTGATGTTGGAGTCAAAGGTTAAATTAAATCATCGAACTGGATGTCGCAAGAGTTCTGGTACCTTATGCTGCCCTCAACTCGACGGATAGTTACTTTTTATGCAGATAATTGGTGGTAAAAAGGCGAAAATTCAATAATTGCGCAAATTGATGGGTGTGCGTTACCTTGGTTACGTACACCCGTCGTGTTAGAGCGCCCTCAATTGAAACGGGGCCCCGTTCTACAGCTGACTGATCATGGAATTATGACGGTCAAATTAGTACCAAAAAAGCACTTTTTCGCGCGCTACGCACGCATGTGCCGGAAAGTTAATTTGAGTTCTTTAGGAGCTCGTTTAGAGCCAAAATGTACCTTTATTATGGCAACAAATAAGTGTAAAAGCGCAAAACCTAGCTACGCCACTGGTCACTTGCTTGGGAATGTGGGGAGGTCTCAATCTGAATGTACCAAAATGTGTACGGGCCACCAAGAAAGGCTCCCGGGGGGGGGGGGGGGTGGGAGTCAGGTATAAAAGAGGAAAGGGTGTATTTTTCAACCTGAATCCCTACCAAAAAACAACTGAGTGCACTTCTCCAGGAACAACACTTTGAACAATCCTCCTGTTTCCCCTATCAGCAAACATGCATGGCCATGACATAAATTGCCCGCTTAGAAGCGCTATCGGTCTGGTAAACCTATTGTTAGCAATTACTACGAGAGGATTGCCTGGTTGTATATTTAAATTCGAGCGGTACATCTTGCTAACTGCATGGGTGAGTCCATTATGTTGCAAATTACATCCACGCTCATGCGTTTAAACTACTCAATGGGCGTTGCAATACAGCCGGTCGGTTGCACACGAGAATTATGTCATATAGCAACCAGCTTTCATGGAAGGCGAATATTTAAATTTAGTGCCGGTTTTTAGGGCAACAATTTATAGCGCGCCTTGTAGCGTAATGAGAGAAATATTTCCACCTTATAACACAAATGACTTTCAGTAAATGTAGCCGTGTTTTTATTATTCATCAGATAAACATGGCGACTCAAGATGAATCATCTGGTCCTCTGAAAGTCTTCCTCTGGGCTACTCCTCGCTCCACGTCAACATCATTCTTGAAATGCATGACCTGTGTACCAGACACGTCCGCGTGGTTCGAGCCCTATCTTCAGATGAGGATACACTTCGGACAAACTACGGATTTAGTAGAGAAGTTAGGAGGACAAGCCGCCGTAGAAAAGATCGATTCCGGTTTTGATGCCAGTGATAAGACATGGGCCTGGTTGAAAGAGCAATTAGAGGGCGATTTTCCTGGTAAAAGGATGGTATTTGTTAAAGATAATGGGTCGACTATCACCATGCCAACGCCTCCTCTATATGATGCTATACCCAAGGGGTTTCGTCACACCTTCCTCATGCGAAACCCAAACAAAATATTCAATGTAAAGAACGTTTTGGAATACATGAGAGACGCAAAGCGTAAGGATTCCAATAAACCAACACTGGGGGATCAGTTCCTGCCCTACCAGTGCCTCAATAAACTGTGGAAATACGTTAAAGCCGAAGGTTTGGAGGCTCGCCCCATCATCATCGATGCTGATGATCTTCTACGCAATCCAAAAGGAGTCATAGAGGCCTACTGCAAAGAAATTGGTATTCCGTTCAGCGAAGATCTACTGACCTGGGAAGCCGGGGACGATGTTATGAAGAGCAAGTGGGTTGTACCGAAGCAAACCATCTTAACATACCGTGCGATTGGAATGCACGACAGCTCTTTTGCAAGCACGGGGTTTACGCGACCGGTTAAACCGAACCCTGTGGATGTAAACGGCAGCAATCAATGTAGCGGTGGTGAAGAAAGTCCTACGTTTCCTCCTGACGTCCTGGCCAAAGCAGAGCAACTCGTTGAATCTAAACTGAGCAGGGAAATGCCATATTACGAAGAGATGTATGCCGAACGTCTAGTAGTTGATATTGATACTAACTAATTAATTCATACGATATATAGATGGCTATATATTGTGACGCTAATTGTACTGCCACTTCATATACCTTATATCGTATCTCTTTAATAGCCAGTGGCGGCACAAGCATTGGGGGGGGGGGGGGGGGGGGAGAGACAAAATCGGGGTGGGGGGGGGGGGGGGAATAACACAAATCTGTCAGGGGCAACTTCCCCCTTGCCTCTGTCAGGGGGGCAACTGCCCCCCTTGCCCCCCAACCCCGAGCTACGCCACTGGTTAGCTTTATAGGTGCCATGTTTCTTGAGTCGTGATGCTTGGTGTAAATTCACGTAATTTGATTATGAATTATAGATAAAATACATATATTAAACTGAATAGCTTTGCCCTTTGTGTATTTTCTGGCGTGTTTTGTCGCTACATCTATACCACCATGCGAGTGTACTAAATTCCCCATAAATAACACGTCATAACACATACCTCATGTAGACGCGTGCACTAAGACTATGGATGTCTCTGTTGAATATTGCTTTAACCCCCTGAGAACTACCGGCCGATTGGTTAAAAAGAAGGATACATCATTTATTGAACCAATGAGAGACATTGTTAGAATAATTGTATCCCTGATAAAGATTGGAGTGAAACATTTTACAAGCTGCATTTGAATTGGCTATTTATATGAGTACATCTTGTATTAAACCAATCAGAACCACTGTAAGATAGACAGGTAGACCCCAGGGGGTAATTTTGTGAGCCTGCGTCTAATAAGCCCGCGGCTTATAGCACGGAAATTACGGTAAGACATTATTTGACCAATAACAAACTGAATGTCCCACCTTCCAAATAGATATATAAACGGATTGAGGTTTAATCCACGCCGCCATTTGTTTCACCATATTCATAACAGATTTTTCAGAAACTTTTTTCCCAACTTTTAAAGTCTATCTCAAGAATTACTGAACCAATACTATGTTTGTACTTATTTTAATACATTTCTCATGTTGATTCCAAATATGGTAATGAAATTCAGTCTAGTAATGTTGAAATATTTGAGATATTTTGAGCTATTTGGGAATGTCGTCTGCAAACGCTTGCCGCGTTGAAAGTGTTACAGGTGAGTTAATTACGTAATCCATTACAGAACCGTACACATTTGTCTCTTTTAATCACGGGCAGTTTTTGATTTCCCTTAAAATTAATGATTTTAAAGTCATGATTTAAATTTAAAGTCATCAAAATCGAGGCCAAATTGAATAATCCGTTGGAATAACGTAACAGTGATTCGGCAAATTGTTTCTATCTAAGCGAATAGCATACACTCTTAGAAAAAAGGGTGCTTCAGGGGTTCTTGGCTGTCCCGTATATGGAACCCTCAGGGTTAAAGGTTCTTTTAGTTTAAAGAACCCCAAAAACTTCTGTAGAGAACCTTTAGAGGTTCTAAAGACGCATTTTTTGTTCTTTTTGAACCTTTAAAGGTTCTTTGTGGAACCTATAAAGGTTCTAAAAAGGGTTCCATATACGGGACAGCCAAGAACCTCTGAAGCACCCTTTTTTCCAAGAGTGTAGGGTCTTCAGGTTTTTGATCTATAGTGTACTTTGCAATTTCTGCGTGAGAAGTATGTGTTACGACGTGATTTATATGGGGAATTTAGTACAATGACTCGAGTTGGATAGACATGAATAATAATCAATTGTCCATGTTCATCCTTACTGAAAGTGGGCCAACATGACACCCAAAGCATAAGAAAGTAGTCCGAGTCGGCCGACCGTCGGAAACTTCAGACGAATTAGAGATGGAAATTTTATTTTAGTTGCCGGACTACGGTGTGATAATGGATGGGCTGATGGGCTGGTCCATATTTTGAGTAGTGGATGTCGGCGCAGTCGGCATGATCGACATCCGCTACAATAATACATTTTGATCCGTGTAAGTTTGCAAAATTGAATTGTTCCCTCTTTTTGGGGCGCTCTACAGAGCGAACCCTATAAGGATAGATATGACCTGTCTAGTAAAAACAGTGTATGTACTGACATTATGGAGACGTTACACCTGACAACACATTTCAATACATAGAAAACGACGAATGCTTAAGCGCTTTAATGATTGCACGTGATGTTAATACGTGGTGACCTTTTATGCTGGTACCCTTCTCACTTGGGAGTGACTATATACACTCCCGTCTTGTAGCGATTTTCTATAGACTATATACACGACGGCTTATAAATCCTCGTAAATTCTCGCGTGATTCCTGTTCAGAGGGTTTGCGACTGCCGGAAAAACTGTAAGACCGTCGTGTACGAGATAGACTTGGGACCAGTCCTTATGTGACTTCACTTCTTGTTGTCCGTTTCGGGAGAGCCCGAGGGCCGATTGGGTGGCGTATAGGTGGATGATTGGTAAAGTGAAGCTACATTGTCCTATAAATAATCTAATTTATCAAAATAAATTAATTACTATTTTGGGTGCGCTGTGAAAAGCAGAGTGCTGTGGCTTGCGACTAAAATACGGTAAAATACCGCCCCCCCCCAAAAAAAAACCACCACACACCACTCAACAACACCTAGGGTATTTTAGTCTTAGACTACGGCTCACACAATGTGACATTAGGTCTACTCGTGAAAACATTGAACACGTAACAGTAGTGATTGGAATTGATGATATCGATTTCCTTTGTGTAAAACGGAAATGATGTTGAAGTTTATTGAAGTAATTGTTTAACAATCGATTATTAGTGCTTAGAGCTTTATATAGGGCCACATGAAAGTAAACATGTTTATCGTCCCCCGCCACCTCATATTTTTTGACTCGCTTCAATTGTCTTTTGTTTTAATTCTTTATTTACGGTCATAACCTTTTTTTCAGTGTTTCAGCAGGGAGGTGTATAGTAATAACATCTCTCTGGTTTCAGAGTTTGAGATTGTTTGCTTTCACATCCGACCGTTTAGGCCCGGGCGTTTAGGGAGGGGGGGGGGGGGGGGGGGGGGCGTAAGAATAAGCAACATAGTGGTGGGTCATTACATTAATCGCTTTCGTTGTGGGGGGGGGGGGGGGCAAAACAATTGACGATGATAAAGAAACATATTGGGACACATTATGTAAGCATTTTAAAACAAGTTGTGTTGTGACCAACCCCTTTGAATCACAACATATTTAATAGAGGCATCCTCGTCAAGGTTTGCCAAGGTTTATTAAAATCGCTATAATGTATAAATACAAGGGCGATTATGTACTAAAAGTTTTTTAAAAGGCCTCCTCCTATTTTGTTAGAAAGTCTATACGCTAAACATGTTCTAATATTTGTATTTGCCTAATTTTACCCACACACCTGCACACGGCCCACCTGAGCTTCGACATCGCTACACGACTGTCTGTCGTAATGTATCACTCGATTTAGCGTTCAGGTTAAAGACCGTCGTGTACATAGTCTGTGCAATTTCGCCACACGACAGTCTTTATACTAAAATTGCATCTGCGCATGCGTTAACGACTGTCGTGTATATAGTCTGCGCAATTAAGCTACACGACAGTCTTGTATATAGTTTCGGCCTTCTCACTTATAAAACTCGCCCATTGCTTGTGTGGTAGATTTCGATCACGACAGGAGCATGCGCAGATGCGATTTTTGTGTAAGTGGTCTGTGATTTTGTCAATATTATATTTTTACTGTGATTTGTCGATCTGCATTAAATGCAAAAAGTAACAACGCCCCCGGCTGGACTCGAACCACCAACCTTTCGGTTAACAGCCGAACGCGCTAACCAATTGCGCCACGGAGGTGATTATTTACTAGGCTGTTTTGGTTTGTCATGTTCACCCGTACACTTCCCCGTACACTTTCTTGCAAAGTCGGGCATCGTTTTTTCTCAAATGTTGCTTGCATATTGCCTTTGCTGTCGCCTTTAATACATGTGCTGTCACTTGAACTTGGAACCAACGTTTAATTTGAACTGTCTATTTTCAATAAAAAAATACTCCAATACGGGAAAAAAATCAGAAAAGCTCACAGACAACAAATAAGAACATCATTTTACTCGACCTAGAATTTCAATCAACGGATTTCAATCATCGGCAAAACCCGATGATGTGAGTGACGTCATTTAATGAGCTCATTAGCATAATTTATGTCCGTGAAATATACAATAGGGTTTTGGTAGTGCTTCTTTCTCCGCACTAAATCATGTCGGAGATCAACTTGTGAAGTAAATTGGTACCGGGAACTAATGCAGAACGCAGTGAAGCACAAATAAACGGAGGGTAAATGTTGCAACATTATTAACTCACGATTTTATCCGAAGGAAATATTGTTGTTACGAATTACTGTTACATGTATTCATTCATTTGATTATACAAAGTTTCAGTTAACAGAACGTATTTATATTTCGAAAATAAAAACTTATCAAAATATCTCCTCTATAATAAATAATATGTAGCTTAATTTCACGCATGTGTGGATGTCGAACCTGGGATATGCCTATTACATGTGATCAATGGGAGTGACTATGTATACACGCCTGTCTTGTAGCAATTTGCATAGACTGTAAGTACACGACGGCTTATAAATTCTCGTAGGCCCGTCTTTTAATTTATTCCAAGGACGAGGCATTTACTTCTGGGGGTGGGGGCGGTAAAGTGAAGCTTATTTAGATTGTTATTAAAAGAAATTTTGAACTTTTCTACATGAATAATTATGGCGAAATGTATACAAAATAGTTATTTTTTATGGGGCTGTCTTAGAACAGAATATTAGTGCGTAGGCCTATACAAGCCTGAAGAAGGTATTTTTATCGTGACCATGTTCAAAACTGATGTGATGATTGATGTAAAATATTAGGGTGTTCGAAGGCCAAGTGCATTATGCAGTAGGGTAGCACTGGCTCAAAAATGTGAGGAGTCCCATTACATTTTTTAGGACCCTTAAGGACTGCAAAAACTAAATTTAAGGGATGAAGGGGGATGTGCCCCAGTGTTATTCATATGGGGGGCGATGAATGTAAATGAACCGACAAGATTTGTTGAATAAAGAGATGCGCGCGTAGCGCGCGAATTTGTTTTTCTCGACTTTACAGCTATTTTTTGCACGATTGAGGTACATTTTGGCTCTAAACAAGCTTGTGTCAAAGAATATTACATTTTGGGAAGACATATCCGCGCGATTTTTCATACGTGTACTTTTGACCATCATAATTCCATGATTCCTTTCGTCAAATGAACCGACAGTGCCAATCTCAACCGACACGACATCATTATTGGGGGGTGGGGGATTTGGTGTGTACTTTTTTTGTAAATTTCATTTACAGCTTTACTTGATTTCATTGGGGGGGGGGGGGGGGCAAGCGGGGGGCAAGGGTTCCAAGTGGGGGGGGGGGGGGGGATCCCCTTCCCCCGCTGGTTACGCCACTGATATGCTCTTATTTCGTAGATGGAGCCATTGTTTACCTCTTGGTCATGGATAAAGATGTACAGCAGCAACGATGCATGTACGAACATTGATTTAACGGCATGCATGTTTCACTGTTATTCAGTAGGCGATAGCTTACACATTGTTCACGCTCGGTCTTGTACAGAGATCGATGAATTTGTATTTTGAAAACAGTCGCTAACACAGATACGCACACTAGCGTAACGTGTAACTCATATACCTATGTCGTCGTGTCCATGTTAATCAATAGAAGATACTTATAGAATGTTTTGGAAATCGTTTGAAACTTTTGCGAAAGCAATTCGGAAGCGATTTAATGTGTTTTAAAACTTTTAAAAATAGAGGATTTGCATTGTATTTATCTTTTACGGACATTAATAAATTTACAATGTAGGCACGATGTATGGACGTGGGAACCTTAAAAGGTTCCCACGTCCATACATCGTCAGATTTAAGGGTTCCCTTTATTTTCGATTGGGACCCGTTTAGTGAAGTTCAATATGTAAACTTACGCGTCCAACAAGAAAATAAGGGGTCCTAGGACGCGAGGACGCGCAAGAACGCGAGCCCTGGTGACACAAGTGATATCGATTTCCTTTGTGAAAATCGAAGGCTGAAATTCATGAAGTAAGGATTGCTTAAAACAATCGATTATTTTGCTAAAGGGCTTATGAGCCTAAATAAAGAATAAACATGTTTAGCGTCTCCATCCGCTTCCTTGTAAATGAAAAATATGGTACACAGTCAAATTCAAAACAAGTCTTATTTTTTGATTTTTAATATAGGTACATACAGTATATAGGTACATCTTAAAACTAACCAATATAAATCCAATTCATTAAAAAAAGACTTTTACGGATAAATCAACGTATTTTCATGGTGGCTCGTTGCCATCCACAATCAATGTCGTCACTAACCTTAGCTGTACACAAAATCCCCTTTTAGTTTGCGCCTAATGTATTTTGTATAGGCCAATGTTAAAATGTTGCAATAAACACCGGGAATAAACAACATTAAAAGGCCACAATCTAGCTGAAACAAGGTATTTAAAAAAAACTGGACGGGGGAGATAGAAGACTGTTGAATTATCCCGTGCTTTTTCTCTTACGTGACACGGGTCATTCTATACGTGCGTGTCACGGGTACCCGTATCCCGTAAGTCTCACTCTCCGTGAATTCCCAAACCCAACCCACAGTAGAGCCCAAGCCCCGTAATAACCTGCATAGTGCATACCACCACGCAGCGTTCGATTTAACCAATGTAGCATCACGAAATACGACACACTTTTGAACACTAATGCACAAATATGTAGCAAAAAGTGCTACGCCAAAAGATTCCCTACTTGATCTCTGATCACGTACCATCAAAGCCAAACCTAAAGATTGAGTGTCATCTTCAAATAACTAAAACAAAGTATGGTAAATCTTGAAATATCGGCGGTTCATTTTCACTTTCGTCCAGAGTTAAAAATCCCATTGGTTTACACGTACTTGCGCAGAATTTTTCTGTCGGTTTAAAATGTGTACAAAATGGCGGAGTTCTGCGCATCTCGGAGAAGTAATAATCATGACGTCACTTCTAGTCTTGTTTTCGTGTCGCATGGCAAAGGTCGAGGGGTTGTTGCCATATCATTGGGCTAATCATATTGAAGGGTTCACACCTCTCAGCCGCCCTCTTATGTCGCTATCTTGCAGGCTCCGATATTTGTACAGCTTTAGCGTCCGTACGGTAATATTGATGACTGGGGGATGTAGCCTAGGGTTCGCCATAATCATTGGGCTAATTGCGAGACCAAGGCAACACGGAACAAAGAGGCCGTGGACTCAGTGACTCAGTATATTACTAAATCATATAATATAATACAAAATAGCATCCAAATAGCTTAGTATATTACTAAATGGCATCCAAATAGCTGAAATAACTTACTGTGTCCTCTTACCTTCATATTATAACAATATCAATTACATTTTACAACAAAATCGCTTCAGAAGATGATTAATGCAAGTTATTAATATTAGCAAATGCCGCGAATTTTAGGGGTTTGTGAAAAGGTTACGACTTAGAAACGTCGTTTCAAATGACGGGGTCGCTAATCTCCCCCGTCAAAAATTATCGTATATAGTATACATATATGGTCCATATACACTTTATTTGAGACCATGCATATATTTTTGAGACCTTTTGATAGAAAGATATGTTGAGTGGTTCGTCATAGTATTTTCATACTTTTAATCCAAAAAAATGACCTTGTTTCCTTGAAACATTATGATTGTGCCCTAAACATTTCTATATCAAACTCATTTTTGAAAAAAAAAATGCACCATAGCCCTTTCGCAACAAAGCTCTTCATTTGTTAAGTAACAATTAAAAAAATTACATAGGGAGCACATCAAAACTCGACCGCGCGGCAACCGGCGGTTCCGCCCGGTTGGACCGCATATCATTGTTTAGAACAATAGAAACCGGCTGCAACCTCACGGAACTGCACGGAACCGGCGGTTGCCGGGCGGTCGCCGGGCGGTCGAGTTTTGATGTGCTCCCTAACGTATCTATAAACGAATTTTAGGTCTACACTTTTATATATTTTTATGCAGCATATTATTATGATTACAATTTTTTCTTCTTCAAATGACCGATTTGGCCTGCTATACACACAATCATACTCGTCACCTGAGTGCCTAATAGTATATGGCTGAAATAATTTTGACCAGCACTTGACCGTGCGCGATTTTTTTCCGTAGTTAACATTTGAATAGGGGTACGGAAATACATAGCTTTATTCAATTTGTTTTGCCTTCCTCCCGCTTGTTATCATATCATGTAAAAGTGGAAATGTTCGCGCTTTGCATATATTGAACAAGTTTGCTTGCTTTATTTTCGCGACTTTGAGCTTCCTTATACATAGACCTACATACAAAACGAATATATTCGCGCGTTTTTATTTTCGCGCTTGCTGATCTTAGCGCGAAAATAAATGTAGCGCGAAAATTTCCACTTTTTCATGTTCACCTATATCCTTTCCCTGGTGTCAACACATTAGTCGCCCTATTTAAATGTTAACTACGGAAAAATTATCGCTGGCCGGGTTGCGAATTTATTAACCGTAAACAACATTTAGTCAAACACTGTATATAGCCTACGTGTATTACTATACGCTTTATTCCGTCAAGGTATCATTAATGTTGTTTACGGTAAAAAATATCTCTGGCCGGGTTCTTCGGGTGCTTGTCGGATACATAGGACAGGACCAAACAATGATGATGGAACATCATACCAAAAAAAGTTTCATTTCAATAAATAGAATGTTGAAATTGGTAGGATTTATGAACGTTTCTGTCAACATAATTATAAAAGGCCCGCACATGCATGACATGTAAAAGTAAAAGCAATAGGCTATGTACATTGTATGATAGACCCGCTATCATACTCCCCATGCTGTTATCCAAATTAGCAGAGTGTAGTTAGTCAAGCAAACGGTTATAAATACAGCTAACACAAAAAAGTTCCTGACCAGTTTAAATCAGTATAAAAACTGAGATATACATTAAACGAGCAAATTTCCCCATCACACAATAATATGTTTCAGCAAAAATACTCACTGGTGTTAAGCAATTGCTCTTGCTTGATAAGTATTTGCCAGGTTTTTTTTAATTCGTCCATCCCGTTAGGCAACGAAAAATATGTACGAGGGGGTATTAACAAGTTTTTGAAATCACCCAGAAGTGAAGGAGCTATATCGATGAAATCTTGTCAGTGTAATCACTGGTCATTAAAAACAATATGGTGCAAAATTAGTCTTATAAGTATGTTTACTTTTTATACAGGTGGCGCTAG
Organism: Ophiura sarsii; assembly: GCA_035610835.1. Classification (NCBI taxonomy): domain Eukaryota; kingdom Metazoa; phylum Echinodermata; class Ophiuroidea; order Amphilepidida; family Ophiuridae; genus Ophiura; species Ophiura sarsii. The sequence goes on from CM069449.1 coordinate 19,886,563, forward strand.
ATGCCAAGGCCATGTAAATCAATGACGTCTCCTAACGGTGCTGTGTACATGGTAAACGATAATTGTCCAAAAACTGATCCTTGTGGGACGCCTTCCAGAGGAGTATGAGGCTTAGAAATGTTGTCATTTACAAAGATAAATTGAGACCTATGAGTGACAAATGACAAAATTAAAAAACACAATCTGAGCCTAATATTCTTCTGGAAGGCGTCCCACAAGAATCAGTTATTGGACCATTATAATTTACCATGTACACATCACCGTTTGAAGTCGTCATTGATTTACATGGCCTTGGCATCTAGCGCCACCTGTATAAAAAGTAAACATACTTATGAGACTATTTTTGCACCATATTGTTTTTAAGGACCAGTGATTACACTGACAAAATTTCATCGATATAGCTCCTTCACTTCTGGGTGATTTCAATAACGTTTTGATACCCCCTCGTATAACCCTGTTCTACGGTATCGACTGACCCCTTTTTTCTCGAATTGTCCACACACCAAAAAGGAAAATCTTTGCAAATGTTTTGCAAATTGGATTTTTAAAAATAAATGTATGGGTTTTTTTCTCGGATTGTCCAAAAACAAAAGGGAATATCTTTGCAAATATTTTGCAAATTTTGGATTTTTAAAATACATTTGAGATTTTTTGTTGACATTTTTGACATATTTTGATTTTTTTTGTTTACCCCCCCTCCCCCCCAAAAAAAAAAGCCCAACCGACTGACTTGAGAGGTCCGTTAGCCCATATAGATCCGGGGTTAATATTTTCGTCGCCTTATCACAATCAGCCCTTTTATGGTAAAAGAATGTATCTTATATGTAGTTTCCTAACAGTATACTTCCTTTTAACCTGGTCAAAGTTAGCTTTTTTCTCCATAAATCATGTAGTAGTAAAAGGCAGTATATTACTTTTATTGTCTTTACAAGTTGCAACCTTTTCCTAAGTGAGGATTATTGAACCAAGTTCACACAATCCATGTTAAAAGAAAGTATCATTAGGAAAAGGGCTGCAATATAAAATGATACACATAAACCTTATGTACTCTATGGAATATCAATCGGCTTCCACTTCTCTATATAATCCCTCGTGTCTCGTTTACCTTTGGTCTTTTTGCTCTTGCTTTTTTCTTTACTCACTTTGCTTTTAGAAGCCTTGCTTTTACTTTCCTTTGACGATGCCTTGCTACTTTCCTTTGACTTCGCTTTGCTCTCTTTACTTTTGGAACTTTCTTTGCTTTTACTTTTGGAACTTTCTTTACTTTTACTTTTTGATGCCTCTTTGCTTTTGGAACTTTCTTTGCTTTTACTTTTTGACGCCTCTTTGCTTTTGGAACTTTCCTTGCTTTTACTTCCCGATTGCTCTTTGCTCTTGGAACTTTCTTTGCTTTTACTTCCCGATCCCTCTTTGCTCTTGGAACTTTCTTTGCTTTTACTTCCCGATCCCTCTTTGCTTTTGGAACTTTCCTTGCTTTTACTTCCCGATGCCTCTTTGCTTTTGGAACTTTCTTTGCTTTTACTTGCCGATTCCTCTTTGCTTTTGGAACTTTCTTTGCTTTTACTTCCCGATCCCTCTTTGCTTTTGGAACTTTCCTTGCTTTTACTTCCCGACTCCTCTTTGCTTTTGGAACTTTCTTTGCTTTTACTTCCCGATTCCTCTTTGCTTTTGGAACTTTCTTTGATCTTACTTCCTGACCCGGCCTCTTTGCTTTTGGAACTTTCCTTGCTTTTACTTCCTGACCCAGCCTCTTTGCTTTTGGAACTTTCTTTGCTTTTACTTCCTGACCCGGCCTCTTTGCTTTTGGAACTTTCTTTGCTTTTACTTCCTGACCCGGTCTCTTTGCTTTTGGAACTTTCTTTGCTTTTACTTCCTGACCCCTCTTTGCTTTTGGAACTTTCTTTGCTTTTACATTTGCTACTGTTTTTACTTGAGGATTTCTCTTTGCTGCCGCTCTTGCTGCCGCTCTTTGATGCACCACCACTGGTATCTTCATCGCTACAGTCATCAACACCGCCGTATGGATCTTCTGAAGTTTCGGGGACATCGGACTTTGGCGGTGTGGTTGTTGGTGGCTGTGTGGTTGTTGGTGGATGTGTGGTTGTAGTTGGTTGTGTGGTTGTAGTGGGCTGTGTGGTTGTAGGCTGCGTGGTAGTAGGCTGCGTGGTTGTAGGTTGCGTGGTTGTAGGCTGCGTGGTTATAGAATGCGTGGTTGTAGGTTGCGTGGTTGTAGGCTGCGTGGTTATAGAATGCGTGGTTGTAGGTTGCGTGGTTGTAGGCTGTGTGGTAGTAGGCTGCGTGGTTGTATGCTGCGTGGTTGTACGCTGCGTGGTTGTAGGCTGCGTGGTTGTAGGTTGCGTGGTTGTAGACTGCGTGGTTGTAGTAGGATGCGTGGTCGTCAGCGGCAAAGCAGGTGTCGTTGACAAACTTGTGGTAGGCGAGGATGCGTTTGTTGTTGGTATGACATTTGTTGTTTTCTGAGGAGGTGCATTCGTAGGACATTGTCCCGGGTAGCAATCTGGAGAACGTTTCGTTGATGGTATAAATGTAGTGGCAGATGCCAATGTAGTTGTCGGTGGCGTTGTAGGTGACAATGTCGTCGGTGGCGGCGTTGTCGTATCTTTGACCGCGGTAGTTTTCTGGGAGAGAGCATCGGTTGGACATTGTCCCGGGTAGCAATCTGGTGAACCTTTAGTCGTTGGTACCACATCTGGCGAAGAGGTCGTCATGGACACTATGGTTGTCGGTGGTGGCTTTGTTGTAATATCGACCGGAACGGTTGTAGGTTTTGGGGTCTTGTCGGTAGGGCACTGTCCTGGATAGCAATCAGGACGGCCCCGAGTAGTAAGTCTTGCATTCGTTGTCGGGCGAACTGTCCGCCGGTTTGTGATAGGGTTCTTCACAGTGATCGGCTTGTCGGTGTCTTGCCCTTGGGAGGTTGTCACATCTGGCCGTTCACTTTGTTCCGCTGCTATCGCCATCGTTACAACGACATGCCATGGTAAGCTTGGCTTTGGCGGTACAATAGGTGGACACGCCCCGCTGTTACAAGAGTCAGCGTGATCATGCATATCAGAATCGGTATCAACATCGTAGTCAGAGTCAGAGTTCGTGATTAATGGCAACCTATCATCACCGTCTGCTAATCCGCCGCACTGCGCCCCCTGGCACGGGATTATACCCTCAGCTTGAAGCAGACGGTTGACGCGGTCGGATAAACTGGTGCCGACACTTCGTGGTTTCTTGTTGTGGTTGTCGTCGTCGTTGGCATGCTTAAGTTTTTGCTGGTGTAAGAAAACTTCCAGCTGAATTGGGAGAATAAATAATATATAGCGGCGTAAAAGTTAATTCACACAATTGATAATCCAGGAATGGAACCAGTGACCAGTGCCCTTTGGAATTTTAGACCGGCGCATGAGTCGCATAGGCAACAAAAAATTGACTTGCCCTTTCCGACCGACCCGAATTTTCGGAAATCTAAGGTCGTTATAGTTTTTTGTTTTTTGTTTGTCAAAGTAAAAAAAACATAACAATAAAGAAAGATGAAAACGTGTTTTTGAGTAGTAGGACCCCTATCTGCTGGTTTAAAAAAATTATTAAAAAAATCAACAAAAAAAAATCAAAAAAACGTGTTTTTGTGTAGTATCTCCCTGTTTAAATTTTGAAAAAAAAATCAAAAAAAAAAATCCAACCGTCCGACCCATACTCTGGCCCTGAAAGGGCAAGTCAACTTTTTTTTTTGACCTTAAGAATGGTGATTTTTATGAAGAATAACTTTGAGTGCAATCCTATATCCTCTAAGAATTCCGCGGAAGTGGCACCGGTTCATTTCTTGGATGGTCAGTGAAAATGTTTCACATAAGACTGGGACATTTTAAAAACTTTTTGTAACATTTTTGAAATGTCAGTCTGCAGAATGGCAGACGACTGACGCGTGAAAAGCGTTAAGAACAACAAAACAAGGTTGTAGGCTTTTATAAGAAGTTGTACTGGAATAAAAACAGGTTGTAGGCTTTATATAAGAAGTTGTACGGGAATAAAAACAGGTTGTAGGCTTTTATAAGAAGTTGTACGGGAATAAAAACAGGTTGTAGGCTTTATATAAGAAGTTGTACGGGAATAAAATCAGGTTGTAGGCTTATATAAGAAGTTGTACGGGAATAAAAACAGGTTGTAGGCTTTATATAAGAAGTTGTACGGGAATAAAAACAGGTTGTAGGCTTATATATGAAGTTGTACGGGAATAAAAACAGGTTGTAGGCTTATATAAGAAGTTGTACGGGAATAAAAACAGGTTGTAGGCTTATATAAGAAGTTGTACGGGAATAAAAACAGGTTGTAGGCTTATATAAGAGGTTGTACGGGAATGAATATTATTTCCCAAAAAGACCAAACAAATTTGACAAACCAATGAGGTACGTATTCAAAGAGCTCATATGAAAAAAAGAATCACTGAAATTGATCCTTGCTATCAAGAGTTATGACCGTTTTAATAAATGAACCCATTTTAGTAGCTGTCAACGAAATGCTAAATCCTTTGAAAATATCCGTCTGTGTGAGGAGCAAAGAGTACAGATTTATTAAAATTCATTTGGTCATGATAGTGTTTATACCTGAGATACTCAGACAATAAAGCACGTATTCAAAGAACATATCATTTCACTCATCTTAAAATAATCTTCACTGGAATTGCCCATTGCTATCAAGAGTTATGTCTATTTTATTAACATACCCCGTTTTGGTTACTAGTCCGGGGGAGGGCTAACTGCTTTGAAATGATCCGTTTAACTGAGGATCTTGCAAATAGTATACAGATTCATTCAAATTCAAATTCAAATACTATTTGTACCTGGGACATTCAAACACAGAAATGAATTACGGTACGGATAATATTCGTTGATACAAAGAGTTTTGCATTTTTCTTGAAAAAAACCCAATTCTTGAGATGTTAACGGAATTCTTAGTGAACATGGTTAACAGAAACATTTACATTTCTATTCTCATTTCAGAGCGAAATTGATTTACACCCGGATTAACATGTATTCCTTATAATATGAAAACAAAATAAGACAAAAAGGGAATATTTTAGTGTTGAGTCAATTTTTAGCGACAGATAATGGATTTATACACAACATTTTTACTGTGTGCTTGAAACTCCCTGGTTTAAATTAATCCCTCTTTGTGAATAATTATGCACTCCTTGATCCTGACTTACATTGATACTTTTAAAGGATTAAGCATTTCGTGGACAGCTACCAAAATGGGTTCTTTTATTAAAACAGGCATAATTATTGATAGCAAGGTTCAATTTCATTGATTCTCTTTTTTCACATGAGCGGAAAATCTGCTTTTTGAATACGTGCTTAATTGGATTGTTAAAAATTTGTTTGGTTTTTTTTTAAACAAACATTCATTTCCGTACAACTTCTTTTTGACTCACCCTGTAGTTTCACTTTTACACATTGGATTTTGACCATGTTTATACATTCTGGAAACCGTAGGATCTCCACATGCCAGTGGTTAATTTATTTTCAAATTACGCGCGTATAAAGAGAGGTATGTCGAAAACCTGTTCAGACAGGTTCACCGTTGAAAATTGTACTGACGGAGCTCTAATTTCGTTTTTACACTGATTTCAATCACATTCTGAAAGTCTCATAATTTCACAAATTCAATTGTTAAACAAATAATCAACACTATTAATTCGGTTTTAAAATTAAGTCCAAAACAAGTTCAACCTATAGTACAGGGTGTCTCAAAAAAATAGGACTCTGTTTCATGACGCTGTAAAACTTGTTATGATCATTAGACCATGACGAATTTAGTTTCATGTAAAGCCCCATTAGTTATTATGATATCCTGAAAGTATAAGATCAATCCGATGAAAAATAAGAACACTAGCACAGTTTGCGTAAACCATGTCATACAATGGGATTTATAGAAGCCAGTAAATAACATGGTTTTACGTTTCAATATGTTACAATTATTATAAACATAGACAATTAACTATCAGTCAATAGCAAAGATTAGTTTGGTAGTACATTTGATTCTGACACATTGACTTGTCATGCTTGTGTCCAAATTGGCCCTAATTTTCCCTCTTTAACATGTTCCACGCGACTCTTAGTTTAACCATCTCGTATATATACAAAACAGATTTATCATATTACTGAACAAAATACTGGGCATATTTGTACGTACATACTTCAATGCATTTCTCATCGTGATTCCAAATATCATATACGAAATTCAATAATTTTGACATTTTTGAAACATTTTGTGAAATTTTGGAAGTGTCTGAACTCTAAATTATCGTCTGCAGACGACTGCCGCGTGGAAAGAGTTTAGATTTAACCCCCTGAGAACTACCGGCCGATTGGTCAGATAGATAGATATATCATTTATTGCGCCAATCAGAGACAGTGTTAGAATAATTGTATCCCTGATAAAGATTGGAGTGAAATATTTTACAAGCTGCATTTTAATTGGCTATTCAAATGAGTATATCTTGCAATACACCAATCAGAACCACTGTAAGATAGGCCGGTAGTGCCCAGGGAGTTAAGAGGAATACAAAACTTACCAACTCTTTCATTTCACTGCTCATTTCTTCCGACGATTCATCGTGCACATATGGCGGTGGTGGTGGCGGAGCATCTCTTCGCTGTCTTACCGTCGGTACCGAAGAGATCAGGGTGATACTAAAGGCAAGTAACCCTCCTAACACAAGAAGATGACGCGGGGAAACAGAAACAGCCATCGCTAAATAGGAGGAATACAGAGCATCTGCTTCCCTATAAAATATATTTCATTTTTTTTCTCCTTAAAGATGAACAACTTTTTACAGCGTAATACTTGATAGTGTCAAACGATATATCTTGTTTATGGTATGATGTTGTATTTAAGATGTACCTGTATATGTGTTATGTTGACTGTGTCGATCGGTTTAGGGGGTGCCCGATGCGGATTTGCTCTGGGTTGACTGTTATATAAGATGCTCTTTCGGGTATGAGGGTTAATTTTTGAGTAAAGAGATGAAACCGGTCTGAATTGAATAATATTTACCAGTTAAACACTGTTTTAATAAGTGTTAACGTCTTACGCAATTTATGGAACTTTGAAATAGGTCTAGGTTCAATAAAGTAACTTTTTACAGGAAATAAAAGGTAGATAATTACGCCTCTTTAACATAATAACCGTTGCATACATTATGACCAATACAACGCCCCTCCCCCGGGTTAGACAAACTGAAACTTTATATATAAACATGCATGTACGTCAACAGTGTGTTATCAGTCATTGTCAGTAAGATGAGAATACTACGGTTGTTAGGTTCTTTGTTTTCACTTCACCAAAAATAAACATATGTTGTACTACAGGCAGCTATATCGTGATTGAGTATATGACCGCAACTTCGATATCCTCATCTGTCATGTGCAAGTGTCATCCAACGTTTCTTTGGTCATACCCATTATTCATGGAACTTTGCAAGCTGACAATTATATATTAATAGCAACCATTGCAAACGTCTTGGCGGCCAGAGAAGAGAAGTGAGGTGTAAATTGCCGCTGCCTTTGTGCTTTGTTACCCCAAAAGGTATACTCAAGACTATAGCATCCTATAATACGCATATGCCTGATTATTTACAACCTGACAACAATGTGCATTATATTTAAAGTTTAAAGGTAGATGACCCGATCACATTTTCGTAACACAGAATTATTTCAATCATATCATATGAAAGCTCTAATTTTTCTCATCGTCATACTGAAATTTGACGGCCTAAATCGGTATAATTACGGAGAAATCGATGAAATAACGTCGAATTACCACGAATGGTGGTAACCACCGATATAGTTTGTGTACTACTCAATGGGTACAGTTCACAGCACCTTGTGCGTCTAAAATAAGAACCATTAGAGCTATGCAACTCAAACTTTGGAACACGACTTTTTTAAGGATGACCTTTCATGTAGAATAGAAAACTTCAAGTTGAAAATCGGAACATCTACCTTTAACTGGGCTATACACTACACTCTGATTCGGAATGTCTGATCTGCCTTACCAACTGCGAAAGCCGTGAACCGCGCTTTCTATTTTAATATATAAATTTGTAATTCTTACATTTTGTTCAGTGTTAATTGTTTTGTGTATAATATGTAATTGTAATATTGTGTCAATTCAGCCGATTGGGTGCGATGACAGTTAATGATACCATGAGTAGTAACATTTTAAATAATGAATGCAGTTATAAATAATATTGGGCGCCAACACTTTTGAACAACCGTATGGTCCACATTACTATTAGCTGAGACTAAAATACCTATTTTAGTCTCAGCTATTAGACTCCCGTCCTGAGCGTCATCCATCTGGCAGCTATTACAGATATTAGGGCAATTTGGTATAGGCTACTCTTCTACTCTTCGTTTTTTATCGTTTTAAATTTCAGGGTGACTACCCAATTATCTCAGTAACTATGAGTAAGACAGATCCTACTGTTCAGGCACGGATGAATGTGCTGGCTATAAAGGACGTAGGCCTATGCCGAGATACTGGCGTTATCCTAATATTTGCGTTACCATAATCAAGATTTGGAGCGGATCGAGCACGTGACGTCACCGTGAAAATAAAAGGGAATCAGTGAGGCTACCCCCAGAGCACTGTGTTATTGTTAGGCGTGCTTTTCGGTGGGAAAGAATTGTGCCGCGTTGATGATGCTATAGTGTTTATTCCATATAGAACAACTCGAGGGTTAAGCGCCAGAAGGCCGTAACTCAACTTTTGAGCAAAATGAGATTTTGGTACCAAAATAATCCATAGGCCTAAATAACCTAGATTTTCAGAACCATAAAGAGATAACTCATAACCTCTCTTAACATGCTTTTTAAGGGGGCTGTCAAGTGTCAAAAATAGCCTCCGTAAAACTGCCGTAACTTCGTCATTATTCACACTGTCAAATTGTATTTCAATAGACTGGTCAATATAGACCAATAGTGTTTTTCGCAGCTTCAATAGAAATCTACAACTTAAGAGGAGGTTAAGAGGAGGTTACGAGCTTCAGGTGTATCACAGAATAGAAATGTTGTCTCCCGTATTGATTGTAATTACACCAAGTTGTATTTCAATGGACGACAGGATGTTCTATACAAGTTACATAACAGTCACATTTTATTTTGATATACTGTATAGACCAAGAGGGTGTTTTTCGCAGCTTCAATATTTATTTATTTATTTGGACAACGGAACTGTGGCAAAAGTCTTCTCGACTAACGCGTCCATAAACATTACACCGTCTTTTAAATTACAAAAAAGGAAATATTAGATACAAATATTTACATGGTATAACATGATTTACAAAACACATCAGATATATAAATTAGGTTAAAATCATCACATCCCCCCAATGCCCCCATCTACAAATTAGTCCACCCTATCCGCACCCCCAGTTAAAACTCAGAGTGTTTTTGGAGGACCAACCTACCAAGTACCAAGTATATTGCAGTTTAAGAACATCATTTGAAAGACCTAGCACAAGATACAATTTTATTGTTTACCCGATATAAAGATTCTCCAAAATTCTTCTAAATTATGGAGTAATAGTTGATTTTCAAGCTTGCGATATTCATCAACTCTGATACGATTTAAGCCGCTACATATAATAATAATAATAATAATTAGTATTTATATATATAGCGCCTTTCCAAAGTGATCAAAGCGCTGTAATTTCGCTGCTGGTGAATCATCAGAATCAGGTCGCATCAACTAGGGTGCTGCCAATTTCTAGCGCAAACCTATCCGCACTTAGATTGTAACATCCACCATTTTTCAATGCAGCTCCCCAAATACCATTGGGTCAAGGAAGTTTTTGATAACCGAAACAACTAATCACAGATTTTGAAAGCAGGAGGAAACCGGAGATCCCGGAGAAAACCTGCGAGAGCGTGTATGGATCGTGATAAACCAAATGCACATAAAGCTCGACCGAGCACAGATTTCGAACCTGGGATTCATTGGTGCAAAGCGAGGGTATCTACCGCTGCGCCAACATGCTCTCCCTCTTACATAGAAATAGCAAATGTCAGATCCTCAATATCTTTATCGCATAATAGACAGTAAATATTTATATCAGATTTCCATTAATGAGCACGGCCAATAGTAATTAGTAGGCCCTAATCCACAACTTAAGATTGTAACTATACAGGGTGAGTCAAAATAGTCAGGTCCCGATTTCACCGATTTTTTAAACCAGTTAAAATTCATAAATGAATATATTTAATGACATGCCTAGCAAGGTGGCATTACTAGCTATAACCTAAATTTTATTTCATTCAAATTGGTTATTCGAAACGGGAGATATGATAATTTTTCTAAATTCTGTGAAATAAAATCTGTTCCAACTTATCTAAGGGATCCCTATAATGGATGTTAACGTTTAACGCGCGCCTTTTGAATAAGTCAATCAAAGGCGTGTTGGTATTCACAGCAATTACAATAGGAAAAGAGATTATATTGTCTTTGCGGTTATGTTTTCAATAGTTTTCGTGCAATCAGGGATAGCCTATAACAAATATTATTGAGTTTTAACAAAATGTTGACCCAAAGTATTTTGAAACTTGTTATTTTAATCGAACTGATATGAGAAGTCTGAGAGAAAACAGATCTTATTATCTTTAAACAGTTTGTGCTTTAGCAACTTACCAGGCAAAGTGCATAGTCCATTTTTATGAATATATTTGTGCAATACTGAATTAGATTATAATATATTTAAATGCTTTGCATGCACTATCGTTTAATTTATCAGAGATTCAACAACAAAAACATGATATTTTGGTATAAATTGCAACAGTTATACAGTGTGTTGTGTTGTATGAATAACTAATATTACAGTAGTATTAACATCCACCACCAAACTTGGAACACTTTGGATTACGCGTCTTTTCGTAAATATGTTGTAAATCTGGCGTGGAATATGATATTGTCGTGAAAACATAACCAGGTATGAAGAAGTATGTCTACTCCAATAAACAATGAAAACAATTACCAATTTTGTACAGGAAGTATTTTTCTTGATTTTTTTAAAACGGGACCTGACTATTTTGACTCACCCTGTACATGACCAAGTTGTATTTCTAAATATTATGAAATTGATATTAATGACACGACCAATTTTATGTCAATATTTATTTATTAATTGACTGATGCGTCTTTAAACATAAAGTACACAATAAACAATACAATATATTTTCAAATATATAAATGTGGAATATAATATACAAATATTTACATGATAAAAGTCATGCAAGTCCATGCACATTTTTAAATACGACGATTTGCAAAACACATCAAATCAAATAGACTACATGTAGTTTACGGAATTCATCAACTCTGATATAATTTGTATACAAGTACTTGACTGTCCTTTGAATTACATCGTTGCACCTAGAAGAAATCTAATAGACCTATGTTCTTACACAGGCAATATTTATTTCATTAAGACTAAATAGAGATAGAGTTAATATAGACTATGGGCCGTGAGGCCAAAATGTGCTTAGTTTTTGATTTTTGTAGTCCACCTCTGGGCAGAACATCGAAATGGGTAAAATCTGAGTCAAATTTAAAGGATTTGAAGGATATTAAAGCTGGTTGCCATGGCATCAGCATACCATTGACTTTTGAAATGTGGTGTAATGTAAGGTACATCTATACCAACATTATAACATGGTTTATCAATTTATAATGAGTCAAAATATTTTTTTAATGATGATAACATGTCATTTTTGTGCCAATTTTGCGAAAATATGACCAAAATGGTCTATTTTGGCCAATTGTAATTTTCAAAAGGTCGCAGTTCAAAAACTGTTAATCTACGATCAAAGTTGTGATTGACTTTTTTGTTTAAAACACTTATCCCAACAATATGATATATACTTTTATAGTCAATAGTTTTTTTACCATGTTAAATTTAGTTTTTGACTTCCCATTGAAACACATGTGACCTTTGACCCTAAATCGAGGTCTAGGGTCATAACGTGCAACCTACGAACGTGGGATCAGGTGAATTTGTGTTTAGGGATATATTTGCCACCTTTTGGTAATAATTTCATGTTCTGCCCAGAGGTGGACTACAAGAGTGAAAGATACAGACCATCGTCCCATAGTCTAAGACTAATGACCGAGATCACAGATCCCGCAACACAAAATATCACAATTTTAAAATACAAATTTAGTTATGAATGCGTGTTAATATGATAATACATAATAAAGAAAAGCAAAGAGTCATTGTCCCAGATCCCAACACAAAATATCACAATTTTGAAATACAAATTTAGTTCATTATTTATGGTGGAGGGGGGAGGGGGGGGGGGGGGGGGGGGGGGGGTTGGGACAAGGAGACTCGTATGTTAAAATTACCTACCCCCCCCCCCCCCCCCCCCCCCCTACAGCTGAAACTTAAAATTACATGACCCCCCTGCTAACCAGTAGCTTTTTACACAACCACCCCCCTCCCTGAAAAAAAATCAACTTGTCACATACTTATGGGACTGTCTTTACCTTTGGAATTTTGTTCATGGATATGTTGGCAAATTCTGTTTGTGCCCTATCTGAATGGCCAATATTTTTATGATGGCCCTTCTTTTTATTGTGTGAAATTAGTAATGGCGAGCGTAGCGAGCGGAAATTGCGTCATATTTATACATTTTGGGTGGTTTTGTGAGTCTTTATAACCCGAACAAGTTAGCCTACATTCTGAGCAGAAACGTATGTAATCCAGTAAAACGTTCTACTTTTGTGAGCATTGGTGCAAAGCTGAGACGAGGTGAAAAGCATGCAATAAATCACATTTTTTAAATCATAAAATTGGATTTTGTTACATTATACACCCCGTGGCTCTAATTTCTCGACCGTTGATGATTATATAGATGTTTTTCCACCATATCGTCCGAGGCAGAGAAAAGATTTGCTGTCCAGAAGTCATCTCATATTAACAGATGAAGTCGATAGGTTTTTAAGAAAATATGCGCGAAGCGCAGAAAAAAATTGCATTTACACTCCAAAATAGCCTCTAAATCACCCCAATCACCACCATCTTTATAGTTTATAAAAAGTTACACACCCCCCCCCTGTTTAAGAATAAAAAGTTATATAACCCCCCTATTTCAACATATGAAAGTTACATGACCCCCCCTATAGTTTACCCCCCCCCCCTCCAGCATAAATAATGAACGGTCCCTTTAGTAGAGTCATTTTCTTGGATTCCGTGACCATTTTCTTCCTACCTTAGTTTCTTAGTTAATTTGTCAACTAGAACCATTTTAAAAGAAAATGAGCCCCCATGCATTTCTCAAAAGTGACGGGAACGTTCTTTTATAGCGCAAATTCCAAAATGGCCGCCATACAGGGGCCCAAAAATTCAAATGGCTTTAATTAAGCTAAAAAGCACACCAAATTGTTCGGCTGAGCACAAGGATTCCGAAAAAGTATAGTTTGCTATACTTCCGATGTTTGGTTAACGAGTTATCGGGTAAAACGTAAAAAGGTCGTTGACCTTTACATATGGGGTCAACATTTTAACTTGCTCCGATTTTGAAAAACAATATCTCATATTGTTCGTATGATCACAAGGATTCCAGAAATAGTTGTTTTTTTACCACCGGGAATATTTTGTGTAGGTCAAAAGGTCAAGGTATACTGACCTATATAGAATCTGACCTTTTGACCCCTTTATAAGGTACAACAGACACTCTAGGTGGTAAAAACTATAATTTCTGGAATCCTTGCAATCAGACGAACAATTTGAGATATCATTTTTCAAAATCGGAGCAAGTTTAAATTTTGACCCTATACGTAAAGGTCAACGACCTTTTTACATTTTACCCGATAACTCGTTAACCAAACATCGGAAGTATAGCAAACTATACTTTTTCTGAATCCTTGTGCTCAGCCGAACAATTTGGTGTGCTTTTTAGCTTAATTAAAGCCATTTGAATTTTTGGGCCCCTGTATGGCGGCCATTTTGGAATTTGCGCAATAAAAGAACGTTCCCGTCACTTTTGAGAAATGCATGGGGGCTCATTTTCTTTTAAAATGGTTCTAGTTAACAAATTCACTAAGAAACTAAGGTAGGAAGAAAATGGTCACGGAATCCAAGAAAATGACTCTACTACTTATGGGCCTTCTCAATATTTGATTAATTAAAAAAATCAAAATAAAAGGTAATTTTCTTCAGTTCTTGATTTACGGTCACGTTTGTGCAATCATAACGTTAGCAAAACATTTTCGCCCAATTGGGTGTTTTATAAGGAAATTAGTACAAATTGGGATACATTTACAAAAATTGGGTGTATTTTGGGGCAACTGGGCGCTTTGAAAAATTGGGCTACTTTTGGTCGTGGGCCGCGGTTTGAGCGGCGCTTGCGCCGCGTTTTGGCACCTAATTTAAAACAGTTGGCAAATTTCATGAAGCGTTTATTTGGTGGTGCGCCCCCATACAACAACATGGCGTCGTTTGGTTCAGATCGCTCGAGCCATCACGGCCATATAAATACTACTAGTAGCAGTAACTCTGGCCAGCCTGACAAGGAGAAACCTAAAGAAAAGATAATTAGAGCACTCAGCAAAAAGGGCAAACAAAGCAGGGAACGTAGAAGGGAACGTACGCGATTCCAGCCCGGTCGACTTGGTGATGGTCGAGGATCGTCTAGCAGGAGTAGTACTAGTGGATCATATACTAGTAGACAGAGTGGTAGCGGTACACAGGTAAAGTCACGTAACTGGTCTTTAAAGTTCAAGCTCAGATGCACATTATGACCCCGGGGGGAGGGGGGGGGGTACTCACCTATGTAAGGCGTGTGTGGTCTAGTGCAGGCATTCTCAAATGGTGGCGCGCGCGCCACTTGTGGCGCATCAAGGCATCCTAAGTGGCGCGAGAAAGGTTAAAATTTGTTTAAAATAAATAAATTGTATCATGATATAGCCAAATTCCATAGGTATATGACAGTCAGATGTATAAATACAGCAATTTTTCTCGAGCTACGCGCGTATGTGCCCTCAAACAGTAATAGCAGTTAATATGCTGCCTACATATGTTAAAATATTTTGAAATTAATGTTATAAAGGGAATTTTGCCATTGTAAATTCTAAAAAATATGACCAAATGGAGCTTCAACAAGTTGGTTACTAAAATGTGGCGCATCAGTAAATCTAGTTGAGAAAGCCTGGTCTAGTGGATAAGACGCCGGTCTCACGATGCAAAGGTTGTGAGTTCGAGCCCCACTTCGGCCAACATGTTTGTATCCTTGGGCAAGGTACTTAGTCTCAATTGTCTCGTGGTTCAGAAGTCACGTATATAAAATGGTGGTCTCGTGCATCGGAAGTGCAATAATCCGAGCACGTTAAAAGGTCACAGACTCCTTCGTAAAGAGTAGGATCATCCCGGTCTGTGTCTGTGTACTCATTTCCCTAGGTTACAGGGAACTTGGCGTTACGTCCTTAATAACTCGAAGGATCCTGCTAAGTATCGATGTAGATGTAGTTGTAGATGTAGATGTAGATGTACGGGGACGTGTCGCTGCGCTCCAGTGGTTTTCTTTTCTTCATGAGACATCCTTAGCCATGGGTAGGCTTTTCAACTGAAAAATCCTTAGACATGGGTCCCATGTTTGTCTATTTTCGCGAAAATTTGCCAAAATTAGGTATTTTTTCGCGAACATTTGGTCTAAAATGATGCAAAACCCCTAAAAATGGGTACCAATATTTCCAAAATCACCCTTAGAAATGGGTAGGGGTTTTGAATCTCCAGCGGCACACCCCCGACCAAACCAAATCAAACCAAATCCGAACCAAATCCGAGTACCCAAACCAAACCAAATCCGAGTACCCCCGCCCCCCAGGATTATGACACTGGGGAATAAGCCTCACATGTTTCCTACAGTGTTTGTGCCACCATAAATACTGGAGATAACCCTGTGCGTCGTAAGAAGAGGTGCGTAAGACGTGTGAATAGGGAATATCATATGAGTTCCATACTATGCAATAGGGGATAAATGTGTATACACCCCTACCCAGCGAATTGGGGATATTTTCCGCCATTTTGTGTGTATATTTTTGTGTGTGGGACATTGCACTATCTAATAACAGGGGTACCACATGGTGCATGTTAATAGGGGACCCCACTTGGATAGCACTGTGACGTGATTTGCAGTAATTTGCACCTATTCAGAGATTGTGTATCCCCGATTAGATGGTGGGGTGTGTAGGTGTATCCCCGATTCGCACGTTTTACGCACGCAGTGACACACATTCATTCATGACATGTCAAGAAGATAGATAGACTAGGAATACGATCATGACAATTTAACAATAGCCTCATTTATCATGTTTATCATATCAGGCATTTAATTAAACATCTGTTTGTCTACCTGATAGTGATACTTACAATTGTATGCGGATGTACTAAAGTTCCCACAAGAATGGCTCAATCGTACCCCGGGGGGGGGGGGGGGGGGGCACTCAACTTTTTTTTGGGTAGGGGTGTGCCGCACAGGGTCTCAAAAAGGGGGGCTATAGAACTGAACTGAGTGGATTTTATGACGAAAAATAGGGTCTTAGGAACTGATTTTTTTTCAAAAAAGTAGGTCTTGAGAACTGGCCTATAGTTCAATTTTGATTAGCAAGAACGCACATTTTTGGATTTTTTTGGTTTTAGAACGCAAAATTTTCGAAGAATTGGGGTTTTGGAACGCAAAAGTTCGCGATTTTTGATTTTTGAATAAAATGGGGGTCTTAAGAACTAATGCAGGCTCAAAAGGGGGGTCATAAGAGCTAGCAGCAGAGGGTGAAAAAGGGGGTCTTCAGCGCGGCACATACCTATACCCTTTTCCAATGTCAGTGCCCCCCCCACCGGGAATCGTACCCCACCATTTCATACTTGCACTAAATTGCATGTATACATGTGTAGTTACTACGACTACCAGTTCAATTAATGGAACTCTATTAGGCCAATGAAAGTGGAATCGTTGGTTCAAGTTTCATGCTCACTGATTTGAGACGAGGGGACTGTTTCATTATTCATTATTCATTATTTTTTTGACTTTCATTGTTGTAATCTACATGTAAGTGACAAATTTGTGAACAGACAAAGCGAGTTCTCTATGATTTGGACCTATCATATCTGTTGTTAGTACTTAAAAGTAACAAATAACACCATACAAATAAGGTGTTTGTCTTAGTGCCGATTGAGACTACAGCTCAGCCCTTTTATGGCAAAAACATGCATCTTATATGTACTTTCCTAATGATATACTTCCTTTTAATATGGATTGTGTTGACTTGGGTCAATAACTCTCACTTAGGAAAAGGTTGCAACTTGTAAAGACAATAAAAGCAATATACTGCCTTAAGGTCATGTTTTTTATACTGGGTACCAATAAAAGGTGGATTTGTTACATTTTTGCTCTATTATGGTCATAAAATGCATGTAATTTGTAAAGTTAATGTCAGATAGACCCCATTTTGGTTTTATTTTAATAGTTAATTAGTGGCCATTTAATTTCAGTAGAAAAAAAAGAAGTTTTTTGTTGCTGCTAATTACTATAGTTCGTTAAGCATAATTAGTCGGGGTGGATGATGTGGCGGAGGAGGATGTGGCGGAGGAGGAGGAGGAGGTATGCTGTACAGGAAATGATATAGAGTAAAATATCATCCTAACACTAATATCAAGGGGCTCATAGTTATTGCTATAGCTGATACCTAATATCAGACCCAAATTACAGTCTGCAATTAGTCTAAATTTATAATTGATAACTAATTATTCTCAAATTACTAATTACATTCAACAAATATATTTTGCGGTATTCGCGCAACTTAAAATTCATACATTCAACATATTAAAATTAGGTCATATCTCAAGATAAATTCATTTGGGTATGTCCATGAAGTTGGGCAATTTAAGAAATAGTGCTGATTTGTGTAGGATAAATGCATTTTCTGACAGTTTGCCTGAAGATTATTTTCACAAGTAATATAATTTAGAAAGACCTCATACTAACATGTCTTTTAAAAGTCAAATGAAAGTTATAGCTCCCCTGTAATTTTTTTTATGCTTAATTAATAGTTGGTGTCCGGCCCTTTTTTAGTCAAAAAAGTGTGACATGAAAATAGAAAAAATGCAAAACATAATTTTGTAAATATAAATGTCATAAAATCATAAAATTACTACATAATCTATGAATATATGTTCCAATTCACCTTTAAGTAGATTATGACAGAACAGAAATCGGCCAATTTGATATGACGTCTTCGGGAAATTGCCATACCTATGCTACAGAAAGGAGTCCACCCCAAAAAAGCATGTAGCATCGGTATTTTAAGCTCACCAACAACACAGATGACATTTGAACCCACTGATTTTGGGTCCTAAATTACCGTATCACATTCATAAGAAAGTTTGAACAATAACTGTACCCATAGATGATGTTATTTTAAAATTATTTGAGGAAACGTCTCTGATTTTTGATGAGGTGTCCGGTGTAGCATAGGTACATTTACAATGATTGCCCCTCTCAAGTAAAAAGATCCTTTCACATACTGAAATGAATGGCTCCCTGCAATTAAGTGTTTTACTAGAGGTTCTCATTGGGACCAGTTTTGGGGTAATTGGTTTTTATTAAAGACAGCAAAAAAACTGAAAACAAGCGAGGTGTCCACCTGTAGTGCCGGTATTACCATGTAGCTTAGGGACAAGGTAATTAGTTTATAATGATGGCACCCATAATTCTTTTTCAAATATTTCAATTCTACTTGAAAATATATGGGAAATAACATAACATGACAGTTTTTAGTGAGATATCTCACAATATTTGATACCATTTTTACCAAAACAATGTACCTGATGCTACATGGACACTGTGTCCATGTAGTGCCGGTAATCAAGTACATGTAGATATTGGGTATCAAATTTAAAAAATTCTATACATCACTCTTATTTTTAGTAGTAATTGTAGTGGCTATTGATATAAAGAGGAAGTGAAATGTGTCTTACTTCATTTTATGTTAGTTATCTGTAAAACAATAGAATTTATACCTATGCTACAGGACATGGTGTCCATGTAGCATCAGGTAAATTTCTTGTATGTTTAGCCGTATGGACAGAAGCTTTTACTTTTTATTTAATTGTAATGTTGCTAAATCAGTTAAACAGTTATCAGTGATGATAAAATTATACAAAATATGTGTGTCAGAAGCAATCCTTATTGATTACAGACATAAATACTACATCAAAAAGGCTTGAACCAAATTACCCACAACCCTCAATTTGCAAAGCATCATATCAATTTTTGTGATGTAGAGTAGTATCAATTGTGTGCTTTTATGAATCTGACCATGAAAGTGCAATATAAATCTATATAAGAATGGTGAGTAACCTGAACTATTTAAAAATAATGCAAGGGAGAAGTGTCAGAATGGTGTCCATGTAGCATAGGTATTTTTACCATAATAACCTGAAACTAACCTGCAATCAATGATTATTTTCATACTTGAGAGGAAAAAGTTCACTATTTTTCAAAAGTATGGATATTGTCGGACCTAAAAATAATGTCAGATTAACAATTGAACAATTTTGAAATTTTGACCTCATGTCACACTTTTTGGCCCAACTTCATGGACATACCCATTTACAAATTGCCTGCTGGAGACAGGAGTGCTGGATCACTAATTATTTCACAACATAAAATGACAGTAATTGTTTTAATTAAAAATTAAAAGTTGTCCAAAAGGTGGAAATGGACTGGGTTTGTAGTTGTTTTTGAACGGAATATGAGAACCAACTAGTGCAAATTTCATTCCTAATAATGTATGAGTTCCTATCTTTAAAAGAACATGATAAGTAACAAGAATTACACAAGATAATGCTTGGGAAATTATTTCACAGTACAATATTCAATGATTTTAAAATAAAAGGGGAAACGGAATTCGGTATCTTTGAAATATAATGTTTTGGACACCCTGTATATCAAATTAATAGATTTAATTGAAAGGAAATGCATTGTGAATGTGTCTGGTAATGGTATAAAGCTAAATTAAGATGATAATCAGTCAAATTGTACTCTTTCATATTCAACTTCTAGCATTAATTAATATGACAATGTTTTCAAACAAAATAAATGTGCATTTTTGACCACCCTATATGCACACATTAATAGTGACTGTCCGATGAAAGTTGTATGTGGGTGGGTGGGTAATTTAATCAACTATACTTTACATGTGTCAGAATATTTAATCATCACTTCATGTTCACAGCTGACACCCATTTGTGAATTTAATTTTCTTACTTATTTTGCTTGTTACACCCTGTATAATATATGGGTCACCCTGTATATGTCAACTCATGTACTATATTTGCGATCACCATAGTATATACTTTCATAATATATATACTTTTAAATAGTTCCAATGTAAACTTTTTAGACTTATACTGCCATAACTAAAAATACATGTAATTTGTCTAAATTTTACAATGTAACGCAATTGGGTCCCAGGTTAAAAAACATGACCTTTTACCACTACTTGATTTATGGAGAAAAAAGCTCATAACTTTGATCATGTTAAAAGGAAGTATACTGTTAGACAACTACATATAAGATACATTCTTTTGCCATAAAAGGGCTGAGCTGCACAATTTGACATCACGTTTCTAGCTATGGAGCGTATTCAGGCGCGTAGCTAGAACTTAATTTTACGGGGCGCAGTGACCGCTAATTATTATTTATTAACTGACAGTGGTGATACAATTTAATCTATATTTCATGTTTTAATCTATTAAAGGCATATTATGTGATCTTTTCCAGGGAGCGCCCTCTATTCATGATTTTTATTTAGAAAGTAGATTTTCTTGCAGATTTACATTTCTGATCATAAATCGTACATACATTCCAAGTTACAGAGCGATACGATTCCTAATTACCTCAAAATCATGGTTTTAGAGTGAATTTAGACTAAAGTAAAATAAGTTGTCGGATTCGACATCCGACAGTTTATTTTTACTCTAAAACCATGATTTTGAAGTAATTAAGAATCGTATCGCTCTGTAACTTGGAATGTATATGGGCAGTTCCACGCGTTGCGGAATGACATTTACACACAAAAATCCACTTTCTTTTGGGTGTAAAACCCATAGATTTGTAGTTACTCCCCATTTTACAACTTTATTTGATAATAGCGATTGATACTCAAAAAATAAACCTAGGGAAAAAAATAGACTGCGCTTCCAAGTATCCTAATTTGCATATGCAAATTTGCGTTGCGGAATGACGCAGACGATTGGTGTTTTTTTTACATGTTTACACAAAGTGAAAACTCTGTGAACTTTTTAGAGTGTATCATTATTGAAGTTACTTTTTAGAAGGTTTGAAGTGTTAGCTAACTGACAAAAGCATTTTCATAAAACTTAATCATCAGCTAGGATTTCTAGTAGGTCATCAAAAAATAAAAGTAGGTGTTGCGGAATGACGTTGCGGAATGACAGTGTGAATTTGTGTGCAAAACTACATAGAGAAAAGAAAAAACATGTTTTTATGCTTTAATATGCATAAAAAATAAAAGAAAGAGTAGTCAGTGACATTTCATATGTTACAAATTCGTGAATACAAGTAACCCAACTATTTTCACATTGAAATCATCATTTACAGGTAAAGTAGCCATTATTTTGTGATTTAGTTGCCGAATTCAACAGCTTGCACATCAAAGTTGCCTAATTCAGCAAATTATGAGTTTTCATCAATTTTGAAACTTTTTTAGAAGTTTAGAGTCCATATTTGAATGAATTATCATAAATAAGGATGATCTTATACCAAGTACACAAAAATATCACAATTTGCTCATTAAATTGCCTAAATATAGGGATTAATACCTTTGTCATTCCGCACCGTCATTCCGCAACACGTCATTCCGCAACGGTCGTTAGGGCTATTAATTAACAGAATTTTCCAATTTTTTTTTGGTCATTGTGAAGCATGTCAATTGTGTGCAGAGAAAAAATAGTTGAATGAAAATAGGGTAGGGGAGAGTGGGGTATGTTGGAACATTTTTCAGAAAAATGACTCTATAACGCAATTAAAATTGATTCAGGATTTAATAACTATATCAGTTCAAGCATACATCTGTGTGTTACAAATACAGCATATAACATTTTAAGACTTGTTTATGTTTATTAAAATAATCCACTTTGAAAAGGTTATCTCAGCTGTTTCAACTAACCCCATGCATGGGGTTAGTTGGAACATGACATGGGGTTAGTTGGAACATGGTGTGTGAAAACTACTCTGTAACTACTTACCACTGTTGTTAAATGATTTTAAAAATCAATTTAAGAATCAATATGGCATGCCCTAATGATCAACAACAACAATCAACAACACTCAATTAAGGATACACAGTCTTTTAGTTAGTCTTCTTCAGAGTCTGCTTGAGACCTTTTGCAGTCACTGAAGTCTGTAGGTGTCTCAAGGGGGCTACGGTGAGATTAGCTGAAAAGACGATGTAGACTTCAAGTTCAATGGTTATAAAGTTGTTTACTATTGTTACAAATTGTACGCCTAACTATTTGTTTCCAAAACAATATTTCAGGTTCAGAACCTTAAGGATGTACCACATTTAAGTGTTCCAATAAACCCCATGTGATAAGGGTGAAATATGATAGGAGTTACATTTTAGGCATTTTCTGAAAATCTGAGTAAAATACCATTTGTTGTTTTGAAGCTACACCATTTTGAACATCTTTGAATTGTTTCCATTGAAATGAACATCTTTGAATTGTTTCCATTGAAACACACACTAGCGAAAGTTCGTTGACCCCTGTACTATCCTATGGAAGTACTTTTAAAGCGTTCTTGTGATTTTAAAGTGGATGCCACGGTAAAATGAAATGAGGTAACATGCTCACATCTTCAGACAATGTTTCTTGACACACTCTTAAGATATTTCATGTATTCAAATTCATTCTTATTAATGCGATAGCTACTTTTTTGCAAAGCGCCCTCACAGTCCAAATTTGACCAAAATCAGCTATTACAAGAAAACGAAGGGGTTATATGTGACGAAACCAGCATAGAATGACATACTGTACCCTAAAACATGGGTATTGCCACCAAAATCAAATAAATTAGACCAAAAATGACTGAGTTATGATTAAAAGTCTGTTTTATCCAAAATGGCCGACTTTTTGTGGTTTTTTGGCCGGGGCACCCTGGATTTCGCATTTTTGTTGTTGAAAATGTTGTCAGTATGCATAAAGTCATCAAAAAATCATGTAGCAAGCGTGATCTGAAACTATGACCTAAAAATGACCCTCTATAGCCCACTCCTACTGATATGCACATTTGGTGCCGACCATATTTTATTTTATTTATTTATTTATTTTTTAAAACAACTTTTTTTGAGAAATTTAAATGACCAAATGGACTGTTTTATTCCTAATTTCTTACGCTGTAAGCTGATTTCAACATAATCTAAAACATTTTTTTTGGGTACCTACCTAGTAAGTTTGGGAAAAATAGGTTTAGTAACACTTTCACGTATATATATCTAACAGAACTTCACCACTTATGTTGTTTCACTTCTTGCAAATTTTCTATCATAATAAATGGCGGCGACCGACATCATGTTCACGGTATCTGCGCATTGCAAATTTCTTACAAAAAATACCCTTTGACCAAGTTTGCAGTGTTGCAACCAGTACTACAATATTGCAACTTTATGTAGACAATCTGTCCGAGCAGGATTTAAATTCTAACAAACTCATGAAAAAGAGTTCAATACTATCAAAGTAGATGTGTTTTGTGTTTGGACGACTTTAATTCACAGTATTCATGCCGAATTTATATTCCCAAATACAATATCCGTATTTAAAAAATAAAAATAAATTATCCGACCTACACTACAGACCCTACCTTTTTCGGACCGCAATGGACAAACAAACAAACATTTGGCCTTAGTATACCCTACATGTACCACTGCATGTCTTCAAAAGCTTACCCAAACAAACAATTATGTTACTGGTCATATGGTATAACACTCCTGAATCAACATATCAATGGACAATATAATGAATGTTGATCAGTCAATCCACCAGCAGACCATGTGTGCTATATCAATAGCAGGGCTGTACTTAGTACCCGCCCGCACGCCCGTGGCGGGTAACTTTTGCGTCGGGCGGGTAACTTTTCAAATATACATGCCCGGCTGGCTGGTAAGAATGTTGCTGTTGGTAAATGAAGATTACGTGTTTGGCTGGTAAATGTACAGTCGGGCTGGTAACTTTTACATGCTACCAGCCCGGCTGGATGGTTGGAGAAAAAATGAAGGTACACCCCTGATCAATAGGCTAATACCACTGCTACACTATATTATAAAATTTAGGCCATGACCTTGTTGTGAAGTGTTGGTAATATAGATAAAATAACAACTGTTTAATATAATAATTAAATAATTGAATGGTATTTATTTTTATCACAAATAATTCTCTTTTCAGAAAACATCTCATTCTCAATGAAGTACTTTGTAATTTGGTAAATAGCATAATAATATTAATAATAATAATATCACTTATTCTCACACCCCTGGAACATTGAAAATACATGGATTTAGGGTTTCCCTAGTTTTGGGCGGTATTGTGCTGATGTTGGTACGCTACCTACTTCTTGTTTTACGCTACATATAGGAGAATGCATTGAAATGGGATGAGCGGTCAAAATAAACTCAGAAGATTTCATGGTCGTC
Source organism: Ophiura sarsii (assembly GCA_035610835.1). Classification (NCBI taxonomy): domain Eukaryota; kingdom Metazoa; phylum Echinodermata; class Ophiuroidea; order Amphilepidida; family Ophiuridae; genus Ophiura; species Ophiura sarsii. Next base: position 19,911,337 of record CM069449.1, read on the forward strand.
ATTCCGCAACACGTCATTCCGCAACGGTCGTTAGGGCTATTAATTAACAGAATTTTCCAATTTTTTTTTGGTCATTGTGAAGCATGTCAATTGTGTGCAGAGAAAAAATAGTTGAATGAAAATAGGGTAGGGGAGAGTGGGGTATGTTGGAACATTTTTCAGAAAAATGACTCTATAACGCAATTAAAATTGATTCAGGATTTAATAACTATATCAGTTCAAGCATACATCTGTGTGTTACAAATACAGCATATAACATTTTAAGACTTGTTTATGTTTATTAAAATAATCCACTTTGAAAAGGTTATCTCAGCTGTTTCAACTAACCCCATGCATGGGGTTAGTTGGAACATGACATGGGGTTAGTTGGAACATGGTGTGTGAAAACTACTCTGTAACTACTTACCACTGTTGTTAAATGATTTTAAAAATCAATTTAAGAATCAATATGGCATGCCCTAATGATCAACAACAACAATCAACAACACTCAATTAAGGATACACAGTCTTTTAGTTAGTCTTCTTCAGAGTCTGCTTGAGACCTTTTGCAGTCACTGAAGTCTGTAGGTGTCTCAAGGGGGCTACGGTGAGATTAGCTGAAAAGACGATGTAGACTTCAAGTTCAATGGTTATAAAGTTGTTTACTATTGTTACAAATTGTACGCCTAACTATTTGTTTCCAAAACAATATTTCAGGTTCAGAACCTTAAGGATGTACCACATTTAAGTGTTCCAATAAACCCCATGTGATAAGGGTGAAATATGATAGGAGTTACATTTTAGGCATTTTCTGAAAATCTGAGTAAAATACCATTTGTTGTTTTGAAGCTACACCATTTTGAACATCTTTGAATTGTTTCCATTGAAATGAACATCTTTGAATTGTTTCCATTGAAACACACACTAGCGAAAGTTCGTTGACCCCTGTACTATCCTATGGAAGTACTTTTAAAGCGTTCTTGTGATTTTAAAGTGGATGCCACGGTAAAATGAAATGAGGTAACATGCTCACATCTTCAGACAATGTTTCTTGACACACTCTTAAGATATTTCATGTATTCAAATTCATTCTTATTAATGCGATAGCTACTTTTTTGCAAAGCGCCCTCACAGTCCAAATTTGACCAAAATCAGCTATTACAAGAAAACGAAGGGGTTATATGTGACGAAACCAGCATAGAATGACATACTGTACCCTAAAACATGGGTATTGCCACCAAAATCAAATAAATTAGACCAAAAATGACTGAGTTATGATTAAAAGTCTGTTTTATCCAAAATGGCCGACTTTTTGTGGTTTTTTGGCCGGGGCACCCTGGATTTCGCATTTTTGTTGTTGAAAATGTTGTCAGTATGCATAAAGTCATCAAAAAATCATGTAGCAAGCGTGATCTGAAACTATGACCTAAAAATGACCCTCTATAGCCCACTCCTACTGATATGCACATTTGGTGCCGACCATATTTTATTTTATTTATTTATTTATTTTTTAAAACAACTTTTTTTGAGAAATTTAAATGACCAAATGGACTGTTTTATTCCTAATTTCTTACGCTGTAAGCTGATTTCAACATAATCTAAAACATTTTTTTGGGGTACCTACCTAGTAAGTTTGGGAAAAATAGGTTTAGTAACACTTTCACGTATATATATCTAACAGAACTTCACCACTTATGTTGTTTCACTTCTTGCAAATTTTCTATCATAATAAATGGCGGCGACCGACATCATGTTCACGGTATCTGCGCATTGCAAATTTCTTACAAAAAATACCCTTTGACCAAGTTTGCAGTGTTGCAACCAGTACTACAATATTGCAACTTTATGTAGACAATCTGTCCGAGCAGGATTTAAATTCTAACAAACTCATGAAAAAGAGTTCAATACTATCAAAGTAGATGTGTTTTGTGTTTGGACGACTTTAATTCACAGTATTCATGCCGAATTTATATTCCCAAATACAATATCCGTATTTAAAAAATAAAAATAAATTATCCGACCTACACTACAGACCCTACCTTTTTCGGACCGCAATGGACAAACAAACAAACATTTGGCCTTAGTATACCCTACATGTACCACTGCATGTCTTCAAAAGCTTACCCAAACAAACAATTATGTTACTGGTCATATGGTATAACACTCCTGAATCAACATATCAATGGACAATATAATGAATGTTGATCAGTCAATCCACCAGCAGACCATGTGTGCTATATCAATAGCAGGGCTGTACTTAGTACCCGCCCGCACGCCCGTGGCGGGTAACTTTTGCGTCGGGCGGGTAACTTTTCAAATATACATGCCCGGCTGGCTGGTAAGAATGTTGCTGTTGGTAAATGAAGATTACGTGTTTGGCTGGTAAATGTACAGTCGGGCTGGTAACTTTTACATGCTACCAGCCCGGCTGGATGGTTGGAGAAAAAATGAAGGTACACCCCTGATCAATAGGCTAATACCACTGCTACACTATATTATAAAATTTAGGCCATGACCTTGTTGTGAAGTGTTGGTAATATAGATAAAATAACAACTGTTTAATATAATAATTAAATAATTGAATGGTATTTATTTTTATCACAAATAATTCTCTTTTCAGAAAACATCTCATTCTCAATGAAGTACTTTGTAATTTGGTAAATAGCATAATAATATTAATAATAATAATATCACTTATTCTCACACCCCTGGAACATTGAAAATACATGGATTTAGGGTTTCCCTAGTTTTGGGCGGTATTGTGCTGATGTTGGTACGCTACCTACTTCTTGTTTTACGCTACATATAGGAGAATGCATTGAAATGGGATGAGCGGTCAAAATAAACTCAGAAGATTTCATGGTCGACGCACCCCTCAAAAGTACAAAAGTCTTTCACAATTAAAAATAAAGATATTATACCTAAGGGAGTGTTCAGTAATACTTTGGTCAGTAATACTTTGGTGTGGGGGGGGGGGGGGGGGGGGGGGGGTCTAAACAGTTTCAAAACAGTTTCAAAACAGTTTCAAGTTGAAAAAAGGTGGGACCAAAAAGTTTTGGGTACTTAAGAGGGGGTCAAAAAAGTTTGGCCAACAGTGGCGTCGCCAGAGGGGGGTGGGGGGAGGGGGCAATCACCCCCACCCCCAATATTGACGTTGTGTCGGTTGAGATTGGCACTGTCGGTTCATTTGTCCACAGGAATCATGGAATTATGATGGTCAAAAGTATACAGATGAAAAAATTTCGTGCGCTATGCGCCCCCAAAATGCTACATTCTTTGCTACAAGCTTGGTTAGAGCAACAATCCTGGTGTTCTCTCTTCGTATTCAAAGGGGTAACACATGATCATTCCAGGATCTTGAAATACCCCCCTATTTGACGGTGTTTCACGGACATTTTTGTCAATTTGGCCCCCTTTTTCGCACAAAAACGCGGACATTTTGCCTGAAAATAACCCCCCTTTTTCACCTTTTTCAAGGACACTTTATATAATATAGTCCCTCTATTTGCGTAAAAATGAGGACATTCTATTTTCTTCTTCATGTACATAAACCTCTACAAAAAACACCCCTAATTTTTTGCAATCGCGGACATAGGTTTCAAAATGACCCCTTATTTTTGGAAAACGTGGACAAAGCTTCAAAAAACACCTCTAATTTAGGGAAATTGCGGACATAGCTTCACAGAAAACCCCCCTTTTCCGTGAGTTTTGGAACGATCATGCGTACCCAAAATCAATGTTGACTGAAACCACCGGGGCAAAAATCTACCTCAATCGTTCCAAAAGTAGGTGTAAAAGTCAAACAAAATTTGCACAGTTCTTGACTCACAAAAGTCTTGTTGGTTCTTTCTCATTTCTCGCCCCCAATATGAATAACCTAGCTACGCCACTGTTGGCCAAATCAATAAATTTAAACAAAACTTAAATCCACATGTGTAGACAGACATTGAAAATAGATACAGATACAATTGGTTTGATCAGTCTGTGATATTTTTATTATCAATGAACACTAGATAAAACAAATATGAACTCTTTGTAAGACGTTATAAAACTAAAATGTGTCTAGGGAAAATGAATCGGGGGGGGGGGGGGGGCGGGTGTCAAAAAGGTTTTTCACCTTGTAAAGGGGGTCAAAAAAGTTTTTACTATTTGTAAAGGGGGGTCAAAAAAGTTCAGAAACCCAAAAATGCAAGTTGGCCACCCCCCCCCCCCCCAGGCCCCAAGTATTTCTGAACACTCCCTAAACGGCTATATCTTGCCTCACGTCCCGTACGGAATAAACCGTATAGCTACAACATATTTTAATTGGTTTGAGCATGTGCACTTGAGTTACGAGACGTGTAGCAAGACATTGCCCCCTAAACTATCCTTGGGGATCGGCAGAATTAAAAAGTGCATATTAAGTTGAAATATCTGAGTAAAATGTCGAAAAGTTGCAGAATTCGCTAGTGTAGGTAGGCATCATTTAATTTACCAAGCTAGTCATGCCAGTGGGGACTGGATATAACTGACTAAATCTAGAGGCAATGTAAAAGCTCATCAGAGTGCTAAAATGACGTATTTGAGGTTTATTTACATTGTTTTTTGTGTCTAATTATTTATTTAAACTTTCATATGACAAAGGTCACCTTTTAAGGTCAAAGGTCATCTGAGGTCAAGTTGTAAAATAAGCGGTAAACATATAAAAAATGATAATTTTTGTGCATACATTATTATGTATTGTTTTGAACTGTTCAAGTGTGAATGACATTGGATCCAAAACTTTATTTAATGATAAAATTGGATGATTTACCGAGTTTTAAAAATATTTTTAAAGAAAACACCTCATAGCTCAACCAATACATTATGGACCTAATCTATCCAATACATGAAATTGACAGCTTGTCACAAATGGATACATGAAATTTATAGCTTGTCGCTAGCTGAGCTTCTGCATCATTGATGCTCTCGTTTGGTCATGTCATGGGGAAAATCATTGAAAAGGAATAATGAACTGCAGCTCATAACATGAAAAAGTGAATTTGGTTTCCTTTTTGCTGTCAATTTCATGGGGTCCAAGCATTTTTTTTTGGACCTTTTTAGGAAGCTCAAATTACAAGTTTGGGCGTCCACATTGTAAAGTATGACCCCTGATCAGATATTACCCCGTTACGATTTTTAAATATACTCGTCAGGAAAGTGTATTTCGCTACACAAAGGTTTGACCCCGGTGACGTCATTGGGCCCAAAGAACTAAAAATGTCCACGAAATTTAGCGTTCATGGGCTGAACGCACATTTTCCACGCGATCGCGATGGTGCGTAAAATGCATCGACACCGCGTTGCATGCGCCTCGCGCAATCACGGGTGCGTCTACATTCAGCGATCATAGCAACAATGGACTAATTATGTCATCAGGTCAAATATAGGTCAAACAAGCAGATCAAGTTGTTCACAATTTTGACAATCAATACGCAAGAACAGGGGGCAGATGAATGCGTTCTATGTGATAAAATTTCAACTTATTGAGATGCCATTGTAACATAATGAAGTTAAAACATTGAATGGTAGGTCAGTTTATCAATAAATAAAATACATGGGCAGCTACGGCCTTTGAAATTGCTAGAGTTGTGCCAATTTACAAACAAAAATAGTAAAAGTACTTTTACTACTCATATATGTAGGCCAATTTCAATCCTGCTAGGGTTTTTAAAAATCCTTGAAAGGCTTGTATTTGATAGGTGTATATCTTTTCTAAATAAGTATAACATTTTATTTAAAAATCAATTTGGCTTTCGTCCAAAACACTCCACAAAAGCACAAATTTAGCTATTCTTAAAGGAAGTGTCCCGCAAGCACAACATTAAGCATTATTTGTTAGACAAATAATTATCGAGCCGAAATTTCGTAATTATATAGAACAAAACACCATACTAATCACAAAAATGAATAAAAACTGCCATCACTCAACAGGCAATTTTTAAAATTCGCGGCGATCGAAAGTCTCGGTGTCGATGACGTCATGGGTATCGGTGCTAAAATTTGCGCATGTGTATTGTATAACTATGTCATCATCGACACTGGGACTTTTGATCGCCGCGAATTTTAAAAAGTGCATGTTGAGAGATTGCGGTTTTTATTTGTTTTTGTCATTAAGTGTGTTGTTTTGTTCTATATAATTACAAAATTTGGGCTCGATAATTATTTTTCTAACATATAATGCACACTTTTATGCTTGCGGGACACCTCCTTTAAGTTTGTTGATAAAATTGTTAATGCATCAAATAATAATGAAACAACAGCTGGAGTATCAGGGCCGTCAGCAACTTTTGCCCAAGGGGGGTGCGTTTTCACGATTTTTTACCGGAAAGGGGGGTGCGTTTTCACGATTTTTTACCGGAAGTAGTAGTATGACGTCAGAGTGTTAGTACTGCAGCACGCTGACGATGCGAGCGCCTTTGGCGCGAAGCCATTAACGGGTGGGGTCCAGGGGCCCGCCTTCGCCCCCGGAGCTCTGAGCATTACAGCGAATTTAGGACACAATTTTCATGTATCTTGCCATCGTTGACCCCATTTTCCATTCATAAAACAACATGTTACCCTAAAAAGAAAAATTAAAAAAGAGATTTTCAAGGGGGGTGCGTCCGCACCCAACGCACCCCCCCCCCCTTCTGACGGCCCTGAGTATTGTTAGACCTTTCAAAGGATTTTGATACCATTCAGCATGATATGCTTTCAGCTAAAATGGCTAATTATGGACGCCGAGGTATTGTACTGGATTGGTTCAAAAATTTTATAGAAAACAATATGTCGGTGTCGCGTGTGTCCTAGATATAAATGTAAGTGTTGCACATCCGAAATGTGTGAAAGAAACACAGAGATTTCAGCTTGTTGTACAAACTTATAGTTATATGAACTACTAACCCTAACCCCACTAGACCATACAAAATCATCCCAAATAAAACTATCTCCACGCGCGTGCTGCTGCATTGACTCGATTACGTCACCTACCGCAGGCATATGTGGCCACGAAGTTTGTGGCCGCATGTGCGCTGGGGAGTTAGTTGATAGGGGCACAGACTTGGGTGGGAATGGTCCCGGGATCGACTCCCGGGGGGTGCTCTGTGATTTTTCGGGTTAAAAAAATGGTACTTTTTCCCCCTCTCCCCGATACACGCAAAAATAGCCGTGGGAGTTAGGGCTAATGCAAGCTGAAAACAATGATGACTTTCACAAAAGGTCAGAGGTCAAGTGGGGTAAGTTATGCACTGGGGAAAAATGGGTCAAAATAGCGTCACATTAATTAAGACTGCAAGCTTAGAACAATGATAACCACCACAGACTGTAAGGGTCAACAGAGGTCAAAGGGGGTTAAGTATGTACTACGTTACCAAACTTTGTCAGAATTTTTGAATCCACTAGCCGAAGGTAGATCACACACTGTACACCTTTGCAAATGCCATATCAGGCGAGACGTGTGGATCGCGAACCGCCTTGTTTACAATTTGGCCGTTGCTGCAAAACAACTTTAGCGCCACCGAACTGCAAGAAAAATAATGTGTGCAACAAATGCGCGCATATTCACAACGCGCGCAACAAAGTGCGCCTTTGCACAACAAACGCAACATACGCGGAATAATTTTGTTATGATGCGCGGTAGCAATCTCTGATGCATGTATGTTACGCATTATGGCATTGTTCTTTCGATTTACAGTGAAGTGTTCATGAAAGCATCCCGAAATACGGGAAATATTCAGGGGTTGGTATATTTTTAGCTCTGCAAATCATGAATACAGAATTTGTTTTAGACGTGTTTGAACAATGAGATTACAGAATTCATGTACACTATTAAAGGATAAAATGTATGTATACATTCTTTATTTTCAGAGTAAATATGGACACTCACCAGATTTCCTGATCATGAAGTCACTAGTTCCAAAGCAATATGGGATTCCTACACCGTTTGATATAGTTGGAGTCCAGCAGATCTCACCGAAGGAAGACTGTTTGGTGTGTCATGAGGTGCTGCAGGCCGACGGACCAAACGATTTGTACTTACCACAGCCGCCTCCTAAACTGCTTGATAACATTGAAGAAGCCCCTGCATTCAAAAAGATGGCAGCACTAGTACAAGAGTACGTCGGTGACCTGAAATGGAAGGATTTGTCTAAAGAAGAAGAAGAAGAAACTGGAATATGGTGCCGAGTGGAAGGTAGCTCTGGTCCTAGAGGTAAGTGCAGTGGCGTACCGACCGGGGGGGGGGGCAGGGGGGGCAAGTTGCCCCCCCCCCCCCCCTCTGGCTCCACTATACCGGGACGCTAAATTCCCAAGACCGGGTCGCTAAATTTGCATAAGGAAAAAAAATAGGGCCTAAAACACTGAGTAATTGGCATTATTTGTTAACTGTTGTGCTTTTTTTAGTGCAAAATGTTGTGACCGTGCGAAATTTTGTGACTGCACGAAATTTTGTGACTGTGCGAAATTTTGTGACTATGCGAAATGTTGTGACCGTGCGAATTTTTTTGACCCTACCCCCCCCCCCCCCCCCCCCCCCCACTTACGTGAAATTCACGAGTTGACTGACTGGGAAAAAATTTGGGGCAACCTTTTACGAAAATTTACCGGGAAATGTACGCCACTACCGGGACGACATACTTCTGCCCCCCCCCCCCTGGCTCACATGCCGCGGTACGCGCCTGAGTAAGTGGGACAAGCGAGTCATTGTTTCAAGATCATAGATCTAGACCGGGTTGTGATGCAGTACATCAGAAGAGGCACTAGGTATATACACTTCTTCAATGATCCAGGTGTCAATTTTACTTTTTATATTAGTCGAGAAACGACTAATATAACTGTATTCGTCCGGTTTATTTTAGTCGATTATTTAGTTGTTTATTTTACTGTATTTGTCCTGTTTCTTTCTTTCTTCTTTATATTAGTCGAGAAACGACTAATATTATAATACAGACAGCCTGCCAGCAATAAAAAATATGCTCAGAAAAAATCTCAATGGCATTTTTTGTTAGAGCAATTCCAACCGTATGGAATCATAAATATGTATGACACTGCATATATGGGCAATTCCAAGCAAATGTCAACCAAATAGCCAAAATTTCAAATGTGCATCCAAAGTTTAATTCTATGCCTATAATGTAGGCAAGAGTCCAAAGTTCAGGAATTTTTAGTTTGTTTAGCGATACTATGTTTTTTGATGTATAAACTAGCTAATTAGCATAAATTTGCATATTTGCAGCTTACAAAATCAGTGAAAAGGCTTGTTTTTATTTATTCCATATCTTTTAGACACATAGGTATGATGTTTAAATAAATGTCAGGCACAATAGTAGTACTGATGAGAAAAGTTTTGATATAAATTTAATTTTGATCAACGGCCGATTAGCCTCGTTAATCCAGGTAATTAGTATGCATTGCATAATCTCATGTCATTCCGCAACGCAAAAGTACAATTTTTTAGGATAGCAAGAAAAAAAATGTACCCTATTTTCATTTAACTAATTTTTCTCTGCATACAATTGACATGCTTCACAATGATCAAACATTTTTTGGAAAATTCTGTTAATTAATAGCCCTAACGAGCGTTGCGGAATGACGTGTTGCGGAATGACGGTGCGGAATGACAAAGGTATTAATCCCTATATTTAGGCAATTTATTGAGCAAATTGTGATATTTTTGTGTACTTGGTATAAGATCATCCTTATTTATGATAATTCATTCAAATATGGACTCTAAACTTCTAAAAAAGTTTCAAAATTGATGAAAACTCATAATTTGCTGAATTAGGCAACTTTGATGTGCAAGCGGTTGAATTCGGCAACTTTATCACAAAATCATGGCTACTTTACCTGTAAATGATGATTTCAATGTGAAAATAGTTGGGTTACTTGTATTCACGAATTTGTAACATATGAAATGCCACTGATTACTCTTTCTTTTATTTTTTATGCATATTAAAGCATAAAAACATGTTTTTTCTTTTCTCTATGGAGTTTTGCACACAAATTCACACTGTCATTCCGCAACGTCATTTCGCAACACCTACTTTTATTTTTTGATGACCTACTAGACATCCTAGCTGATGATTAAGTTTTATGAAAATGCTTTTGTCAGTTAGCTAACACTTCAAACCTTCTAAAAAGTAACTTCAATAATGATACACTCTAAAAAGTTCACAGAGTTTTCACTTTGTGTAAACATGTAAAAAAAACACCAATCGTCTGCGTCATTCCGCAACGCAAATTTGCATATGCAAATTAGGATACTTGGAAGCGCAGTCTAATTTTTTCCCTAGGTTTATTTTTTTAGTATCAATCGCTATTATCAAATAAAGTTGTAAAATGGGGAGTAACTACAAATCTCTGGGTTTTACACCCAAAAGAAAGTGGATTTTTGTGTGTAAATGTCATTCCGCAACGCGTGGAATTGCCCATATGATGTGGGGTGTTGGCAAATTCTATATCTTGATTTAGTGTGAAATTTTGCCCAAAAACTGTAATTTTATTCCGTTTTTCATCACAATATTGTTTTTCAGGATATTTCTATTTTTAAACATGTTATTTCATCATGACTGGTGCCAAATGAAAGATGAGGATGTAAGCTTTAATATGATACAAATATATATGCGAGTATAAATCACGAATATGGGCAATTCCAAGCAAATGTCAACCAAATAGCCAAAATTTCAAATTTGCATCCAAAGTTTAATTCTATGCCTATAATGTAGGCAAGAGTCCAAAGTTCAGGAATTTAGTTTGTTTAGCGATACTATGTTTTTTGATGTATAAACTAATTAGCATAAATTTGCATATTTGCAGCTTACAAAATCATTGAAAAGGCTTGTTTTTATTTATTCCATATCTTTTAGACACATAGGTATGATGTTTAAATAAATGTCAGGCACAATAGTAGTACTGATGGGAAAAGTTTTGATATGAATTTAATTTTGATCAACGGCCGATTAGTCTCGTTAATCCAGGTAATTAGTATGCATATAATCTCATGTCATTCCGCAATGCAAAATGACAATTTTTTAGGATAGCAAGAAAAAATGTACCCTATTTTCATTTAACTATTTTTTCTCTGCACACAATTGACATGCTTCACAATGATACATTTTTTTGTTGGAAAATTCTGTTAATAAATAGCGCTAACGAGCGTTGCGGAATGACATGTTGCGGAATGACGGTGCGGAATGACAAAGGTATTTATTCCCTATATTGAGGTAATTTATTGAGCAAATTGTGATATTTTTGTGTTTGGTATAAGATCATCCTTATTTATGATAATTCATTCAAATATGGACTCTAAACTTCTAAAAAAGTTTCAAAATTGATGAAAACTCATAATTTGCTGAATTAGGCAACTATGATGTGCAAGCTGTTGAATTCGGCAACTTTATCACAAAATCATGGCTACTTTACCTGTAAATGATGATTTAAATGTGAAAATAGTTGGGTTACTTGTATTCACGAATTTGTAACATGAAATGCCACTGATTACTCTTTTATTTTTTATGCATAATTAAAGCATAAAAACATGTTTTTTCTTTTCTCTATGGAGTTTTGCACACAAATTCACACTGTCATTCCGCAACGTCATTCCGCAAAGTTGTAAAATGGGGAGTAACTACAAATCTCTGGGTTTTACACCCAAAAGAAAGTGGATTTTTGTGTGTAAATGTCATTCCGCAACGCGTGGAATTGCCCATATCAGAATTGTGATTGAAATAACATCAATTTTTAGCATTTTTGATCAAATTTCGAAATAGTTATTTAATTAGGTATTAATTTAAGATTCAAAATGAAACAGCATCTGTCCCATATGTTCTGAAAAACTGCACTATAACATTTAAATAATATAAACGAAAAACAAAAAATGCTTTGATATCCAAATTGTATTTTATACCAATTTTATTCTACAAAGCAACATGGAGCAAGAATGCCCTTTATTTCAGTGTTATACATACTTAGGATATAAACAAGCACATTATAGGGGACTGGTTTAATGAATCCGCACAGGACTTGTGTGAATTACCATGCATGACTGCACCTATTATGGCATATGTTCAGCTGAAGCAGTAAATTCAAATGCATGTGCCCTGAGTTTCATGCCTGTGAATCATTGTTTACATATAGATGAAGCTATTAGAGACTTATGTACAAAGTGTATACACCCTGATTAAATACAGAAATGAGGAATACACAGATGAGGTTATTTTACCAAATTGATTATATAAATATTCATCACTAAACTTGACTTTATTGGGAATATAAAATCAAACAATATTTGGGGTCACTAGGGGTCAAAATGTAAATTGTTACTCCATTCACTCAAAACCCTACTTGTCCGAGGGAAAATGACTGATGATACTCAGAATTAGTCAAAAGATTCCTTGGATCAATGTTCATATATAGGGGGCTTCTACACTAAAAGTGACATGTCAAACGGGGTCACTAGGGGTCATTGAACTTTACAGGGGAAAATATAAGGCATGCTCCGATTTTGACCGGGTTTCTTTTATTTTGTGGGCATTGATGAGACAAGAACAAAAGTCAATCATACCGTTAAGGTCAAAGGTCTACGCTAAAGCTCTGCACATTTTGCAAAATATTAAGCTTGCAGGTGTTTTGTTATCTGCTGATATCAGGAACCTCTGTTGATGACTTAATGACAAATCTTAACTGGGACAAATTAGACAGAAGAATAAAAATCAACTTCTTTTGATTGTTTTTAAATGTCTTAAAAATGATGGCTCCATCTTATCTTTCATCTCAATTAATGTTTACTTCTAAAATTCACTCCAAGAATACTCGAAGTCAATCTTCCAATACTTTGGTAATGCCACCATTTAGCATTAAACCTGGGCAGCGTACGTTTCATTTTAGAGGTAGTTCAGCTTGGAATAACCTTTCAAATGACACCAGATGTAATCTATCTTCATTGAATGTACACACCTTTAAATCTAATGTCACTAGCAAATAAGTCAAGATAAATCATGTTTATTTTTTATGTTTAAATATTCTGTATATAAATGCTTGTATTTTGTTGTTGTTGGTGTTATCAGGGTCTCATTGGAGACCAGTATTGTATTACTGAATTGAGTAACCCTGAATAAATATTGTTTTTTACTACTTCCAGTTTGTCCATCAAAAACGGATGATAGTTATGATATTTGGCACAGTAAGGGCCTGTTATTGAGAGATGGATACACAGCAGGATTAGCCAATAGTCTGGGTAGAAACGCCATGCATTACATACTTGAGTTGTGTTTGGAAGTTGCAGTTTCGCAAGACAAAGAGGAGTTGGGTATTGATAGAGAGAAATTGTTCAGTATTCGTCTTAACAACATAGGAGGGAATTCTCAAGATCCTAGTAGTATCCGCTACCGTTTCCTTGATGATCGTAATCAAGACTGCTTATTTAAAGAAAAAACCGTGACAAGATTGCAGGCCGGATTAGAATGGGTAAGAAACGCGTTTGTAAGTAACACGAGAACAACTCCTGATATTGGTCTCTTTCACGGTATAGTAGATCAACCGCGGAAGTATCTTTTAATAGGGGAGGTGAGGAGTGCTGGAGAGACCCGTCCGTTGTTTACGGACGGGAAAAAAACCTGGATACAGGCATTGGTTGGTCTCAAGGAGCTGGATGTGACATATGTGGTATTGTTTGACACCAGCAAAATCGTTATGTATCAACTTAAGAAAGAGGAGGTAAAAGCTTCAAAGCTCAAATCAAACTTCAGTTATTTGAACACCAGAACGTGTGCCTGGAGGTTATATAAGGAGGATCTCATGTTTAATGTTGAAGAGTTATTGCAATTTATGAAAACAGTCATTGGTATTGTCAGTGAATTTTCCATACCCAAATGATCAGGGTCAAAAATGAAAGTGGCAAATGTGCACGGTAAAGTCTGTCTGCCAGCTGGCAGGACTTTCCGGGTTGTACAAGAGATAAGTACCAAATGAAAATCTTAAGCTCTGAACATCAGATTTTGATATATTTATTTAAATGAATTGAACACAAGAATTGATTTAAAAAGAAAAATGATTGAAAAGATTATAAAAAGAGTTGACTAGCAAATGATTCAGTTGATGAAATGTGTTTTACAAATTGAATTATAGGTGACACAACTGTTTTGAATATAAAAATCTATTTGCTATACTGTATAATTTGGTTATGTGATGCAAACATGGATTAATTTCTGAATTTGTGAATATGTGACGCGATCAAGAGGAATGAGCCGGATGTCGGGAATCCCAAATTGAGATATGGCCAATTCAAAATGATGGCTTACATAAGTTTTGATGGAAATTCATGTATACAATTTGAGAGAACTTTGGAACAAAACGTGGTATCGACATGGGGTTTTCAGTTTCTCAAAGCTCTAGGTGCATGTCTTCTTTAAAACTGTATTAAAACTCATTTTCGACCAGGGTCGACATCCGACTCATTCCTCTTGATCTCGTCACATTATGTGTATGTAATCTGGCGATGTATGAGCTGGTCGTGATGATTGCTTTCAACATGTAGTGAGCTGGTCGTGATGATTGCTTTCCCTATGGGCTAGCTTGAAAATAAAAATATTTGAGTATAGTTCACAGTCATTTATTTTTTTATGCAAGTGGGGGAGGATCATACGTGACCCATCACATCAAAACATACCTCTTGTCGGTATTTCTACTCTAGTTTCTAGATATATATAATAAAGTCCAATTTCTTGAAAAATATAAAGAAATTAAAAGAAATTTCTAAGCTTTCATTCATCATCTTTTCTGATTCTTATGGCTAAATTTCAATTGTGAGGTGGGCAATTCCATGCGTTGCGGAATGACATTTACACACAAAAATCCACTTTCTTTTGGGTGTAAAACCCAGAGATTTGTAGTTACTCCCAATTTTACAACTTTATTTGATAATAGTGATTGATACTCAAAAAATAAACCTAGGGAAAAAAATAGACTGCACTTCCAAGTATCCTAATTTGCATATGCAAATTTGCGTTGCGGAATGACGCAGACGATTGGTGTTTTTTTTACATGTTTACACAAAGTGAAAACTCTGTGAACTTTTTTTAGAGTGTATCATTATTGAAGTTACTTTTTAGAAGGTTTGAAGTGTTAGCTAACTGACAAAAGCATTTTCATGAAACTCAATCATCAGCTAGGATTTCTAGTAGGTCATCAAAAAAGAAAAGTAGGTGTTGCGGAATGACGTTGCGGAATGACAGTGTGAATTGGTGTGCAAAACTCCATAGAGAAAAGAAAAAACATGTTTTTATGCTTTAATATGCATAAAAAATAAAAGAAAGAGTAATCGGTGGCATTTCATATGTTACAAATTCTTGAATACAAGTAACCCAACTATTTTCACATTGAAATCATCCTTTACAGGTAAAGTAGCCATGATTTTGTGATAAAGTTGCCGAATTCAACAGCTTGCACATCAAAGTTGCCCAATTCAGCAAATTATGAGTTTTCATCAATTTTGAAACTTTTTAGAAGTTTAGAGTCCATATTTGAATGACCTAAATATAGGGAATAAATACCTTTGTCATTCAGCACCGTCATTCCGCAACATGTCATTCCGCAACGCTCGTTAGCGCTATTTATTAACAGAATTTTCCAATTTTTTTTTTTTTATCATTGTGAAGCATGTCAATTGTGTGCAGAGAAAAAATAGTTACATGAAAATAGTGTACATTTTTTCTTGCTATCCTAAAAAATTGTACTTTTGCGTTGCGGAATGACATGAGATTATGCATACTAATTACCTGGATTAACGAGACTAATCGACCGTTGATCAAAATTAAATTTATATCAAAACTTTTCCCATCAGTACTACTATTGTGCCTGACATTTATTTAAACATCATACCTATGTGTCTAAAAGATATGGAATAAATAAAAACATGCCTTTTCACTGATTTTGTAAGCTGCAAATATGCAAATTTATGCTAATTTAAACTTTATCGATGTAAACAAGCATAACCTTCTTAGCAATCTGCTTTGAACAACGTGATGATGCGCTTTACTTCTCAACACGTGCGCGAGAGACTTTTGCATGCCCGAACTGAGGTTAATTATATGATATTTCTTTTCTGTTCCACACGGTTCCCAGTGTGTTATTTTTACCATGTTACGCTATGTCATTCCATGTGGTTGGTTGGTTTGGTGGTGGTACCAAAAACGTAATTATTGCGATAACCGCAAATACTGCGCTGTGTTGTTGATGAATGGAAATAAACTTTTAGGCGAACAGACGAACGGAAAGTAAAAACTTCAGAATTGTTGCAGAATTCATGGAATTGGGTACATTCAAATTGGACCTTCGGCAAAATGGGAATGTAAAACTAAATGGGAATGTAAAATTTGTATTCTCTCAATACATTTCCGTACATTTGGACTGAAAAAATACGAACGGTAGGTAGAAAATAAATTTTATTTTTTCAAAATGTTGATAAAATTTGTACGGTCGGCAGGTTTTAAGAGGGTCGGTCGGGTTACCGGAAACAAACATTTATTTTTGTTAGGCCTTAGTTTATACATCAAAAAACATAGTATCGCTAAACAAACTAAAAATTCCTAAACTTTGGACTCTTGCCTACATTATAGGCATAGAATTAAACTTTGGATGCAAATTTGAAATTTTGGCTATTTGGTTGACATTTGCTTGGAATTGCCCAGGTATCAATTAAAGCTTGATTTTGCATGTTTAATGATGTAAAAATCAGATATTGCTTAAAAGACACTGAGAGGTATGTTCTGATGTGACAGGTCACATATTGTATCAAGATGTGATGTAGTAAATGTAATGTCGTCATGGCGATGTATTACATGACTGATTGAAGTAAACAATATGCTTGACAAAACCAATATAATACTCACATATTAATATTTCATCCTCATACATCGGAGGATTTCATCAGAATGGCAATGATCCACTTTGGCGCGAAGAAACATCATCTTCAGAGTTTGGTTTTACTTTTAGAAGTGGATCATATACGTGACTGAGCAAAAAAGTCCCCTCCTCTCGGTTGAGTGTTCTGTCCCCTCCCTCTCTTTCTGATTTCCATCGCCTCGCCTCGAAATATTAATATGTGAGTATTATATTGGTTTTGTCAAGCATATTGTTTACTTCAATGAAATTCAACAAACCTGATGAATCTTTTCACCGGTATTATGACATCGACAAAATAGGCACATGCCAGTAAAAGAATTGATAACATAAGGATATGACATTTGCTACATGGTTTTCTAGTTGGAAACTATCAATTTATGCTCAATAGTTTATTTGGAGCAACCGCTGAGTTGTATGACATGGTTTGACAATTTAAAGGTATATTATGTGATCTTTCCAGGGAACGCCCTCAACATCGAAAAAAAATAGAAAGCAGATTTTCTTGCAGATTTACATTTCTGATCATAAATCATGCATACATTCCAAGTTACAGGGCGATACGATTCTTAATTACTTCAAAATCATGGTTTTAGAGTGAAAATAAACTGTCGGAATCCCGACAGTTTATATTTTTCACTCTAAATTCACTCTAAAACCATGATTTTGAGGTAATTAGGAATCGTATCGTTCTGTAACTTGGAATGTATGTATGATTTTTGATCGGAAATGTAAATCTGCAAGAAAATCTACTTCCTAAAAAAAATCATGAATAGAGGGCGATCTCTGAAAAAGATCACATAATATGCCTTTAAGTTTAATGTACTGTATTGAAATACAGCACTAAACATTCAACATAATGATAATTCTGAAATGAGAGCGATACACCAGCTGTCAAAAATCTGGGGCTCATTTCTCACTATTTTCAGCCTTCATGCAGGGTTACCCTCTATGTATGTTTGTTGTACTTCAATGATCACAACATATCAAAAACTTGACGTTTTTGGAACACCCCTTTAACATTTGAAAGAATAGGGAACCTATTTAGTGGCGTGTAATCAATAGGTTTATTGATTTTGCAATCCTGTATTCAATTTCATACCAATGCTACCAGATATTTGTACAGAATTGATGTATTAATAATTATGATTATGACATTTGCTATATATGTATATAGTTAAAGATTTATTGGAATTTATGTTATCAGCTATGCTGTATAGGTTTTTTATTTGGGGCACCTGCTGATTTCTTGATTTAAATCTTAAAAGCGTTTAGTTATTGGTACAGAATTGATAGTTGAATTTATATATTATATCCAAAGTATCAAGGGTTGCGAGTATGCAATTATATGTAATTTAAATATTGCACGACCAAAGCCAGCAAAAATAAAAATATCTTTACGTAAATTGCATGATATAGATTTAGATGTCTTTCGACATGATATTGAATTCGTCTTTGTACAAATCTCCTTCAACTGATTTAGACGATTTGGTTTGTCAATATGATGATGTGTTTTAAATGAACTAAAAACAAACATGCGCCTTAGGGTGCATCTTCTCCCCCTTATGTCAATGGATTTGTCTGTCCCTAGTCTTAAAATGTTCCTATTGTCACAAAACTAACATGTGCCAAGTTTGAATTAATTTGGAAGTTGTCATGGGGGGCCACCGAGAACCTAAAGTTACCGTGTGTGTGTTCTATGTAGGAAAGTTCGTTGACCCCTGTACAATTCCAATTAGAAGCCGATCGAACAATTTGAAGTAGCTGCCATATCAAAACCGTTTGGACTTAGAAGCTCAAATCTTGCAAGCTAATATAACTGATAATCATCTTCAAATCTGCAATAAAAAATAATCGCTAACAAAATGAGCATGTGCGGTTTACTGGCACAAACGCCCTCGCGATCCATAATTTCATGTATTTGGCATTTTGTGGTCATTTTTACCCAGAATTTTGCATTTTGTGGTCATTTTTACCCCTAATTTTACAAATGTTGATGTCCTGATTGTGTTAACAGTATAACAACTTTAAATCAATGTATACAGGGTGGTTCAATAAAACCTTGACAGTTTTTTGAAGCCATGTTTTTGAAATTCTGTAGATTTAAAAAAAAAATCTTTTTCAATATTCATCAACTATATGATCTTGACCGTCTATGCTGAAAATATCATTACAAATAACCTTACGGTTGCAAAATAACAGCTATTTGAACAAAGTCTGTCCCATTTCACTCTGTCCACGGGTACTGATTTCGCGACGTTACAACCAGTGTGGTTCAATAAAACGTTGACAGTTTTTCAAAGCCATATTTTTAAAAATTGTGGGACTTTTGAGTGGGTTTTTTTTACATATTCCTCAAAAATATCATCTTGGCCGTCTAAGCTGAAAATGTCAATGTTAATAATGCTATGGCGGCAAAATGATAGCTATTTGAAGAGAATCTCTCCAAATCTCTTTGCCCACGAGTAAGTCTACGGGAAATGCCCAGCAAGATAACATTAAATGGCATCGTCACTGTTAAGGCATAGAGCATAGACAATTACACTTCCAATCTATGAAAATCAATAATTCTAATTAGGGTCACTTGTGGTATTATTATTACGTATTGATTTCACACCTGAATAGATAGTTAAGATGTTAACAATTACCCTGGTTTCACCTGGCGGGATCTTCAAATCTTAAATTACTTGCATGCAATTCATCATTCAGTATTCAATGTAACGTTGCGAAATCAGTACCCGTGGACAGAGTGAAATGGGACAGACTTTGTTCAAATAGCTGTTATTTTGCAACCGTAAGGATATTTGTAACGATATTTTCAGCATAGATGGTCAAGATCTTTTTTTTAAATTTACAGAATTTAAAAAAAAATGGCTTCAAAAAACTCAAGGTTTTATTGAACCACCCTGTATTATCCACTTTCAGTGTGAAATAAGAGTGTTATAGCACTTGGTTCACATAAGACAGACATTCTCCCCCAGAATATGGGCTGGGGGCGCTTTTGACAATAAAACACACATGCTCATTTCATTGGCGGTTAATTTTTATCGCAGATTCGAAGATGATTATCAGTTCTATTAGCTCACAAGATTGATGAATTGCAGCTATACTTTTTGAAATGAATTTAATACTTGATGATCTGTGTACATAGTGAAGCAATATTTTAATATACCAGTGTATTGTGATGTATGTATGCTTGTTAACTGATTTTATTATTTATATGATGGTGTATCAGAATGAACTATATCGAGGCAATTTATATGATTTATTACGGTATTAATTTGATCGATATTGTTCGAACCGCTTTCACATATATCTTGCGCAAATGCCCAGCTTTCATAAACATTTTACATTTTTTTAAAATCTGACATTTCTGATGGAAAATACAGACTTTCTCGTAAAGACAAAGACGGTAGATTTCAATTTTGGTCCAAATAGAAACCATGCGTTAATCAGATTTGCCGATGGCGTTTCAAGGTCTGTGAATTCTTTGAGCTAACAAATCGATTTTCGAGTAAGTCTTTCCAAACAAGAAAAAAAAGAGCGATCTCAATGAAATTGACATAATGTAGGAAACATGGTCACCTTTATATTGCATTGTTTAAATTTCATTTTGTATATATGTATTTTAAAAACATGGTATATTTCATTCTGATACACCCAGTAACACCCTGTATATCTAGAAAGTTAATTGATGTGTATACCACATGAGAACCTGAGACGAGAAAAAAGCAAGAATACTCACTTACTTGATGCTTATGTGAATGCAAATGAATTGTAGGATACAAGTGACAATTGTTAAAAGTAATGCGGGCACATGATATAATTTAATATGGCCAATTGAGTTACGTTTTGTTACTGTAATTCTTTGTAAATAGGGAAGAGTTCGACGTTAAATTGATGAAAAGGGCTATGAAATGTAATTAATGTAAAACACATCTGGTGAACACTAGTATGACGGCAATAGCAGTGGCGGATACAGGGTGAGGGGGGTACCAATTAAAAAAAAGGTCTTGGTCAGCCCCCCCCCCCCCCCCCCCCATACATTTTAATCCTGGATCCGCCCCTGCATAGGTCGTCACTTTGTAATTTGTAAAATATATTATAGTAATAATTCATTGATGATAGTTCGTGTCCGGCACCTCCATGTACAGTGTTGTGAGAATGCCCTCAGGTGTTTCAACGCGGTCAGGGAGAGGTGGACGCAAACCATTAACCAATCAGATTAGACAGGGATGGAATTATGCCAAGATTTTTGGGAAGATGATTTTGTAGTGAAATAAAAGGAGAATTGATATAGGTTTGAACTGGTAAAGACGTGTTCTCGTAGTCCTCTTGTAAGTGTGTCTCGTTAACCTGCGACCAGCACTGTCGCCACACTACTGGTGTTGGTCATTGGCCAGATTGGCTAACATTAAAGGACTATTCAGTAGTTATGAAGATTTTATTTTTTTACAAAAATGTACTCACAAATTAAAGATGAACATTAATAATGGTCAATATTGTTGTTGCCACTTGATGAAAACAATGTTTAAACATGATGAAATATTATCGCTATGATTTTCGAATTTTCAATAAAATTGGGGTCTTAAGAACTGATGCAGGCTCAAAAGGGCGGGTCATAAGAGCCTAGCAGCAGAGGGTGAAAAAGGGGTCTTCAGCGTGGCACATACCTATACCCTTTTCCAATGTCAGTGCTCCCCCCCCACTACAGGGCCCTATCTTCGTTTGAAACTCGATAACAACTGACTATGTACGACATTTAGAATGATACAAATTCCAAACTAGGAAATTATGTCTTAATTCTAATCTGACAACGGAATGTCTTGCTGAAAGTTGTATGTGCTTTATTCCGTTATGGACTGAAAGGCACAATATTTGAATGTTTTAGACTTTAAACATATTCAGCTCATATTAAACTTATATAAAGTCTGATATCAAATTATTTCAAAGTACATATTAAATTAATTTAGTATATCGAGTTGAACTAATTGAGAACATAGCTAACAAAACAACGATAAAAAGTAATAGGGATATCATAATTCAGTGATGACAATAATTAAATAAACCGGTCTTGGATGGACGAGCGAGTGGGACAGACATTGACAATATCGAAAGGAAACAAAAAGACAGCATAACACCTTCGGATAAAACTCCAGTGTAAGTCTTTTTGATACTTAATGTTTCAGATAGTGGATTAAAAATCTTTCTCTGTCCTTTATTTTTATATATTTTCCTACTCTCTTTCCAAACTCCTTGACACTAACTCTTGCCCAAAGCCTTGTTTTATTTATACTTGCTTCAGCCACACCCGGCAAAAATGATGGTTTGATTAGTCGAGCCCCTGATGCGTAAACAACGAGTGTGACCAAGCCCTCAAAACGCGCCAAAAACATAGCGGTTAACGAAGCATGCATTGGCGGCATTCTGAACAACAGCGTCGCGTATTAAGGGTGCACACAACTAGTAAGGTCAACGTCAAAGCTTCCGGCCATCGCCATCACCCAGCTAGTCCCTAAATAACAGAAAGAATGATTCATATTGACATTATTTGGCATCAAAGATGATTGAATTTGGTCTCTATTTGTTCACTGAATTGTACCCGATATATTTTGAATGAAAAGAGTATACATCTAACGTTTTAGTTAAAAATATTGGCGGAAGGATACACATTGAACACAACGCGCTATAAGGTGTGATTTCTTGTTCAAAATGACTACGCTGTATAAAGAGGGAAATATTGAAAAATCTAAGAGGGCAACCCCACCTGAATTTTTGACCCAAGTTATATCTATGGGTGTTAATTACTATTCCAAAATTTTATAAACGTAGTTGCAAGGCAACTCAAGATATCGCCGTTTACCTAAGGCACATTTCCCATAGAAACACACTGTAGCGCGTAATAGTTGTGTGCACCCTTAAAGTGCACAAGATAGTCTTTAAATTCAGGCAATTTGGGTTGTAAAAATAGGTTTGTTTAGCACTTGTGTTAGATTTGTTTAGCATTTGATGTTAGATTTATATTTTGAAAATACATCAATGTAATAATTTCAACATTTAGCATTATTTTTTTTGTCTTAATTCAAAAAACAGCGAGCGGGTCAAAATACGGGCCAAACGGGCACAAAGACGTGTGGCGTCGCAAATGTTGACAAAAAGTCTAGTATCTTTATTTGTCAGACCATCTTTAAATGATTCTGGTGAGCGACATTTTGTTCGATTTTTCAAAAATATATTTAATAAAACAAAACATATAAACATCCATTGACATAACAAAACAATCCTATTAAACATGACTTATCTAACTCCGTCCGACGGGCGGGATAGTGTGTGCGTGGGAGGGGTGTGTCTAAACCGAGTAAAAACGCACCAGAATTTGAAATTTCAGACATTTCTAGTGTGTAGATAGCTTCTTGTACATGGTGTATCTACCAAACCGGTTATACGAATTAAAGGTAGATGTTCCGATTTTCAACTTGACGTTTTCTATTCTACATGAAAGGTCATCCTTAAAAAAGTCGTGTTCCAAAGTTTGAGTTGCATAGCTCTAATGGTTCTTATTTTAGACGCACAAGATGCTGTGAACTGTACCCATTGAGTAGTACACAAACTATATCAGTGGTTACCACCATTCGCGGTAATTCGACGTTATTTCATCGATTTCTCCGTAATTATACCGATTTAGGCCGTCAAATTTCAGTATGATGATGAGAAAAATACGAGCTTTCATATGATATGAAAATCTCCGTATGTTTGAAATAATTCTGTGTTACGAAAATGTGATCGGGTCATCTACCTTTAAGTGAAAATTCACAATTTCATTTCTAATTATCTGTTCTTTAATATGATCAGGACATTTCTGAATATAGATTGAAAAAAGGCCTCTTTAAGCGAACTGGTGCGTGCTAATTTGCGTGAAAAACAAAACTTTCACGGGATACGCGGCGCATGGGAATTTCGCTGATCCCCTGCGGGCATACTTTTCCATTCCACTTTGTAGATGATCAGAATAAGGGATTTAAATCCTTCTAAATAGGCTTTTGGGATTTCGAAATTGAACATTTCTTTTCATGTACTGATATATAACACTGAAGTTTTGAAAAATGAAGAAAAGTGAAATTAGTGAAAAATACAAAATTGAGAGTGCACAGCCCCCTTAACTCAAACCCATATCTAACCCTAACTTAACCTTAACTCCAAACTTTGTGTTCACACACTATACGATGTAGCCTTTACTATCTTCTGAAGATAGCAAATGTTAGATGCTATCATGGCAGGTAATTCAGAAAAATAGCAACCCATAAATACCTCCTTCGGGAGAAAGCAATGGATTCAGAAGACGGCATGCGTCGTTAAATATTATACACAGCGCACTCTGACGCCTACGAACGTGTTTGAAATTCGCGTATTTGTACCCTTACGCCGTCAGTTACTATCTTCTGAAGATAGTTATTTTATTATAACTTAACCGTAACTCCAAACTTTGTGTTCACACACTATACAATGTAGCCTTTTTTAGCCTTTACTGTCTTCTGAAGATAGCAAATGTGAGATGCTATCTTCAGAAAATAGCAACCCATAAATACCTCCTTCGGGAGAAAGCATGGATGCGTCGATACTATTATACACAGCGCACTCTGACGCCTACGAACGTGTTTGAAATTCGCGTATTTGTACGCTTACGCCGTCGGTTACTATTTTCTGAAGATAGTAATTATATACCTAAACGTCCCTAAATTCTGGTGAAACTTTCAGGATATTGTCAGCAAAGACATTGCATTGTAATGGAATGAAAAAAGAAAAGAAGTTTAATAATATTATATAAAATGGCAACATTGCCACATTGTTAAACCATACGCCCTTTAAGACGACAGCATCGAAAATTCAATGTTTTTGGGCATCTTCGGATCAATGTTGGGGTCTACCGGGGTTGTAGAAAACTGGTATAACTCAAAAACTATTTAATCAATATCAAAGAAAATTTGTGTATGATTTTGAAATAAAATTTGGTTTATGAATAACTCAAAATATTGAAACAAAATGATCATATACAAAATAAAAGTTACTGCTCTAAGGTAGCATGCCTCTAAATAGTTCCAGGCGAAAATTTATTATTTTTGCGCAATACTTCTAATCAATATGTGTGTTTAAAATAGAGATTTCTCTGTTAACTAAAATGAATTAGCAGACGAGGTTGGTATCAAATTAAAGCTAACAATATAAATTTCAATGATAGAGCTTTCACAAATAATATTAACAATTTGTTGTTAATAAATAGTAGTACTACTTTCAGTGGTGCACAGCCGGAAAATCTTGCGAAAATTCATCTTGAAGGATGACCATAGAGGGCTTATAGATGCTCGATTGTTTAAACCTATCGGTTCTTGATACATATTTTACAATTTTAATTGAAAGCTTGCTAAAATAGCTAGAGTTTACCACATTGAATGATTTTCTATGTGTAAATTTAAAAATAATCTTGCCAGAACATGGTTTAAATCTTCTAAACATCTGAAAGTACGGGTGGCCTGCATGTACACTGTACAGGGTGACCCAGAAAATGTTGAACCCAAAAATCACAAACTTAAAAAAAAATAATTAAGAATGAAAATAAATAAATATGGCATTCTGTTTTCAACAGTTATGTAAACAATTTATTCAGCTTTCTGGAGAACTTTAGATCATGTAAATTGGCCTTACCAAACTAAAGATAGGCCTACACTTGATTGTGTGACATGGGGTGTTTTCGCCCTTTTGTAAAAGTGAAAAAAATTGTAACTTGGTTCAGATATGAAACTTAATTCTGTTCTAAGTACGTTGAGTTAAGTAATCTTTTCTTTTGATCTGTATTTATCAAATTAACATTTGCAAATGAAGTCAAGGGGACTTCAGTTTTTGTTTTCAAAGTCTCTTATATAATAATAATATTGAATTACATAATAAATGAATATTGATGAGATACTGTGCAGAAATGGTTTCAAACAGGCACTTGTTCTGCTCATGTAGCATGAAACCATTTTTTTGCACTTCACTTACACTACAAAACAACACTTCTTACAAAATTACAGGTATTTTAAGTTTTGTGTGGCCTATTTTTATGATATAAAATGTTTCAGAAAGTTAAATGTATGGTACACATAGCTGGTGAACAGGTTATGCAATATTTTGTTATTTTAATGGTAACAAATATCAATTGAATTTTGTGATTTTTGGGTTCAACATTTTCTGGGTCACCCTGTATAATGCGTCATAGTTCGGTGGCATGAATAAAATGTATACATAGAAATTCATTTAATACAGTATTAAACTGTAGATTTCTTTCGATTAAAATTGCAAAATAATCGAGAGCAGATAGATTTTACAGTCGGGGATCTAAGCGCATCGGCGTGATTCAAAAACTTGTTTTTTGCTAATGTCGGGTTTCTAACATAGTCGTAAGCCTAACATTTTCCTAACATTAAATCGTTAAAATCCATCTATCATTATAATCATATTATTAATGATTGTCTTGGGCTTAATATGATACCAAAATAAATTCCTTAATCACAATGGTCATTGAAGGCTGTGACTTATACCCGGGAACCCGGGTACCCGCCCGCTATTCCGGGTACCCGGGTACCAAATTGGGTACCCGAATACCCGAAATGTATTTTTTTTGTTTTGTTTTTACAAATTTGTTGAATTTTTTTTTAGTACAAATGTGTCCCCAAATGACCTCTATTGACCCTACCAGGTGTCATTTTGGGGGACAAATTTGTACTTCTAAAAAAATCTAAAAAAAAAAAAAAAAATTTTTTTTTAGTTTCTATTTTCGGGTACCCGGGTACCCGCCCGAAAAACGGGTCGGGTACCCGGGTACGAAACTACCCGTGCATTCACAGCCTTCATCCTTTGAAGCGTCGCGCATCAATCACACTATAAGGTGCAAAATGGGCGTCTAATTTCGACTACCTATTGATTAGAGGTGTGCATCCTTCAAATCAAAATCCCTTTTAATTCAATTACATTTTCTTCTCTTTAAAACACTTACAAAGATTCTACAAATACTTGTTAAAGGAGGCTTTGTTCTTAATTAGGCCTAAAAAAAAAGAAGTTTGATTGGCCTAACCTGACCGACCCTAAATACATCGCCGACCCTGAATATTTTTTATTATTTTGAGGGAGGAAAAAAATATATATATATGAAGATTGCCACCACCCTGTGTGGTTGGTGTGCATGAAACTGCCAGTTACTATGTATAAATAATTCTTAATTTACTGCTTGTTTTTCAATATATTACGCTCTTCTTAGGAATTGAGCACTTTTGATACGGGCAGTGCATCATTTTGATATATATGAAAATTGAAAGTATTAAAGTTTTTGACTGTTTGCTTTCATTTTCGGCTATTTTGAGTCCCCAAAGCAGGTGATTTCAAAACACAAAAAAGATCCCGACCGACCTACTATTTGTTTTTGTCATGTTAGGCCAATCAAACACCTTGGGTTTTTAGGCCTTAGTGGAATAAAAGAAATACACACCTAGCACATAAATTGAACCATTGTTATGTACGGATATAAGGTTTACAAAATACCATTTATCATTCTAAATAGATCATGCATAGAATTTGGATTGTCCCACGGTACAAGATTTGTTTCAGACACCTCATATGAATTGTCACTGTTCTGATCTTTCTGGCGCTCAATTCTGATGAGTTTTAAGCCATCCACAACAACAAGAAGACCGTACATGAGATCTTGGTCCCAACTAAATGCTGCTAAACAGGTACATGTATGAACCAATTGTTCGTGTTCAATCTCAATAGGTTGTGAGTTCTCGCCCCGCTACAGCCAACATGTTTGTATCCTTGGGCAAGGTACTTCGTCTCAATTGCCTCATGGTTTGGAAGTCACATAGAAATGGTGGTCCCGTGCATCGGAAGAGCTATCCCTGAGCACGTTAAAATGTAACAGACTCCTTCGTAAAGATTAGGGGATCATCCCGGGTCTGTTTCTCTACACACACACATAATATGTATTCCTATACATACCTACACTAGGCGTGGCGCACCAATGGAGTAAAAATAAATAGCCGAAGAAAGAATGATGGAAGCAACTTCCATTGTTCCGTCCGAGGACGACCGATAATGATGATGATGTTTTATTTGACACCAAATTTGCCAAAATTGAACCATTTTGAACTGGTATTGTTATGGATATAAAGGTTTACAAAATACCATTTATCATTCTAAACAGGTCATGCATAGAATTTGGATTGTCCCACGCTACAAGATCTGTCTCAGACACCTCATATGAATTGTCCCCGTTCTGATCTTGCTGGCGCACAATTCTGACAAGTTTTAAGCCGTCCACAACGACAAGGAGACCGTACATCAGATCTTGATCCCAACTAAATGCTGATAAACAGGTGAGAACCAATTGTTCCGTGTTCAATCTCAAAAATCTATCGAACGTGGCACATCCAAATTTCTTAGTAGAGGCTATCTCGATTATAATTTTTGCACGTACTTCATCTCGTACAGTATTAGGTACCTGTGGATCATGGATATCTTTTCTCGCATACAACAATAAATCTGGTGTGTGTGACTCAAAGTACCTATAGAGTTGATCAGGTTTCACAATAAATGCACCAGGGTTATCCAATATATCATGGATAGTAGGTACCGGTGCTCCTGCCCCGTCGTGCGCAAGTGCTTGTGGTCTAGTGTCTTTCACGTCATCTTCCAAAGCCTCCTCGACCAACCGCGGTGGACGAATTGGTGATCGGGATCCAGATCTAGAATCTGTACCGCATCTTTTTCTAAGCACTACCCTTTCACGGAATGGTGTGTCTCTGGTTCTGGGTCTGCTCCTGGACTCATGATACTCCTGTTCTGCGTGGTATCCGTACACCAAACAGTGCACGACGCCCTGATCAATCCTACCATTATTTGTCGAAGTGTCAGCCCCCACACTCTGTGTCAGATGTTGCCGGTCTGGTATCGTGCAGTTGGGAAAGAGGAACTTAAAAAGGTCTTTAAACTCACTGATTGCAACATACAAGTCCATGGACATGGCCCGTATCCAATCAGTGATAGCTGGATCTACATTGGCCAACTGAAATGAGAAGGAAAACAAATGGGCGAGATAACATCAAGAATATGTCATAGAAAGCACAATAATGGTCTCTTAGAGGTAGATGACCCGATCACATTTTCATAACACAGATTTTTCTCAAACATATGGAGATTTTCATATCATATGAAAGATCCTATTTTTTTGATTAACATACTGAAATTTGACGGTCCAAATCAGTATGATTACGAAGAAATCGGTGAAATAACATCGAATTACTGCGAAAAGTGGTAAACCACCAATATAGTTTGTGTACAACTCAATGGGCACATTTCACGGCATCGTGTGCGTCTAAAATAAGAACCATTAGAGTTATGCAACTCAAACTTTGGAATACAACTTTTTTGAGGATGACCTTTCATGTCGAATAGAAAACTTCAAGTTGAAAATCGGAACATCTACCTTTAAGGGGGACTTAAAGGTGTAATAATATGTGATCATTCCAGGGAACGCCCTCAACATCAAAAAAAAAAAAATCACAAAATTTACTTTTTTGACTCAAATTTGTTTTAGACAAAGCTTGGTTGGTTCGGTCCTGTTATGACTGACAGCTCGTGACCTTACAGATACTACGCCACAAACAACGATTTTCAGCAAAGGAGTAACAATCACGGAGCGGGTGTCCAGTAATCAACTTTATTTGGTCAATCCACCGCGAACGAGGTCTGCCTCTCTTACGCTTCCCTTCAATCATGCCTTGCATGATCATCTTCTCCAGGTTATTACCCTTGCGACGTGAGATATGGCCGAAGTAGCTCAGCATTTGGGTGTTGATAGCATGAAGAAGTCGTTTAGACACCCCTATTTCTTCAATGATACTGGCATTGGTCCTTCTCATTGTCCATACGATACGAAGCATACGCCTCCAACACCACATCTCGAAAACAGCTATTCTGTTTTTGTCAGCTTTGGTTAGGGTCCACGTCTCACACGCATACATGGCAATTGGAAATACAAGGGCTTGGACAAGCCTGGTTTTTGTTGCTCTGGTTATTCCTCTGTCAGCCCAGATCTTACTTAGGTTGATCATTGCTGATCTAGCCATTGCTAAACGGTGTCTAATCTCTTGGCTGCAACCACCCTCTATGGTGATTAGGGATCCAAGAAAGTTGAATTTTGAGACCACTTCCACCTCATTACCATCAATTATGAGAGGCTCTCCAACACCATCTGTGCCTATGGACATGATCTTGGTCTTGCTGACATTTAGACGTAGTCCAAGCTGCTCACTCTCCACCTTGACTTTCTTCAGGAGTTCCGCCATCTCTTCCATATTTGTTGCAAACAGGGTGGTGTCGTCAGCATAACGTAGATTGTGTATTTGGTATCCACCTACTGACAGCCCCCCTGGCCAATCATCCAATGCACGTCTCATTATAGACTCTGCATTTAAAGGTTGAAGAGTGCTGGTGAAAGTATGCACCCTTGACGTACTCCCTGACCTAGAGCAAACCAGTCACTATTTCCTTTCTCAGTGCGAACACATGCAGCTTGACCATCATACAGATTGCGAATTAGGTGGACGAGGTGGTAAGGGATTCCCATTTCTTGCAGTGCTGTCCACAATGCCGAATACCTCACACAATCAAAGGCCTTAGCGTAGTCTATGAAGCACATGAAGACCTCCCTCTGGTATTCAAAACATTTTTCCATTATGTGACGTACATTGGCTATCTGATCTCTTGTGCCGCGGCCTTTCCGGAAACCGGCTTGCTCAGCAGGAAGTTCACGTTCAAGATGAGGTCTAAGACGTTCGTTGATGATGTGCAGCAGGATTTTGCTTGCATGTGATATCAGAGCGATGGTACGATGATTTTTACATTCGCTAGCATCCCCTTTCTTTGGAAGTGTTAGGAAAACTGATCTCTTCCAATCCTCTGGCCATACTCTTGACTTCCACACAGTATTGCACAGCTTTTGCATAATAACTGCTACAGAATCATCAGCTTGCTTCAGGAGCTCACTTGGAATATCGTCTAGACCAGGTGCCTTTTGACTTTTTAACTTCTTGATGGCTTCCTGGACCTCTGATAGAAGAATATTAGGCTCATCTTCACCTAGTGGAGGCGGGGGAGACTCCTGTGACTGTGAGCCATTTTTCTCTTCTTGGGACGCATACAGATTTTCACAGTAGCTTTTCCAACGATCCTTGATTTCTTCACTCTCAGTTAAGACCTTTCCTTGCTCGTCCTTGATGATAGCCAATCTAGTTGTCGTTTTACAAAGACAAAGCTAACCAAAATAATTTTGAGTATTAAATGCCCAAATCTCTCAATCCATTTCCTTTCCAAAAATGTATACATTTACAGTGTATCCATTTGAGTCATAGTTCAAGAATAACAGCACTCGCAAAATTCCAAAAAAAACTTCCTTAATTCCCCACTTAAATTTCTATTTTTCACCACACCACTTTTTCAAATGCACTAATTTGATTCAATTTGATTTTAGGTTTTGGTTGATGGACCCTGTCATAAATGTTAATTTTACTATCTCTACACTATATCATAGTCTATCCATCTGCGTCATTCTCTAATTGCAGTACGGCACTTTTCCCCACCTGCACTCTCTAGAGGCTATGCCACTAGTCCCCTTTCATATTCAAAATAAATCAATCTTTGTTCAAACAAGCAACTCACCAGTTGCTGCCCGACATCTCTTTTGACATCAACTGCGACGACATTGGGTCCAGTCAAAGTATAGTTATCATCGACGCCCCCAATCCAGAAATCTTTCATAAACCCTTGGTGCAATGAATCAGGTAGCTGAGGAGGAGCCTGGTTGGGAGGTGTCATCTACAGAAGAAAAATAGAAGTAGATAAGTAAATTATTATTATTATTACAAAATGACATGCACGACTAAGTATAATGTATACAAGCAAAAAAGCGGAAGATCGGACTTGATGCATCTGATCTCTTTTGATTTAAGACAAGAAAACGAGAGCATCAACGGTGCAGAACCGCGATATGAAAGGGTTAACATTCATCTATTGTGCCAGTTAGAATTAATATAATTAGTTGTTGCAGGAGTTAGCAGTGATGTAGTACTCGGACTCGGAGGTGAAGGTCTCGGTCTCGGACTCAAGCACTAGGGACTCGGGAATTGTGCTCGAGTCCAGTTAAATACAGTAAACACTTATTTAGTCATCCATTAATATTCAACAGTTTAGAAATAATGTCGTAAATCACCATGCATCTGAACAGTTAAAATATGCTGTTGAAAATACCTATTGATAATGCACTTATCAATTGCATCCCCGGCCCTGGGGGACCCGGGGATAGTGGGGATTAGGGCCGGGAGGTACAAATCGCCAATGTGACGTCCCGGGTACATTGTTGTACGGTCCCCGCAGGGCCGGGCACCATTTTGTGTATTCACCCGGCTACAGTTCCAAAGTCACTTATTTATTTCTGCAACCATAACAGAATGCATTTTTATGTGTTCCCTATGTCTTATTAGGCTTATTCCCTCAAGTGTATCGCATCTCTAGCTTATTTATAGCAAGCGCCTGGGGTGTACATTTGTGTACCTTATCGTACGTCCCCGCTACACGCCCCGGCTAGTGGGGGCAGTTTGTACGTCCGCGTACACTCCCCCGCATAGCTGGGCATCATTTTTTGTACACTCGTGTACGGTCCCCGCATGGTCCCTGCCTTGCCCCGGGTCCCGGGCTTGCAATTGATAAGTGCATAACCATTACAAGCATTAAAACACAATTCAGGGGAGCCTTATATACATAATTAAAGTTATGATAATCATGTGCAACCGAATCCTGTTTGTATGATGTAAATGGTCTTTAGCAGTGGCGTAACTAGACTTTTTCATTTGGGGGGCAAGAAGGGGCAGTGACTTGAAATGGGGGGGCTCCTAAGATTTGTTGAGTAAAGAGATGCGCGCGAAAATTGTCGACTTTACAGCTATTGTTTGGACAATTGAGTTACATTTTGGCTCTAAACAAGCTTGTACCAAAGAATATTTCATTTTGGGAAGACATGTGCGCGCGTAGCGCGCGAATTTTTTTCATATGTGTACTTTTGACCATCATAATTCCATGATTCCTTTGTCAAATGAACCGACAGTGCCAATCTCAACCGACACGATGTCATTATTGGGGGGCCTTGGTGTGTACTTTGTTTGTAAATTTCATCTACAGCCGTACTTGATTTCATTTGGGGGGGCAAGGGTTCCAAGTGGGGGGGCTCCCGCCCCCCCTGCCCCCCGCTGGTTACGCCACTGGTCTTTAGATGTTTTGTGTCAGTATCTGTTTAAAAAAATTATAACATATTCTACAAAGAGGATATTTCATTGGCAATTTTCTTAAAAAGTGATGGAATTAGGGATGACATTTTCAGGGAAAAGAAATAAGAGAAACGGCAGGGGAAGGGGTGATTTACAGAATACCACACCTTTTAATCAAGTTTGTAATTTCTCAATCTATGAACTTTTTGGCACTTGAGGGCAACACAACTTCTTCTTTTTTTGCCTAAATACACGGCCATGAATATCAGTGAAATGTACTTACGTGAGTTAGCATAGAAATCTTGACTTGACTCATGATATTGGTAAATTCTTGCCACTGTGGAGGAACAATTTGTTGGCCAGCACCACCTCGTCCACCAAGTGGTATTTCATTGACCAGATTTTGAAAGTGGCCAGGCTGCAGAGGTTGGGGTTGTGCACGGGGCCTTTGAGGGCCATCTGGCCAGTTAACTGGTGCAAATTCGTCGGTAGGAAGAAGAGCTCTTACGTTTCCCGTATCCACTGTTTTAAACGACAAGCATGTAATTTCTTCGGATTTCTGCGCCATCCTTAAACTCAAATCATCAGGGGTACAAGATCTTGGTCCAATCCCCAAACACGCCATCTTGCCTTCAGGCCTGAAAATTGAATGAAAAATAAGCAGATTAACCCTAACCCAGCTGAATCTCACTAAATCTCACTGCCAGAAACTATCTCCACGCAGGCGCTGCTGCATTGCCTCGATGACGTCTCCTACCGCAGGCATATGTGGGCAGGAAGTTGCTGCCCGCATATGCGCTGGGAGTTTAGCTCAGTTGGTAGAGGGACAGACTGGGGTGCGGATGGTCCCGCGGTCGAATCTCGGGGGGTGCTGGGTGATTTTTCGGGTAAAAAAAAAGAGTACTTTTTCCCCCTCCCCCAGATACACACAAAAACATAGCCGTACCGGTTTATAGTTAATACATTTTAGCTAGGTAGAGAAAGCCTTTTGTCAATCAAAATGTCATCAAACTCGAAAAAAATGACAATATTTCGAAGTCCTTTCTTCTTATTATTATTCAGGTAGCCTTCATGTGTTGAATTACAAAAATCAAGGAAAGCCCTCCTAACAATTAATAGGCCCTATGTGCTTCAGGAGGCCGGCCATTCAGTAATGTTTGACACTTACATAAATGTGCACATTTACAGTTGCCTAGTGGGCAACCAAAAATCTTACTAGAAGTTAACACATGAATTTAAATATTTTACATAACTGTGAATGAAACAAAATCAGCTAAATTACACAAGTTTATCATGTGATATATTAAACTACATGTACATTCAAGTTCAAGTTTTCTGTGGTCGAGATTCTCAATCTCAATATGTTTAGTAATTAATAGCTCCAACCTCCAACAACAGAAACTTCTGAAACTGAAATAATAAAAGTTTAAAAATAACAAGATGATGATGGTGTGAGTGACAGTGATTACTAGTTATTAATATTAGTAACATATATCGAGGGCTCAGAACCAAAAGGCCTCATCTCCATTTTCATCAAAAATGAGATTATGGTATCAAAATGTTTAGAAAGACATTCTCTTCCCAGTAACACACAGTTATAGCCAGTATCACAGGCCTCATCTCCATCTCCCCAATGTGTTTACAAAGGCTCAAAGCCAGGCTTTTCTTTAAATGGTCAAAATGGAGATGTAATGTATGTCTAAAAAGGCCTCATTGTAAAACCTGACCAAGCAAATGTGATTTGTACTTCATTGTAGTCCATTGGAATAATTATTTTGGGTTTCAATCATGAAAAATATTGAATTTAGTACGCATTTTGTCTTGGAGGACGAATTTGTCCACTAAATCGGTGCCGTGGCACAATTTGGCCACCTGCAAGGAATGAAAAGCTTAAAATCGACTTAGGAAATTAGGCCTACCTTGCCCTAAATATTCTGTAATCACAACTCCCAGCTCTTGGTAAATTTGGCTGAGGTTGAGGTGCTGGCTTAGGTTGAGCTGCCATACTTCTTATTTAATGTTTTCTCCACTGTACAATGTACATATAGTCAATCAAGTTAGTTTTTTTCAGTTTCAGTTTATCATGTTGATGATGTTTGGCGTACCCGAGCTCTGGCGTGACGTCACCTACTCCCTAGGCTAGCTTTCTGAAAAATAAGTACGCCCTCATGTGGCGTTAACGTATCGTATAAAATAGCAACAAACTATAATTGATGGCGCGCTATCATTTCACTGGCGCAGTTTCTCAGATAACCGGAGATGGATTGACGATGTTTAATATTTTAGTAGATTTATGAAAAATGAAAACCAAAATGATACCATAACTGTTGATATATGGCCATGCGTTTTGAGGTGGGCCAGTTTCGCGTGACACATTGTATTTTGACACAAAACGCGTGTATTTTCACCTAAAAGGCTGTACCGTTTCAGAACAATGTACCACCTATATAAAAGTATACATTTTCTTGAACAGTTTTGTCTGAAGAGTTCAAAAATGCAATACAAATTGACATAGGTTGTAACCGTAAGGTCCTAGGAATCTGAGAATGTTAATTTTTTTATAAATTTTTCCATTTTTTCAAAAAATATTTTAAAAAGTACAGGTAATCATACACATTTAAGAACTGTATATTTGATTTTTACTCACTTTCAGCTTTCCAGACATATATAACTTCACATCATTAACTAAAGATAAGATGATTTTGTGCGCGCTTTTTAAAAATTGATTTTTGCACATGATTATTTACAAATAATCGGACCTTCTTGGCTTACGAAGGCATTACCTTTTGAAACTCCTTCCCTTAAACCTTTTAACATAGTTAAGTATTCATATTCAGCTAGATAAGGAAACAACTTGAGTATACAAGCATGTTAGCTGTCCAAATACAAAACTACTGGTTATGATTCAATTATCCACATAGTGATTCGCGATATCAAAATTGGTTAAAATATTATACAATATTACATGCAACATGCAGTTTGCAAAATAAGTTTGCAATCTTGCAATCAAGTACGATTCATTTTAATACTCACTCTTTACACATTATTCTAGAGTTCTCAGCATGTGCAATGCAAAGGAAATTGTTCTAAGTCACAAGGCTAATGTACACATGATATCTTTGTGATCCTCTTTTTCCAAAACATACATATCCGTTTGCTTTTTGCTATTCTTAAGGTCTATTCCGTAATATACATTCCTGTGGTACTATGGCTTCTTCCATGCTTTTTTGTATAGCATACCCTCCCTTGTTTTGTTTTTTATAATTTAGGTAATGACCTTTCACAATCTTGGTACCAGCTAAATACAAATGACCATACTCTGACTTTGTATCTTTTTGTAATGGAATTACACCAGCTGATGTAACTTGCAATAGGAAGTATGAACATGGCATCAGTTGAAGACTGAATTGCAATAACAGAATCCATGTGAATAATTCCAGTAAAATCTATGTGTGAAGATGTAGTACTTGTATCTATGTCTATCCATAGGCTGCTCCTGAGCATCAGCATCTTCATTATTGATTGACAGTGACACTCCATCACGGAAAGTTACTTCTGTGAAAGTACATGTATAGGCCTACATTCCTCTGCATGTATTTGGATCTTTATCAATGTGATTTAGGTTTAGAAGTGTGACTTGCTTTTATTAGAGTTAATTAAAGACATACAGACAATACATCTGTATAACATTTGGGAGTATTCTTGAATAATTTTGGATTACGAAATACAGACAGACAATTTGTGAAGTTCGCATATTTCACTCAATAATAGCCCAATATGTAATATTTAAAAAGCAAAACAAAACAAATATCATTGAAATAACTATTTTAAATAGAATAATTATAACAGAGTAATCAATATAAGAAACAGAATTGATTTTCATTGAAAGTAGGACCCGTATTACCATATTTGCCAAATTTATGCTCCCGATCCTCATGCTCCCGATCCTCCTCCGCCCTTGGGAATTTTTTTCAACAGTTCATTAGTGATATATAACAACCTACTTTAATAATTTAGTTTTTTTTATCTTGTAGCCAGATGTATTGCCTTCAATTTGATACCAAATTTATTCTCATAGCATATATATTTCTTGAGAAAATCATTTTTTCAACAAGAAATTGTCGTAAATGTGTCACATCTCCGGCTATTTACTGGCCCAACTCAAAACGCATGGCCACATATGTTTATAAACGCGTAAACATTAAAGACGGTTGATATTTTAACCCCTTTTATAATAAATAATCATGTTTCGCCGCGGTCCCCCGTTCCAATGTTTAAATGTGTTAATTTTCCATAGCTATAGGCTTTTTAAGCCTGGCCCGAGCAATTTGCTTGAGCATGGTCCCTTCAGGACCCAAGCGTGTGTCCGTATGGACCGACCGTGTAAACAAACATATTAATCATGTTTCGCCAGTGACCCGTTCTATAGAAAATAACACATTTAACATGGGAACGAAACAGTGGGAATTTCGAAACATGATTATATATAATTAAGGGGTTAAAAACCAACTGTCCTTAAATACAAAGGTTGTGAGTTCGAGCCCCGCTACCGACGGCCAATCCTTAGGCAAGGTACTTAGTCTCAATTGCCTCTCGTGGTTCAGAAGTCACGTAGAAATGGTGGTCTCGTGCATCAGAAGAGCAAAAATCCGAGCACGTTAAAGGTCACAGACTCCTTCGTAAAGAGTTAGGGGATCACTCCCGGTCTGTGACACAAAAACTCATGTCTAGGTTTCAGGGGCACTGTACCGTTAAAGGCATATTATGTGATCTTTTCCCAGTAGCGCCCGGCCCTCTATCATTGATTTTTACTATGAAAGCAGATTTTCTTGCAGATTTGCATTTTTTTTATCATAAATCATGAAGATCTTCTAAGTAACAGATCGATACAATTCCTAATTACTTCAAAATCATGGATTGAAAATAGATTGTACCGAGCGGTACAATCTATTTTTCAAATTTTACTTTAAATTCACTCTAAAAGCATGATTTTGAGGTTATTCGGAATCGTATCGCATCGCTCTGTAACTTGGAATACATTTATGATTTATGATAAGAAAAGTAAATCTGCAAGAAAATCTGCTTCCAATTTGTTTTCGAGGATTGAGGGCGTCCCCTTGAAAAGATCACATACCTTTAATGTCCGAGGTAGGGCGCGCGCTGTGTATGGGATGTAATGTTCTACTGGCCCGGAGGCCTAGGGCGAGAAAAAGGGATTTATTTTGGGAGCAAATTTGCGCTAGCAAAAGCGGGGATGTGCTAGCAAAAGCGGGGATGTGTAAGAAGAAGTCACATTTTTAATGCTGATATTGACATAATTTTTCGTGCCACATTCCCATATTAAATGTGTTAATATAGGGCCTACCATTGAACGGGGGACGAAACATTTACTTCGTAAAAGTATTCACAAAGTAGCTTTTAAAATGATAGGAATCATCTTCAAAACGGATTAAAGCGCACCATAGAAAAATCTTAACTTTACTCCGCTTTTTTCGGACGGTCTAATCTTTGGTTGTAAAATGACTTAATATTACAATAAAATAAGGACATTTTGTGATTGGAAGTGATGTAAAACTCGGGGGAAATAATTGTGATACGACTTATTAAGTTAAAGTTGAACACTGAAACTAGATTTTCATTTTAATGGACCTGGCGTGTGACAAAGTTGAAAGTTGAAAATTTTGATTTCCCCAAATATACCTACTTTGAAACTCATCTGGCTCAGATGAAGCCATGTTAAACATCAACAATCAAGAGTCTATCTATTTGCTTATGTATGTAGGCTATATAATGCAAAACTTTACTTCTCTAAGTAATATAAACATGAATAAGAATCGTTCATGCTACCGACGTCGATAGGCGCGGTCATATTCCTACCTGCAGTCCTGCATGTATTGCTTTGCTTTCCTTCCACGTGTCGAGGTTATACCATAAAGTGCTATGTATCAGGGCCGTCAGAAGGGGGGGGGGGGGGTGCGTTGGGTGCGGACGCACCCCCCTTACTCTGACGTCATACTACTACTTCCGGTAAAAAATCGTGAAAACGCACCCCCCTTTCCGGTAAAAAATCTTGAAAACGCACCCCCCTTTCCGGTAAAAAATCGTGAAAACGCACCCCCCTTGGGCAAAAGTTGCTGACGGCCCTGTGTATAGACCTACTCCTACTTTTTTAATTCGTAGGCCCATACCAAAACACTTCGCACACAGTCCAACACCCTTCCATTTCTTAATCACTGCTCATCAAGATCTGCTATAAAAGCACCATACTGTATACCCGCCCCTTTCCTTTTAAAGGAATTTTTATTTTGATAGATATCAATTAAATACAATATAATATTATGAGCATTTTGGTCCATAGTATTAAATTGCAAGTGCATGGACAGTATGTTTTTAATAAACTCATTAATAACTGAATCGGGACCACTCGATTTATTATTTTTGACTCTTTGAGCCTGCTTTCACTGCTTTGCTTGGTTTCAAATCAGTTTTGACACTTTGAAAAGAACCATTGTTGCTAATTTTGCTATAGTCTATTTGGCCATCACGAGACAGTGACGTACCGCGTATTCTACTATTGCAAGCACATAACTCGCGCGCCTACTCGCGGCGCTAGCGTATCAATGAGCGTTTAAAGGCGGAAGATACATACGCGTGCGTAAAAGCTGCGCCTGTTAAGTTACGTCACTGTCCAGAAAGACAAATAGAGTAAAAATAGAAGTATTACCGTAATAATATGCAACCTTTAAGTTTTCATTATGCTGTTTCTGTATGCATATTAATATCGAACTTGCGAATAATGTGAGATATAAAGATTGACAAACCAAATTAGATGAAATAAACGGCATATGAAAGCTAGGCATTTAGTCTATCAATATGTATACAATACAAATGTTACACCAAATTCTAGAAGTTCATGGTCAATAAGTTGGGTAAATACGTGCACGTTTTTTTAGACACCCTGTATTATTATAGTACTATTATTAGTTGTGGGCCACTCTTCCTATGGCCAGTAAATGAGTCTGATCTGGGAAGAACTGACGATTTTCAAGCGGCTTTTTTATTTTTATTTTTATTTTTATAGTTTTTTATTAATCTCGTTAGACCCCATCAGGGTAACAGAGATACAACAATAACATAATAATAAAAATACAATGGATAAAATAGAATGTATTAATACATGTACATAAATAGGAACTTAGAAAAGCTAGTTACACAAATTTGAACATAATATTTCTTATAAAGTGAGCAAGTTTTTTTAGCACCAGGAAGTTGTTGGAGTTAAATAGTTGGTTTATTTTAAAAGTGTTTGGACGATTTCTGAAGTATGAAGACAGGTATTTTGTTCTATCGTTAATATTGAAAAAGTCACATTCAAACAGGTAATGAAATTCATCACCAATAATATTAACTTAAGACTACATAATTTGCAGCACTTATCGGCATTATCATCTGCAAGACTTGTATCAAATCTATCTAACATACAAGGTAATTTATGGTTTCTACATCTAAATTTACGAAGACTAATTCTATCTTTGGTGTCTAATAATAATAGGTAAGGTTCAAACTGAAACTCTGTTTTAATTATCCTATATAAAATACTTCGGCTATTGTTAGATACATCAGTGTGCCAATTATGTCTATCAATATCATTTAATCTATAACTAATAATATTGTTCAGCTGTTTTGTATTTAGTAAACTACTTTGATTAATCCAAATATCACTTAAGCCACTTGTGTTCAAGATATCTTGAATTTTGGTTAACCACTTGGACTTGAAAGTATTGTCATTGTCATCATGCATACATTTAATGAGATTATATATGCGGCTGGAAATACAGAAATAGAATAATGGAATAATCCAATGAACCATGACCCTCAGGATAACTGCCTTGGGCACGTAAATTCCGGACTGCTTGCCCAAAATACCTGTACAGAATAAACTTCTTAAATGTCATAATACTTAATTGTTGTAGCGATTCTAGACAATACATCATTATTTTATTGTGAATTATAAAACTATGCACAAAATAAGGTATGGAATATAAGTCACTTTAGTTTGATGGAACGAGGATGCTTACGTTGCCAAGAAACGACATTATTATGGCGCAGGGTAAACATCGGTCTTCACGCCAGAAAATCAATTATTTTACGGTCTAAATAAGACAGCAAGTAGACACACGGTAACAACACCAAAGAGATTGTCTCGTTCCTGCATTTTCACCCATCTTTTAGATCAAATAAACTGGTACCATGACCGACGTAAAAAGCAGGCAAAAGGTCATAAAAGCCCAAGGGTTTAGCACAAAATCGTCGATGAAAAATGCCGTTGTTTTACAACCGGCTTCAGCGGGAGCTTTCATCGAAAGGCCACTGCACAGCAAAGGCACTGACTTCAGGAAATTTTACGAAAGAGGAGACCTACCGATAGCTTTAGAGCATGACACAAAAGGCAACAAAATCGCCTGGAAGGTGGGTGTGATAAGGCTGATTATAATTATAAGATCATATTAAAAGCTTATTTGATAATTAATATCATGATATTAATTTTAAAAATAAAGCCTAAAGGTGTTGATTGGGATGATTTTATTTAGGGGAACTGAAAAAAGTGAATGTGAAAGTAATCGTCAGTGTTTTCATTTTTAAACAAAACAAAAAATGATTAGGCCTGCATGACCATCCCTATAGTATACTAACCTAGGCTATATAGGCCTAGTCAAATTAATAATTGAACGAACAACACGCACGCAGCACAAAGACGATCGCACCCAAAATAAAATTATCACGCATATTATAGTCGTGCGCGCTTTACGCAATACGCTGCTTCAATATGTTTGTTCAATTATAAATCCGACTAGGCCTATAGTCAAAATTCAAATTAATACTAATACTAATTACTAGTAATAGTAGAACAAACAACACGCACGCAGCACAAAGATAGATCACGCCCGAAATCTATCACGCTTATGGTTGTGCGCGCTTCACGCAATGTACGCACTGTCGCAATAGGAAGGGGCGGACATACGGGAACAAATTTGCTTGGCAACCAGTGTTTCAGAAACAAAACATTCCATGCACGCACTCAACGCTGAGCGTTACGCACTTGATCCGCAGTAGGCGCAATGTGCGGTTGCCTTAATTGATTGATCTGCGCAAGTTGTTTTTGTTTTTGTTTTCACCGGCGTTTGATTTGTTTTCACCTGCGTGACGTAGGTCCCCCCAACCTATACGCTACTTCAATGTGTTTGTTCAAGTGAAATACCCTCACTTTTGATTTTCACCCTTTTTCTCAAGAGTGAAAAATGTTGCAAATGTCATTGTTTTACTGCCCAAAACACTGCGCAAGCACATGTTTTGGCCATCATTATGGTTTTTCACCCTGAGAAATTAACCCAGTGAAATTGCTGCCTTAGAGCCTAGTACATTTTTTTAACTCTGGGGACCCGGGGGCTTGAGCACTCAACGCCAAAGCCCCCCACCCCCTGCCTGGACACGCGCCTGGTCAATTGTGAAATTGTAGCCCCTGTTTTTGATTTGTTGCTAACATTAACATAACAATCAATTAATTAACATGGCTAAATTGGGCAATTAAATTTTATAAAGATGAAACTGAAAGTCAATAATGTTAATTAATGTCAATAAAAGCAGATATGATGCCATTGATTGCGCCATTTAGCGGCAGTCATGATGACATGATGGCAAGCAGTTCTAATTAAAAGAGTGGTAAAAAAGGGAATGAAAATAAAAATTAAAAGCCATGTGAATTTTTCAAGACAATTCTGATATTCCTTCTACACACTCGTAAATGTAGTACGCGCAAGGTCTTAGGCTAATGAAATATGATTCCCAGTTTCCCGTTTCCCTACCGACCCAACTTTTCAGTTTTACCAAAACTTTCATTATTTTGTGCAAAATTACATTTTCTGACAAACTTGAATAAAAATCAAAACTTTTAGTGGCTCAAAATACCAGGCATATCTTCCTGTTGATTTTAAGGGATTTTTTTTATGGCAGTGGTGTCATGGTATATGGTTGATAATGAAATTGTTTGCATTACCTACTCAGATTTCAGACGTAATTGACGTTGCAATATTTCAGACAGATTTGTTGACATTTTCAATAACACATCTACAAATGCTTCCTTAATTGTTTTTCAAAGTGTTAAAGTGTTAATTAAGGTGTAAAATATACAAATCAATAGGTAGTTAGTAGTTAACACCCCTTTCAGATGCAACAATGAAATAATGAATAATGAATAATGAAATAGACACCTACCCGCTCTTTTAAAAATATGAAATGGGAAACTGGGAATCATATTTCATTAGCCTTAGCCAGAGACCCGTCCACCGTCCACCCGTCATCTGGACGGGCAGATTACTCCCAGGACGGGAATTTAACAGATGTAATCTTCTAAACATAGTTGTTGTAAGAGTTTAGTGAACTTGAAACTAGTTCTGACTGACAAATCAAGGCTAAAACAACACACATTTGAACCTTGTGACCCCATACAGGTTGCAAACAGGTTGATTTATATTTTAGGGTCAAGTTCTGAACAGGCTATTCTGATAAATTGGACGGGCAGTTGCTGAACTCTGGCTAAAACCCTGAGTACGCGTGTTTATATGCTGGCCACATTTGGTGAATAAGGGCGTTGAAATTGCGTATTAGCTTCTATTTAAAGAAATATTGGTGCAAAATATTGGTCTACACTACATGTGCTATGATTGTGTTACA
Source organism: Ophiura sarsii (assembly GCA_035610835.1). Classification (NCBI taxonomy): domain Eukaryota; kingdom Metazoa; phylum Echinodermata; class Ophiuroidea; order Amphilepidida; family Ophiuridae; genus Ophiura; species Ophiura sarsii. The sequence goes on from CM069449.1 coordinate 19,955,289, forward strand.
TTTATATGGCAACTCATCGATCGTTTTTAACAGACTTGTGTTGGAAAAAAACACTGGTTTTACCAAGTTGCCTTTAAACGTTCGATATATATTTATTCTTTGTTCAATTTAAAATGCCATTGCCAGCAATACCACCGAGATAATGGGCAATCCTGTGTATTTTGGGGGTTGTATTGATTTTGGCAGACTAAACCGTATACTTCATGAATTTGACTATTATTACGATGAATAACAACTTACATTGTGTGTTGTCTTGCTTCTCTCTGCCTTTATTAACACAGGTTGAAATTGAAAAGCTAGATTACCATCATTACCTGCCGATGTTCTTCGACGGGCTTTGCGAGACGACACACCCGTACGAGTTCTTTGCCAGACAGGGCGTCCACGACATGCTGGAGCACGGCGGCGGAAAGATCCTGCCCGTCATCCCGCAGCTGATCATTCCCATCAAAGAGGCGCTGAACATGCGTAATCGTAAGGTGCTGTGCACCACGCTTAAGGTGCTACAGCATCTCGTCGTGTCCGGCGAGATGGTCGGAGAGGCCCTCGTGCCGTACTACAGACAGATCCTACCCGTGCTGAACATCTTCAAGAGCAATAATCTCAACTCGGGCGACGGCATCGATTACGGCCAGCAGAGAAGGGAAAACATAGGCGATCTGATCCAGGAGACGTTAGAGGCTTTCGAATTGCACGGAGGCGAAGATGCATTTATCAATATCAAATACATGGTCCCAACGTACGAATCGTGTTTACTCAACTAAGCGTGGCAAATCGGCGTCAACTGACGATAGACTATCTATGCCGCAACTCGATCGCTAAAACCAGACTTTATACAACGGTTCTTTGTACAGTATATATGTATTCTAATTTAACTTCGGTTTCAAATGGTACAAACTATTTATTAACAATTGGATGTATCATTATTTTTTCTCCATTTAAACGAGAAAAATTGTATCGAGTTTGTTTACGTTGGTTTCTATATATTGAATGCACACAAAAATATCGGGAATGTGAATATAAAATTAAATAAGAATGCGCAGTGATAGTGGTCAGTAAATCATTATGCATGTGTATAAGATTGTAGCTATTTGTATTAAAACTTATATAATTGTTTAGGCAATGTAAATACTTTAACTTCTGGCAATTATTGAGAAAGTTAACATTGTTTATCCTTGGTGTAACAAATCTATGTTAAGATTCTGTATTGATATTTAACAATGCTAAAATCTTCTAACTTTACGGATATCTTACATCAAGGGTAGGCCTACACTATCTTTACTATGGTATTTGCAAAAGGGCAGGCAAAGAACTTAAAGAAGGATATGTTTCCCCCCATTTTTTCAGTTAAATATGGGTGAATGTGGCTACAATACATCAATTTTATCAGTCACTACCTTAACACTTTCCACGCGGCTGGCGTCTCTGCAGACGAGGCCGAGGCGACATTCCAAAATTTCATAAAATGTTTCAAAAATGTCCAAATAAATAAATGTCATTGCCATATTTGGAATCACCATGCATTAATCACATCCATTAAAATAAGTACAAACATTCCTAGTATTGGTTCAGTAATTCTTGAGATAGGCTTTGAAGTTGGGAAAGTTCTCTAAAATTGGTTTTAAAACAAAACTAATAGCTGCATGGAAAGTGTAAATACTTTAGGGAACGGGGACATTTAATGGGGATTCTATAGTTTATTGACCGAGTGAACACATCATTAATGCCGGGTGTGTAGCTCAAATTCGATGGTATTTTACATGTAGGCTACATATCTATAAATTTTTGGACAGAATTTGAAACACATTTTGTAACCTAACAGAAACTCCAACAACACATAGCTCATGTTGCTCCGATAATATTGTATTAAAAATTATTATATATATATTGTACTTATTTGATCAGTAATCACACAATTATTGGATGGTAATGAATATGCAATTTATATTATTGTTAAAGAAAGCTAAAATGCAGCCATTTTGCACTTTGTAATATTAAGATTAGAATGGTAATTGCTTTGTTAACAAAATGTAAATTAATTTCCAAATTTATTACACCTACATTTTGTCCTCAAAACAAAACATTCTCGGTTCCATTTCCAAAGCTATGAAGAACAAAATCCCAATTTTTTTTGTTGGCCAAATATCTGATATTTTTATTTCTACACAATTGTTTCAATGTTTAATCTTGGTTGTAATTAACACTACAGGGTCAGCTATGATGCATTTAATTATATATGGCCCGTATTTACGAAATAATTTAGTTCTGGCTTAGCTCAGGACTATAATTATAGTCCTACTGTATATACACAAGTGTTATAAGGACCCTTTACAATTTTTACATATAGTGTAAATCATTTGACTAAGTCCTACACATGTAGGATACTAGAAAGGTCCTCTCATTGTGAAAGGAATACAAATGTTGAGTAGATGCTCCTCTAAATTTGAAGGTCCTAAACCTTGAATCTTTTTCTGAACTTCATATCCTGTTTTTTAACAATTGAAACTACAAAACAAAAATATGAGGTCCTAATACTGTAGACATTTGCCATGCTTAAAAGTAAGCCATGATTTAAGTTTGCCCTCTTTTAAATCGTCCGTATTCATTTAGGCCAACAATATTTGTTTAAACACACTTTGGATCTCTTTCTAGTAGATTCTATCTTGCTTTACACATTGACAACACAAATAACTGTTTTGCTCAACTGTGGTCATGCTTTTTTCTCGATGATGAAAAGTTACTACAAATTATTGTACATAAATTATAGCAAATACATACATTGTACAGTATATAGTAGACCAAAATCATTATAGTGTTGTAAACCTATATTAATTAAATTCATTGATTTTTTTCAGAGGACACAGTATAGGTTTATTACACACAAGCTTGACATAAAGGTCTTTATAAATGGGCTTTTTTGTTTGATTAGTTTAGATTACATGTATAGTAGAATTTTCTTTCCTTTCAAATTATAATAGTTTTAAAAGATATATAGGCTGATGATTGTTTTCTAACTTGTATTCTATGCAAATTGTAAGCATTCGCCAAAGATGCATTTGTCAATCCGTCCATTGACTGATTAGAAGGATAATGTACTTATACCAAAGAGTAGAATTATATTATACTACACATACAGTGGAAACTTGTTAACACAAAGTTTGATAACACAAAGTTACTGATAACACAAAGCAGCTTTCAATACCCATGGATAAAGAAAAACATTAACAAATTAAAACTGATGGCCCATACAACTTTGTGTTAACGGGGTTCCACTGTAGCTGCTTCTACATTTACTTCCACCAGAAGGTACTATGCAATTACTTTTTAATGGTAAAATAGACTAGCTTTTAGGCTAAATTTAGCAAATATAAATCCATAAAATTGGTATCTATTATACATGTGGAATTGGTCTTCAATTATCTTATGGCAAAATTACCCGGGATATAGCATATACATTACATGTACTTGAAGGGTTTGAATTTCATCACGTTTTGAAACGAATTCTCGTCATAAACTTGGTATGAACAATTAACTGAGAGGTTTTAAAATGTTAGCATTGTGGTTGAAAAGAATCCCTGTGAGAATTTAAATGCATTCCCAGATTCTTGCTAAAATTCTGAGCGTACCGCCTGCCAGCAGTATGTAAGATTTACTGGTCATCATTGATATGATGCGATACTTTTTAACACAAATTGGTACACCATTATGTTCCCACTCCCTTAACACTTTTGGACCTGTGATTTGAGTTTGACGTTTCGCTGGTAATACATCATCTAAAGATGTGTCTATTTCCTACTAGGGTAAAGTCACAAGTTTTCGGTCACTTGGCCAAAATCGTGTAATTGCATCGGTCGTCGCCATTTTAAAAGCAATACCGGGCATCAACTATGCTGCGGTTTTTTAGCCGTCAGTTTATAACAACAAGGTTCTTTTCATTACACGATTTGGGCGAAGTGACCGAGAATAGGTGCTGACCGAAAACTGGCGACTTTATACCCTATGTGGTCCAATTAAAAGACTGCAGATGACATAATTATGCCTCAAGGGTATAATAAACTAACCTTCATGACCCTGAAAGTGGACCACAAAGTCAGCGGTTGACAAAATCTTAGATAATCTACTACCAGCGAAATGTCAAAATCACAAGTCCAAAAGTGTTAAGGGAGTGGGAACATAATGCTTTGTTTTCCGATCGCATCAGCATTTTCTCCTTTCCCAGTTTGCCACAAACCTGACCTCGGGAGAATGTGGAGTGAAATACCATTTTCCATCATAGAATATAGATGTAAATATTGTTAAAAATATGTACAGAAAAAAATGTTTTTGGAGTAAAATAAAATTAATAAATATTAATAAACTAAGTCCAAGATATAGAAGTCATTATTCCGACCGACCCTAAAAAATAAAAAAATAAATGTTTTTTCTCGAACGAAATACGACGGTGCTCCTCGAATAAACGGAAATTCCTTCCGAAAACGGAAGTATAAACATTGTGATCATCATGGCAGCGACCAGCGGAGCCGGCTATTCGTTGTCCCTGACTTGTACTGAGGGGTACTTCTAACAAACAATAGGGAATGTTTAAACTCGGTTAACATTGTTCAAAAACAGCTGCTAAAAAAAAAAAAAAAAAAAAAAAAAAAAATCCCTACCTACCTACCCTATTTTTGTTCAGCCCGTTACGCCAATATAACAATTTTTTTTTTTTTGCCTTAGTTAACTCTTTCCCTGACAAATTAATTTTTGAAGAAATTGTGAATTTGCACATGCATGTAAATATCAACTTATAATTTGAATATGAGACTGAATTTGCTGTAGTCGGTTATTCGGTTATGGCGCACCGACCAGAATCGTGTACGATCAGCACGACAAATACCGTAAGCCCAAAATCCAAAATGGCCGCCATACAGGGGCACAAAAATTCAAATGCCTTCAATTACACTAAAAGGCATACCAAATTGTTTGGCTGAGCACAAGGATTCCAAAAAGGTATAGTTTGCCATACTTCCGATGTTTGGTTAACGAGTTATAGGGTAAAACGTAAAAAGGTCGTTTTGACGCATTAATGCGTCTATAAAGAGTTAATTGATGAGCGTCAAAAAAAAAAAATATCCCAGTTTCACCGATTTTTATTGATCACATCATTTTCAATACAAAAGGTCACTTTTACAAGGATTTGAAGAGCTTTGAGACAAATCATTTTTCAATATAGCCTAATAAGCAGCCAATAATACTTAATCAAATCACATCTCAAGTAGGAATGTGATGTCAGCAGGTGTTCCAAAGAAAGACACTTTGCCTCAAAAAGCACTTTTTTCCAAATCGGGCACATTTAGTGCTTTTAAAAAGTGCAAATTACCTATCCCTAATTTACCTTCCAAGGCAGCAAAATAAGAAAAGAAACCCCGTTCTAAAACAGGCCCAACCGACCAACCCATTTTCTTAAAAATTGGGGAGGAATAATTTTACATACAGTCATGTACATATAAAAACCGACCAATGTTTTATATGGTTTGTCAAATAAAGGCTAATTTGTTTACAGATTTTTGTTACTTTTTAAGGTAAAAAAAAAGGGGGGAAACTAAACGACCCAACCTGAGTGGTCCATTTGCCTGTAGAGCAGGTTTTATTGTTTTTCTACACCTAAATTGTCTGGATTCGTCGTCTTTCATTGAATATATTAAATCTTCCGTGCATTAAAAGATTTTACGCCCAATAATAAGTTGGGAGCATGTAGACTGATTTGTGTTCGATCATGTCTTCAGGATTAATTAAATACCTTTTTCGAACCATGGTTTTTGAGCTCTGTAGCTTTCTGGATCATCCCGACCCCTCCATTCAGCGTAGTGTTTACACATATGATCGCCCAAAAGGGGGTATGTGACAAGTGGAGGGAAGTTAACACTTTGCTGAATAAAGGGGTCGCAATTATCCCGAAAGCTACGTCAGAGCTCAACAATTATGGTTCGAAAAAAGGTATCTAAATTAATCTAAAGTTGTTCTTACAGTTTGAATTTCCTGTTTTATGTGACAGCAAACTCCTATTATTTATAACTCGTTGTGCTACTTTGTCAGTGAATATCACATATGGAAAATGGGGGCTAGTTGGAACATGAGGTTACATAGTCGGATATATAAGTCATGTGTGTACTGTCACGGCAAAAGGGTGCAGTTGTCGGTAAAATTCATATTGAGATATTGATGGAATTACAAACGTAGGCATGGAAAAACAAAGAATCAATGCAATTTACAGTAATTTTTCATCATACAATCTTATAACCACAATGGTGTCATTTTGAAGCATTCAAAAAGGTCCTTTTTCTTTGAGAGACAACTGCATCCTTTTTACTGTGACTGTAGCACATGTAACCCAACACGAGTCAAATGCCCCCATGCTTCCCACCCCATGTGGCGCCGCCACTGGTCATGCCAGCAGAGTAACCATGATGCTGGGCAGAAGAAAACAGCTGTGTAGATGGTCAAACCTAGTGGTACTCCAATGGTACTTTAAGAGGTGCCTATATAGGTACTGGGCAGACAGTATATCCGAAGAAAACAGCTGTGTAGATAGTCAAACCTAGTGGTACTCCAATGGTACTTTAACAGTGCCTATATAGGTACTGGGCAGACAGTATATCTGAAGAAAACATCTGTGTAGATAATCAAACCTAGTGGTACTCCAATGGTACTTTAAGAGGTGCCTATATAGGTACTGGGCAGACAGTATATCTGAAGAAAACAGCTGTGTAGATAGTCAAACCTAGTGGTACTCCAATGGTACTTAAGAGGTGCCTATATAGGTACTGGGCAGACAGTATATCTGAAGAAAACAGCTGTGTAGATAGTCAAACCTAGTGGTACTCTAATGGTACTGTAACAGTGCCTATATGGGTACTGGGCAGACAGTATATCTGAAGAAAAAAGCTGTGTAGATGGTCAAACCTAGTGGTACTTCATGGTACTTTAACAGTGCCTATATGGGTACTGTGCATACAGTACACCTAGCACATAAAGTCCCTGACCAGGTGCTTTGAGGTTGGCTAATTCAAAATATATGATCGGTACCAAAAATCTGAGATATATATTAAATGAGCAAATTTCTTCTCCGCAGTTTGATACCTCATTCAACAAAATCGAATGGACACTTTTAAAGTCATGTCGATTTCAATGACCGCGCATGCAACAGAAAAGTTGCACTAGGTATAGGAAATCATCGATTTGTGTGTGATTTACCACTGTCACTGAAAACTCACAGCTTATCAGCTAAGACTTGTATTCTTCACAGCCAGATACACCCTTTGTCCCGCACATTGCGGTTATCACTAAAGACCCATTCATCTGTCTCGTTCAGATAGCACACAGTTATGACAGTAATCACACACAAATCAATGATTCCTATACCTAGTGCAACTTTTCTGTTCTGCCTATATGGGTATTACTGGGCAGACAGTATATCTTAAGAAAACAGCTGTGTAGATAGTCAAACCTAGTGGTACTCCATTGGTACTTAAACAGTGCCTATATGGGTACTGGGCAGACAGTATATCCGAAGAAAACAGCTGTGTAGATAGTCAAACCTAGTGGTACTCCAATGGTACTTTAACAGTGCCTATATGGGTACTGGGCAGACAGTATATCCGAAGAAAACAGCTGTGTAGATAGTCAAACCTAGTGGTACTCCATTGGTACTTAAACAGTGCCTATATGGGTACTGGGCAGACAGTATATCCGAAGAAAACAGCTGTGTAGATAGTCAAACCGAGTGGTACTCCAATGGTACTTAAACAGTGCCTATATGGGTACTGGGCAGACAGTATATATATCTGAAGAAAACAGCTGTGTAGATGGTCAAACCTAGTGGTACTCCAATGGTACTTTAACAGTGCCTATGTGGGTACTGGGCAGACAGTATTATATCTGAAGAAAACAGCTGTGTAGATAGTCAAACCTAGTGGTACTCCAATGGTACTTAAGAGGTGCCTATATAGGTACTGGGCAGACAGTATATCTGAAGAAAACAGCTGTGTAGATAGTCAAACCTATTGGTACTTCATGGTACTTTAACAGTGCCTATATGGGTACTGGGCAGACAGTATATCTGAAGAAAACAGCTGTGTAGATAGTCAAACCTAGTGGTACTCCAATGGTACTTTAACAGTGTCTATGTGGGTACTGGGCAGACAGTATATCTGAAGAAAACAGCTGTGTAGATAGTCAAACCTAGTGGTACTCCATTGGTACTTAAACAGTGCCTATATGGGTACTGGGCAGACAGTATATCCGAAGAAAACAGCTGTGTAGACAGTCAAACCTAGTGGTACTCCATTGGTACTTAAACAGTGCCTATATGGGTACTGGGCAGACAGTATATCCGAAGAAAACAGCTGTGTAGATGGTCAAACCTAGTGGTACTTCATGGTACTTTAACAGTGCCTATATGGGTACTGGGCAGACAGTATATCTGAAAAAACAGCTGTGTAGATAGTCAAACCTAGTGGTACTCCATTGGTACTTAAACAGTGCCTATATGGGTACTGGGAAAACAGCTGTGTAGATGGTCAAACCTAGTGGTACTTCATGGTACTTTAACAGTGCCTATATGGGTACTGGGCAGACAGTATATCTGAAAAAACAGCTGTGTAGATAGTCAAACCTAGTGGTACTCCAATGGTAATTTAAAAGTGCCTATATGGGTACTGGGCAGACAGTATATCTGAAAAAACAGCTGTGTAGATAGATAGTCAAACCTAGTGGTACTCCAATGGTAATTTAAAAGTGCCTATATGGGTACTGGGCAGACAGTATATCTGTACTGTACAGGTGTATGCCAACCCAGCAGAGTTAAGAAAACAGCTGTGTAGATAGTCAAAAAGTATGATACTGTAAAACAACTTAATTTCACGGCAACTTAATTAACTGAATTAGCATTTAGTTAACTTTTTGCGGCAATTTAATTTCACTCATTTGTATCATCTTCATATAATTACAATTGGTAGCAATTTATTTTGGCGAATTGGATCTCCCAGCGAAATTAAATTGCTAGTGAAATTAAGTTGATTTACAGTAACCTAAAAATAACAAGCAGAGTAATTAAATTCAAGTTATATTAATTTTTTTTTCTCCAAACATTTCCATTTATTGAAATCCTTGATAGATCAAATTACATTAATGTTTACACTGTTTAATAATCAATTACATCCTTTAATAAAATTTCATATGAAAATGAAATAAACGCGTAAATACAGAGATCGAAAAGCACCAACTTGCGTTCTAAAAGTGCTGTTTTATGAATAATATAAAATTTTGGCAATCAATTTAGATTTCAGAATTATGAATCATCAATTCATCACAATCGGAATCAAGGTAGTTCACTCTTAAATAAACCAAAGAATATTTCTTGATGCACCCCAGCATGCATCATTTTCATCACATGTCCTACTGATTTCTGCCACTAGTGTCTACTGGTTCCTATTGACATTACAGTACAATGAAAGGCTTATGTGGTCAAACGAGGGTCTTCAAGAAAATCCTTGTGCAAGTAATACAATTGATGTGACTTCAATTCAGTTCTTTCTTGTTTTTCTTAAAGACCCTTTATTTTTGGAATAACACATATGTTTTAGTTGGAATACAACTTCTTTTCATATATTTCATAAGTTATGCCTATCTCTACCATGTATTTGAAGGTGGAAGTCCAGACGACCTCCAGCTGTTAATTACTTTAACACATGTGTGGCACTGTTTGTTTTGGTGATAAGCCCTGCTGGTACTGTAGGAGCGCTAAGCATGCTGGGGTGCATCAAGAAATCTTCTTTGCAAATAAACATACCGTATTTACTCCATTAAATGCCCCTGGGATGCTGCATTTTTTAAAAGCGGGACGGCTAGTCTATTGGAGTCAAATTTTCAACGAAAAATTCGCCAGAAAAACAGCCAAAATATGGCGGCCCAAATACGGTAACTATCGCTTGGATCGGCAAGTGCAATTTTCATGCCAAAATGTGATTACATTAACCCTAACCACCCACAGTGCCACAAATGGCCACGGTGCAGTCTTGTCTGTGCCAGCTGGCGTGGCACTTTTTCGATGAAATAATGGCCCCGGCTACATAGTTGGCCGAGAATACTCGGCTAAGTATGGTTGACCACCGTGACGCACTGGTAGGGCATCTCTCAACCGAGAGGTCCTGGGTTCAAGCCCCGGGGGCATGGCCACTCTTTTTGTCCGCGCCTTTTGTCGTTGAAAACATTCCCCTGGAAAATGTGGGTAGGAGGTTAGGGTTAACGGAATTTGTTTTCTTCTTTTTTCAAATTTTTCTATGTATGGTTTCATTAATGCATCATCTACTATAATTTGACCAAGATCTGGATGGATGTTGTTGTGAGAATAGGTTTTGTCCATGCAATTTTGGCGATCGTGACCCAAGTTTTAAGCTTATTATCTAATTTAACGTCAGGCTTTTCCGGGGGGGGGGGGTTCAATGGAGTAAATACGGTAAACTTGAATACCCGTTACGTACAGATTCATAAATATTTACACTTTCAAAAAATAACAAAATATATATTTACTATGATTACAAATTCATCGAACAGTTTCTTTCTATCTTCACCTATAAGCATCACAAATGTTTTTGATTGAATCTTTAATTATAAAAGGTAGAAATGTTCCTGTTTATATACGGATATTCAAAAGTTACGGATTTTTAAAAATGACAGAACTGCTTTATATTGTTCACAATTCCAGGTAGGTACTGGTTCTACTACTTGGGCCTTTTCTCCGTTTTTATCCTAGCCTATAATAGTCGATCAGTTCCAAATTGGTGACCCTATACCCTGTTCAATCAGTTCCAAATTGGCGTGACCCTCCTAAAAGCAGCGAATTAATACACAAGATCATGGATGCGTATAACAATCGCGTTAACGATACAAGGTGCGCTTAAACTTGTGCACGTACACTTGGATTACATTTGCGTGCAGAGACATAAGCATATTTCTCGCCATTTTAAAACTGACTAATTAAAACTATACAGGGTTAGTCAAAAGAAGTAGGAAGACCATGATTTCCAGTCAATATAATGACGTTATAATTGCTGGTTCCCAATTGATTTATTCCGTATTTAAAATTGGGAACCGTATAATATTGCGAACCAACGTCATTATATCGAATGGAAATCATCGTCTTCCAAAGAAGTAGTACGAGTTGTTATCTGTGGACAGCTAAAAAAAGGGGTTCTTTAATCAAAACAGACATAGCTCCTGATATAATTGATGGATTTCAATGATTCCTTGTCATATGAGCGGAATAAGTTGCTCTTTGATGTGCCTCATTGGTTTGTCAAATTTGTTTGGTCTATTTTTAAACAAAAGTAATTCCTGTACAACTTCTTTTTGACTCACCCTGTAGTTTGATAGGACACATCACAAAATGGTCAATATTTCATTCATCTATCTGTGCAGTAAGATCAGAGGGTATTCCAATGATCGCACTTCATTATTGCGGGCATGATTGCAGAGTCTTAGGCCAAAAAAGAAGAAGTTGACTTGCCCTTTCAGGGCCAGAGTGTGGGTTGGACGGTCAGATTGTTTTCTTGGTGTTTTTTAATTTTGAAAATCTAAACAGAAAAGATACTACACAAAAACATGTTTTAAAGAATTTTGGATTTTTTAAAAATGTTTGTTTGATTTTTGTTTGATTTTTAATTAAGCAGATACTACTCAAAAACACGTTTTCACCTTTCTTTATTGTTATGTGCTTCTTTCAATTTTTTTTTTTTTGTGGAAATTTTTTTTTAAAAATAACAGCGACCCTAGATTTCCGACAATTCGGGTCGGTCGGAAAGGGCAAGTCAACTTTTTTTCTACTTTTCCTTATCTAGAGTTCACTTGATCAGAATAGCCTATGTTTAGAATATCACATCTGTTAAATCCTTAATTTTGCCTGCCCTGGGAGTAATATCTGACCGTCCAAATGACGGATGGACAGATCTCGTGCTCGCACAAACAGATATGCTGAAAGCCCCATTCCTTATTATGTGAAGTTGATCAACAATGATCTCCCATAATTTGCTTTGCGTGATCCGTCTTTCTTCATCATGCTCGCATATTCTGTATTTGGCCTTGTCCCTTGTTGTTTGCCATGTTCCTGCCCAGTATGTTGTCTATTTGTGTATTGAATTGTTTCATATGTATTCCTTGCTTTCCTGTACAATGTAATTCGGCCTTCGGGTCGCGATTTTGTGCATATCATATCATATCTTTGGCTAAGACCTTGCATGATTGTAATGCACCGATTATCAGATTCATTAATATAAATTTCCAATCTACATACATGTAATAATAAACCAATATTTTCCAATAATATCATTGCATATTAAAATTAAATATAATAATTGTAGACGCTTAAAAATGTATATTTACATAACCTGAATCATTAAATATATATAAGGCGGCAAAAAAACAAAAAACTGTTCTACGGGTCGACCCTCATTGTAAAAATCTTTTGAAAAGAATTGTGAACATTTTGTTGTTGATTTTTGTTGTTGAAAATTCACCAACATTTGCTTAAAAATTTACAAAAATGGTCGATCAACCAACCCATCCTAAGAGGTCTATTTGCCTGTAGAACAGGGTTTTTTTCTCCGTCGCCTTATTCATAAACATAAGGGAACAATTTCATTTATTTTCAATACAATCACCAAGCATCTATCCATTCTACTTTCACGCTATTGAGTTTTGAAATTATTGACCAAAAAGTGCAAAAAATGTGAATTTTTATCATTTTTACGTCAACAATAATTTTGGCACTCTTTGGTCAATAATTTCAAAATAAAAATGTATATATGTAAAAAAAAAACATCCTAGAGTAGTGTCTTTAGATGATTTTTGTGCAATTTCGGCATTTTTAACAAAAACTGATTTTTGTTACGTTGACCATGTTAATTAAGGTAATTAGACTTTGTAATCACACGATATGGTTTAAAAGAAATATATATATTTTTTCTATTTTTTTATTTTATATTTCAACAATATAGATAATGTGACCGTTGTTTACATAGTAGTGTTTACAAATTGAATAGCGCCTGGTCTGAAGACATGCTAGAGGTACTAGTCCACGACTACGGCATACGTACTATTCAAAAGCAAAATTTTAAAAGCACCTGCCCTATGGTGCGTATGCATACCGCCGGGCAACCAGATAAACTACCTGGTCTCTCATTGTGCTTGGGGATGCAGAGCATGACTACTGCACTATTCTACACCGTAAGTAATGATCAATCAAGTGTGAATTTAATTTACAAAGCACATTCCCTGTAGAAAGTGCGCACACATACCGCCAGGTACTACATCACAGGTCACATCATCTATATTGACCTCTATCTCAAAATTGTGTTTGCCGACAACATGTCCTTTTTAATGGGACTGGTCACATAATATTAGCCTTGGCTGTTACTTTTTGACTAATATCTTTGAGACAAACCCAATTTGTTGTCCTCAAACAAGCCCAGGTGCACCCCGATTATCTCACTAGGCATGCTTGAAAACTCAGCAAAAAAATCTGGGAACCAATCAGAGCGGGAGGTTGACCATACGTGTTGAGCACCGCAGATGTCCGTTTCACCATTTTTTGGGTGAGGTTGACCTCGTATTCTATTACGCCAGGTCAACCTCATCACGTGACGTGTGCCCACTACCAAATTTTGGCCCTGAAATTTACCAAGATGATTGATAGATCGTTCTGGATTCTAGTATTTCTACTCCCCTGGTAGATCGTTCTCTTTAGCCCATTCCAGCCAGCCTCCTGGGTAATGTCTTGCCCTGTGGATTCAAACAAAACAATGTTTTGTAATGTAATGATTTAATTTCTTGAATTTTAAATGCCTTTCTGAAGACAAGAAAGCCAAATATGAAGGTTTACCATCATCACACCTACTCGCCACTATATTTTTCAAGGTAAACAGTATGGCTTTCTTGGACTTCCAAAAGGCATTTGACACCGTTTGGAGGAGGTTAAAAAGTATGCACCCAATTATAGTATACACTGTCCAAAACAACACCTTCAAAAGTTGTAGTGTAGACTTTGATGCATTTCTCTACACATCATTCATAGCCCTTTGAGTAACCATAGAAATGGGCTTTCTGCAGAATGTCCAAATACCAACTAAAAAGACCTGTTCATACTACCATCATTGTGCATCGACAGATGTCTGCGGACACATGTTGATATTATTGCAACTTGCGCACTGATATCCGCACCGATGCGCAACAACGGCAGTATCAATGTGCCATAACGCTGTACGGCTCGGAGAGATGAGCCCACCTGAGCTATTGGCTAATTCCATGAACCCATCTCCTTGGACCTATTCCCTAAAGCGTCGTTCACGCTAGATGTCAATTACCATGCGTTGCGGTGCGTTATCGCAATGGAGTTATAAAGTATTGAACTGCCATTCCGGCAGGCTGTGACTCATTGCATTAACGCTGACGTTCTCCTATTTTGCTACACGGCGCTGGCTGCCATCGCATGTGGTGACCTGCGTTGACCCACTGAATTGCCGTACACTGCAGCGGAAGTAAGGCTACCGTATCGCATGGCAAATATCGTCTAGTGTGAATGGAGCTTTAACACTCAAGTGCGTCAGCACTGATCGACAGGAAAAACATACAAATACACACTAATTAACTTTGTACAGCTCTGAGAGTTCATTGATTGCAGAACAGTACATCCAGACTTTGTCTGTTCCATTCTCCATGTATCAACTTACTTTGCATAGCCCTGAGTGCGTCAGCACGGATTGACCATGAAAAACATACTTAACACTTTCCACGCGGCTATTTAGTTTAACCATTATACACAACAGATTTTTCCTAAAGCATTCCCAATTTTCAAAAGTCTATCTCAAGGATTACTGAACTTATTTCAATGCATTTCTCATGGTGATTCCAAATATGGTGATGAAATTCAATATATTTGACATTTGTGAAACATTTTATAAAATTTGGAATGTCGTCTGCAGACGCCTGTGCCGCATGGAAAGTGTTAATATAAACACTATGGAGTTCATTGAGTGCAGAACAGTACAGCCAGACTTTGTCGGTTCCATAATTCTCCATGCATCAACTTACTTTGCACAGCCCGAGTGCATCAGCACGGATTGACCATGACAAACATACTTAAAATAAACGCTAATTAACTTTGTACAGCTCTGAGAGTGCAGTGTGTGCAGAAAAGAACATCCAGAGTTAGTTGGTTCCATTCTCCATGTTTCAACTTACTTTGCATAGTCGTGAGTGCATCAGCACGGATTGACCATGACAAACATACTTAAAATAAACGCTAATTAACTTTGTACAGCTCTGAGAGTGCAGTGTGTGCAGAAAGAACATCCAGACTTAGTTGGTTCCATTCTCCATGTTTCAACTTACTTTGCATAGTCGTGAGTGCATCAGCACGGATTGACCATGACAAACATACTTAAAATAAACGCTAATTAACTTTATACAGCTCTGAGAGTGCAGTGTGTGCAGAAAAGAACATCCAGAGTTAGTTGGTTCCATTCTCCCATGTTTCAACTTACTTTGCATAGTCGTGAGTGCATCAGCACGGATTGACCATGACAAACATACTTAAAATAAACGCTAATTAACTTTGTACAGCTCTAAGAATGCATTGTGTACAAAACAAGACATCCAGAGTTAGTTGGTTCAATTCTCCATGAATCAACTTACTTTGCATAGTCCTGAGTGCATCAGCACGGATTGGCCATGAAAAACATACTTAAAATAAACACTAACCAACTTTGTACAGCTCTAAGAGTGCAGTGTGTGCAGAACAAAACAGCCAGAGTTAGTTGGTTTCAAATTCTCCATGTTTCAACTTACTTTGCATAGCCCTGAGTGCGTCAGCACGGATTGATCATGAAAAGCAGACTTTAACACTTTCCACGCGGCTATTAGTTTTATTAGCTTTTTTCTAAAAGCATTCCCAATTTTCAAAGTCTATCTCAAAGATTATTGAACCAATACTAGGCATGTTTGTACTTATATTTCAATGCATTTCTTATGGTGATTCTAAATATGGTGATGAAATTCAATATTTCTGAAACATTTTGTGAACATTTGGCATTAGGTTTACAGCCCTTAAGCAAATTGAACAAGTTTCACCGGCGAAAAAGCCCATTTCGCCGGTCATAAATTTAGCCTCACTTTCTCTTTTCACCTGATTTATTGCCCCAATTTGATCGTTATCACCTTCCTGGTTTAACCAGTCAGGGCTATTTTACAGACATGGAGCAATCCATGGTCATGACATTGACTCAAGCAATTTGACTATCAAGAGCATGGATCTTACTAATGTAGTATACCACAGGGCCAAAGCACATGCTTTTGGTATATTATTTTAAAATAAACACATTCGAGTTCCACACAGTGTTCCCAGGCTAGAGTTAGACTATAGCTGGAAAAAAAGAAAAATGATGAAATATAATTTTAAAACAAGAAATTCATGATACGACAATACTTCAACAATGGGAAATGTTATAGTACACACCTACATTTAAATATTGTGTTGACAAAAAACAAATAGTAAGGCCCCTCACCAAATAAAAAAGTCAGGCGAAGAAAACATATTATTTGTGTTTAAGGCCAAATAAAAATAAAAATAGTTTCTTGTCCTAACTTTTGAATAAAAGGAGGATGAGGGCACCTTTTTAAAATTATTTTAGTAAACGATGCAAAATCACCATACCAGCGTGGTATTACATGATTGATTGTGTAACTTGAAGAGGAAGAGGCTTTTGTAAACTCTTTTTATATCATGGTTCTGGGGGGTTGACACAAAACCTGATTTAAAATGCTCATTGGACTAAAGTAAATCTAGTATCAGTATTACCAAGATATCCGCTTTTTAAATATTTAAAAAAATTATGGGAAGAATAAAGAAGAAAAAAAAAGAAAATTATACAATTCCTGTAAAATGATGCGTGAGGGGACAAGAAACTGTTTTATTATTTTACTTTCTAAAATACATGTACTTTGCCTTAATATTACCAGATTACAAAAAATTGTGATTTATTTCAAAACTCTGTTAAACAATTCCTGTTTTCCATGGAAATGGCCTGATAAATAAAACATATGTTTTTTGGTATAGCTTATGAAACTACACTAAATACCCTGAGACATGAGGCATGTCTACAATTTGGTAGAACCATGTGGACCCATGGTCAGGGCCAATTATATTATTGTGACCGAAGTTGTTGATATAAATGTCATTCTACTGTACTGCAAAACATGTTTTACAGACTAAACAATGAAATTAAAATAATTTTTCAAAACAGGTTTATCTATTTTCATTTTGATGATCTGATGATATTAAAAATTGTCTCAACTGCTCTCAAGAGATTCAATTATAAATGAACTTTGTTAATAGATATATACAATTAAAAATTGATCAGAATGAATTCAGTTTTATTTAATTGCGTTCAAATGTACACATTGAGAATAAATTTATAATCTAAGACATTGTTATCACTATTGAGGATACATTGTATATGAAAGCATTCGTTTGCAATCACAGTCTTTATCAGGCATGAGAATGAACAAATATCCACACATTAAAAACCAAAACAAAATAGAAAAGTGTGTGCATTTGAGTTAATTTTTTCAAAATATGCCCTGATAATAGAAAGGCAGACATTTGAATATCTGGACATTAATTTCAGGTCAAATCCTAAAGATTTATCATCCCCTTAATTGCTTGATGATAAATAAAACAATGGAGTATATGATATCAGACGAGTAGTATTTATTTAGAAAAAGTTAAAATAGCTAGAGTTTACACACAAAGTTAAAAGGAAAGAAAAAAGGGAAAGAGCCTAATTTAGGAAGAAGAGGGGACAAACGAAAAAGAAAAGGGTGGGTGGTTTGTTTTGTATATAAAGAGCAAATGTGAACAATTATAGCCCAACAGACATTAACAAAGTTAATGAACTGAGTGATTACAAATCAAACAGGTAACTCTCAACAGAAAGCTCTGATGGGCCAATCAATTGGTTGGGGGATGGTGCAAAAGGCGAGCGGGAGGCATGCGAGGGAGATAAGAACGTTTGGAGTTAATGGACGTCGGTGTGAGGATATACGCGTACGAGAAATCTGATATGTTTTCAATCGCACTAAATGAGTTTGAAAATTGAAATAAAAAATCAAACTCTGAGGGGACACATTCCCCTCAGGCTCCCGCTGTCTGCGCTTTTCAAACATCTAGACATAAATCAAGAAAATATCAGTATAAGCTCAA
Organism: Ophiura sarsii; assembly: GCA_035610835.1. Classification (NCBI taxonomy): domain Eukaryota; kingdom Metazoa; phylum Echinodermata; class Ophiuroidea; order Amphilepidida; family Ophiuridae; genus Ophiura; species Ophiura sarsii. The sequence goes on from CM069449.1 coordinate 19,973,581, forward strand.
CTCCTTTCTAGCAATGATAAAAAACAAAATATTGATTGAAAATGAAGAGGTGGCTTTTCGATAAAATATTGGTCAAAAGTATACACCAGATCGCACCCAATGAGTTCGAAAATTGAAAAGATCCACTTGCGAGGGGGGCACACAGAATCCCCCTGTCCGCGCTATAGCGAGGAACCCACCACTTTGGTTACGTGTATTATGCACATTTTCAAATGTTGCCCCCCCCCCCTAAGAAATGTCTGGATGCGCCCCTGAACTGTAGCGTACCCTTTAGCGAGACTGAGACTACAATGTCAATAACACAACGATATGCACGAACGAGGTGGAGTGTAAGATGAATTAAAAATAGGCTTTTACTTGCTAGTTTGCCTAAATATTCGAGTGTCATAATTGTATTTGCTACACCATAACAATACTAAAAAAGGTGGGTTCGTGTGGGTTCAAAAAAGTATAGGCACCTCAAAGTGAATGAGATTGGTTTGAAAGAAAATAACTACTAGCAATGTTGTATGTCACCTTACAGAATTATAAAACCTCTATGGTATGAACCTAGCAGACTAAATCATGGTCATAGATATAGTTTGAACACGTTGGGTGTCCCTGTTTCCGCAAAATTTACACTATTGAAACAGCCGTGAAAGACGAAAGCTTGAAGCCTTTCCTCGATCCAAATAACTTACCCCACTGGGAAGTATCCCGTAGCCCAAAAATCATGTTTCAACATTGATGCAGAGGGGAGGGAGAGTTTTTAATCACACACATAAAAATGTTCCAACAATATTGTCCCTGATTGTAGGAACTCTACTAGCTTCATGTACCTATCATTACCAATGAATTTCTACTACCATAACATTGAACTTTCTTTGGGAACACAGTAATGTGACCAAAGATCCCTTGGGCTTGGTCGTGTGGGCATTTTGGCTAGAGCTGTCATTATTAATTACGGATGTCTATAGAAGTGTACCCAAAATATGCTAGTTTCTGACTTTTGTGTTTTAACATCTGGTATTTTTTATAATGGTTTAGAAAATATTGAAAGTATATTATTGTATGATGATCAGGATATTTTTTAATCCTTTTGCCCCAATATTGACTAAAAAATCCCAAATGATTTCTGTTTGCCTACACATGTTGGAAGTTTGGAAATTGCATATCATACTAAAGTATACACATATTTAGTGACATTTTCACACAAAAATTAAAAAAGGACGAGGTGCTATTTAGTTTATTTCACGTTCATTGCAAGGCCTATTCATTCATTCATTTGATGAAAAGGAAATATGAACAAATATGGCAGTAGTTTTCCCAAAACCCATGGGTTGTTTTTAACGGGATAGTGGTTCATGTTCCTTTTTCTCCAACCCCAACCCCCCAAAAAAAAAAAAAAAGAAGAAGAAAAAATCCCCTCCCCCCTTCCCCGGGTAGACTACACATTAAAACTGAGCTAGTAGTGCGTTGTTTGATAACAGGTTGGCCTTGTATAATTATGATGGAGGTCTTTTACCCAGTTAATGTCAATACAGTATTTGGTCAAACCAGGTCAAACCCCAGACAGTAGTAAACAAAATTCAGCTGTTGTTTGCTGGTCAATATTATGACAGCTAGACTGATCGGTATCAACGATTCTAGCTGTCAAACTGTCACTGGCTAAAAACCAAAACTGTTAAGGGCTGTAAACCTAATGGAATGTCGTCTGCAGACGCCTGCCGCATGAAAAGTTAAAATAAGCACTATAATTAACTTTGTACAGCTCTGAGAGTTCATTGAGTGCAGAACAGAACATCCAGAGTTAGTTGGTTCAATTCTCCATGAATCAACTTACTTTGCATAGTCGTGAGTGCATCACTACGGATTGACCATGAAAAACATACTTAAAATAAACACGAACCAACTTTGTACAGCTCTAAGAGTGCAGTGTGTGCAGCACAAAACAGCCAGAGTTAGTTGGTTCCAAATTCTCCATGTTTCAACTTACTTTGCATAGTCGTGAGTGCATCAGCACGGATTTGCCGTGAAAAACATACTTAAAAAAATAATAATTAACTTTGTACAGCTCCATAAGAACGCAGTGTGTACAGAACAAGACATCCAGAGTTAGTTGGTTCAATTCTCCATGAATCAACTTACTTTGCATAGTCGTGAGTGCATCACTACGGATTGACCATGAAAAACATACTTAAAATAAACACTAACCAACTTTGTACAGCTCTAAGAGTGCAGTGTGTGCAGAACAAAACAGCCAGAGTTAGTTGGTTCCAAATTCTCCATGTTTCAACTTACTTTGCATAGTCGTGAGTGCATCAGCACGGATTCGCCGTGAAAAACATACTTAAAAAAACACTAATTAACTTTGTACAGCTCCATAAGAACACAGTGTGTACAGAACAAGACATCCAGAGTTATAGTTGGTTCAATTCTCCATGAATCAACTTACTTTGCATAGTCGTGAGTTTAGTTTTAGTTTTATTTGGCATATCAAGACACAGAGATACAATACATCAGATCAAATATACAAATCTTACAACAATTAACACAACATATTAATACAAGAAAACATATAATGCCAAGGATAGCCCAAGAAAGCTCTAAAAAGGGCTTATTTCCATTGGGGTCCTTATTAAAACAGCACATTATAAAAACATCATATTATATATTTGCACACAAAATAATATTGCACTTTTTATGAGTGCATCAGCACGGATTGGCCGTGAAAAACATACTTAAAAAAACACTAATTAACTTTGTACAGCTCCATAAGAATGCAGTGTGTACAGAACAAGACATCCAGAGTTAGTTGGTTCAATTCTCCATGAATCAACTTACTTTGCATAGTCTTGAGTGCATCACTACGGATTGACCATGAAAAACATACTTAAAATAAACACTAACCAACTTTGTACAGCTCTAAGAGTGCAGTGTGTGCAGAACAAAACAGCCAGAGTTAGTTGGTTCCAAATTCTCCATGTTTCAACTTACTTTGCATAGTCGTGAGTGCATCAGCACGGATTGGCCGTGAAAAACATACACAAAAAAACACTAATTAACTTTGTACAGCTCCATAAGAATGCAGTGTGTACAGAACAAGACATCCAGAGTTAGTTGGTTCAATTCTCCATGAATCAACTTACTTTGCATAGTCGTGAGTGCATCAGCACGGATTGGCCATGAAAAACATACTTAAAATAAACACTAACCAACTTTGTACAGCTCTAAGAGTGCAGTGTGTGCAGAACAAAACAGCCAGAGTTATAGTTGGTTTCAAATTCTCCATGTATCAACTTACTTTGCATAGCCCTGAGTGCGTCAGCACGGATTGACCATGAAAAACAGACTTTAACACTTTCCACGCGGCTATTAGTTTTATGATTATACAAAACAGATTTTTTTTCTAAAGCATTCCCAATTTTCAAAGTCTATCTCAAGGATTATTGAACCAATACTAGGCATGTTTGTACTTATTTCAATGCATTTCTCATGGTGATTCTAAATATGGTGATGAAATTCAATATTTCTGAAACATTTTGTGAACATTTGGAATGTCATCTGTAGACGCCTGCCGCATGGAAAGTGTTAAAATAAGCACTATAATTAACTTTGTACAGCTCTAAGAGTTCATTAAGTGCAGAACAGAACAGCCAGAGTTAGTTGGTTTCATTCTCCATGAATCAACTTACTTTGCATACCTGTAGCCCAGTGGATGAGCATGTGAAAACATACAAATAAATGCTAATTAACTTTGTACATAGCTCTGAGAGTTCAGTGTGTGCAGATTGCAGAACAAAACATCCAGACTTTTTTGCTGGTTCCATTCTCCATGCATCAACTTACTTTGCATAGCCCTGAGTGCGCGCTGTCTGCAAAGCGTTTAAACTTCGTTTCCCACTTCTACAGTGGAACACGATATTCCCGTCTTCCTCAGAGGGCTTGGGATGCCCGTAGCTTGCTTCAAACTTTTCATCAGATAACTCGAAAGCGCCTTTGACTTGACTCACTAAATCAAGATAAAATACAGCATGCATTGCAATATGTGTCATAATATTATATCCACAGGAAAATTGATGAGCAGATGAGATGTAAGACCAGGACAAGACAAAATGCTTGATTGTTCTTTTAAGTTGCTCATTGAACTCTTAAAATAATGTATGCAACAGCGGCGTTATAACATGTTTTTACACATATAATGCCTCGCTACTTTATTATCATGATTCATGACAAATAGTTCATCTTTGAAATGCCAAAATGGTAAATACATTTCATAACGTAAAAGGCACAGGTCCACTTATTAGCCATTGACCAGGGCGAACCAGCTTAAACCTGTTCATTTGGTGACAGATGAAGAAATAGAGTAAAAATGGAGAAATCTCAACCTAGAAATATTCCCAAATGATGTGGCTGATGGTAAGAGTGGACCTGTGGCTTTAATGTCCGAATAAAATGAGAAAGAACAACGATGTGACATTCGATATTTTCTTCTTGGTTGGGAACTATAAAAGAACAATCAAACGTGTTTTCTTCTCCTGGTTTTTCTAAGCTTACAATCCAACCAATACTTTGTCCATCCATGCCTGTACAGTGACACCAGAGAGTGTTTCCAGTAATTGATGCAGCATTCATGCACAAGTGTTAGTACTTATATGACAGGTTGTGACCCAATCAAATTCACTTTTTTCATCAAAATTGAGACTTTAATGCCTGATGAAAACCCATATGTTTGTATTACTCGTGTTAAATGTTAGCCCTGAAAATGTTTCTTTTTAAATGTTATGAGGTGAAAATAGTAAATTATGTCCAAAAGTTGTACACCACCTAAACAGTTTGTGTACTGTTGATGGGACAATTCTAAGTGCATTTTGGTACCAGCCAAGCAATTCAACTCAAAATTCTTTGTAAACTGTAACAGTGGACTTTTTTGCGCATGCAATTATTCGCGCTTTGGATTTAGAATTTAGCTTGTTTTTATTTTTCTGATTTTGAGCTTTCTTACATAGACCTACATACAAAAATAAATTATTTGCACATTTTTATTTTTGCACTTTGCTGATTTTAGCGCGAAAATAAATATAGCGCAAAAATAAATATAACACGAAAATGTCCACTTTTTTGTCAACCCCATGGTTGACAAAAATAAGAATGAAATCAGGTCACACAACCTTTAGCTGCATAATTCACTGCAATACACTCTGAAATCACCGCACAGAGGGAGATGTACATAGTACGTTGATCATAAACTTACATTGGATAGCCTTCTTTCCTCGCCATTTGCAAAGCATCCAGACTCCTCCCTCCGGACCGGCAGTGAAACACCACATTGGTGGCGTCTTTTAGTGGTTTCGATCGGCCGTACTTTTCTTGGAACGCGAGAGGGTCCATCTTGAAAGCAGTTGGCACTTGTTTCACTGATGGGTGTGTGGATGCGTGTATGGGGAGGAAAGTGAAAATGTGGACGAGACAAACAATGGAAATCAACGTTTAGATTTTGATTTCTATGGCTAGGTCAATTATTGTTCAATTCCCAATCTTTTGAATATTTCCTGAGTGATTGATATATATGTATTCAAACAGATTATGTTTCTTATCAATGAAAAGCTGATGCATTCCTCTTTCCAATGGTTCCTAATTTGTAGCAATCAACTTTATTGTGTGGATAATAATTAATTTTTCCCTCGTGGTGGTCGAGAATTGAAAAATTCATTTCTCGACCGGGATTTGAACCAGGAGCTAACAAGAACATTTGGTATCGAAGCACTAGGGTTCAACTTCCCACATTTCCTCCGCTTCTCTAGCGACAAGCATGATGGAGAAATAACATTAATTCCAAACATTAATTCTATCGAATTAAAAATATGAATACCTACCAATTGTTCTCGTTCGCTCAGTTGGTAGAGCACCTGTCTGGAATTCAGGAGCTCCTGGGTTCAAATCCCGGTCAATAAATGAATTTTGATTTCAATTTTGTGGTGTGTTCAATGAAGCGTTACATTGACAAAAGAATACAGTTTAGGGATGCTCTATTGACCTTTGAGCACAAAAATAGTGATGATTTTGGCACATTCCCATTTTGAACCCCCTATATTCTCAAGCAAGGGGCATAACAACTGAAACAAGCGATTGCTACAAAAGTTGGTATCATTGTAAAGATGAACACATCAGCTTTCTATAAATGTGCAACACATAAGGCCAACAAACAAAAAATTCACAATTTTTTTTTGGCTGAAAAATATATGGTTTATCGTTTATGTCAAGACAAAATTGGTATCTATAGGCGCATCTGTCAATTTAACTAATGGTTGTTGTGTGACAATAGTCTAAAAAACATTTATTTTGGCTTACTTATTCATTTCAAGCAAGAAATAGTAACATTTATTCACTTTACTGCTTTTAATCAAATTTAAATCTAAAAAAAATAAAAAATAAAATGCGACCCTAGTTTTTACGATTTTAGGGTCGGTTGCTGAGGGCAACACAACTTCTTCATTTTTTTGCCTAATGAATAATCAACAAAATGTATGAAAGATACACCATTGAAACAATTTCCAAAAAAAATAATCAAAATGCAGAATGAAGATTTTTACAAATATATCGATCACAAGCCAATTTTCCACAATCCTTTCAACAAGGCATCTAAACTTTGCTTCAACATGATGGATCAAATGTCATATCAAAGTTACACACGATCCATGACAAGATGTGATTCCTAATAGCCCAGCTCCGTCCGTGTGCACATAGCGCAAATGTGTAAAATTTGAAACAGCATATTGTTCATTTATAAATCATTTCTAAGAACTTGGTTAATTGAAGCGAATGATTCTAGACATAGTTATAAACGAAGCAAACAATTTTCGATCAATTTGCCACATGTGCACATGCTGTGCGTGTACCAGGCATGAGCGCTTATAAAGTGATCCAAAAACATGTGCACACTTGACTGCATCGTTACATGCATGTTTTCGGCAGGTTTCTAATTCAAAGTTATGACCTCTCCAAATTAGGTATGGGCTTGTTGTTCACAAAACTATTGTTTAATCAGTTCCAAATTGCCTAATTACAGCAACATTAATACACAAGGGTGTAAGCACACATGAAAACAATGAGCGCACTGTGCATCAAATATAGAAGCGTAAGCGTGTGCTTGGACGAATAATGTGCATATCGTCAAAAAAATTGTGCACATATTGTATGTACACTTGCATTACTTTTGCACAAGGAGAGGTATTTCTCGTCAATTTGGGAACAGATTGAACTATAATATCTTACGAGGTATGTTGTATGAGTTCGCTATCTGTCCCCATTTGACCAATTCTTCCGGTTCTCTGACATCGATAAGCTGCACATCTCCCGACTCGATCCTCTGGACAAGACCCGGGTAGAACACGTTGATGTCGTCTTCCACGGGGGCGCTGCTAAACCATCGATGGCTGATGTGCTGGGCTATTTAAAAAAATGTAATCATATTGTTTGAAGAAGTTCATCAGGATTGAAATTTACGATGAAAGAATTGGAATTTTCTTTTTAACAAATCCATGACTAAGTTGATAAGCCCCGCCCTCGTCATTGTTCATGGCTATTTCACCTCTTCTTCTTATCCAGATGGATTCCCGTATCCATCTAGTGTATCTCTCATTTTCTCGGTGTAGGATTTTTGCCCCCTCCTAGTGGATAACGTGGTTTTATCAACTTAGTCATGCATACGATCAGCTGATCCAGAAATCCTCTAGAAACACTGGATCAATAACATCTTCATTCCTGAAGAAACAACCAGAGAAGTAGGTTGTGAAACGTCGATAATAGTAATCATATTATTCCAGTGTAGTCAAGGAAATAGTGATGTGATGTTCTGCCGTGTTTGAGTACTAGTAGAGTTCCAAATAGCATGATTTAATAATCTAGAGAATAACTAGAAGCGACTGATATTTAAAGGAATGTTAATTGTTTTGTTTATTGAATGTTTGGAATTATTTTGAAACATTTTGGAACTTTGTTTTAAAAAACTGAAATGTTTTGAAACATTTTGAATTTGTGTGTTGAAATTCTCACACAAAAACCTCTTTCTTAAAATAAGACGGGGTACCAAATTGAAAACATAATTGGAAACTTGTTGAATTTATTTGGTACCCTAAATATTAATCACATGCTGAAAGGTTTGACCACAAACTCGCAATACCATCAAATTGTTTTATTTGCTAGACGCACCGTATAAATCACTGTAAACCCATGCATTGTGTTTTACATTCCATTCATGTGGATTGTGTTCAAAAAGGTTTTCACTTATTAAATGTTGTGCAATGTTTATTAAGGACTATATCAATCTGAAATTGAAAAGACTCATTCCCAGCGGGGGGGGGGGGGGGCTACTCATGTATAAAAGTTGTAATCATCCGTGTGAATCCACTCTCAAAAACTACGCGGATTCTAAAAGAAAGAAAAAGTGACCCTTAACAAGGATATTAGCTCAACGAATCATATTTATAGTAAAGGATGTAGGTTCTCATCAGGACAGAATTTAGACTGGGAAAATGTATGTAGTAATTGGGGAATTCAGTATTGTCTAATCATTCGGCTATTTTCACAAAGATAACACATGACTAATGTCTCAAGCTAACCTTGGCGAGGATTCAGTTTGAAAAAGACACATTTTTTTCGGAAATTGGCGATTTTGATACCCTTACCACAGGCCCGCGCGGACCCGTGTGGTGGTCGAAAAAAGCACCCTTATTCCGCGTTTTCGTTTACACGAATTGTGGTCGATAAAAGCACCCTTATACCGCATTTTCGTTCACGCGGATGATTACAACATTATACCCGACCCCCCACCCCCCTCCCCCGGGGACTCATTGTAGAAAACCTTTTCATACGGTTTTACATAAAAGTGCAGTTTGACAGTTCGGGAAACTTTCATCTGTATTTAGGCAACACATACATCTATAATTATAGCTGTTATTGTAGTTTGGTACCAAAATACTTCTGCATGTCTTCTCTATCCACATTTTTTCTTCTTTTTTATACTGCAATTTTTTTTAACCGGGATATAACGTTTTGAAAAGGTTTCGACAATTTTGGGACACCCTGTACTTACAGTCAGTATATTTAGAAAGATACACATTGTCATACACTGGTCTCGTCATACACACACTATGGAAGGCATTAATATGTTGGACTGCTGCTACATTGATAGCTGCCGTATGACGAATAGCATGGTTAATAGCTGCCTTCTTAGTGATCCCAGCATGTCGACTGGTGAGCAGTAGTGCGCTGCGTAGTAATGTAGCGGAGCGATTCATGTCTTCAAAGGTTTACCTGTGTGTGGTGTAATAAATAAAGTACAGGGTGTGTCAAAAAAGTGTCCCATGTGAAACATGATTTTTTGTTGTTGCCATGATCAATATATTAAAATTGGACTTGAAATAGTAATGATAATAATATTTAATAAATCATAATTATGTATGTTCAGCAATCTATGCAACGTAAACGTAAGAATTCGAGGGTTGAGCGCCAGAAGGCCGTAACTCAACTTTTGGTTAAATTGATATTTTGGTACAAAAATAATCCATTTACCTAGATTTTCTGAACCATAAAGAGATACGGTAAATAACTCATAAACACTGACTAAAATTAGAGTTATAAGTTGGGTGCTACAGTTTATTGTGAGTCCCAAATATTTGAAAGTCGATTATCTCAAAATAGCATTTCTTGAGCTACGACCTTCTGGCGCTCAAATTTAACCCTCGTATTATGGCAAATCTATGTTTAGTTGGAATATCATTCCGGGAATTTTAAATTGAACATAGGCCTACTGTAAAACACTATACTTTCACGGATACCTTATTTCACGAATTGATAATGACTGCTATTTTAGCGGGCACTAAATTTTGTGAATTTGGAAATTTCACTGATACTTTCAATGCAAAATTGTTAGTTTTGCGGGTATTTAATTTTGTGAAATTAAGTGTTTTTTTCAATACAATTAATAATGGTCTAACTCAGGCATTCTCAAATGGTGGCGCGCGCGCCACTTGTGGCGCATCAAGGCATCCTAAGTGGCGCGAGAGTGGTTAAAATTTGTTTTAAAAAAATAAATCATATTATGATATAGCCAAATTTCATAGGCATGACAGTCAGATTGTATAAATACACCAATTTTTCTCGCGCTACGCGCATATGTACCTTCAAAACAGTAATATTAGTTAATATGCTGCCTACATATGTTAAAATATTTTGAAAATAATGTTATAAAGGGAATTTTGCCATTGGAAATTCTAAAAAATATGACCAAGTGGAGCTTCAACAAGTTGGTTACTAAAATGTGGCGCATCAGTAAATCTAGTTGAGAAAGCCTGGTCTAACTAAACACTTCAAAAGAAGTAAAGTTCCCCTTTAGGGGTTCCCTTATATTTCCAAAACGATACATTGGAATGAAATGAGGTTTCCAGTCAAATGATTATGGGCTTCATACGTACCAATACTTGACCAAAATTCAAATCAACAGGTTTTGTCATGCTCGAGTGAGCACGTATACTATTGAATGACGGAATGTCCCATTTCAAAAGTTGCTTAAATAGCGGAGATATACTAACACGTCATTGTTTTAACAACTTTTGAAATGGGACATTCTGTCATTCAATACAATCTCACTCAAGCATGACAGAACCTGTTGATTTGAAATGTTGGTCAAATATTGGTATGAATCTCATAACAATTTAACAGAAAACCCATTTCAACCCAATGTATATTTTTGAAAATATAAGGGAAACCCTAAAGGGGAACTTACTTATTTTGAAGTGTTTATAAATATTTCATATTCTTAAATTCAACAGAAAAACATATGTTCAGCAATTTTTTCCATGACAAACAACAAAATGTGATGTGATCTGTGAAAACCTGTCGGATGTCACCTGATGTGAACTAGAGATTTAGGCCTATGGGTAAAATTAGAAATTAACATTTTAACCTGTAGGAGTACGAGATTCGACCTTGTTTTAAAATAAAGCTTTAAGCCTTTTACATATGAAAATGTTTTCTTATTATTTAAAAAAGATCGATCTTTTTTATGACAACACCCCCCCCCCCCCAACACAAACCAAATATTCAGTAGGCTTATCAGTATCAGTTGTGTCGGTAGAGTATCCATTCGGACACATTTCACCAACTTCAGCTATACCAATGTTACTGTAATTTATTTTACAGTGTAAAATACTGATGGTTCTGTTCATCAAAGCATTAAAATTATCATATGATTATCAGATTATGTAGTGACAGGCCAAAGCATGTGTCCGTACAGTACTAGTATGTAATAGTCTATACAGACCAACCATGATTGAACCATGGACTTGTCTGATATTATCAGATATACTAGGTAACTAGTTGGTATTATCAGTGATAATACCAACTAGTAAGACCATGATTGAACCAACCTGCAGTGCAGGTAGTGCAGTGCCAGTGCCATCCCATACAAATTGTATTCATTCAACCCCACCATGTAAACAAACAAGTAAACAATATCTTTTCTAGGCTAACCTCGTATCCCAACTGAACCCCATTCTCCCAATATTCTGTCATTAATTACATTCATGACAAGTACGGTAAATAACAATAATACCTGATAATTTTACCCAAAAATGTCCGGAACTGCGTTGTTGATACTCCAGTCAAGTCCAGCGCTGCAATGTTGCGAAAGTTATGCATTTGTAGCCGGTAGCCGATGTGTGAAGTATTATAGCGAAATCGCCCAAATGTAGCCCAAATGTAGCCCAATAAAGAATGTTGCCAATACAGGTATGAAGCGCAAAATGTTTAATAATTTCGATGGAAAATATGAAGATAGTCGAGTCCGTTGTGCGCGCGCCGAGTGGGGGAATGGAGGACGCATAACGCATTGCCCCGGCCGCGAATATTTTTTCGTACATGAGTTAAAGGCATATTATGTCATAGATATCTTATGCGCCGTAAGGCGCTAGATAGGAAACTCCCCGCGTATTTGCTGCGTAAAGTGAAGCCGAACGTTTTTGTTTACATTTTACGCAGCCGTGCGTACTTCTGAAAAAATATTACGCACATACGCAGCCCTTTCCGCGTTATTTGTCAGGGGCTGCGTATCATCACGCCGCAAACAGCGAATTTAATCAGAAACGAAGCTGTCTCTTTTTCTAATTAAGATTGAAACTGTTTCGAAGTTATCCTAGTCTTTCTCAGAAATAAGTTGATCCTTCTGCGTTTTTCGGACTGCCTTTACAACCGTGACCTGGCCTCGTGATGTTGAAAGTAATATTGTTTTTGAAATAAAAATATGAAGTGAGTTTCTAGATTGAAGTAGAAACATTTTTATACTGTTGGAAGCGTTTTTGTTTTTTCAATTTTATTTGAAACTAACACTTTATGAATTAAATCTTGATTTTATGATAGCCGTTTTTTAATCTATAAGTTGTTTTTCTCATCATTTTTTCACAATCACAACTAATTGATCATTTCTGTCTTCACTATTACACTCTAAGAAATTAAAGAACCTTTTTTTGTCCTGCCAGGAGAACCCTTAAAGGTTCTTTAAAGAACCAAAAATAGTTCCCCAAACGTGATACAGAACCATTTTTGGTTGATACAGAACCATTTTTTGGTTCTATGAAGAACCTTGTTTGGTTCTTCAATTTTCAAGAACCTTTTTTGAAGGTTCAAGAGAGAGGTTCCTTATAGAACTTCAAAACAGGTTCTTGAAAATTGAAGAACCCCAAAAGGTTCTTCATAGAACCAAAAATGGTTCTGTATCAACCAAAAATGGTTCTGTATCATATTTGGGGAACTATTTTTGGTTCTTTAAAGAACCTTTAAGGGTTCTCCTGGAGGACAACTTTAGAACCATTTTTTCTAAGCGTGTACGCTAGTAAAATAGCCTAATGAAATGCAGGTAAACTAGATCAAAGAGTGACTAAATAGAAAAAGAACTATAACAGGCCGCGCCTAGGCCTACTATAATAATAATAGCGACAAAAAGGCACCTCCACTCAATTATTCGAGTGCAAACATTTAGAACAATACAATAGAAAGAACAAACGGCAAATAACAAAAACAAAAGCAAATTTCCCAATACAAAAAGAAATGGACCCAAACAAGTTACAACCGATTTTTTTTGACACATAATGTGTGTTTTTGATTTGAACAATATTTGTATCCAATCCGTGACATACCATAACATATTCGAATTTAGATGTATTTTGAACAAGAAATTGACATATCCTAAAATCATTATCATATCTCGGTAATTATAGATGGTGAAATTCATGGGATAAAGTGTATTTGATAGCGGACTAATAATATGGCCTACCAAAAGTCATGAGAGTAAAAATAATTGTGGGTAAATCATACCTTTCGTTGGTGGTACGACTATGGTCGTGCCCCCCCCCCCCCCCCCCCCCCCCCCCCACACCCCAGTTTCCAAAAGCTGAGTACGCCACATGGGATGTATTTTCTAACTCATAGTCTCATGGGACACCTTTTTTGACACATCCTGCAGAGAGTTTTCCCTTTTCAATATCATGTTCACCTTTTCCAAAATATTCACATTCCCCCCAAAATGATGTTTTCAAAAAAAGTGGCAATTTCCAAAATCTTATGCAAGAAAGTTACACAATGTCTTTAGTGCTTTTTAAAATTCATTTCGATTGTCTTTACAATTAAAAGAAAGTTATTTTCTCTCTAAATAGGTGGTTCTTATTTAAAATAAAAAATAATTCTTTATGTGCATGACTAGTCAATTATGTCCACCTTTCACCTTCACGTCAATAACTTCCATGTATCGTTGAAAAGCGCCACTTTTCGGAGACATCATTTGAGGAAATGTGACTTGAGAGAAGTAACCAATGTAAGGGTAAAGTTTGTATGGGTAGCCAAGCATGCACCCCTTTTCGTATCATGTTTTTTCAATCTCTGAAACCGCGTGGAGGTATACAAACAAACAAAAGGGGTTAACATGGATCTTGCAGGTGAAAAAAATGAAGAACACACATTATTGTTCCAATTAACCTTAATTGTGTGGGGGGGGGGGGGGGGGGGCGGGCGGTGAACCCCTTTTCGAACAAAACAAGGGACATTTCGTCTGAAAACGACACTTTCTAATTTAGCAATCCGATTTGCGCAAAAACGAGGGCAATTGTTTGATAGGCCTACATGACACACTACTCATCGTAT